>CM050448.1:48110450-48848044 GCA_027563935.2 Costus lasius
TGTGAACAGCTCGGCGCAATCTAGGAAAGCAAGCTAATACACGGTCGTGCATGGATGCACGACCATGCCCGTGAAGAGCATAGAAAACTCCATTTGAGCTGAAATTTGACATGTAGCTTCGTCTTATCATATGAGAAATCGTCCCATATCTTCAGATTTTCCAAATTCCACCAATTTTAGGGCAAAATCCCTATATTTCAATGGAACCAAGGAAAAGTGAAGATTCTGAATAATATAAAGTATTTATGTAAATAAATGAGACAAAACATGCATTTTGTTCCAAAATAATAATAGAATTAAACCACAATATATCATATATATGCATGATATCACGTGGCTGCATGCAAGCAAATCGCATGGAAACAGGCGTACGTGAGCTAGATCCGGGCCGGATCCAGATTCGGGTTAGCTTTATTCACGGATCCGAGTTCACGGATTTGGGTCGGGCAAGCTCTTGCTAGATCTGGGTCAAATTGTGGCCTGGGTCTGGCACTTGGGCTCACTTTGTTGGGCATAGGCTTGGTCCACGCCTTGTCCTGCTGTGCTGTGCGTAGAAGCATGGCTACTGTGTTGCTTCTACTCTCTGGGCTTGATTTGGGCCTAGTCACTTGTGCCAAGTTTTTCTGCTATGTGCAAAGCAACAAACTGCCGTTTGGCTAGCTGTGCTATGTAACTACTGGCTGCTTCTAATTTTTATAAAATCTAAAAATATATATATAATAAATTCAAATATGACATAATTTATTTTTAGTAATATCCAAATAATAAAAGGTTTAACATTATGAAATAGATTAATTGAAGTAAAATGATTGCCAAGTAGCATATTGTGTAAGTGAATTTATTTTAGAGTGTGTATATGTATATTGACAATATGACCACCAAAGGCTAATGAGGTGACTACAGCCAAAGATTTCCTTGAATAACTTGAGAAGAGATTTGCTAAGAATGAGAAGGTTGAGTGATGTAGCCAAAGTGTTTTGCCACAATTATGTGTTAATTTAAGTGCTTAATTTATTCTTTTTAATTATTTCTTCATAGAGAAACTCTACAAAATTATTCTAATAATTCATATGCAATTGACTTCAATTTATTAACAAAAATTAATAATTATAGGAATTTATAATATGTTTATCCTCTATCGAAGTACTATTATTAAAATAAAGTTTTATATATTTTTTCTTTATTGAAATTGCTATTGTAGAAAATCATTTTTGTAACAGTAAGTTTTCTACTCTCGAAAACTTATATATTTCTAAAATTTAATTTGTGAGCACTGTGATAAAATGTATTTATCTTTTTAATTTTATAAAATTTAAACTTATGAAATACGAGGAGTAGTAATTAAATTTTATAAATATTTATTAACGTTTAAATATAAGAAATTTTGAATCGAATTTGTAGTCCGAATTGGAGATCTTTTCAGAATTGAATTACTAATATATATAATTAAATTTTCGGAATCCAAATCCGATTCATGTTCAAAATTTAGATTTAACAATATGTAAAGTTGATTGATCAGTCTTTTGCCCAACCATGTTCGCCGCCAACAAGTTTTAGGGTTTATGAGAAAATGTAGAATCTACAATGTCAAGTTCCATGGAGCCTTTGTGTTTGTCCTTTGGAGTTATGCGACTTGTCTCCACGCTCACATGGTGACCGGTGCTGCTGAAGTAGGAGTCGGCGGTGGCGGAGGAGGAGTAGAAGGAGGTAACCTGCATTTATTCGTTGATTTCCACCTTATCACCCCCGCCGAAGATTACACGACACAATCCGAGCACCTCTACTTCTACCCACCCTTTTCCTGCATCGGACAATCGCACCTGGTCCCAAGAAGTGAATTGGATGATTGCCTCCGTCATTGCTCGCGTTGGCTCTACCTATCACAACATTCTCCTTCACGCCTTCTGCAACTATATCGCAGTCCCCGCCCACCAATTCCGCTTGCTGTCCAGTCACAGGCGTTGTTCCTCTACGCCGACATAGAGATGGCTGATTCTCCTCCTCGCCATTCTTCATGCGCGGCGGTGGAAGCCCCCTGGTGGCTTGAAAATCTTGCTAGTGTCGTCTTCCAAGGAAATGAAGAAAAAGAGAATGTGGCATCTGTTTAATGGATTTCGTGATGGCTAATGAACTTGACATGATGCCATGCTGCCACCAATTTCATAGCGTCTGCCTGAGAAAATGGCTCTGCTAAGATCGCACTTGCCCAATGTGCAGGTTCTCGCTGCCGCTTCCACAACATACAAATTAGAATCTATACATCATTCTATGTATGCACAACAAGCCAAATGGCTAATGTAGTTTGTTTGCTAGTTTGGTCCGATCAAATTTTTGTTTTCTGGTCTGTAATTTGAACTTTTATAGTTTTATCAAGTTTTGAGTGTTTGATTCAATGTTTTTGCAGTCGATTTATGAACTTATAACTATTGTATTCTAGCCTACAATAGTAAATGTGCTGCAGACCCCAAAAGTATGGCTTTTGCCAAGCCAACTCTCAGCTGTTATATTGTTTTACTAGGGGAAAACAATTGCTTGCAAATTCTATCTTAAGCTGCTCGATATCTGTGGTAAATCCGGTAAATTCTTTTTGTTAAAGACTATAATGAGGCAAAAAGATAAGAGTTTTGGTTCAATCTATATTTAGCCCAAGGTTAATTGCTAGTGTTAACAAAAAATTATTCAAAGTCAATCTCAAGTATTGTTTAAATTCTTTAAATATAATTACTAGTGCACTAGTAACTATGCAAATTCTTAGAGAATTTAATTCTTTACCCCTTTAAATATAATTACTAGTGCACTAGTAACTATGCAAATTCTTAGAGAATTTAATTCTTTACCCCAAGGTTCATCTAGATTCCTAGAACTAGCTCCATAAGTCACATTTATGGCTCCAACTTGTAAGGCAATTTGAAAAATATTTAAAATCTTCGATTAAAACAATACCGAATAGGGTTCTCTATAAGCAAATAAGATATTATCAAAGGAAGAAAACATTAAACAAATCTCAAAATACTTAAAGAATAATAATATATTACAATCACATTCCAATATCCATATACCACATATAACGTGCATGAGCAATCATGAATGCAGCATGTTACAAGATACCACAGTTGGAAGCGACACTTGCTTAAAAGGTCAATCAAAAAAATATATGCAAGTGCACCACACTATTAGTTATTCTCAAGAATGATGCTTGCAATGGCGAAACACAATTCAATATGCTATATAACCCCTAAAGGGTCTTATTCTATAACCAGCCACAAGAAACACAATTGCATAACTTACACATTCATCACATTCACCTTGTTACATGTGTCACTAATGCATCCAAATATACATAGACAAGTCCAAGAGAGGTATAAAATATTAACAATATAGGCATACAATATAAGCACAAGAGATTTATTAAGATAATATCAAAAGCTAAAAAAAGGGGTTCACAGCAAGTTCACATTCTACTTTAAATAATGATAAGGCATATTATATGAACTATGCATTTAAGACGATTTATCATTCTAAATTAATTTGTTAACTAATAATATGAAAATAACTAACATACAATAATTTGTAAAATTATTTAAGTATATAGTTTTAGTTGTGCACATTTCCGAATAAAAAAACAAACACACTTTACAATAGACACACTATTCCATTGCTTTTCATAGGAGCACACTATTGCTTCATAATGGATGTAAAATCTTGCTTAAGCTGCTTCTGCAAAGCCAACTCTCAGCTGGCCGTAATCAAATACCGTATGATAAACTCCCATAAACACATCTCCCAATATCCTGCACAAGTTTCACGAGTTCCAAATGTTGCAAACTAAATTGTGCACAATATGAAATAGCTTAAGAATGGGTAGACAAAAAGATACACACCACAGAGGCCCTCGAGGAGGGGGAACATCTAATGCTGTGAAACCACTGATGCATTGTGTTGCAGCTCCCTCACCAATTTTAAGAATGTACTGCAGGTTTCAAAAGTATGGCAAGACAATTGTGAATACAATTAATTAGCAACTTCAACAATAAAGCAGTACCAATGCATTTCATCATAAGAAAGTTCGTACTAAAGTAATGTCTGCATCAAATTGGAGAATCAATTATAATCACTTTCTGACAGAGCATAAAAGAGAAGAACTTCTTATCTCTAAGAATATCATCAACATAATATAGATTTTATCCGTAAGTCATGAATCTACAATAAGCACTGCCATGAATCTACAATAAACACTCCATAATTAGTTAGAAGTGTCAAGGTGTCGGTTATAGTAATGCTTCATTGCTTTATAGAAGAACTTCAGGGAAAACGATGACATCTTCATTTGAAGGAAGCAATTCCACTTTCACAAGGAATGCAACTTCTAATTCTCTTCTTCAAAATACAAGAGTTGTATTTATTTAGAAATGCATTAACCAATAAGGTGGTCCTTTTTTCTTCTCAAAAGGGCTGCACACTTTGAAAATGCCATACAATTACAAAAATTTCCAATTATTTATAGAACCTTTTAATTCATCATAATTTAACACACCTTTTACACTTGTCTATTCATTATTTTGGATGCAAATAAATTTCATTTAAATTATTTTATACATACAATAAATTATCATATTCATCATTCACACTTCTTTGTTAAGTAGTAATAATAATCTTCATAATGATTAGATTAGGTATCTCTCTAATGTGTGGGTGGATGCACATTATCTGATATATTCCTTGGATATCTTCTCAGCAAATTATGCGTTAATAATATTATAATCATCGATTGTTTGTATACGGAAGGCCAAAATAGCAATAATATGTACTATGAAATTAAATAGTTGTATCTAACTTAAACTAATCAAGAGGTCATGATTGTCTATAGCAAAAAGAAGAAACTTATTTAAGCGGACAAGACTATTCTAATAAGCACTAGCCACTAGCTACGAGTGCAAGGATAGCTAGTAAAGTTTTTTATAAGCAAATCACAACATACTATATTAATTGAGAGTATACAAAAATATATACTACAACTAAATTTAGCAAAACAAAAACCTATTAAACTAACATATAAAGAACAAAAAGTTATGATGTGATTATTATATTATATTATATTATAATAATTTAATTGTGTTAGTAGGCTAGTGGAATAATGGATTTGTTGTAGGTTAATATATGGTTATAATATTTTATTAAAGCCTATGTTAAGGGTTATTAAATGTTTATAAAATTATCTTTTAATTAATAAATTAATTATCACTTGATATTTCTCTCTCTCTTCCAATAGAAGAGTTAGTTTTTCTTTTCTTGGCCAGCTCTTCTCTTCCTATCTTTTCTTTCTATTGCTCTATAACAAGTATTATTATAGCTAAGTTTGTCCTTCCCCATCTATGCTCCTCTTGCTATGTGTCCCACTTCCTTCAATCATTATTGCTAGGCCCCTTAGGAGTCCCTAATTGTCAATAGCCTTATCTTAACTAAAAACACTCGACCCAATCTATAGGATGCACACAAATTTCCATTGCTTGCCAACTCATAAGGCAAAACATATTGTTGAGGTTTTTTGGTGCATCATCAACCATTGGTCCCATCCACATCACGATGTTAGATTTTTTTTTAAGGTTAATAGTCATGTGTTGTTCACTGCTTCCTGTGACTCAATTTTACCACCCACCCAATCCCATTTAGAATAGCACCCTATCAAACACATTCTTTCTCCTTTGTTACCTTCCCCTTCTCGCATCCATTGTAGACGTTGCTACCTAGCTTGATGGAAAGCTAGAAGATGAGTAGTTATCATCTATGCAACCACAACTTTTGCTTGGCTCTTCTAATCCTGCGACACTTCCAATACCCCGGAGCTCATTTTGTCATAGCTTTGGCAGCAAGTGGAGTGTTCAACAACTCTTGAGCAAACTTCCAGTTGGTATTAAAGTTTTTAATCTCATTTATATCATCTGTTAGTGAGTTAGTAGAGTAATAAATTAGTGGTAGTTTAGTAGGTGGTTATTGTTAGGCCGTGGATTAGAATTGGGCATGACCCAATTTCAGGCCCAGCCCAATCACTCAAGCCCTATATTATAAACCCGAATGGATCGGGTTAAGAGTAATGGATCGGGCGGCTGCCCGGATCCAATTTCGCCAACGGGCGAAATCTTCACGCGCCAAGCAATTGTGTGAAGAGTAAAAACGGCGTGGGCGTCGCACGTGGGCGCGTCCCGTCGGTGCATGGGCTTAGTCCGATTGGGCAGGGGCACGTGGCTCGAGACTGGAGGGAGAAAAGAAGTAGACGACGCGGTCGTCTAAGAGACAAGGAGGATTTCGGGGGTGCGTGATCTCCTTCACCCGAGCTTTTCTTCCCTTCGACCTCCTACTCCGGCGCCGACGACCTCGACAGTCGTTTCTCTGAGCTCCATCGTTTCTCTGAGCTCCATCTCGCGTAACCAGAGGTGTGGGTAGTTGGTACGGTTCGCGAGGAGCTCCCTGGTCTTTCCCCGTCTTCGACTACGTCTTCGCTCGTTCCGACGTCACCGCCGGCGACGAGACCAGACAACCTCGGAAGGCTCTTCTGCTACCGCTTCATCGCCTAGAAGGAGCCGGCGAGTTCGCCGAGGTATTCCCTCGCCGTTTCGGCGCCCCTCGGTCCCCGTCTCAGCGACGCCGTTTCCTGTTTATTCTCTGCGGTTTCTGCGTGTGTTGGCCGACCTTCGCGCTTCCTCAGCGAGCCCCTCTTTCCCCTTTCTCCTTAAGGTCCCAGCTCGCCTGCGTGCGAGAAGTTCCGGGCCTGGCTCACCTGCGTGCGAGTTCGCCGGTCGGCGCCATCTCCGCCTATGTGCGGGTGTCTTTTCCCTCTGTGCGTCCTCAGCTCCGCCGTCGGCTCGCGTTCGATGTTGCAGTCCAGCTACGTGGGATTCTTCTGTCAGTCCCCCACCCCTCCCCCCCCCCCGCCTCCATCAGCTCGCGTGAGGGAGTTTTCCGCCCGAGGGTTCGGACTCTTTCCGCCGGCCGGCTACACTGCCTGCCACCGGCCCTGGCTCACTCCCTCCCTCCTTTGGACGCAGATGCCGGCCAGCCAACCCTCTCTGCTGGCGTTTGTGGTTTCGTCTGCTTCTACATCGGATTCAGAGGCGGCTCCGCCCCCTCTATCCATCTTTACTATGGATTCTTTGGGGAAGAACTATCCCAGTCCTTCCCCTCTTTCGGCGGGTGGCACCATTGGTCGGACGACTCGACGACAGTAGTCGCCGGTCGTTCCTCCAACGGGAGGACGTGCCGGGTCCCCCATTCCGAGGGGTTTGATCCTACGTCCTCATGTATCCGGGAGTTTGAACGCGGAATCCGTAACGTACGCGTCGGAGGGATGTCTACGACGTCCTCGACGCTGACGCTACGGTTGTCGGGGTCGTGCCCATGGTGGACCCCATCCGACGCGGTAGGGTTCGGGGGAGTCCACCGGGCTTGGGCAAGTCAGGTCCGCTCAACGATGCCGTCCTTCGGTCGTTGGCGAGCGTTGACTTGAGTTCGGTTGGGATTGTAGAGATCCACACCGAGTCCCTTGTCCGGCTGGGGTTCGATTCGGGGAATCGTTCCCGCCGGTCGCGCCCAATTTCGCGGTATTCAACCGTGGTACCCCTGCGTGGGTGTGTATGGACTCGAGTCAAGCGTTGACTAACATGTATTTGATTTAAAATTTTATTACGTTAAGTGTGGGCGTGACAGCTGGTATCAGAGCCGGTTTCTGCATGTCCCAACTTGTACAAGCGTTGTACAACCCCTTTTGGCTCATCCTGTTAACTATTTGCAGATGGCGCTTATGGCTGATAGCAGGATCTCCTCCTTGGAAGATATTGTTGGGGATGGCTCCCTAGCCCCCAAGTCGTTGGTGGAATTGGTTTCCACCCTGCTCGCCTCTCACGAGTGTCTGTCAGCTCAGGTGACTCGACTCACCGAGGAGCTGGAGGCGGCTCAGGTGGAGATCGCGCTCCTTAAGCGCGTTACAACTACTGTACCGACGCAGGTTGTGGCTGAGTCTGGCCAGGGGGCCGTCGTGCGACGACGTGTCCCGGAACCCAGTCCCTTTAAGGGGATACGTTGCTCCAAGGAAGTTGAGAACTTCCTATGGGATATGGAAATGTTTTCCAGAATGCCCAGATCCCCGAGGGGGAACAAGCCTCGACCGGCATCGCATATCTCTCGGGAGATGCGAAATTATGGTGGCGGACTCAGGCCGCACCAAATCTGCTCGGATCCGATCCCACCCACAAGCTCTCCTGGGAAGAGCTTAAATATGAGATCAGGGCATAATTCCTTCCCGGGAAGTCGACTTGGGCGGCGAGGGATGCACTGAAGAAGGTTCATCATTTTGGGAGCATACGAGATTACATGCAGCAGTTCTCCCAGCTCATGCTAGAGATCGATGACATGTCGGAGGAGGGCTGACTCTACACCTTTATGAACCATCTCCAGGGCTGGGCCCGTGATGAGTTATGCCGCCAGGAGGTGAGGACCCTGAAGGCCGCCATGCAGGCAACCGACGCCCTGGCGGACCGCAAGGACCTGAGGGGACAGGCCCCTCCTACTACTGCTGCTACCACCGGTGCTTCTACCTCGCGACCGAGAGGCCCATTCGCTACGAGGGGCAAGCAGCCATTTGCGAGGAAGAACAGGTCTGCTGTGCCGAGCTCCCCAAAGTCTATCAGGGACCGCCCGCCTACCCCAGCACCGAAGAGGATGTCCACTACTATGGAGTGCTACATCTGTAGGGGTCCCCATATGATTAGGGAGTGCCCCAAGAGGGAGAGAGTCGCCGCCCTGGTAGCGGCTGAAGAGAACTCTGCAAAGGAGGGGGAGGCGCTCCTCAGTCCTGCTGTCCTAGGTGCTCCCTCTACTTCCACTGACAGACCTACTTTGTTCTAGGAGGCGTTCCTTTATTTTGTTGGGTTTTGATACTGTTCGGTTGTTATGACTACTAACAGACATGTTTTGGACATGGCTATCGATGGACTCGTGTTTTGGGATTGATGGGTTGTGACCTCTCGCACATCTGTTTTGCATATATATATATATATATATATATATATATATATATATATATATATATATATATATATATATATATATGTATTTTGTGAGTTTATTAAATTCTGTGTATGTGATTGATTTGGGTTTGATATGGGTACATCGTACCCCTTCCTTTTCGGGGTGTAGTCCACTGCCCTGGGATTGGATCGGCACGAGACCAAGTGAGGTCGGTGCGGTAAATCCCGAAGTCGTAGGAGTGGCCTACGACGTGTGTGTTGGAAGTGGTTGCTGACACGATGGGTGTCATGCAAAAGTTCTCAACCTCATGGACTACGAGGTGGTCTTCGACTCCGTGCTATTGGCTAACATTAGGATTGCGGTAATGCCGCATATATGCGGGATACTGATACCCGACTAGGAGGCCGTTGGCGGGCTTATGCGTGGACCACGCGGGCGATAAATGAGGAAATTTAGGAGGGGATGTTATACCCTACGAAACCCTCCGAGTGAGGTAAAGTTGGCAGACTTTAAGGCTACCATTTAGGGAGGAATGAGGTCGAGTTAACAGACTCTAAAACTGCTATTTGGGGAAAAGGAGAGTGGACGAGGTCCAACTAAAACAAAAGAGATCCTTTTCCTTGGTCCAACTGAGTCAACTTCGCATTAAGAGATGCCTTATGTGAGGGAAGCTTGGGAGGGCAGCAAGGAAAAATCCTTGCAAACAGTCCGGGGTTCCTCGGCGTATAGGGACGCCTGTATGAGTGGAGGAGACCCAGGAACAAAATGGTAATTGGGGCGAGCTAAGGTAGTCTTCGACGGGGGTGGTATGGGACGCCCTTCGAAAAGGACGAGACTTAGACGCGGCCAAGTTATGATGTTGGACGAATCTCCCTAGAAACGATACGATCTGATTCGATCGCGTATGTTGTTGAACCCCCTTTGATGTAAATAAGCGAGAATCACAAGTGCGAGCCGAACCGCACTATGAGTTCGTCGAGGACAACGAACGGCTTTGGAGGGGGAGAATGTTAGGCCGTGGATTAGAATTGGGCATGACCCAATTTCAGGCCCAGCCCAATCACTCAAGCCCTATATTATAAACCCGAATGGATCGGGTTAAGAGTAATGGATCGGGCGGCTGTCCGAATCCAATTTCGCCAACGGGCGAAATCTTCACGCGCCAAGCGATTGCGTGAAGAGTAAAAACGGCATGGGCGTCGCGCGTGGGCGCGTCCCGTCGGCGCATGGGCTCAGTCCGATTGGGCAGGGGCACGTGGCTCGAGGCTGGAGGGAGAAAAGAAGTAGACGACGCAGTCGTCTAAGAGACAGGGAGGATTTCGGGGGTGCGTGATCTCCTTCACCCGAGCTTTTCTTCCCTTCGACCTCCTACTCCGGCGCCGACGACCTCGACGGTCGTTTCTCCGAGCTCCATCTCGCGTAACCAGAGGTGTGGGTGGGTGGTACGGTTCGCGAGGAGCTCCCTGGTCTTTCCCCGTCTTCGCTCGTTCTGACGTCGCCGCCGGTGACGAGACCAGACAGCCTCGGAAGGCTCTTCTGCTACCGCTTCATCGCCTAGAAGGAGCCGGCGAGTTCGCCGAGGTATTCCCTCGCCGTTTCGGCGCCCCTCGGTCCCCCCCCCCCCCCCCGCCTCCATCAGCTCGCGTGAGGGAGTTTTCCGCCCGAGGGTTCGGACTCTTTGCACCGGCTACACTGCCCGCCGCCGGCCCTGGCTCATTCCCTCACTCCCTCCCTCCTTTGGACGCAGATGCCGGCCAGCCAACCCTCTCTGCTGGCGTTTGTGGTTTCGTCTGCTTCTGCGTCGGGATTCAGAGGCGGCTCCGCCCCCTCTATCCATCTTTACTATGGATTCTTTGGGGAAGAACTATCCCGGTCCTTCCCCTCTTTTGGCGGGTGGCACCATTGGTCGGACGACTCGACGACAGTAGTCGTCGGTCGTTCCTCCGACGGGAGAACGTGCCGGGTCCCCCATTCCGAGGGGTCCGATCCTACATCCTCGTGTATCCGGGAGTTTGAACGCGGAATCTGTAACGTACGCGTCGGAGGGACGTCTACGACGTCCTCGACGCTAACACTACGGTTGTCGGGGTCGTGCCCGTGGTGGACCCCATCTGACGCGGTCGGGTTCGGGGGAGTCCACCGGGCTTGGGCAAGTCAGGTCCGCTCAACGATGCCGTCCTTCGGTCATTGGCGAGCGTTGACTTGAGTTCGATTGGGACTGTAGAGATCCACACCGAGTCCCTTGTCCGGCTGGAGTTCGATTCGGGGAATCGTTCCCGCCGGTCGCGCCCAATTTCATGGTATTCAACCGTGGTACCCCTGCGTGGGTGTGTATGGACTCGAGTCAAGCGTTGACTCACATATATTTGATTTAAAATTTTATTACGTTAAGTGTGGGCGTGACAGGTTATTATATTTTGTTGAAGCCTACATTAAGTTAATTAAGAGTTTATAAAGGCATCTCATGATTAATGAATTAATTATTATTTGGTATTTTATCCCTTTTGTATTCCTTTGAAAAGTAGATCTTTCCTTTCTCTCCCCTTTCTCTCCTATCTCTCTTCTCTATCTCTACTATTATGCCTCAAAATGTTTCCAAATAGGAGGTGTTTTGGAGAAGGTTATTCAAGCAAATAAATTCTTTGCAGCTTATCAAATCAAGTCTTTTCAAATCAAGGCTTTAGATTGTCTTAACCAAGCATCTAACAAGAAATAACAAGAGCATGCTTAGCCAAAAAACTTTCGAACGAAACCTTAGGATGTGGATTCTAAAAATATAGTCAAGAGGTAAATCAGTAATATGAAAGAAGAAATTGTATAATAAGAATTGACATTCATGTGTACATATAATTCACCCATGGAAGAACATAATTGAGAACTTAATTTATCACATATTGATGTTAGCTAATGAGAGGGTAAAAAAATTATCATTCCCAACCTTTAAATATGCATTGTGTGATTCTACACCAAAATACATGAAAGTATACGATAAAACATGTCAAATCAGTCTTTATTTTACAAATGGCATACCAGGCACAAAAAATTGTGATATTATCATTCACCTAAGTTCTCGTTACATTGTTATGTTTCAATAGAAACAAAGGTTTTGATCTAAAAAGGAAGTATTATTATTTACTTTAGTATGCATTCCACTAGAGAGTGTAGGAAATGTAAGTTGACATCATAATTCGCAGGAAAGATAGATCATGCAACAGTCTAAACATTCTAGAAAGAGTTCTCAAAATTTGAGCAACCATATTTGATATTGTTATGCAATCACTTCTGATACCAAAAGCACATAGCCATGTTATCAACCAATAAATTTTTTTTAGGATTTCAATAAACAAAGAAGCAGAAGAACAATCTTAAAAATATGTAAGAATCACACCTGCCCTGGTTTAAGCTCGAATGTCTTATCACCAATCGTGAATGAAACACTAGGCATGGAAGCTATAGCAGCACAGTCTACAGAGGATTCTCCCATGGGACTAGGTAGTCGTTCACATAGCTACATGCAGTTCAAGACATGAATAAAATAAAGTAAAACAATGAATACGTGTTAGATAACCTTACCTGATTGATGTAATTCAATATTTGTTCTTGTGTCTTGTTTTGTGTGAGCTGATTCTGCATCCACACAACTGCCATTTCACAAGCATTGCACATCTTGCCACTATGCAGATCAACTGAGTCGTCCCCATTCTCATTGGTCACACTCTCAATACCAATACTACATTAGTAAGAAAAATCACATTATTTACGTAATAGAAACTGAAAATAGAAGATTATTAACACTGCAAAAGAATATATCATCGATAATGTCTGCTTACCTCACACCACGTGTTCCATCAAATGTGCATAAGCCTATCCGTGAGCAAATTTGGGCTGGTTGTGTCTGCCACATAAACAAGGATTAACATACCTTACAGAATAATTTGTTAATGCAGCTAACTATAAAGTTCAAAAACATTTATGAATTGATCAAATGCTTCAGTACCTGTGACATCAACATGTCAAGAATTTGCTGCCCATATTGAGAAACTACTGCTTTGCACTCTTGGGAAACAACACCAGAAGCTCCAATTTTTTTATTAATTTCAGTAATAATTGTCTGCGGATAAGATGCATACATCTTTTCAGTAAAACATTCTATTCTATCATGAATTTATGATCAATGAAGAATTATTAACAGGACACTTTTATCGGCATTTGGGCAATAGAGCAGAATATTTATTGCATTGTGTTTAACAACTATAATGACTTCATACTACATTGACGTCCAGGAAGTTTTATGATGTGAGCATCCTCTCAATGTTTTAAATAATTGTAGTATTTATTGTACAACATTCTAATAAGTTAAATTAGCATAAAGAAAGATTTATGATTCTAACAATTTTGTTGACTTTAGAAAAGAAAAGAGTGTGTTTTATCCTTATTAGAAAAGAAAGTTGATACACAAAACAATAGTTAATGCACTTGATGCATTATATTTTAATCTTAAGAGAACTTAACACAAGCTTCGGGCAAATATTTGTTTTACAAATGGAGTACTAAAACAAACAAGACATACCTACGACCTTTTAATATGAAAATAAAGTTAAGTAGTAATAGATCCACTTTCATTGCACGACTAATCTGGACTGGGTATGCACAAAATAAGTGTTTGATGAGAAGTTTTAATTTGAATATGATGTGGGCACTCAAACAACAGTTGACTTGAATAGGTAACTCAGATGCACCATGTGTTGAATATGAATGTCTCAAACAAATATTTTATTTGGGGGAACTAGAGTCTTAAGCTGCTAAACATCAATTTTAGAATTCTAGTTAACAGAAGAAAAAATCAATAGTCAGAAAAAGATTATAACATTTCAATTCAAAGAAAGAAATCATCATGTTAAGATTAAATGGAGAAATTTTGAAAGCATGTAAAAAAAATTACTTTTTACTATTCTTATAGTGTGATACATAATTCTCTTAAGCAAAACTAATAGAAAGAGTATAAACCCTATGATAGATGTCATTACCGTAGGACCTGCAATCAAGGAAGTTCCAGAATCTGCAATTGCCGCACAACCACTAGCGCAAAAGCCTAACAAATAAAGATATGAGCAAAACTAAATCATGATCCAAAAGGGATACAAAGATAGTCCATGTGAACAGAATAAACTAGTCCCCACGAAGTACCAGTAGTTTCACCGCCAACAAGAACGTCTCCCATGTTGAACTGCCAAAATTTTATACAATACATATATTATTGATAGTTCAGTATTTGAGCAATTAAACATAAAAAAATTCAAAACATGAACCTGCCAGTAGCCTTTCTGAGTAACAGGGACATATACATGATTCCCCTTATAATGATTTGTATCAACTCCTCCAAAGACAAGTTCACCTCCATCCCCTCCCTCATCATTTCGGTTAAACCAGAATGAGAAAATAGGGTCTTTGATAAGACCTTGCTCAACCATATTATACCTACCGGAGGAATGAATTAGATGAACAAAACAAATATAGAACCATTTTTTACTGAAAATTACATACTGAATAACAATTAGATATTAATGTTGAAAGCTAAATGCTGTGAATCGAATGTCCATCCAGCATTGTTCCACAAGGGAGGTTCAAAAATTTTGATGAAATTAAGAAATACCTGATACTCTCACGGTAAAGAAAGTGACAAACACAATTATGATACATCAACCATCATTGATGGCATAAAGGACAACTAAAATAATTGTTAGAAAATGAAGATCCAACACTGCTCACTATGCGCTATAGGTGTCATATAATACTACCAACCTATGCTGTCAGGTATAATTGAAAAAAAGAATTAACAAGAAATCAAAATTCACGGAGGATTGAACTTTATGTTTTATTAACAATACTTGGTGCATATTATGATAATATCAGTTGTACATGGTGGCTTATCTTGTATACTCCACGAAAATTACATTAAAATAATATAAGATAAAAAGGGGTAAGCTGTGTTTACAAATGTATAGTATTTTTCAAAAGAACCCATTTTTAAGTTGACCTCATAATCAATCCATAGCTTGATTGTCTGGTTTGGAGATGTAAATTTTTTTATCCTAATTAATTGCTTTTCATTAAATACGTAGGGATTAGTTTACTTACAAACAAATCAATTTTTTTCATTCTATCTTTCACTAATTCATGGTCACATTTGATAATAAGTGATTTTTTTTTGGTTGAGTAGACTGATATGAGAAAGCTTGCCTGTTGCTTTCTGCCTCACTATTTCTTACTTGTTTTAATACATTTCAGTAAGTTTCGTGTCCGGTATGAATAATTTTGATCAATTGTGACAAATTTGAATTTTGGGATTAAACGGACTAGTACATAGTTAAATTGGTCAAGCTGAGATGTGTAGTCTAGTTCTAAAAGCACTATTACAACAAACATACATTGATAATTGCACATCTACACGAGCACTCACAACATACTAAAGTAAAAGAATATAAATTTATAGTTTTTCAAGAAAATATTGAATAAAGATGAAAAATAAACTAGGCAGCAAATTTTTAATGGACAGGTGATTAATCTCTGAGTATTATAGCGTTCCTATCAAATGGATTGGAATAATCTAGCCTCACCAGTGTACATGAATCACCACTGATCCTATCACTCCTAAAGATTGAAGGATCAATCACCATTTTGGGGGAAAAACCAAACTGACACAAAATAGATAAGAAATAATTCATGATGATGATCATATTTTCCATTTATGTGTCTTTCTTAATTTTGTCTCAAGCAACAAGCAAGCAGCAATAATGTCAAAAGGAATTTTGGTTCAAATATAATAAGATAATATGCTTTTGTTTGGACCCACATATAGTTCATAAATTCATATAGGTTTCACGGATAATCCTGTACTACGAATTTACTTTTAGACCATGTACGATGAATTTATGACTAATTGGCATTAAAGTGGATCAGCTCTTTTAAATTTTTAGATACTTACATTTTGATGCAAGTGGCAACCGAACACCATACCCATTACAATTCTTAAAATCTCAACCCAATAATCAAACAGAAACTTTTAAATTTTACAAGTAAAGTAAAATTCTAATCAGTGCAAGAAGTAATCCATCAAAATTGGGAAAAAAAAAGAATAGCCAAATTACCACACAGGTAGAGCACCGCCAACTGATATTTCCTTAAATCCAAGTCCAAGTATACCATCAAATTTTGTAGCCACGAAAGTGACGCCTGGTTCTTTTGTGGCTTCAATAAAGTCCTGAACGGAATATTTTCGTTTAGACCACAAAAGTTTTCAGAATAAGATATCATACATAGAAATTTCATCTAGGTAATGATAAAATCATAACCTGATCTTTAACAATAAGGTCCCCTATGGAAACATGGTCTTGGCTAAAGAAACCAGAAATTGATCCAGTACCATAGTGGATTTCTGCAGGCTTCCCTGCTCGAGAAAATTTAAATACAATCAGAATCTTCTTTGTGTTATATTACAAAAGTCCACAATCTTGAACATAACAACACTCACTTTCCAGGATCAAGCTAAATGAGCTATTTGACAATTTGGGGGCTCATGTGAATGTTGTTGTTTATTAAAAGACATTAATAAATTTAAAGAAAATTCATCTTCATAAACAAATGAATGGAAGAAGATGATAAAATGGATAAGATCAAATTAAAGTGAACGTATAGTGTTTATCTATAACCAAGCATCAAATCTGAAATGCTTAAGAAAGGTATAAAAAATAAGTTAAAAAGGAAAAATGTAAGAAGAGATACCATTAAAAATAATAAGATAGATTCAGTTTTGCTTGAAAGAAAATATCAAAAAGAATAATAAAATAAATTAAGTTTTGGAATATTTTATCCTTCAGTTTCTTATAACTGCACTAATTTGAGGATCAGTAACCAAATGTATGAAATCCAGACCTCAACCTTCTCAATTGAAACCCATAATTTACAAACTCCTGTATTTCATCTCTCAATTTCAGCATCATAGTGTCAATTTTGGCCACAATGTAGAATGCAAGTGTGTTCATTTTCCATCTTATGGTGCCAAATAAGTGAAGAGGCCCATCGTGAAACTAGTATAACTAGTTTAAAACCTTTTTTTAATGAAACGTGATTCATTGTGTTAATCCCATGATATTGATGTTGCTTGTGTTTCATCTGGCAAATGAAACTATTCAAGCACCAATAAAGGAGAAAGAGTGCATCATCATCTAAGCCCCTATGGCATACATAATTACTACATTTTATAGAATTAACGGGATGAGGTTATATGAAGACAATGAATATTTAATGCTGATGATATAACTGATTTGTGTCATCATAAATATATAAACTGAGCCATTTTCTAGGAGCTCTGGCTTTTACAATAATTGGTCAATCAATCAAATTTAATAGGCATAAAATCACAAGTAATAATAAGGTTTAAACTCTCCATCCACTTAATTTTCAACTATATATCATATTATTCTTAGCTTTCTTTCATTGTTAGTCTAGAGTCTAGATCCATCTCCATGATGAACTAATTTCATGTGAGACAACTACATAAACGATCGATTTTCCTATACAAACACAAAGTCAAATTATATCGTACGGACACGCAACAGATGTACAGCGGAAAATTTGAATGGAAACAGCACGGATCAGACGAACAGAGAGACGAACCATTCTTATGATAGGTGCTGGATTGTCCCGCCTTGTATTTCGAATGGAAATAGCACGCAATCTGCCAAGAAATTTCTAGTATTAATTAGGTGACCTCTGAACTAACAAAATGTGCATCAATATCCTAATCAGCAAAAGAGAAAACTCACCGAGAAGTGGCATTTGGAAGAAGGAACCCACAGATTGGAACTGCCCGTGTCAAAAATCACAGTGAACATCTGTGGAGGGGTGCCGATGGCAATCTCCCCAAAGTATTGCGCGTTCATGTAATTCTTGAGAGAAATAATATCAGCATCCTTCCCATCATTCTCGACACTGAGACCATTTCCAAACCTCGGCCCCGCCGAAGCCTCCCCTTCCGTATCCAAGAGCCGGATCGCAAGCCGGCTACTCTGATCCAAGGCTTTCTTCCTCAAACCCATCCTGATCAGACCATCGGCGGCACCGAAGGCCGTGAAGGCGAAAAAGGTCAAAAGGACTGAGAGCAGGAAAGGAATCGGGAATCCTCCTCGCCCCACCGCCATGATCGCCTACCGAATGGAAGGAGGAGGAGGAGGAGAAATAGATATTTGAAGAAGAATCGTAGGAAACAGAAGTTGGTCGATGAATCTAAAAATAAAGAAGACTAGCCAAAAAAAAAAAAGAAATCCACCAGATGAAAGTGAAGGCAGCGGAGAAGTGGGCGGTTTCTCCTTTATTTTATTTTTTTTGAAAAAACAAAAAAAGTAGGAGAAGAATTCAAACCTTTCATGACAGCAAAGCGAAGGGTCCCACCAACCTACCAGTCTTGCGGAAGCAAGAAAGGGTCGGTTAGTTAGCCGTGTGTGCTCTTTTATTGGGAAATTGCATGAATAGATTTTTTTATTTATAACAATAAATTCCTATTTTTATAATTTACAATCAAATAAATGCTTCTTCTCCCGAGCAGTAAATGATTTATAACAATAAAGTGTTAAACCAGCGGTAAATGATTTATAATTTATAATTTATAACAATAAATGATTTATCAATAGCAGTCAAACAATAAAGTGTTAAACCAGCAGTAAATGGTTTATCAATAGCAGTCAATCATTAGTTTATGACTCGATTGATTCAGCAGTCAACTGTAATCACTCGATTATTAAACGTGGACATGTTTTAGCCATGCTAAGTGTCACGCCCAGAATTAAGATAATAAAATTTTAAACAAATTACACTCGAGTCAACACTTTGAGTCGCACCCAAGCACGCCCATGCAGGGGCTAAGCGGACATACCGCAGGTCTGGACGCGACCGGCAGGAGCACGTCCCCGACGCACTCCTCAGCCTATCTCCAACGACCACCTGACTACTCGTCTCAACGAGTCGAAGGCCGTCACATGTCTCCCAAAGATCGCTGCACGAACCAGCTCCAACGTCCACCAAAGATACAACACTCGAGACTCGACGCCGGCGCAGTGCATGTCAGAGTCCGGTACATCGGAAAATAGACAATCCACACACAGGCGGAGGTGCACACTCGCGCAAGAGACGACGTCACGCAGGACGCCGGGCACATGCCCAAAGCTCCAACTAGACCGCACGCAGGCGATCAAAACAACTCTAGCCCAACAAGGGACATCCGGCACAACAAACGACAAATGTCGGCAACAACACACAAGGCCGGCGCACATGACCGGAGCGCGGAGAGGGGCGAGGAATCGCCGACCGAGAATGATGACTCGACCGGAAGCACGAGGCTCGGGGAGCCGGAGAGAGGAAGACGCCGGCCGAGGGCAGCTGATCGACCGGGAACAGGAACCGCATCCGGAACCCGTTAGAGGCGCGCGCACAGAAAACGAGGCACATGCACGCTAACCAAAGCACATGCATGCAAACCAAGGTAGTGAGGATCAGCAGTCGAAGCTCGCCGGAAACCACCCGAGGCTCGCTGGAATGCCTGTTGGGGTATGCCCTTAAGGCTAATGTTTGAGGCTTTGGGATTGTATCAGTATCATGTAATAAACTCTTATGTTTATAAAGGCATGGTTGTTATTCAGGTTGTTATATTGTCTGCTGCAATAATTGTACTTCTGAATAATGTCTCAAAGCTGTTCAGCTAGGCTGACATGCTGTAATGTCCTTAGTCGAGATATCTTGGTGAACATGAGACAGCCTTGATATGATTGAGACTAATATGTGCTCTAATCTTATAGGATGCTTCGAGCATGGAATAAGATGTAGACTCATGGGTACATTGGATGTACTGGACAGACCCTACTAGGATATTCAATTGGTTGTCACAATGTGAATAATCCTTGAATGCGACAAGTGGCACATTTCCTCTGACTTGAGATCACTTGTGTTTTCTAAATGATGATTGTCATTGTTTTGAGGTAGTTCAATATCATTTGAAACATAATGATTATAGACTATCTTGGATGGTGAGCTTGAATCAGGTTAGGGCACTAGTGATAAATATAGGATTGCCGTCTCCTTGTTTAAGGAGTGTGATGTTCTAAAGGGGCCCCCTGGATGAGATGATTGAGAAAGTGTATGGCCATACCCAGATGACTATGTTCATCTGATCTAATCATGCTCATCATATTGGAGCTACAAGCTTGACACGCTTGTCCAATAAGAACATCCAGTGGCAAAGGAAACTATGCATGCCTTGTGAGTTGGATTCACACTTGTGCTGTGGTTTGGGTGTAGTCTTGGAAGACTCTTTCCTTTATATCGGGAGACAGTGATGTGTTGCTAGATACCCCTCACTGATCGTGATAACGTGAGTTATCGTTACCGACATTTAAAGGAAACCCTCAGGGTCGCACAAATTGATGATATGGCTTACTTAAGTCAGATCGTGTGGACTGAATTATTTGGGTTCAGTTTAAAGGGATTTAATCTCTGATTGTAAGTGAGATCTGGTCTGATCATGTTTGATTGATTAGGGCTTGAGATCGGTAAGCTTTGATCGAGAGATTGGATGCTAGATCGGTGAGATCAGGAGCATCAAGAGATGAACGGTTAGATCTGGAGCCTTAGGGTTTAATTAAGATCTAGACTGGATCGCTTGGCTTGGTTGGTTCTTGAACCGAACCAAATTGAACTGGCTCATTATATGAGCGCATGGTTCAAAGGGAGATGGCGTGGTGATTCGTTCACTTGGCGTGAACGTGTGAGCGAGTTGTGGTTTCTATTTTTAGAAACCATGATCTCCACTTGGAGATCTCTCATGTTCGAATAGGGGATATCCTATTCTCGCTCGGCTCCCTATCGTGACCTCTCTCGCTCTCGACACTTTTGTGTGTGGCGACGCTTGAAGCTATTGAGGAGGAGGACTCGGCCAAGAAGGATCAACATCTCCATCCCTTTCATTCGACAAGGACCCTTTGAAGGGCTTTGCTAGCACAAAGGCTTCAAAGGAGTGAGCGCATCGATCTTCTTGTGTGCTTCTACTTTGGAGAAGGTTCATTTGCGCCTTTGCTTCCAAGGCACCATCAAACCGATGGCTATGGTATGAGTTCTTCTTCTTCCATTCAAAGTTAATTATATGACATATAAAGATCTCATGAAACCCTAGCTTCCCATGCGATGATTTTGTTATGCGCCACCATTAGGGTTTCCCCCTTTAGTTAGGGGACTTTCAATTGGTATCAGAGCTGGTTTTATATGTTCATATGATTGCTTTGTGATCCATGTCCCATGTTTGCTTAGATCTTCATAACATGCGTAAAATACATGATAAGTTTTCATATGCGAAAAATACTTGTATTTGTTTGTTTTATGTTGGCGCATGTTGATTGGCGCATAGTTGTTTTCTTCAAAACTACTTCATATGCGCGCCTCTCATTAGATCTAAGGCCTTACTGTAAACCCTTAGACGGGTTATTAGGGTTGAAGTCATCATCTAGGTTAGATCCAAACAGTCTGATCAGACCATCTGACAGCCTAGATGGGTTGACCAGATAGCACCTGTGCGCAAGCATGAGGTGGCTATAGGTCGACTGCAGACAGGCGTGTAGCGATGTCTGATTGAGACAACCTTGAACGCACATGAGTTGGGCCCGGGGTCACACCCGCTTGCCAGACCTCATTGTGGTCGTTCAGCCCTAGCGCATGCATAGTTGACCATTTGGTCGACTCAAGTCAGTTAGGACTTGGTGCATGTAAGGGCAGTGAATCTAACTAGAAATGATGAGTGGATCCCTAGTAATGGACCGTTGTAAGGTAGTAAGGGCAAATAAGGAAATTAAAATTGATGCCTATGGGGTTTTCGAAATTTAATTTCATGATTGGATCACATGTTGATTGATGCCTATGTATGTTTATTTATTCTTATGTGGGCTGCCCATGTTAATTGTGTGCTGTGCTGGGGCCTGCGTGCCTGGAAATTATTTTGTAAATTAATTTTAATTGTGATCTGCGCATCACCTTGTATTTAATTTATAAAATGTAATTGACCTGCGAGTCAAACTTGTCTAGATAGATTAATTTGTAAATTAATCAGACAAGAGCACAGAGCACACATGGCAGAGGCGCATGCAGCAGTGGCTAGACCAGGTGGGAGGTCCAGGGTTCGACTCTGGGACCAGGCGCATTTTCCCTGGTAGGCGCACCTGAGCTGCAGATGGCGCTTGGGCCCTAGGTTGGGCCAGATAAGAAGCAAAAGCCCCATGAAGAAAAGCAAGTGAAGACTTAAGTATCTTAAGGTCTTACTTAGGCTATGGGCTTTTACCACATAAGATCCATGCTTTCTTTTATTGTTTAAATAAGTAGAACAGCATGATTTATTTATCTTCTGCTATCACCATAGGAATTGCATGATAGTGAAGAAGATAAAAGACCGTTAAAATCCAACGCTAAAATATCAAGCTCGTATGCCTTCTGACGCGAAACCTCACTGTTCTGATTATCGTTGGAGCCGTGTTGTACCCACTCAGTGGGCACGTCCATCTATCTTCAGACGGTGCGGGATTACACCTGCGTGTTACAGAGAAGGGATTTATCGCTTCTCGTTGCTCAGCATAGCACGTGGTGGTCCAGGGAGTAGGTCGGGTCAGCTTGACCATGTAGCCTACATATGTGGCGCATATGGTAGCGCATGGAGGTAGCCATCTGTGGGGTCAGAGATTGTGTTGTACCAACTCAGTTGGCATAGTCTGCTGGATTGCCCAGATGAAGGGGAATCGCACGGGTTGGCGATTGGCTGGGACAGCCTACCAGAGATTAGTGCTTGTACTCTCTGTGCATCTTATCTCGCCTGAGCGGGACGCGGAGACCAAGTATGAAATCTGGATCCCATCTCACTAAAAGAGTTCTACTCTTTCGGGCTGTTTTGCTGGATTTTTCAGCCAGATAAAATAGTGAGAAAAAGAATCATTCTTAAGTCCTGAATTGATTCTTTACATTGATACTGACCTTGCTGTTCTTGCATTGTTGTAGATTCCTGCAGCAACGAACACCATGAGCTTCAATGTGCGATCCCTACTGGAAAGGGAGAAGTTTGCTGGGCCGAACTTCTCAGACTGGTTCGGACACCTTAAGATCGTTCTTAAGGCAGAGAGGAAACTGTATGTCCTCGAGACGGCGATACCGCCTCAGCCCGCTCCGAACGCCGCAAGGGCGGTTCGGGATGCTTATGAAAAGCACGTCAATGATAGCATTGATGTCGCTTGCCTGATGCTAGCGTCTATGACGCCACCGCTGCAGCGTCAGCATGAGGATATGTCTGCTATAGACATGATAGCAAACCTCAAGATGCTGTATGCTGCACAGGCGAGGACAGAACGCTATAATCTGACAAAGCTTTTCTTTCAGAGCAAACTGGCTGAAGGGAGCCCAGTGGGAGCTCACGTGCTCAAGATGATTGAGCACAAGGAGGCTCTAGAGAAACTGGGGCATACCATCAACCAGGAGCTTGCTGTAGACATAATTCTGCAGTCTCTCCCGCCCTCTTTCGATGCGTTCATCATTAACTTTAATATGAACAAAATCGATTGTACTCCGGCAGAGCTGCTGAATATGCTCTTGACTACTGAGGAGACTCTGAAGGGAAAGCCTTCGACCTCTGTCTTAATGGTTCCCTCTAGGAACAAGAAGAAGGGGAAGAAGGGCAAGGCCCTTGTCAAGAGTTACAGCAAGGCTCTGAAGCAAAAAGTTAAGCGGTCAAAGGAATACAGATGTTTCCATTGTGGCCAGCTGGGTCACTGGAAAAAGGACTGTAAAGCGCTCCAAGGAGATAAGAGGGGAAGCATCGCTTCTGGCTCAGGTATATACGTGACGGAAGTCATGGTTTCATCTTCTTCTATTTCATGGGTGTTGGACACTGCATGTGGAGTTCACATTTGTTCAAATGTGCAGGAACTCAAGAGAAGAAGACAGGTGGCACAGCATGAGGTGGACCTACGCGTTGGAAACGGGGCACGGGTTGCTGCTGTTGCTGTAGGAGATTATTTCATCTCTTTGCCATCTGGGCTTGTATTAGAACTAAACAGTTGTTACTTTGTTCCCAGCATTACTAAGAATATTATCTCTATTCCTACTCTTGTCAGGAAGGGATTTTCCTTTGAATGCAATATTTCAAAGTGTGTTTTATCTTTTGATAATATTGTTTATGCCACTGGTTCAATTAACAATGGGTTATTCATGTTGGACATGGAAAGTTCTATACAGCAGATTGATATTAAGAAAGCCAAGTATGCTGATGATAGCACCTTGCTATGGCATAGTCGTTTAGGCCACATTAACGAGAAACGCATTAAGCGGTTGCATGATCATGGACTGCTGGGATCATTCTCCTATGAGGAGATTGATACATGCAAGGCTTGTTTAATGGGTAAAATGACGAAGTCACCTTTTCCTAACAAAGGTCAAAGGGCTTCAGGTTTACTTGACCTTATACACAGTGATGTGTGTGGGCCCTTTAGTAAACATGCCAGAGGTGGCTATCAGTACTTCATTACCTTTACTGATGATTTCAGTAGATATGGGTATGTCTATTTAATGAGACATAAAAGTGAATCTTTTGACAAGTTCAAAGAGTTCAAGAATGAAGTACAGAATCAGCTAGGCCAAAATATCAAGGCACTTCGTTCTGATCGAGGTGGAGAATACTTGAGTCATGCGTTTACTGACTATCTGAAGGAGTGTGGGATTATCTCACAGCTCACTCCGCCAGGAACACCGCAATGGAATGGTGTGTCCGAGAGGAGAAATAGAACGTTACTTGATATGGTTCGTTCTATGATGAGTCAGGCTACTCTTCCATATTCCTTTTGGGGATTTGCACTGGAGACAGCTGCAAAGGTACTAAACCGAGTGCCATCCAAGGCAGTTTCTAAGACTCCATATGAGTTATGGTATGGGAAACAGCCGAGCTTGACATTTATCAGGATCTGGGGCTGCGAGGCTTATGTCAAAAAGCTCGCCTCTGGGAAACTAGAGAGCAGATCTGAAAAATGTATCTTTGTCGGTTACCCTAAGGAAACTAAGGGTTATTATTTCTTTGATCCCAAGGAGAACAAGGTATTTGTTGCTCGGACGGCCATATTTCTTGAGAAGGAGTTTCTTCTGCAAGAGGCCAGTGGGAGAGAAATAATGCTGGATGAGAATCCAGAGGAAGGACAAAGTAGTCAAGCACAGTTGGATGAGCCTGAGCCGGTGGATCAGGTTATTGAACAATCTGAGGCTCAGATATCACGGGAACCGCGAAGATCGGGAAGGATTCGTCGACAGCCTGAGCGCTATGACGGAGTCTACATCATTGATAATGATGAACCCCTCACTTATGCGGATGCGGTCAGTGGACCGGAGTCAGCGAGATGGCTTGAAGCTATGCGCGCCGAGATGGACTCCATGTCAGATAACCAAGTTTGGGATTTGGTTGATCCGCCTCCGGGAGTAATCCCTATAGGCTGTAAATGGATCTTCAAGAAGAAGATTGACATGGATGGTAACGTGGTTACCTATAAAGGCAGGCTAGTTGCGAAAGGTTTCAAACAAATCTACGGGATAGATTATGATGAAACTTTCTCACCTGTAGCTATGTTTAAGTCTATTCGGATTCTCTTCGCGATAGCTGCATATTACGATTATGAGATCTGGCAAATGGATGTGAAGACAGCTTTCCTTAATGGAAATCTGGATGAGGATGTGTATATGACACAACCTGAAGGTTTCACTAATCCATCAGATCGTCATAAGATATGCAAGTTAAAGAAGTCCATTTATGGACTTAAACAAGCATCAAGAAGCTGGAATATTCGTTTTGATGAATCAATCTCTGAGTTTGGTTTCATCAAGAACGAGGATGACCCGTGTGTATATAAGAGGTTTAGTGGGAGCGTGATTACTTTCCTAGTCTTCTACGTCGATGATATCTTGATCATTGGAAATGACATTCCTGAAATGCATGCGGTTAAGGCATGGCTAAGGAAATGTTTCCAGATGAAAGATCTAGGAGAAGCAGCCTATGTACTAGGTGTGAAGATCTACAGGGATAGATCTAAGAGGCTTCTCGGGCTGTGCCAGAGTACTTACATCGATAAAGTCCTGGAGAGATTTCATTTAGAGAATTCTAAAAGAGGGTATCTTCCAGTCAGACATGGTCTGAATCTTTCGAAGAGTCAGTGTCCACAAACACAGACTGAGAAAGATAAAATGGACAATACGCCTTATGCTTCGGCTATTGGGTCCATTATGTATGCGATGTTGTGTACTCGCCCAGACGTCGCTTACGGGTTAAGCGTGACCAGTCGATTCCAAGGTAATCCAGGTGTGGCGCACTGGATTGCAGTCAAGAACATTTTAAAATATCTGCGGAGGACCAAAGATATGTTCTTGATATATGGTGGTCAGGAAGAACTCAGTATTGAAGGATATACTGACGCTTCGTTCCAGTCTGACCAGGATGATTTCCGATCGCAATCAGGCTATGTTTTTAGCTTGAATGGAGGAGCAGTGGTGTGGAAGAGTTTCAAACAGTCAACTGTTGCTGATTCCACAATAGAAGCCGAGTATGTTGCAGCCTCGGAAGCATCCAAGGAGGCAGTGTGGATTCGTAAGTTCGTGAGAGAACTTGGTGTCGTTCCTTCGAGTGCAGATCCTTTGGTTATCTTTTGTGATAACACTGGAGCAATCGCACAAGCAAAGGAACCACGGTCGCACCAGAAGTCCAAGCACATACAGAGACGGTTTCACTTGATCAGGGAGATCATAGATCGAGGCGAGATCAAAGTCTGCAAGGTACATACAGATGACAATCTGGCAGACCCGCTTACTAAGCCTCTGGCGCAGCAGAAGCATGAGAAGCACTGTAATAATATGGGTTTGAGATTTCTCAACCATTAGATTAAGTGCAAGTGGGAGATTGTTGGGGTATGCCCTTAAGGCTAATGTTTGAGGCCTTGGGATTGTATCAGTATCATGTAATAAACTCTTATGTTTATAAAGGCATGGTTGTTATTCAGGTTGTTATATTGTCTGCTGCAATAATTGTACTTCTAAATAATGTCTCAAAGCTGTTCAGCTAGGCTGACATGCTGTAATGTCCTTAGTCGAGATATCTTGGTGAACATGAGACAGCCTTGATATGATTGAGACTAATATGTGCTCTAATCTTATAGGATGCTTCGAGCATGGAATAAGATGTAGACTCATGGGTACATTGGATGTACTGGACAGACCCTACTAGGATATTCAATTGGTTGTCACAATGTGAATAATCCTTGAATGCGACAAGTGGCACATTTCCTCTGACTTGAGATCACTTGTGTTTTCTAAATGATGATTGTCATTGTTTTGAGGTAGTTCAATATCATTTGAAACATAATGATTATAGACTATCTTGGATGGTGAGCTTGAATCAGGTTAGGGCACTAGTGATAGATATAGGATTGCCGTCTCCTTGTTTAAGGAGTGTGATGTTCTAAAGGGGCCCCCTGGATGAGATGATTGAGAAAGTGTATGGCCATACCCAGATGACTATGTTCATCTGATCTAATCATGCTCATCATATTGGAGCTACAAGCTTGACACGCTTGTCCAATAAGAACATCCAGTGGCAAAGGAAACTATGCATGCCTTGTGAGTTGGATTCACACTTGTGCTGTGGTTTGGGTGTAGTCTTGGAAGACTCTTTTCTTTATATCGGGAGACAGTGATGTGTTGCTAGATACCCCTCACTGATCGTGATAACGTGAGTTAGCGTTACCGACATTTAAAGGAAACCCTCAGGGTCGCACAAATTGATGATATGGCTTACTTAAGTCAGATCGTGTGTACTGAATTATTTGGGTTCAGTTTAAAGGGATTTAATCTCTGATTGTAAGTGAGATCTGGTCTGATCATGTTTGATTGATTAGGGCTTGAGATCGGTAAGCTTTGATCGAGAGATTGGATGCTAGATCGGTGAGATCAGGAGCATCAAGAGATGAACGGTTAGATCTGGAGCCTTAGGGTTTAATTAAGATCTAGACTGGATCGCTTGGCTTGGTTGGTTCTTGAACCGAACCAAATTGAACCGGCTCATTATATGAGCGCATGGTTCAAAGGGAGATGGCGTGGTGATTCGTTCACTTGGCGTGAACGTGTGAGCGAGTTGTGGTTTCTATTTTTAGAAACCATGATCTCCACTTGGAGATCTCTCATGTTCGAATAGGGGATATCCTATTCTCGCTCGGCTCCCTATCGTGACCTCTCTCGCTCTCGACACTTTTGTGTGTGGCGACGCTTGAAGCTATTGATGCAAGGAACCCCTTTCATGAGGGGTGCGAAACCCTAAAGTGGCGCAACATGATAGGCAGCGGATTCAAGGGTCGAAGAGCATGCATTATATGATCAACTTTCGAAAACATGAATAGAGAAGATGCGATTCATACCATAGCCATTTCAAGATGGCGCCTTGGAAGCAAGAGAACAACGAAGGTCTCCTCCAAATCGTCACACACAAGATGAGCGACGGCTTGCTTCTTGTCGTCCCTTGTGCTAGCAAGGATCGTCCAAGATGTCTTTGATCGAAAGGAAAGGGATGGAGATATCGATCTCTCTTGGCCGAATCTTCCTCTATGCTTCAAGTTGTCGCCGCACACCAAAAGGTGTCAAGAGGAATGAGTTTGAGTGACGAGAATAGAGAACCCTCTATTCGAACGTGAGCCATCTCCAAGTGGAGATCATGGTTACTAAAAATAGCAACCACTCATCGCTCCAATGTTCACGCCAAGTGAACATGTCGCCACGCCTTGAACCATGCGCTCATTTCATGAGCTGGTTCAATTTGGTTCGGTTTAAGAACCAATCAAGCCAAGCAATCAAGTCTAGATCTCAAATAAACCCTAAGGCTCCAGATCTAACCGTTGATCTCTTGATGCTTCTGATCTCACCGATCTAGCATCTATTCTCTCGATCGAAGCTTACCGATCTCAAGCCCTAATCAATCAAACATGATCAGACCAGATCTCACTTACAATCAGAGATCAAATCCCTTTAAACTGAACTTAAACAATTCAGTCCACACGATCTGACTTAAGTAAGCCATATCATCAAATTGTGCGACCCTGAGGGTTTCCTTTAAATGTCGGTAACGATAACTTACGTCATCACGATCAGTGAGGGGTATCTAGCAACACATCACTGTCTCCCGATATAAAGAAAAGAGTCTTCCAAGACTACACCCAAAAACAGCACAAGTGTGAATCAACTCACTAGGCATGCATATTTCCTTTGCCACTGGATGTTCTTATTGGACAAGCGTGTCAAGCTTGTAACTCCAATATGACGAGCATGATTAGAACAGATGAACACTGTCACCTGGGTATGGTCATACTCTTTTCTCAATCATCTCATCCAGGGGGCCCCTTTAGAACATCACACTCCTTAAACAAGGAGACGGCAATCCTTTGTCTATCATTAGTGCCCTAACCTGATTCAAGCTCACCATCCAAGATAGTCTATAATCATTATGTTTCAAATGATATTGAACTACCTCAAAACAATGACAATCATCATTTAGAAAACACAAGTGATCTCAAGTCAGAGGAAATGTGCCACTTGTTACAATCAAGGAATATTCACATTGTGACAAGCAACTGAATATCCTAGTAGGGTCTGTCCAGTACATCCAATGTACCCATGAGTCTACATCTTATTCCATGCTCGAAGCATCCTATAAGATTAGAACACATATTAGTCTCAATCATATCAAGGCTGTCTCATGTTCACCAAGATATATCGACTAAGGACTTAACTGCATGTCAGCCTAGCTGAACAGCTTTGAGACATTATTCAGAAGTACACTTATTACAGCAGACAAGGTAACAACCTGAATAATAACCATGCCTTTATAAACATAAGAGTTTATTACATGACACTGTTACAATCCCAAGGCCTCAAACATTAGGCTTAAGGGCATACCCCAACAATCTCCCACTTGCACTTAATCTAATGGTTGAGAAATCTCAAACTCATATTATTACAGTGCTTCTCATGCTTCTGCTACGCCAGAGGCTTAGTAAGCGGGTCTGCCAGATTGTCATCTGTATGAACCTTGCAAACTTTGATCTCGCCACGATCTATGATCTCCCTGATCAAATGAAACCGTCTCTGTATGTGCTTGGACTTCTGGTGCGACCGTGGTTCCTTTGCCTGTGCGATTGCTCCAGTGTTATCATAGAAGATAACCAAAGGATCTGCACTCGAAGGAACAACACCAAGTTCTCTCATGAACTTACGAATCCACACTGCCTCCTTGGATGCTTCCGAGGCTGCAACATACTCGGCTTCTGTTGTGGAATCAGCAACAGTTGACTGTTTGAAACTCTTCCACACCACTGCTCCACCATTCAAGCTAAAAACATAGCCTGATTGCGATCAGAAATCATCCTGGTCCGACTGGAACGAAGCGTCAGTATATCCTTCAATACTGAGTTCTTCCTGACCACCATATATCAAGAACATATCTTTGGTCCTCCGCAGATATTTTAAGATGTTCTTGACTGCAATCCAGTGTGCCACTCCCGGATTACTTTGGAACCGACTGGTCACGCTTAACCCGTAAGCGACGTCTGGGCGAGTACACAACATCGCATACATAATGGACCCAATAGCCGAAGCATAAGGCGTATTGTCCATTTTATCTTTCTCAGTCTGTGTTTGTGGACACTGACTCTTCGAAAGATTCAGACCATGTCTGACTGGAAGATATCCTCTTTTAGAATTCTCTAAATGAAATCTCTCCAGGACTTTATCGATGTAAGTACTCTGGCACAGCCCGAGAAGCCTCTTAGATCTATCCCTGTAGATCTTCACACCTAACACATAGGCTGCTTCTCCAAGATCTTTCATCTGGAAACATTTCCTTAACCATGCCTTAACCGCATGCATTTCAGGAATGTCATTTCCAATGATCAAGATGTCATCGACGTAGAGGACTAGGAAAGTAATCACGCTCCCACTAAACCTCTTATATACACACGGGTCATCTTCGTTCTTGATGAAACCAAATTCAGAGATTAATTCATCAAAACGAATATTCCAGCTTCTTGATGCTTGTTTAAGTCCATAAATAGACTTCTTTAATTTGCATATTTTATGACGATCTGATGGATTAGTGAAACCTTCTGGTTGTGTCATATACACATCCTCATCCAGATTTCCATTCAGGAAAGCCGTCTTCACATCCATCTGCCAGATCTCATAATCGTAATATGCAGCTATCGCGAAAAGAATCCGAATAGACTTAAACATAGCTACTGGTGAGAAAGTTTCATCATAATCTATCCCGTAGATTTGTTTGAAACCTTTCGCAACTAGCCTGCCTTTATAGGTAACCACGTTACCATCCATGTCAATCTTCTTCTTGAAGATCCATTTACAGCCAATAGGGATAACTCCCGGAGGCGGATCAACCAAATCCCAGACTTGGTTATCTGACATGGAGTCCATCTCGGCGCGCATAGCTTCAAGCCATCTTGCTGACTCCGGTCCACTGACCGCATCCGCATAAGTGAGGGGTTCATCATGATCAATGATGTAGACTCCGTCATAGCGCTCAGGCTGTCGACGGATCCTTCCCGATCTTCGCGGTTCCCGTGATATCTGAGCCTCAGGTTGTTCAATAACCTGTTCTACCAGCTCAGGCTCATCCAACTGTGCTTGAGCACTTTGTCCTTCTTCTGGATTCTCATCCAGCTTTATTTCTCTCCCACTGGCCTCTTGTAGAAGAGACTCCTTCTCAAGAAATATGGCCGTCCGAGCAACAAAAACCTTGTTCTCTTTGGGATCGTAGAAATAATAACCCTTAGTTTCCTTAGGGTAACCGACAAAGATACATTTCTCAGATCTGCTCTCTAGTTTCCCAGAGGCGAGCTTTTTGACATAAGCCTCGCAACCCCAGATCCTGATAAATGTCAAGCTCGGCTGTTTCCCATACCATAACTCATATGGAGTCTTAGAAACGGCCTTGGATGGCACTCGGTTTAGTACCTTTGCAGCTGTTTCCAGTGCAAAACCCCAAAAGGAATATGGAAGAGTAACCTGACTCATCATAGAACGAACCATATCAAGTAACGTTCTATTTCTCCTCTCGGACACACCATTCCATTGCGGTGTTCCTGGTGGAGTGAGCTGTGAGATAATCCCACACTCCTTCAGATAGTCAGTAAACTCATGACTTAGGTATTCTCCACCTCGATCAGAATGAAGTGCCTTGATATTTCGGCCTAGCTGATTCTGTACTTCATTCTTGAACTCTTTGAACTTGTCAAAAGATTCACTTTTATGTCTCATTAAATAGACATACCCATATCTACTGAAATCATCAGTAAAGGTAATGAAGTACTGATAGCCACCTCTGGCATGTTTACTAAATGGCCCACACACATCACTGTGTATAAGGTCAAGTAAACCTGAAGCCCTTTGACCTTTGTTAGGAAAAGGTGACTTCGTCATTTTGCCCATTAAACAAGCCTTGCATGTATCAATCTCCTCATAGGAGAATGATCCCAGCAGTCCATGATCATGCAACCGCTTAATGCGTTTCTTGTTAATATGGCCTAAACGACTATGCCATAGCAAGGTGCTGTCATCAGCATACTTGGCTTTCTGGAACTATTTGGAGGTATATTTATGTCCCCGAGTGAATTAGGAACCTTGACGAGAAGTTTGGCTTCAAACGGAGCTAATTTCCAGAATTACGGCCGAGGCCCTAATCTGCATTATGGCCATAATTTCCTGTTTGGATTCTCAAGAAGCCCGTTTTCACTCAAGCTTAATCATACTCCAAAGACGTGCCTTCGATTTTCTCATCGGAAGTCATTCGGACAATAAAATCTTCGATAGACAACATTACGGGTATAGCCGTAATTTCAGCCTACCCGTAATATTCACACCGGCAACTTCTAATGTCAAACTATGGCCGGAATCAAAGTCAAGTCAAAGGTCATCTCACCCGCAAAATTTCAGACGAAACGGAGTTTGCTACAAAGATTACCGTCATGCCCATAATCCTCATTACACCCGTAATGGTAGCATTAAGTGTATCGGTGGGCTGCAATAAATAGGCCGTAACTTTTCCGTTACGACTCCGATTTGGGCATTTTTTATGTCATTACGAAGAGCTTTTAATGGCCCACAAGTTCATGGATGTTTCAGGAGCTGAAGAGAATCGAAGCCAACATTACAATCATGCCCGTGATCTCCATTACACCCATAATCTCTCTTGCGCAACTTAAAATTAAAAGAGCCGTAACTTTGTCATTATAGCTCCGTTTTGGACGTTTAAGGTGTCAAAACGTAGCTAATTAAAAGGGCTTTAATTATGGCATATCAAAGGGCACCTCAGAAATGATAAAAGGGGTCGAAATCTCTGAGGAACGCAGCGCCCAGTTGGGGCTCAAAGGGGGGCTAGCGAGTTTTTCAAAGGGAAGTTCTTGGCGATTACAAGGGAGGAGGAAGGAATGATACATCATGCTAGAAGACTTGAAGGAATGCTGCAATGCTTCTGTAGAGAGTTTGCTTCCTCTTTCTTCTATCTTCTCTTTAGTTTCTTCTTTTCCTTTAGAGATTTGTACTTAATCGATGCTATGATAGCATAATCCTTTTGTCGGAACAAGGGTGTATTTTAGTTGTTTGGATCTTAGTTTCGAACTTGTTTTCTCGTAGCAATGAAAATTTTATTATGTGTTTATTCGATCTGTGCTGTTTTATTGGTAGTATTGCCTTGATGACGCAATTACTTTTCTTAGGCGCCGCAAGAAGGACCGAAAGGTGAATTGCGACGCTAGATCTGCCTTATCGATCATGCTCTGACCTGTCAAGAAATTGGGCAGGATTTGTATGAGGAAACTTATAATATCTCTAAACCCAATGGATCAATGTAGGTACGGTGAGCCACGAAAGTAGGACGCCGATCTAGATTGATACCGGATTACGCCGTCGAAAGAGGGTAATCTATACCATTAGATATTTCCTTGAACACTTTTAAAATTGCATTGTTATAATTTTATCTTGTTTGAGTTTAAGATCCATCAATGAGACGCTCTCGAAGTTCCGATGTCTCTAAACCTTGTTTTATATCCAAAACTTTCACTTGCTTGATTCGGCTAGCAATTGTATTTAGTTGTAGTTTGATTTACTTTATAAAAACCCAAAATATTCTCTCGATCGTCTAGCTATTGATTCGTAATCACTCGGTACTTGATCACTGTCCCTGTGGGATCGACATCTTAAGTGCTACTATGACAAAGTCGTAATGCTTGCGGTTAGTAGTACAGTAAAGTACACATCAATCCACTAAGCAAAACAGGGCTTGGCTACGGGTTGGGCCTGGGCCTGGGCTTAGGCCCGGCGCCGGGCCTAACATTCTCCCCCACCTAAGGTGGCCGCCGTCCTCGGCGACTCGAGGTAGCTCTTGAGCTCCAACCTCGCAAACTAGAACTCTGAAGTCTCTCACCAAAGAGCTCTGTCCTCAGGTATATCTCTCTCCCAATGAATGAGAAACACTCACTGTTTACTCATCCAACAACGATCCAAGAGTCGATAACCTCGAATCTCGACAATTCTTAGATCGAACCCCATCCGAACCATCGGAGAAGTATTGTTCGGAAGCTTTGTGCCAGGTTGCTTCCTCCATGTGGGATTCATCCCATCGGATGTGAAACTCCGTATATCGGTTCAGCTTACTTTGCCCCAACACCCAGTGATATAAAATATCACGTATCCCTCGGTTGAACTCCATTCGAACCATCAGTATGGCTTGGTAAGACAATCACCAAGAAGGATCGTCCGGATCCTTGTGAAACTTTCTCAAGTTCACATGGAATGTAGGGTACATCTACATTCTCTATTGGAGTTTTAAACGGTATGCTACTGAGCCCACTCGACTCAGTATCTCACACGGACCGTCGTATCTTCGAATAAGACCCCGGTGAGCCTCCCTCACCGAGATTTTCCTACCGATCTTCGAGGTAAGTCGGAAAAGAATTAAGTCGCCCACGACTAATTCTTCATTCCAACAACGACGGTATGCATACCTTTGCATCCATTGTACAACCAACTCCAAGCTATCTCTAGCCTCTCAGAGTGAATAAATTCGTTCCCGAGCATACCGTTGAGTCATAGGGCACTTCCCGTAGGAATCCCTTTGTACCACATCAATGAAGGTTAGGGCCTGACTCCCTAACACTAGCTCAAAGCTCAAATGAGGTGGGACTTGTGGATGACAACCTTTGCAAGGTGTAGGCATTCCATGCCACTTCAATCCACTTCACTCAGTCATCCTGACTGGCGATCACAAAGTGACGGGGGAATTCTTCCACAAGAGCATTCACCCGCTCAATTTGCTTATCCTCCTGAGGATGATTGGATGTGGAGAAACTTACATTGGACAAATATTTATTGAACAACACGGTTCAAAAGTGTCCAGCCAAAAAGGGCATCCATATCCTCTCGATGTCCACTTGGATGCCAAAATGTTTCACCACATTTTGGAAGAATAGGTCTATAGCAACCCATGCTATACACTGCTCAAGTGCTTGAATAAAGAATCCACCCATGGAAACTCATTCCACGACTACCGGCACTGAGCTTATCCCGTCAACTTTAGGACCCCACCAATAAAGTCCTTGGACACCCTTGTCTAGGACGTCTCGGTAGCAGGCAGTGGTTGTAACAACCCTGCCCCTAGTCTTCAATCGATCTTACCTTCCTGGCAAATTTGGTAAGTGCGGACATACATCCTCATGTTTGCGCTCGTGTTGGGCCAATAGCACAGTCGTGCTGACAGGACAATTTTCCCTTTTTGTCCTGGATGTCTTGCCCAAACTCTACCATGGAGCTCCCTTAGTAGCTCCCGACGCAGTCCGCCCATCGATGGGACTAGTGGCCTATCGCTTCTGGCCACGATATATCATCTGGACCCAAATAATATTGTCGGATCATGCCCGACATAATCTGCTGAACTTAGCTTTTGATCCACCCTATCAAAAGCTGAGGTTGTCTTTATTCTGCTTAGCAGATCCCGTCCACTCAGGAGAGGGTACAGCACACAAGGGCATTTAGTCTACTGAGCTCATAAGGTAACACGATGCCTTTACCCGATTTATGTTCCCCATGGAACTGGAATTCGCCCTAGAATTCTGGCCAACGTGTTTATTTTGCCGACAACTACTTTATGTGGTGTCATGTTGTCGGACTTCATAACCTCGAGAAGGTTCTCCGCGTCTGGAGATAATGGCCTCCTACCACCTTTTCCTTCTCGTGATCAAATACCATCGCTCAGTCCTATTAGCTTTCAACTCTCCAAAGCTAAAGGATGCCCATCCTATAAAGGTATACCACCGATAGCTTGGTCCGAAGCTTCGGTGTGAAACTCGAAAGGCATACTGAAGTCGGGTAACTTCAGGATCGGTTCAGAGGTAATATGAACCTTCACTATCGGAAGGCCGACTGATACCGATCAAGCCACTCTCATTTCGAGTTTCCTTTTCAGCAGATCACTGAGGGTAAGGCTTTCCTTGAATAGCCTTTGATGAACTTTCGACAGAAGTTCACCACACCGAGAAAACTCCATACTCGATTTGATTTGAGGGGGCGCACCATTCCGCAATGGTTTGGACCTTTACCTTGTCCATGCGCTCTTATCCGTGGTCCATCCCAAGACCAAAGAAAGAAATCTCATCCACCACAAATGAGAATTTCTCAACTCCAAATAGAGTTGGTTTTTCCCTCAACACCAGCCTTAGATGGCTTAGGTGTTCCTCAACGCTTGAGGAGAGAACCACGATATCGTCCATATAATCAACTATGTAGTCATCTAAGACAAAGGGCCAACACTTGTTCATGAGATGACACAACATAGAGGGGGCTTTAGTAGTTCAAAGGGCATCACTTTGAATTCCAGGACTCATATCGGGTCACCCATATGGTTTTCCTATTCGTTGCCCTCGGCAAAACGAATTTGCTAATTAACCTGCTCTCAGGTTTAGCCTTAAGAAAACCAATGCTTTCCCTAGTTGATCTCCCAGATTAGGGATAAGCAGTATAAGATAACAGTCTCTCACCGTTATCTTATCCAAGGTTCTATAGTCCACCTAGAACCTTAGCGACCAATCCTTCTTTTTAGAAGAGGATCAGCGCTCCATAAGGCGATACTGTCGGCCGAATGAACTCGGCTTCGAGCAATCCACTCAATTGCTAACGAAGCTCGACCAACTCCATTGGAGAAATACGGTATGAAGCCTTCAGTGGAGGAGTGGATCCTGTCATAAGCTCAATCTTGTAATCGATCTCTCTCCTTAGGGGAAGGTATTTAGGAAGCTCCGAGGATAACTCGTCGGATAACTCTCCCAACCAAACCTTCATCATCGAGGGAAACTCTCATTCGCAAGGAGAATTATCAACCCATGTCTCTCTATGGCAAAACCCTACCGCTAGGGTATTGTTGACAGTGGAAACCCCTCGTTTCCAGCATCACCTGGGATCCAGAAAGAGTAGAACTCTTTTAGTGAGATGGGATCCAGATTTCATACTTGGTCTCCGCGTCCCGCTCAGGCGAGATAAGATGCACAGAGAGTACAAGCACTAATCTCTGGTAGGCTGCCCTAGCCAATCGCCAACCCGTGCGATTCCCCTTCATCTGGGCAATCCAGCAGACTGTGCCAACTGAGTTGGTACAACACAGTCTCTGACCCCACAGATGGCTGCCTCCATGTGCTACCATATGCGCCACATATGTAGCCTGCATGGTCAAGCTGACCCGACCTACTCCCTGGACCACCATGTGCTATGCTGAGCAACGAGAAGCGATAAATCCCTTCTCTGTAACACGCAGGTGTAATCCCGCACCGTCTGAAGATAGATGGACGTGCCCACTGAGTGGGTACAACACGGCTCCAACGATAATCAGAACAGTGAGGTTTCGCGTCAGAAGGCTTACGAGCTTGATATTTTAGCGTTGGATTTTAACGGTCTTTTATCTTCATCACTATCATGCAATTCCTATGGTGATAACTGAAGATAAATAAATCATGCTGTTCTACTTATTTAAACAATAAAAGAAAGCATGGATCTTATGTGGTAAAAGCCCATAGCCCTAGTAAGACCTTAAGAACTTAAGTCTTCACTTGCTTTTCTTCATGGGGCTTTTGCTGCTCATCTGGCCCAAACCAGGGCCTAAGCGCCATTTGCAGCTGAGGTGCGCCCACCAGGGAAAATGCGCCTGGTCCCAGAGTCGAACCCTGGACCTCCCACCTGGTCAAGCCACTGCTGCATGCGCCTCTACCAAGTGTGCTCAGTGCTCTTGTCTGATTAACTTACAAATTAATCTATCTAGACAAGATTGACACGCAGGTCAATTACATTTTATAAATTAAGTACAAGGTGATGCGCAGATCACAATTAAAAATTAATTTACAAAATAATTTCCAGGCACGCAGGCCCCAGCACAGCACACATTTAACATGGGCAGCCCACATAAGAATAAATAAACATGCATATGGCATCATACATCATTTGATCCAATCATGAAAAATAAAATTTTTTTGAAAAACCCCATTGAGATCAATTTTATTTTTCCTTATGTGCCCTACAACCTTACAACGGTCCATTGATAGGGATCCACTCATCATGTCTAGTCAGATCCACTGCCCTTGCATGCACCAAGTCCTAACTGACTTGAGTCGACCCAGTGGTCAACTATGCATGCGCCAAGGGCTGAACAACCATCATGAGTTCTGGCAAGCGGGTGTGAACCCGGGCCTAACTCATATGCGTTCACCAGTTGTCTCAACCAGACCTCGCTACACGCCTGTGATGCAGTCGACCTATAGCCACCGCATGCTTGCGCATGGGTGCCATCTGGTCGACCCATCTAGGCTGTCAGAGGGTCTGATCAGACTATTGGATCTATCCTAGAGGATGACTTCAACCCCATCAACCCGTCTAAGGGTTTATAGCAGGGACAGCTTAGATCTAGTGTGAATCGCGCATGTAATATAGTTTTGAGAAAAACATTAGATGCGCCACATACATGCGCAAAGGAGAAACTATGCAATGCATTTTCGCCAACTAACATATACAAGATGTATCGCATGTAACCTTAGATCTAATCATGAGTTCGCAAACAAGGATCACAAAATGGCTTAAGCAATCATAAAACATGCGTTAACCACGCTCTGATACCAATTGAAGGTCCCCACAAGGGGGGCGAAACCCTATCTCATAGGCGCATATGGGAATGAACGCAGCGGAAAGGGGGTTTCTAGATCTTGCATGCTGTATGATTAACGAAAATGACCCAATTGCATATAGAGAAGGATCATACCATAGCCATTTCTAGATGGCGCCTTGGAAGCAAAGACCGAACTGGATCTTCTCCAGAGGTGACGCACACAATTGATGTCGCCTACTCCTCCTTGCGATCCTTGTGCTAGCAAGGCCCAAAGATGTCCTTGTCGAGTGGAAGGGAAGAGATGTCTTGGCTTGGCGATTTTTCTCTTCTTCTCTTCAAACTCTTCACCACACGAATGTTCTCTCGTCAAGAGCAAGAGACAAGGCGACGAACGAAGAGAGGAGAGGCGTGAACGTGAGATGTGGTCACGTAAGAGAAGTGCTATCTAAAAATAGCATGCCACTTCTCTTCATGCGATCATGGGTTTACCCATTCGCAAAACCACTTCACTTTTGAACCATGCGCTCATTTATGAGCCGGTTCATGTTGGTCTGGTTCAAAGACCAAATAAGCCAAGCGACATGGTCTAGACCAAATTAAACCCTAAGGCTCCAGATCTAACCGTTGATCTCCTGATGCTCTTGATCTCACCGATCCAGCATCCATTCTCTCAATCGAAGCTTACCGATCTTAAGCCCTAATCAATCAAACATGATCAGACCAGATCTCACTTACAATCAGAGATTAAATCCCTTTAAACTGAACCTGAACAATTCAGTCCACACGATCTGACTTAAGTAAGCCATATCATCAAATTGTGCGACCCTGAGGGTTTCCTTTAAATGTCGGTAACGATAACTCACGTTATCACGATCAGTGAGGGGTATCTAGCAACACATCACTGTCTCCCGATATAAAGAAAAGAGTCTTCCAAGACTACACCCAAACCACAGCACAAGTGTGAATCAACTCACAAGGCATGCATATTTCCTTTGCCACTGGATGTTCTTATTGGACAAGCGTGTCAAGCTTGTAACTCCAATATGATGAGCATGATTAGATCAGATGAACATAGTCATCTGGGTATGGCCATACACTATTCTCAATCATCTCATCCAGGGGGCCCCTTTAGAACATCACACTCCTTAAACAAGGAGACGGCAATCCTATGTCTATCACTAGTGCCCTAACCTGACTCAAGTTCACCATCCAAGATAGTCTATAACCATTATGTTTCAAATGATATTGAACTACCTCAAAACAATGACAATCATCATTTAGAAAACACAAGTGATCTCAAGTCAGAGGAAATGTGCCACTTGTCGCAATCAAGGAATATTCACATTGTGACAAGCAATTGAATATCCTAGTAGGGTCTGTCCAGTACATCCAATGTACCCATGAGTCTACATCTTATTCCATGCTCGAAGCATCCTATAAGATTAGAACACATATTAGTCTCAATCATATCAAGGTTGTCTCATGTTCACCAAGATATCTTGACTAAGGACTTTACTTCATGTCAGCCTAGCTGAACAGCTTTGAGACATTATTCAGAAGTACACTTATTACAGCAGACAAGGTAACAAACTGAATAACAACCATGCCTTTATAAACATAAAAGTTTATACATGATACTGTTACAATCCCAAGGCCTCAAACATTAGCCTTAAGGGCATACCCCCAACACCCCAGCCACCGGAGACGACGACGAACCCACCCTGTTCGCCGGACATCGCCAGAAGAAAGGGGAACGAGGCCCCAGCCACCGCCGGCCATCCCTGTCTTCGCCGAAAATGGGAGAAGAAGAGGGAGACGCGGCGAAGGGCAAAGAAGAGGTCGGCACACACCAAGCCGACGGAAAACCTCTCTCCGGACGGAGCTGTAGCGGGAGGGGTTAGAAGCGTACCTAGGCGGACGTCCGTCCGCCGGCTCCACCACCGGCGACGCTGAAGATCAAGGAGGAGGAAGGGAAAGGGGTCGCTGCCCCTAAGCTCCAACGCGTCCCGTACCGCCGCACCCAACCCACCGGGACCGAAGGAAGCCGTCGCCACTGCCGGAGAACCCGATCGCCGGAGCCGCTCGACGGAAGGGAGGAAGATCGGGGGAGGGAGCAGATGCGCCGCCGCCGCTGCTTGCGTTCCACACGAACGCGTGAGTGAACAGTGGCTGGGGCACTGTAGCCCTAGTTTTTCCCCGTAAGTGAGCTCCAAACGGAGCTTCGCCAGCCGCCCGCCTACCCGACCCGTTTCGCCGCCCGATCCACTAAGCAAAACAGGGCTTGGCTGCGGGTCGGGCCTGGGCCTGGGCTTAGGCCCAGCGCCGGGCCTAACACTAAGTTAACTCAGTTATTAAATGAATTAAGTTTAGATCAGTAGATCATGAACAAGTAATAAATTTTTATTTTAATTATTTGTACTATTTTATTCACTCTAAGATCATATTAATGAATTAGGATTTTGTTTGGGCTTCCTCATCTTTACAAACTTTTGCTTATTTTAGTGTTGAGATTTTAGCAAATTATCATTATGTACTTATATTACTAAAGACACATAGACTTCTTGTCAAAAATTTGAATATATACATCTCACTAGATAATTGGCAATTGTAGAAAAAGATTACCAGTTTTTATTTAGTTTCCAATTATACAAGCAATTGAAAAATGATTGCTTAGTTGTGGAATGGATAAAGTTTTTACTGTCACTATGAATAATGCAAGCTCAGATAATTTAGGTATTGCTCACTTGCAAAAAAGACTTGATAATTAAAAAGATAGTCTTGCAAGATAAATATTTACATATGCTTATGTGATGCCCATATTTTGAGTTAAGTAGCAAATATGAATTGAACTAAATTGATTTGTCACTTGGTAAAACACATTTAGCTATCAAATATGTGTGACCCTCTCCTACAAGAGTACAAAGGTTCAAACCCTATGTGAAAAAAGAGAAAAAATAAATAAATATTAAAGTATTATTTGTCTAGATGTTCAGACTCGATGAAATTCTACTTATATGATGGTAGAAATAGCTATTAAATTCAGAAGGCTTTTGAGTTGTTAGAAAAGTAAGATGTTAGGTTTAGTGAGCAAATTGTGTCAACTGTAAGTGAGTCCTAAACATATTTTATCAAGTGACTTTAAGATTGTCTTATTCACTTTATAACACTTGTAACATATATGTGAAGGAAATTTATGAGCTTGTATGAATATTTCAAAGTATTTGCAATAATGATAGTGTTAGCTTAGAGTTGATGGCTACAAACATGAGAGCTAACATAATATTATTTGGTACTCTGCATTGATTTATAGAATAACATAATATTTCCCTGGAGATTGGATTTATTCAATCTCATAACTTAGTTCATAGTCAAGTACCTTAATGGACAAAGAACAACTCAAGTATGTGAAGCTAGTTAAGTACATGATATCAATGTAGACATATAGGTACACCAGGAGTATTGAATTGGCCATTGTGTGTCTATGACTTTTTGTTTTTACAGAGAGTAAATAAGAAGTTTTATAAAAGGTGACAAAAGAATTACATTATTTTTGTGATACAAACCTAGCCACTAGCTACAAAAATACTAGTTCACCCCTAAACCCTAGAAAAGTTTTGCAAGAATTCCCTTATATCACTAGGCATAGAACCCTACATTATATCACTAGACCCAAAACACAATTATCATTTAACAATATAGATAAGACCCACAGTAGCAAAAGCTATAGCCACAAGATGTACACATCATAACACAAAAAGGTACAAATGAGACTCACAACAGCAAAGGGTACATGATATCACTAGACCCAAAACATCACCAAGATACAAAAACAAACACACAAATACATCCATATGCAGAGGTCTGGCTGTGGTATGTGCCCGTCCAGCTCGCTAGAGAGGTTTAGATATTCCCTTTAAGCTCACATTTTTTTCCCATCCACCATGGCCTCGCCAAATACCAAATTGGTTGTCAGGATTATAAGTAGGGCGTTGGTGGTAGTAATGATTTTCATACCATTTCATTTGCAGCATATAGTGACAGAAAGATAAAGTCCAAGCTCATGATTTAAGACTCGGTACTAAAAACTAACATCAGCAAGTCCAGGTGAGGAGAAGCTATAAAATATTTCCAAAGATTAGCTTATTGACTTTGTAAACAAAGGAATGACTCCCAAGAATTTATAAAAGAATGGTTGGATTATTTCTGGGTGCAGAGATTAGTCGCATCATTTTACAGCAAACATCAAAGAAAAGACTTGGAGATATTCTCCCCTTATCATGCCCAACATTTTGGAAAATTCTATGATTTGAGTTTAAATGCTCCTCATAAGTAGAATAGATTGAAAATTTTCCTATAGCTGAAGGTTTCCAATAAATTTGGTCCTCAGCTTCATATATTAGAAGAGTGGGGATAGATTTATAAAAATCGATAAGACCAGAGGGTCATGGCGGGATAACCCATTCCTTATTGACAATTAATGAACTCAAGAAGGTAATCTTCCGTGGTGGATTTTCAAATTGAACATCGTCAACTATATCAAGCAAAATTCTGGATTCGAACCAAGGATCTAACCAGAGCCTAATGGAGTTCCTGTTGGCAATTCTATAATATATAATTGATTTGCATATTTATATAACGTTCAATATACTCCACATACACTAAGAAATACTTCTTGGATTGTCCGGAGATAGTCATTTTGTATATAGTTAACTATATCAAGCAAAATTCACGGACGAGTGGGTGAGTCCGGCTCCCCAACATGGAACATTTGGTTACTCCTCTCTACTTCCTCCGGCACGTAAACGTGCTCGGATACTGTTGTGGATCTCGTCCGACGTGGTCGGTTACGAGTGGGTCTGCCTCGAGTTCAGGTGAACCCGATTTGACTCTGCGACACCGGTGCTCAGTGAATTGCAAGCGTTGATCAGAATCATGTTGGGACGACAGAAATTTTTGTTAAGTCCTTAGTCGGGCTGGAGTCCGTTTGAGGAACCTTCTCGCCAGTCGCGCCCAATCTCGAGGTTACGACTATGGTGCCACTGCGTGGGCGTGTTTGAACTCGAGTCAAGCATTGACTCCCGTGTATAAATATTAAAAATTTGTTACAGTAACTCAGGGCGTGACAATTGCTATGAACATTAGAGAGGAGAGGAGGGGTGGGGGCTAATGGCTGTTCAAACTTTTTTATGAAAAAAAAATACTTTTAGGGATTAATTTGAAGGGCTTAATAGAGATTACTTAATGATATGATTTACTAAAGAATGATTATGAATCAAAGGGCATCTAACAAGAAACTAAACATAGTGGTTTAAAATAAAAATATGTGATTTCTAGAATAATAAAGAATATGAGGCATGCGTAACATGAAAATTTATTAAAAACATAGAGAATCTTAAATCAACATAAAACATGTAGTGACCGAACTAACAAACATGAATTAACTTGAAGATACAATCTTTCTAAACATGCAATTATAAATGGATCTAAATTATCAAGATATAAACTAAGTTTTTCCAATAAGAAAGTGAAAAGAAGTTCTTACCTTTGGTACCCTTAGGGTAGAAGTATTCAAAAATTGAACTAAGCTGATTGATTTGGAGGCAACTAGAAATTAATCTCGAACCAATTGAATTAGTTAACCAGTTTCTCGATTAACCTATTTTTTTAGTATAGTTAATCATTGATTTTCAGTTAATTATATTTTTTTATATAATTTTATATAACCTGTATATATGCTAATTTTTATGATTAACAATAAATTAATAAAAAATATACATCATTTAAGATACAAATGCAAATACATTTCACTTTTCACATATAAAATATATTTTAATATTTAACAGTGTATAAATTACAGATAAAATATTTATGATAAATTAATATTTTTTTTCTTTCTGCAAGTCATTAGCGTGATCTTTGAGTGTATTTTAGCTGGAAATTTCTTTTCATTTTTTTTCCTAATCTTTCTCATGGGATTGTTATATTTCTTAATTGAAATGAGGATCTATCACAATTTTTTGTTTCGATTCAAAGACCTTGTATTTCAGCTTGTCGTTCGTGTCGTTTCTTCAATATTTTTGTTAAACTTAGCGCATTGGTTGCTTTTGCTCGAAGAAGGTGAGATTTTATCATGACAAGGCGATACTGTGATTTCTTCGCGACTCCTTGCAATTTCTTTAAATAAATTATTAATTTAATCTTGACCTCTTCTCAATTTTCCCTGTTTCCTCGTCCATGATGTCAATTCTTCCGACCATTATTATAGAACTTATAGGTCCTATAATTTTCTAGATTAACCTTCCATCTTATATTTATTGCAAATTATTGTTGTGTCCGCAAGTGTACGGATACTCGAAGTAATAAAGAAAGTATCGAATCTACAGGGACCTATGCTGCTGAGTACCGAATAATTGATTTTTCACTATCTAAGCAATCGAAAGAATGCAAACTAGCAAACGAAGACCAAAAGCGCTGAAACGGAATTATCAGAGAGAGAAGCTGGAACTAGGGTTTCGTTCACTTTAATTTTTATGACTAGACATTAATAGAGATTTCATCAGTTTAATTTTATCATGACAAAGATGCAATTTACTTGAATAAAAGGATTATCTCACTTTCGTGCAGACACCCATGCAGGGATAGATCTTCGCTCTCGCGCAAGAATCATCCCAACGCTAATGATAAGTAAATCATCGAACTGAGAACTCAAGGATCACTTTCGTGCATCCGAGTTCTAAGTCGATAATCTGTAGTGGAATTTCAAGGATCACTTTCGTGCATCCGAATCTCGACACTAGTTTTACTCAAGGTTCTCTAACGTTCCGATCTTTGCTTTCGTACAAGATCTCCACATTTGAAAGCTTAGACTCAATCCTAGATTTATATTATCATCATGGCAGTTAGCTTTCTAAAATCGAACAAACAAGAACTAACCTAAAAAGGGTTCATATCATGCAATTCTAGGGTTTCAAATTCTCAAGCAATTACTTTTCAGTCAATAGCGAAAATTCTAAAACATAAATAATAATATAGATCTAAGGAGAGTATAAGAACAAAACATCACATGAGTAAAATCATCATGCTAAGATTAAATAAGATGAAATAAGAAAAGATAGTCATCTAGTCATTAAAACTCAAGTGAATTACTCCCCCATGTCCCATAGAGTGTCTAAGCTTGCATGGAAGGAAGATTACAATAATTCATGTTGAAGGAAATCGAAAACAGAGAAGGAAAAAATTACTGGGTGCAATAGCGGCGGCGTTCCGATTTGTGTTGATTTCTCTTCTGTCGGATCTCCAATCACGCTGAAACTTCTGGGACACCTTCTCCTCCTCTATGCGTAGCTTCCACTCAAATTTCACAGTCGGAGATGCGCTAGAGGCTTCCCGGCGGCGAACCCTAAGGCGGACATGTGAAACTCGATTTCTCCTTCTCTGGTGGATGAAAATTAGGGCTTTTTATCCCCTTCTCTTCGTCTTGTCAATGGCTCCCTTTCTCCTTCTTACAGATTTGAATATAAGGGTCTGGATCATCCGCAATCAACCACGCAAAAATCGAGCTTTGGAGTTAACCGGGAAAGTCGCGAGCAGCAGCACAATTACGGCCGTAATGAATCTTACGGTGGTGCCGTAAACTGGACAGCGAGCTCTCGGGTGAAATTCTTATGGAATTATGGTACTGTATTGTTCTTTACGGTAGTGCCGTAATGTGAACAATCTTTCGGGTGGAAAATCGACTCCAATTACGGTGCCGTAAAGATGATTACGGTAGCGCCGTAAGCGTCTCAAAGTTTCTGTCTAAAAATGCCCATTCATTATGGCACCATAAAGATATCCGTAATGTTCATCGATTCTCTGCCCGATAAACCTCCAAATTATGGTACTGTAAAGGATATATTGGGGTGCCGTAATTGTCTCTGAAGCTCCAAATCTTCTGAAAATTGAGGTGTGATCTCCTTTTGATGTTGTGAATTCAATTATACACTTGGATTGCTCGAAATCGATTGAAAAATATGCCTTTTTACCTGAAAATCATTAGAAATAGAAAAGAGTGTAGATTCTGCAAATATTGATAAAAAGGGCATAAACATAAGCAAAGTCTATGAATATGACATAAAACCATCAACAAAATGGCATAGAAATTACGATAAATTTCGGTGTCATCAAACATTATTTATTACCAAAAGTTGTGACTTGCCAAAAACATATTTTTGATTATTCTTATTTTCAGTAATTCATTGTGATTTCCAGAAACCAATTGATTATCACAGCTCTGTAATAATATAGTTTCTTGAGTCCTCTCTGTAGTTAACTCCCCCTGTCTTGGTCATACCCATAATCCGTTTAGTGGGGGTACTTGTTTATTATTCTCTAGCACTAATGACTTGAGCATCAATGAACCAGCTTCATTAATGAACCAGCTTCATTAAGGTACTTGGTTTATTATTCATACTTGTGTGAACTTTCTGCTTCTATTTTTATGAATCTATTGACTTGACTTCGTGTTTTACTTTTCACCTTCATTTATGTTGATACTTTTTCTCCTGCTCATTTTGTGCCTACAGAGAACATATATTTTTCTTTATTTTGCTTCACATAATGTAGTGACTGGTTTATGCATTCATTTTCCATTGTGGCACATACATTCTTCAAGAACAAAAGTTGCATGCAGCAGAGGTAAAATCTGCGGATAATAGTCCTTGATAATATTCTCGACTTATACTTCAAATTTTCTGACTTGGCTTTATATTTTCTTGAGTTGGAGAGAACATTCATTACAATAAAGGCTGATGGAGTGCAAAGAGGGTTGGTGAGTTGTTCTTTAGTGTTCAATGATCAGTACAAATCTAGAAAGGATTCTATAACTGCAATGTTTTCATATATTTAGTGTAGTGTGACTATTTGACTGCATTTTTATGTTAGTTGGACAACATAAAAATTTAAAAAACTTTTTTAATTAAAAAAACTACAATTTTGAAAAAAAAAATTAAAAAAAAACTTTTTATTTATTCAACAACAGACCTCCTATCTGAGGCCAGAATACAACCAAAATCTACCAAGAATTATATTGAAAAGATTTTCTAGAAAAAGTAGCCAACCAGCTAGCGGGCTTGGTTGGATTCCCTATGAGCAAAAGAAAGACTACAAATTTTTCATTCTAACTCAGAATGAAATTGATTTCCTGAATCATGAGAACAACACTGTCTAAGAAGAAGTGCATTTTTGCCGTTAGATACAATAATAATTTGTCTCCCCATAAACTTTTGATTTGTGTAGGGAAAGTGTAGTGCTGTTTTGATTGCCATGAGTTCTGCGGGCGGAGTTAACATGAAGGTATGCTGATGTAGCAATAAAGCATGAGAATCCTGGATAAGATAGCCAATGCCACCTTCCTTAGAATTTCAAAAATTGAAATCACAACCGACGAGCATTTGCCATCTATCCGTAATAAATGTCTCAAATCTGACTCATGGTTCTTAAACCATAAATAAGCAAACGTATATCAAATAAGTTTTGAGGATAAACTGCAAGTTGAGTTTCATGACATAACTAACCTTACTTTGCTAGTTGAATTTTTGTACCAAACCAAGTGTTGCCTGGCCTATCATAGTGGTTTTAATGTCAACCCTAGACCAGTCTAAAAAATCGTTAGCATGTTTTCAAATTAAAATTCAAAATTTTTTATTTTGTTATGTTTCATAACTAGTTTTTTTTTAATCTTTATTCTTCTTTCTTAAAAGATGTGTACTTTTAAACTTTATTCAGTTAATTTATTCTATTTATGAGCAAGTGTTTGGAATGGGTTATTTCTCCGGACCATCTCTTTCAATTCACATACACCAAATATAGTCAATTGCTCTCCTTCTCTTCTTTCTCCATTCTTGAGCTCATGTTTCAGCATTTTTATTATTAGGTATCTATCTTCGCTACTTAGTTTGCAAACAATCTTTTCCACCGTTGTTGCTAAAAAGGATTGCAGTACTAGTTATACCTTAGGCCATAAGAACATATTTCTAATTTGCTCTTTATTTATTATAATTTACATCATTGATTTGATTTGAAGTTTTTTTTTTCTTTTGCTTAGTTTTATTATAATTCAACATTTTTTTGACCTACAATCTCAGGAAAACATATTTGTTAGTGTTAGTTGCATTTTCGATTCATATGATTTAAAATTTCCTTGATATTTAATTATAAACTAAATACTAATAGAGTGCTTCAATTACTTAGATTTGGAATAAATTCTAAGCATGCAATTACATTACGGGATTGTATCAATACTATGTGAACTTTTTAATTTAGTTATTTGCTTTGACTAAATGAAATATTGAATAAATTCTAAGCAAATGATTATATCTTTGTGAAAGTAATTCATTATTATAATTTCATTATTAAATAATTAATTACATTTTTAATGATATAATTATTTTGATTATTAAGTGTTTGGGCAATTAGTTGCATCACATAGTTATATCAATTCATAAAGAACACCCTATAACACTATAATAATTATTTAATTCAGTTAAATATATAATACTTTAATGAAATGAGACTTAGAAAAAAATGATAGCAACTTTCTAGTTCACAATATTGTATTAATCCTTAAAGAAAATTTGATTAAATATTTATCCACTTTACCGTGCTTTCTCTTACTACATAGATTATATAGTGTATGCTTCCGCTCTACTTGAATTAATTTGTTTAATAATTCGTGCAAATCCCCTTTACTCTTTGGAGCAATTTTAGTTTCGTCTTCATAATCATGTCTTAACTGATAACTCATTAACCTTTTTTTTTTTTAATAGTCAAAACACAAATGCTTCAGGGTTTAGTGATGGTTCACAGGCAATAAAGGATCCTTACCTTTCATTTATCTTTTAATTATTACATTATACCAAGGTTATAAATCTTGATTTGTCCTGGTGTATCAATCCTAGCTAGGACGTTCATACTAAATGGTATCAATACCGGACATACCAATACTACAGGCCTCGACGCTAGTATCATCTTGGATTGATAATACAAAACATTCAAATTTTCTATTATACATATAGACTTTTACGAAACATTAGAATTTTCTATTATTTTAATTGCTTTTGCCACTTCTATAAAAAGTGCCCATGTAGCCAAGCAGTCACTTACTCTTTTTGATAGGCACATTCTCTTCTTTGATTGTTGGTATAAATAATTCACTTACTCTTTTTGATAGGCACATTCTCTTCTTTGATTGTTGGTATAAATAATAAGCAGATTGTTAAATTCTACATGTTTTAAAAATTTTATAATTTATTGTTAATTGATAGCATCTTCTCAAAATAAAATTCAATTTTTTGTTTGGATATGTTTTTGAACCAAGTGTTTTTTTCTCTTTATCTTCTTTTCCAAAATATGTGTTGTTTTAATTTTTAATTTAATTTATTAATTCTATTTATAAGGAGGTGTTTCAAGGGATGTTGTCTACTTATAAAAGAGGCTCTCTATTCCGTATTCATATACACCAAAATAAAGAGAGTAAAACGTTCTCCCTCATTTTTTTCTCATTCTTGAGGTTTCCTCTTACGTTTGAATATTTCATTATTAGCTACATTTTGTTGCCCAATAGTGAAAGAGGATAATTATGGACTTTTCCATGATTGCCACTAACAAGGATTATGACCTCAATTAGAAATTGCGGGTAGAATACCAAATTTAACCTATGAAAATGACTAGATCTTTACGTTAGCATAGATAACCATTGCTTTTGCTTTTATTTCTAAATTACTCATTATAATATCATTATTGATTTGATTTGGATTTCTTCATTGGTTATATTATGATTTGATAATTTTAACAAATAAAAGAGAGAATAATAATGAATAAAAGTTGTAGAAAGGGAGAAGGAGAAAGAGAGAAGAAATCTTCTTTGGATGTGCAGCAAGAGGAATGAGTCTCCTTTTAGGAATGTATGTATCTAGAAGTTACCTTTGCCGTTATTCAGTTAGGGTCTGTTTTATTGGGGAGAAAGAAGAGAAAAATAGAAAAAAAAAATTTCTTTTTTCTTGATTTGTTGAAAAGACTGATTTGGAGGAAAAGAAAAAAGGACTACTTTTCTCCCCTTTTTTGTTCTCTCCAAAAGAGGGAGAAAATACTTTTCTCCCCTCCTTTGCTATCAACCTCACTATTTTCTTCCCACTTATTTTTCTTCCTTTCCTCTTTACTCTTCTCTTTTTTTCTTGCCCCCCAATAAAACAGGTCCTTAGTACAACAATGGATACTACATAATAATATACCAATTCAACATGAACTACGACAATGGATACTAAATAATAATATATCGATTCAACATGAACTGAAGTTCATGATCTGTCAAAAATCAAGGTGGCAAGAAAACAAAGTTAAGATATGGTATTGAATTTTTCCAGTGAATTTTGCTCGTCTCCCATGAAAGTCCTAACAAACAAGAGATTTTTGCTTGCAACCATTAGGTAAATATGTGTACTCTGCCTCTAGCTTTGTTATTTATTTGGTGATTAGTGTGTCTTTGCAGTTGAATCGTGAATATATTTAGGGCTCTCAATTGTTAATACAAGCAATACTTCTGGCTATTCAAGTATACCAGGTGTTCAATTTCTGTTTGTTTCTTAGCTAAGATAATAACTGGGTTCTTTGTCTCTTCAATATTTTCTCTCCTTGTAGACCTGATCTCTTTTTATTCTGCAGATTGCGAAGATTATATCTTGCTTTGAACGTAAAGGATTTAAGCTTGTGGCAATCAAGATTGTGGTTCCTTCCAAGAAATTTGCTGAGAAACATTATCATGACCTTAAAGGAAGGCCTATCTTTAATGGTCTCTGTGACTTTCTTAGCTCAGGCCCTGTGATTGCTATGGTAAAACAAAAAAAAGGAACGATGCTAATTTTTCTTGCTGTTTTGCCAACTTCATCATTTCATTACTAACTGAACTTTAGGTCTGGGAAGGAGAAGGGGTCATAAAATATGGTCGAAAACTAATTGGTGCTACTGATCCACAAGACTCTGAGCCTGGCATAATCAGAGGAGATCTTGCTGTCGTTGTTGGAAGCTATATCCTTTAACTTTCTCAGAGTTATCTCTGAAATAGAACTTATAAAGAGAAAAGTAAGGATGAGAAAGTAATAGTAAGTATAGTATTCTGTACAAACATTATAACACCTACTCTGTTGGCTTACTTTGGTAGAGACAAAGAACAAAGTTGATCTTGTGAACAAAAACGTACTCTGTTGTATATTTAGGCAATGTTTCTTGTGATACTCTAGTCTTGTGCTTACCTATTCAGTAGTATATGTTTCCATTAAGCTGCATTTCAGGTCGTTCAAATAAACCTGCTATTAGATTAATTATCTAACATGTCAGAGCTGCACTCATATTTGAGAAGATGTTGCTGATTGCTCATTTTCAAAATCCTTTAAAGTTCCTATCAAAGAGTTTCATTGAAATGAACAAGAAAATAAGCAACAAAAGTATGATGAATAAGTTAAATCATTGTAACACAAGTTTTCTAGAATAATATTAGCTATGGAAAACCTTAATTTGAATTAGAGCATTTCCTACCAAACCGTATGGAACTATGCAATCTAAGGTTAAGTTTAAAAAACCAATATGTACTGCCCAATAGTGGTGGTATGTACCACTCCAAAATACATCCGATACATCCGGTATTGGTACAACATAATGTTGGTATGCCTAGTATGCATAAGTTCAACGTTGGATCAATACACCGGTATGGACCGAGATTGAAAACCTTGGTCTAAGGATTTAAGTACCTTTTCCATATCAAACAATAGGCTTGGCTATTACCATCCATGCAGTAGAGTTAGGCGTATATCATATAGATGGGAGCTTAGTTAGGAGTACATCATATAGATGGGAGCTTTGTTACTAGACTTACTAATAGTAGATGAGGCTTAGATTTATAGACTATTGTGTCTCTGGGTATAAATGAAGCATCGAACATCCAAATTTGGAGCGAGTTAACTAAGAATCAAAGTTGATTATCTTCTTATCATGAACTCCGTCAACTTCAATGGCTTGCCTAAGCATTGGTTCATCAAGAATGCATATTGTAATTAATTATCTATGCACTTCTATTGTAGTAATCGAGATTTCATTAAAGTACTAGTATTAAAATTTTTAATATGTTACATTGATTGGTATCAATACCATTTGTCCACCTCTAATAAGATTATTAGAGTGCGAGATGCAATTAGTGGTTGTCCATCTAATATATCATATTTTGGGGGAGGTTGTGTCATAGTTGCATTGTCTTTTCTAGTATTTATATTTTAATCAGACTTTTACATGTCGGATCTGAAATCGGGTAAATCTATGCGCTAGTAGCATTTTTTTATCTTACAACTTTTATTATCTTGTCTTATTTGTAAATTTAAGAGAAGTGGTTTCAAATTTCCTATTGTGTCAATGAATTATATACTCCAAAGTCTTTAGGCCATGTGCACTCAAAAGCCAATATGATAGGAGAAAAAGTAACTTTAATTGAGTTGTACAAATGATACAAGCAAAAAAATTTTACGATCCCATTTAACAATGAAATCCTTGAATGATTAATTGTTATCAACCAAATATGAGAATAAAACATTAACTAAAAAAATACTTTTAAATGTATAAATAGGAGAAATTTGAAGTCAAAGCTACAATACTGAGGGGAACCAAGAGATTAGAGGCACATGATAATTTGTTTGAGCTAGGGCAGAAGAGAGGAGACAAGTGTAGGTCAAAGGAGGAGAGCAGAGAAAGAAAAAAAAGGTTCGATGATGATTGGCACAATTTTTGAAGCTCAGAGAACGCAATGTAATTAATTAAAGTATTTGAAAGTGAAACAATATTTTATCAAACAGGACTTGGTATATATACTATAGAAATCAAACTAAAAAATATATATTTATCCTTACTCGCATAAGAAAATCTGCATATTTTTTCCTAACTACCGTAAGAAAATATAATTTCTTAATTTAACAAAAATACTATAAAGTATTTTTTCCTAACTCATATCTTTTTGACTCGTTACAGTGTTTAACAAAAAGAATTTACCGGATTTACCACAAATATCAAGCATCTTAAGCTAGAATTTGCAAGCGATTGTTTTCCCCGATAAAACAATGCAACAGCTGAGAGTTATAAGTTCACAAATCCATGGCAAAAACATTGAATCAAACACTCAAAACTTGATAAAACTAAAAAACGCAAACCGGACCAAACTAGCAAACAAACTACATTAGCCATTTGTCTTGTTGTGCATACATAGAATGATTTGTAGATTCTAATTTGTATGTTGTGGAAGCGGCAGCGAGAACCTACACATGGGGCAAGTGTGATGCAGGCTGAGCCATTTTCTCAGGCAAACGCTATGAAATCGGTGGCAGCATGGCATCATGTCAAGTTCATCAGCTGCCACGAAATCCATTAAACAGATGCCACATTCTCCTTCTTCTTCATTTCCTTGGAACGTGACACTAGCAAGATTTTCAAGCCACCAGGGGTTTCCACCGCTGCGCGTGAAGAATGGCGAGAAGTAGAATCAGCCATCTCTATCTTAGCGTAGAGGAACAACGCCCTGTGGCCGGACAGCAAGCGGAATTGGTGGGCGGGTACTTCGTTGTAGTTGCAGAAGGCGTAAAGGAGAATGTTGTGATAAGCGGAGCCAACGCGAGCAACGACAGAGGCAATCATCCAATTCACTTCTTGGGACTAGGCGCGGTTGTGCATGATGCAGGAAAAGGGTGGGTAGAAGTAGAAGTGCTCAGATTGTGTCATATAATCTTCGGCGGGGGTGATAAGGTGGAAATCAACAAATAAATACGGGTTACCTCCTTATCCTCCTCCTCCGCTGCCGCCGTCTCCTGCTTCAACAGCACCGGTCATCATGTGAGCGTGGAGACGAAGTCGCATAACTCCAAAGGACAAACACCGCACCGTTCTATCAACTTTATATATATCAGAAGTGCACAGATATATATAAAGATCTACTATATGGACTATGAATTTAATTCATAATTTCTTGTATTTAAACGGTAATATATATTTAAAAAGTATAATCACTACTCTTCATATTTCATAAGTTTAAATCTTATAAAATTAAAAACATAAATATATTCTATCAAAGTGCTCACAAATTAAATTTTAGAAATGTATGAGTTTTCGAAAGCAGAAAACTTACTTTTACAAAAACGATTTTTTACAGCAATTTCAATAAAGAAAAAAAATATAAAACTTTACTCTAATAAGAATATTCAATTGAGGTTAAACATATTATAAATTCCTCTAACTATTAATTTTTGTTAATAAATTGAAGCCAACTGCATATGAATTATTAAAATAAATTTGTAGAGTTTTTCTATAAAGAAATAATTAAAAAGAATAAATTAACATATAATTGTGGTAAAACACTTCATAAGTGAAAATAAAATATATAGTTTTTTGTACTTGATATGCATCCTTATTTATTTACATATTGTTTTAGTTTGATCCATTCATTCTGCACCCATTAGTAGATCCAATAGGAATCACAATCCATCGTGTTAGATGTTAGGCCCAGAGATTAGGGCCTGATTTGATCGGTCAACTGGGCCATTGACTAAGTCAAAATCAGCCCGAATTAGAGCCCAATCCCTATTAAGGCTCGCGGTGGCAATTTGGCAGGTGGGCGGCTAATTTTTCTTCTCGACGGACGGCGGCGTCTGTTCACGGCTATGCTCATCTTCGAGTTCTGCGGCGGCTGGCGGCAGGCGGCTGGAGGTCGGCGGTGAGCTCGACGCGTGGAGCTCGCGAAGAGAGAGGTAGGATCCGGCATGATCTCGGGCGTGCGTAAGTCAGGCAACAGGTGGCTCATTTCTGATAGCGCGTGCGTTCGACGAAGGGAGCGAGGTCAGCGGCGACCTCGGGCAGGCGCGGCGGCGCCGCGTGGAACTTCGTCGGTGGGCAGGGCTTCCGCGTGGCACAAACGCGATGGACAACGGCTCAGCGGTGAACCATCATCCTCGGGAGCTATCGGGTGGTCGGCGCGAGGAGCTTGGGCAGAGGGACGACGGCCGCGTGGCGAGGCGTGGCTGGCGACGTCGAGGCTTCCCGAGTACTCGTGCGGACTGGCGTCAATGGGTGACGCTGCCTCCAACGGGCGACGGGGGACGATAGCGGCGAACGCAGATGTGGGTGCCAGGCTGGAACCACGCATGAGCCACTTACCTACGTGGAACTAGGTGGCGGACGCAGGTTTGTCCACCTGGAGGTCGAGCTAGCGGAGGGGAGACAAAGCGACGCCATATAGGCGATGCTCGTCTGCGTGAAAGGGTGTACGCGGCATTTTCTTTGCTTCGTTCTCTTCTTCCTTGCTCTTGTGCGACTCGGCTTGTTCGTTCTCCGGCATATCCCGTGTTCCTGCCCTCGCCCCTCTCTCTGTCCGGTGGTCGGTGGCGATCTCCGGTCCCCTCCTTGACGTCCAGTGGGTTGGTTGCGGGCGGTGCGACGTCGACGGAGGTTCTCACTGATTTCTTCTTCTCCCAATTCGACGTTGTAGCGGCGGAGTCGACGTCTTGACTCCGGCGAGGTAATCTTTCCCTTGTGTAGTGCTTTCCCGACGTCTCCCCTCCTATCTGGCGAGTCTTCCGGCTTCCTTCTCCCTAGTTCGGGTTCCGGCATTTTCTTCCGTTTTTCGTCGACGTGTGGTTTCGTCGTGTGCGTTATTTTCTTCTCTGTTGTTTATAGTTCCGCCTTCTGTAGTATGTCCACCTGTGTGTGGACGTGGGTTCTCTGTCCGATCTTCTCCGCCTACGCGCGGACGTTGTATTCTGTTTCTAGTCGAGTGTAGGTGGTCTTTTCCTTCTTCGTTTTCGAGTTTCATCTTTCCGTCCACCTACGTGAGTTGCTTTTGTTTTTGGCTGTCTGCGTACAGCTTTGTCTCGTTCTCCCCGTGCTCCTGTTTCGCGCGTTCCTTCCGGCTACCTGCGAGTAGCTTTCGTTGTCGTTGTTGTTTTACTAGCTGCCTGCGTGCGGTGTTGTTGGCGGTTTGTTATTTCGGCGTGTTCTTCGTGAGGCTGAGGTGGTGTTCTTCGTCACCTGCTGGTCACGCTCGAGCCAGATCATAGCTTCCGCTCTTCTTCCGGCCTCGCCGTTTGAAGGACTTTCGTGTTGGTTGGGTCCTACGAAACTCGTGTTTGGCATCTGGCTGTTTGTTTTCAAAAAAAAATTTTATTACTGTAATCGTGGGCGTGACAAACTGGTATCAGAGCCCAGTTCACATTCCAAAGTTGTATTTTGGGGCTTTGCTGTGGTTTTGTTCTGTGTGTGTTCTGTTGGGAATAGAATAGTGTGTTGTATTTGGTTTTTGTGTTATGTTCTGTTGTGCTATAAAGGATAGATCAGTGTGTTGTAACTGCACAGGAAGGCTAAAGCTGCGAAAATGGTGCAAACCAACAGCAAACGCATCAGCATCCTTGAAGATGCTGTAGGAGATGCTTCTGGTCTGGGAGAGCAGAATCTGGTAGACTTGGTGAAGGGGCTGATAGCCTCCAATAACGCTTTGGCTGCTACTAATGCAGATGCAGACCTTTAGATCCGTGTGGATTGCCAAGTTGCTGAGCTTGAGCAATGTAAGATGGAGGTCATCCTCCTAAAATGCGCTGCTACTTAGCAGCAACCTCAGGCTGAGGGTGGCCAAATGACCGCTGTGCGACGACGTGTCCATGAACCTGCGCCCTTTACGGGCATACGCTCCACTAAGGAAGTTGAGAACTTCCTGTGGGACATGGAGCTATTCTTTCAGAATACTCAAGTCCCCGAAGATGAGCAGGCGCATACCTGTGTCGCGTATCTCCACAGAGACGCAAAACTGTGGTGGCAGACTCAGGCCGCACCCAGCTTATTCGGGCAGGATCCCGCCTGGAAGCTCTCATGGGGAGAGCTCAAAGAGGAGATCAAGAATCAGTTCCTGCCTGGGAACTCTTATTATGCGACACGAGACGCAATAAAGTGACTCAAGCACACTGCTGCATTACGGGACTATGTCCAGCGGTTCGCGCAGGTTATGCTTGAGATCGATGACTTGTCGGAGAAGGCCCGACTTTACCACTTCATGGATGGACTCCAAGGGTGGGCCCGGGATGAACTGCGCCGCCAAGAGTTCCTAACTCTTAAGGCGACAATAATAGCTGCTAAAGGCCTTACGGATCATAAGGAGTCGAGGGAGCCGTGCTCTCATCATCACACTGGCGCATCGTCCTCTAGGTTGAGGACCCCCTATGCGGCTAAGGGCAAGAAGCCCTTTGTGAGAAAGAGCCGCCCGGCACCAAAGGAGTACAAATCGGTGAAGAACCGACCAGCTACCCTGGGGCCAAAGACAGCGAGCACCAGCATGGCCTGCTATATATGTGGAGGTCCACATATGATGAAGAACTGCCCCAAGAGGGATCGTTTGGCTGCCTTAGTGGCAGAGGAACAAACTGTAAAAGAGCCAGAGGGACGACTTAACCCTCTTGTACTTGCAACTTCTTCTACTATGAATGAAAGGCCTACTTTGCTTTATGTCGACTGTCTCTTAAATGCGCAACATGTGAATGCTATGATCGATACAGGTGCTTCACACTTGTTTATAGGGCAAGCGACCGCAGCTAGAATCCGCCTTAAGATATCCCCTGCACGGGACCGAGTCAGGTCGGTCGGTGAAGTAGACCCACAAGTCTTAGGGATATCTTATGACGTCGATATTGCGGTGGGCAATTGGCATGGCCGTTGCCACGTAAAGATCCTAAAGTTAGCTGATTACAAAGCTATCTTTGGACTTGAGCTTTTGAGAAAAGCCAAGATTGGTGTGATGCCACATCTGTATGGAATACAGATTTATGACGAGCAAGTCCCTGGTTTCGTGCCGTGCATTGGGAGCACGTCGACAATGAAGGGAAAAAAGAGGGACTTAAGAGGGGTCCCCTTATCAGCCAATGCCTTAGCGGCAGGGTTGCGTCAAGGTGACACAACCTTAATAGCTGTTTGGACTGACGACTCTCCTTGTGAAGGAGAGGTCCCCTCGATAGTGAAGGGCTTGTTAGAAGAGTACTATGATGTGATGCCTTTGGAGCTTCCTAATCACCTTCCCCCTAGGAGAGGGATCGACCACAAGATAGAGCTTGTGGCAGGATCTACTCCTCCTTCTAAGGCTCCATATCATATGGCTTCGGTTGAGTTAGCCGAGCTTCGTAAGCAATTGGACGAGTTGCTAGAAGCAGGGTTTGTCCGGCCTACGGTTTCGCCATATGGGGCCCCTGTCCTCTTCCAAAAGAAGAAGGACGGCTCACTTAGGTTCTCTGTTGATTACAGAGCCTTGAATAAGATAACAGTGAGGGACTATTATCCTATTTTGCTTATCCCCGATCTGATAGATCGACTTGGGAAAACTAAGGTTTTCACAAAGCTAGACCTGAGGTCAGGTTATTGGCAGGTTCGTATCGCCGAGGGCGACGAAAAGAAAACCGTATGTGTGACACGATACGGGTCATTTGAGTTCCTAGTGATGCCCTTTGGACTCACAAATGCACCCGCCACGTTCTGCCATCTAATGAACCAGTTTTTTGCCCCTTTCTTAGATGAGTTCGTGGTCATGTATTTAGATGATATCGTCGTCTATTCCTCAAGCGTTGAGGAGCACTTGGGCCATTTGAGGCAGGTGTTACAGACTTTGAGGGATCACCAACTTTATTTAAAGTTGGAGAAATGCTCATTTGTGATGAATGAGATAACATTTCTTAGACACGTGGTGGGCCACGGACAAGTGCGCATGGATCAGGCGAAGATCCAAGCCATTGCGGAATGGCGCGCCCCCTCAAACCAAACCGAGTTACGGAGTTTCCTCAGTGTGGTGAACTTCTATCGTAAGTTCATCACCGGCTGTTCAAGAATAGCCGCACCCCTCAGTAATCTACTGAAAAAGAACTCGAAATGGAAGTGGCATGATCGGTGTCAGTCGGCCTTCCAGGAGTTGAAGGACCGCATCGCCTCTGAACCGATCATGAAGTTATCCAACTTCAGTATGCCTTTCGAGGTTCACATCAATGCTTCGGACCAAGCTATCGGTGGTGTCTTATTGCAGGATGGACATCCTATAGCTTTCGAGAGTCGAAAGCTAAACGAGACTGAGCAACGATACTCAATTCACGAGAAGGAAATGGTGGCAGTGGTACATTGCCTCCGGACCTGGAGAGTCTACCTTCTCGGGTGTGCCTTTGTGGTGAAGACCAACAATGTGGTGAATACCTATTTCACCACACAAAAGAAGTTGTCGGCAAAACAGGCACGTTGGCAGGAATTCTTGGCCGAATTCCAGTTCTAGTGGGAACATAAACCGGGTAAAGCCAATATTGTGCCTGACGCGCTCAGTAGACTTAACGCTCTTGTGTGCTGCACCCTATCCAGAGTGGAAGGGGATCTACTAGTTAGAATCAAGGCAGCCTCCGCTTTTGATGGGAAGTATCAAAAGCTGGTTCAGCAGATTAAGTCGGGCACGATCCGACGTTATTATTTGGGTCCAGATGATGTTGTTATGGCCAGAGGCGGTAGGCCATTAGTCCCATTGACGAGCGGACTATGCCGGGAGCTACTGAGGGAGCTCCATGATACACCTTAGGCTGGGCATCCAGGGCAACACAGAATATTTGCCTTGTTGGCACGATTGTGCTATTGACCCGATATGCTCGCAGACATTCAGATGTATGTCTGCACTTGTCTTATTTGCCAGCAAGACAAGATCGATCGGAGACTAGAGGCAGGGTTGTTACAACTGCTGCCTGTTCCCGAGACATCCTGGACGAGTGTGTCCATGGACTTTATTGGTGGGTTCCCTAAAGTTGATGGGAAGAGCTCAGTGTTGGTGGTAGTTAATAGGTTCTCCAAGTATGGAGTCTTTATCCCAGCACCTGAGCCCTGTACAGCAAGAGTTGCTGCAGAATTATTCTTCCAAAATGTGGTGAAGCATTCTGGCATCCTAGTAGATATCGTGAGCGATAGGGATGCCCATTTTGCTGGACGCTTTTGGACAACATTGTTCAATGATGACACCGAAATATGTAGTATATTTTGCATCATTTTAGATACCTTTTCATGCTAAATCGAGGATCTTTTTACTTGTTTTTATGCTGAATCCATCAAATATTGCAAAGTCTACTTTTATTTTGGTTTTTCATGTTTTTCAGGCAAAAGGCACTATTTTAGGCGTTTTCAAGCAAAATCAAATATATGGAAGAGTTCTCATCATCAAGAAGAAGTCACCCAAGAAATTTCACGCAAATCGAGGCAAGGAACCCAAAATACGGCAGTGCCGTAAGGGATTTTACGGTACCGTATTATCGAAATCACGGCCGTATTTTGGTGATTTTCCAAACAGAAGGTTTTTACGAAAATACGGCACCGCCGTAAGGATTTACACGGCCGTATTTTGGGGCACTTTCTGAAAAGAGACTTTTGCCGAAATTACGGCACTGCCGTAACCCAGTTTACGGGCCGTATTTTGAAGCATCTTCAGAACAGAAAGTTGCCCTGAAATTACGGCACTGCCGTAAAGAATTACACGGGCCGTATTTCCCTAATGAATCCGACCAGAGAGTTCTGCCGATTTTACGGCACTGCCGTAAACAAAATTACGGTGTCGTATTTTCCAGCAATTTCAGAACAGAACGGTCGATGGATTTTACGGCAGTGTCGTAAGATATTACACTGCCGTATTACGGTGTTTGAACGCGATTCCCAGGTCAATCTTCACGCCCGATCTTTGTGGAGATTCTTGCGGGCGATCCAGGGCTTTATATTCAAAGCCGTAAGAAGCAAAAAGAGAGCTTTGGAGGAGAGGATTAGCGAGACACCAAAAACCCCAAACTTGGTTATCTATCGAGGGAGAATTCGGAGTACACGCCACCGCCTAGGGTTTCGCCACCGCGCTCGATCCAGACGATCTCCGGCCGTGATTCTTCTACTGAAGCATCGCTGGTGAAGGAGACGACATGCCAGAAGTTTCAGATCGAAAGGAGACAAATTGGAGGAGAAATCAGAGGAAGAAGGATCACCACCACTGTTCACGCCTTCTTTTGCAAAATACGGCTGTGAAATACTTCACATCCGTGCCGTATTTTCTAAAAACTCTTCCTTTTGTTGATTTTTGATTTTTTAAAATTATGGAATATTGTATTTCCTTCACCATGCTAGCTTAAATTACTCTTGGGACATGAGGGAGTAATTCACTTAATTTCCAATGACTAGATAACTGATTTTTATATATTTCGTTGCTTTTAATCTTAACATGATGATTTTGCTCATGTGATAATTGTGCTTAGACTCTCTTTAAATTCATGTTATTAATTATGTTCTTAGAATTTTCGCTTGAGACCGAAAGGTTGCTTGAGAATTTGGAACCCTAGAATTGCATGTTAGGAACCCTTCCTTAGGTTTGATCTAACTTGATCTGTTCTAGTAAAATTACTGCCATGATTATAACATGAATCTATAGATCGAGTCTATTTGTCAAACATGGAGATCTTGCACGAAAGTGAGGATCGGAACGTTGGAGATCTATGAGTAAAACTAGTGTCGAGGCTTGGATGCACGAAAGTGATTCTTGAGTTTCCGCTAGAGATTGTCAACCTAGAATTCGGATGCACGAAAGTGATCCTTGAGTTCATAGATTGGTAATTTGCTTATCTTCAGCATTGGGACCAATCTTGCGCGAAAGCGAAGATAAATCCCTACGTGATTGTTTGCACGAGAGTGAAATAATCTTTTATTAGGTAAATCGTATCTTCATCATGATAAAATTAAACCGACAAAATCCTTATTCATATCTAGTCATAAGAGTTAAGTGAACAAAACCCTAGTCCCAGCTCTCTCTTTGATAGTTTTCTTTTGTGTGTTTGCGATATTTGCTTAACTTTCATTTGATTGCCTAGATAGCGAAAAATCAATTATTTAGTACTGGACAACGTAGGTCCCTGTGGATTCGATACTTTCTTTATTACTTCGTGTACCTGTGCACTTGCGGGATAACAACAAGTTTTTGGTGCCGTTACCGAGGATTAGTCCAAGGTACACGCGTGTCATACTTGTAGTGTTACCTTACGGTAAAACAAGTTTTTGGCGCCGTTGCCGGCTCCAGCTCGGTCTTAGTCGCTTCTCGCTCCTCCGACGGGACGAACACCAGAGAATTAGAGAGATCTTAGATCACTGAGTTTGGTACATAGTAGAATGAATCGACGGATAGAATTCCAAGTTCGATGGGAAGGTTCTCCAATAGAAGAGGCTACATGATATAGGGCGTCCAAACTGTGGCAGTTTGAGGATGAGATCCGACGTTACTTTGAGTGTAGCCTTCGGGCCGAATGTTAGGCCTTCGGGCCTAATTTTGGGTGTGGCCCAAAACCCAGCCCAAAGCCACATTATACTGTCAAACGGGTCGGTGGGTATAGGTTCAGATCGGGCGCTGCCCGAATCCAACACCCTAACGGACGAATCACGCGAGTGATTCGTCGTCGTGTGGCACGCACGCTGATGGGATGGGTCATTGACTCAGCGGCGTGGGCGGGATGGGAAAAGGGCTCGGAGGATGAGGGGCGCGGCAGCTTCGTCTTCGTCTCGATTTTTTAGACACGAGCTTTTCTCCTCCGGCGAACTTTCGTTTCCCCATTGGGTCCTCTATCCACGCCAACCGTCGGCGGTGGCCCCATAGCGTTCCGGTGGTGGGGAAGGAAGGTGGAACGCCACTGCCAACCCCGCCCCTTCGTTGTCTTCTTCGCCTTTGACCTCGCCGTTGCAGCCACCAGACCTCACTTCTAGATGCCTCGGAAGGCACAGCCGGCAATGATTTCATTAGAAAGAAGGAGCCGGTGCTTGGCGCCGAGGTACTCCCTCTCCTCTCTAGTTATAGTTTTCTCCCCGGTCGAGCTCGCGGCTCCCAGGCAATCCCCTCGTCTCCGTCTCCGATGGTGATTCTGGGTGGCCGTTCCTCTCTTCTGCTCCTCCGGCGAGCCCTCTCCTCCCCTCCTGGCTGTTGGCTTGCCTGCATGCAAGAAGTTCCAGAGCCGAGGCCCGCATGTGAGCGGGCTTTCTACATTTTCGTTCATCACCTGCATGTGACATTTTCTCGTCTGGTCGTGCCGTTTGCGCATGGTGTCGTTGCGGAGTGTGGTGCCATCTGTCCATGTGTGCAGTTCATCGTCGATGGGAGAGCATTGTCCTTGGCATTAGGAGTTGCCGAACCTCTGTCGATCGTGGCCATTGCTGGAGCTGCCCGAAGGGAGAACTCTCTCTGCACTCGACACGAAGGTTCACTTCCATCCGATCAGCTTTTGGAGCAGTTTCCAGTTGGTCGCCGGCGGGCGATCTCGTCTCCGGCAAGTTCCTCATTCCTGTCCATGAACATCCACATAAGCGGCTTCGAAGGCGTGGATCAGAACAAATTCGTCCGTTCGTTGTCGTCGCCTACGTGCATGTGCGGCAACATGTGATCCCCCTCTCCGGCCGTCTCTCCTACACACGAGAAGGACAAGGCCGCCGGCTTCCCCGTCACATATGTGCGTTGCCAGCGGAGTTTTGTCCGGCCTCTTCGCCGGCATGTGAGTGAGGAACTGGCCTGATTCTCTCCATTATCGGCGTGCGATGCCGTGTGGATGACCATCCGTGATCGCCGGGCGCTGGCTTGGTCCGTGGACGAGTGGGTGAGTCCGGCTCCCTCACGTGGGACGCCCGATGACTCCCCTCCACTCTCTCCAGCACGTGAGCATGTTCGGAAACTATTATGGACCCCGTTCGACATGGTCAATTATGGGTGCGTCCATTTTGGGTTCAGATGAACCCGGCTCAACTCAGCAATACCCGTTCTCGGTGAATCGTGAACGTTGATCCAAGTCGTGTTGGAACGGCAGTGATCTTTCGCAAGAGTCCTTAGTCAGGCTGGGGGTTTGTTCAGGGAACCTTTTGAAAGTGGCGAAACCTAGGTCATAGGCGCATATAAAATTTTCATAGGCAGCGGAAATTTTAGGTTTCATGATCGTATGGCTTAATCATATGATCAACATTAAAACTTGCTTAAAACAAGTGAAGATGTTACCATGACCATGAGTGGCGGCTTGGAAGAAGATAGAGGGCGAGTGGCTCTCCTCCAAAGAAGTCGCACACAAGGTGATGGAACTTGCTTCCTTGCGCGTCCCTTGTGCTAGCAAAAAACGCCAAGGTATCTTGATCGTGTATGAGGAGATGTGTTCACCCCTTTGGCTGGCGAAACTTCTTCCCTTTCGTGGAGGCAAGACACGCACGAGAGGAAGGGGGCGAGAGAGAGAGCGTCTCAACGTTCGAAACCGTGGGGGGGTTTCCAAAAGGAATCATGCCTTCCAAATATAGTAAGTGTTTTACTCTTACTTTAACTCCCACGTAACCATCGAAACTCATCTCTCAATCGAACCATACGTTCACCAAAGTGAACCGGTTCTATTCCATTTGGTTCAAAGACCAAATCGAACCAAGCCTTGGTCTAGATCTAATTGAACCAAATGGCTCAAGATCTAACCACACATCTCTTGATGCTCTTGATCTCATCGATCAAGCATCAATTCTCCCGATCGAAGCTTACCGATCTCAAGCCCTAATCAATCAAACATGATCAGACCAGATCTCACTTCCAATCAGAGTTTAAACTCCTTTAAACTGAATCAAAACCATTCAGTCCACACGATCTGACATAAGTAAGCCATATCATCAAATTGTGCGACCCTGAGGGTTTCCTTCAATGTCGGTAACGATAACTTACGTTATCACGATCAGAGAGGGGTATCTAGCAACACATCACTGTCTCCCGATATGAAGGAAAGAGTCTTCCAAGACTACACCCAAACCATAGCACAAGTGTGAATCCAATTCACTTGACATACATGTTTCCTTTGCCACTGGATGTTCTCATTGGACAAGCGTGTCAAGCCTGTAATTCCAATATGATGAAAATGATTAGATCAGATGAACATAGTCATCTGGGTATGGCCATACACTTTCTCAATCATCTCATCCAGGGGGCCCCTTTAGAACATCACACTCCAACAAGGAGAGGCAATCCTATATCTATCACTAGTGTCCTAACATGACTCATGCTCATTATCCAAGATAATCTATAACCATTATATTTCAAATGATATTGAATTACCTCAAGACAATGCCAATCATCATTTAGAAACACAAGCGATCTCAAGTCAGAGGAAATATGCCACTTGCTTGCATATAAGGATTATTCACATTGTGACAAACAATTGAATATCCTAAGTAGGGTCTGTCCAATACATCCAATGCACCTATGTGTCTACATCTTATTCCATGCTCGAAGTGTTGGGGTATGCCCTTAAGGCTAATGTTTGAGGCCTTGGGATTCTTTCAGTATCATGTATAAACTCTTATGTTTATAAAAGGCAATGGTTGTTATTCAGTATGTTACATTGTCTGCTGCAATAAGTGTGCTTCTGAATAATGTCTCAATGCTGTTCAGCTAGGCTGATATGCTGTAATGTCCTTAGTCGAGATATCTTGGTGAACATGAGACAGCCTTGATATGATTAAGACTAATATGTGTTCTAATCTTATAGGATGCTTCGAGCATGGAATAAGATGTAGACTCATGGGTACATTGGATGTACTGGACAGACCCTACTAGGATATTCAATTGCTTGTCACAATGTGAATAATCCTTGTTTGCAACAAGTGGCACATGTCCTCTGACTTGAGATCACTTGTGTTTCTAAATGATGATTGTCATTGTTTTGAGGTAGTTCAATATCATTTGAAACATAATGGTTATAGACTATCTTGGATAATGATCATGAGTCAGGTTAGGACACTAGTGATAGATAAAGGATTGCCGTCTCCTTGTTTAAGGAGTGTGATGTTCTAAAGGGCCCCCTCTGAATGAGATGATTGAGAAAGTGTATGGCCATACCCAGGTGACTATGTTCATCTGATCTAATCATGCTCATCATATTGGAGCTACAGGCTTGACACGCTTGTCCAATAAGAACATCCAGTGGCAAAGTAAACATGTATGCCTAGTGAAGTGGATTCACACTTGTGCTGTGGTTTGGGTGTAGTCTTGGAAGACTCTTTCCTTTATATCGGGAGACAGTGATGTGTTGCTAGATACCTCTCACTGATCGTGATAACGTAAGTTATCGTTACCGACATTTAAAGGAAACCCTCAGGGTCGCACAATTTGATGATATGGCTTACTTAAGTCAGATCGTGTGGACTGAATTGTTTGGGTTCAGTTTGAAGGGATTTAGTCTCTGATTGTAAGTGAGATCTGGTCTGATCATGTTTGATTGATTAGGGCTTGAGATCGGTAAGCTTCGATCGAGAGATTGGATGCTAGATCGGTGAGATCAGGAGCATCAGGAGATGAACGGTTAGATCTTGAACCTTTAGGGTTTATTGTGATCTAGACCAATGGCTTGGGTTATTTGGTCTTTGAACCAAATCAAATTGAACCGGCTCATTACATGAGCGCATGGTTCAAAGGGGAAGAAATGGTGATCGGTTCACTTGGAGTGAACGCATCACACATTGAAGGGTTGCCATATTTGGAAGGTGCATTATTCCAATAGATGGTAACGCCTCCACATGTTTATGAGAGTAACGTCTCTCTTCTCCCTCTTGCTCTCGACGTTGCATTCTCGTGTGGAGAAGTTGTGAACGACAAGGAGGTCTCGCCAAGCAAGAAGTTCTCTCCCCTTCCATACGGCAAGGACCCTTGAAGAATCTTGCTAGCACAAGGATCACAAGGGGTAGGCGACATCATTTTGTGTGCGTCACTTGTGGAGAAGATCTCTTTTGGTCTTTGCTTCCAAGCTGACATCCATTCTAATGGCGTTGGTATGATCCCCTTGAGATCTTTTCGGTTATACAAGTTAATCATATGAACTACATGCGATCTTGTTGGTGAAACCCCTAGAAATATTACATGCGCCGCCCCCTTTAGGGTTTTCACCCCCTTGCGCTCCCCCTTGAAGGGGACTTTCACGAAGCACCCTATAAGATTGGAACACATATTAGTCTCAATCATATCAAGGCTGTCTCATGTTCACCAAGATATCTCGACTAAGGACACTGCTAATGTCAGCCAAGCTGAACACTATTGAGACATTATTCAGAAGTATACATAACAGCAGCAGATAATGTAACAACCTGAATAACAACCATTGCCTTTATAAACTTATACATAGTTTATACATGATACTGAAATCATCCCAAAGGCCTCAAACATTAGCCTTAAGGGCATACCCCAACAATCTCCCACTTGCACTTAATCTAATGGTTGAGAAATCTCAAACCCATATTATTACAGTGCTTCGCATGCTTCTGCTGCGCCAGAGGCTTAGTAAGCGGGTCAGCTAGATTGTCATCGGTATGAACCTTGCAGATCTTGATCTCTCCACGATCTATGATCTCACGGATCAAATGAAACCTTCTCTGTATGTGCTTGGACTTCTGGTGTGACCGTGGTTCCTTTGCTTGTGCTATTGCTCCAGTGTTATCACAGAAGATAACCAATGGATCAGCACTCAAAGGAACAATAACAAGTTCCTGAACGAACTTACGAATCCACACTGCCTCCTTGGATGCTTCCGAGGCTGCAACATACTCGGCTTCTGTTGTGGAATCAGCAACAATTGATTGTTTGAAACTTTTCCACACCACTGCTCTTCCATTCAAGCTAAAAATATAGCCTGATTGCGATCGGAAATCATCTTGGTCAGATTGGAACGAAGCGTCAGTATATCCTTCTGTTGGTGTATATGCCCTAAAGACCAATGTATGGACATGGTGAGGCATTGTTTGAATGTACTTTGATAGAACTATTACACTTTATATAGGCATGGTCGTTATTATGCAGACTTCTCTACCTGCGTTGATGTATTGAGTTGCATAAATAATGTCCCAGGAGTTTGGATTGGATCCATTCTCATAAGCTATCCCCAGACAAGGTACCTTAGCAGATATGGAACAGCTTTGGTACATGTGAGACTGGTGTATGGGCTGGTTAGGTGCAGGGCACAGTAACGCAGACATACAGGTGCATTGGATGCACTAGAGTGATCCACCGTGAGGGTTGACTTGTCTAGTCAACAAGTCAATCACACATGCAAGAGGTTTGCATTGATCCTTAGACTTGAGGTATTCATGTCTAGACTTGATGAAGGGTATGCTTTAATACAGTCTTACGTCTCTCCGTAATTGGGAGATCAAAACGACTGTCATTGGGCATGTCATAAGTCACGTAGAGACATGGATGACCAATAGTAGGATTTGCCCCTTCCTTCCGAGGAAGCATGATATCCACCTCGGGGCGCCCCACCTTATTGGTGCATGACAGGAGAGTGTGGCCACACTTGTTGAGTCATGACCAATGCATTGGATAATAAACTTGAGACTAATCCAATGGCAGGATATCAGCTTAGGCAACGGGATCTGTAATGCAATAGGAATCCTCGTTGCTTGTTAGGAGTTGTTGCCATAATGACTTAAGTCCTATGACATGGGTAGTAGTGATGTGTTGCTAGATACCCCTCACTACTTATGATGTTTACATCATTGCCATCGTCATATGGATCCTACGGGGTCACACGCAATAGACTCTTGACGTTGCTTTAATCAGAAGCCTTAGGATCAAGTTATTGGATAACTTGGATCCATTTGGAACATTTCATCAGCGCCAATGGGCCTGATGAGTTGGAAGAAAGTTATTGGAGCCAAACTTCATTTTTGGCAGGTTGACCCAAAATTGACCTAGATTGGTCACATTTGGATTAGGGTTGCATTGGATTAGATCCAATGGCTTAATCAACCCATGCCATGAAGTTTGGGCTAGCTCATTATCCAATGAGGCCCAATAATTAGTTGTCATGAAGAGGAATTAGCTTAAAAGGGTATAATGGGGAGAAATCTCACCCCATTGGCGCCTAGGGGCATAATGGGGTGAGGGAGGCGCCTTTGCTTCATTATGGAAGTAAAGGGCGCCTAGCCCTTCTTCCTTGGAAGGAATACTTGCCTCTAAGGTAAGTCTTGGGGCTGATATGGCTTGATGGCTCTTTTGGAAAGAGCTTGGGCGCATATGGATAGTAGGGTAAGGTATATGGTAATGTCTTGGAGACTTACCTTACCTAAAACCCTAGTTTCTCCCAAAATTCTTACCCTAGCCGAAACTCCTCATGCTTGTTGCGCCTTGCCCTTCCCTTGGATAGAATGCATGCATCTAAGGCATGTCTTGGGCTGATATGGCCATTGGGCAAATTAGGATAGGTTAAATGAGGTTTATGGTAAAGTCTTGGAGACTTTCCTTACCTCAAGACCCCTTTATCCTAGCCGCCCACTTGGCATGATCTTAGCCATTGCCTTGCCGCCTCTTGTCCTATTTATAGGACCCCTTACCGCCCCTTCCATGGTTGGACTTTAAGGAGGCGTGAATACACATAGAAGGGAGAGAGAGCAAAGCAAAGGGCGACAACAAGGTGGTGCAAACTTCTTCCTTGGAGCCGCAAGTTCTTCCTCTTCCTCTCTTCTTGGCGCAAGGATTCTTTGTGCTTGGTGGCGTCTTCTTGTCACAAGCCCTCATCGTCCCTTGGCCATAGGCGCACCTTGGAGGTGGCGCAAGCAAAGAAGAAGAGGGAAGTCCTTGGCGGCATCATCTTCCCTATCCCTTCCTTGGCACAACTTCTCTTGAAGGTGGCGCAAGTGGAAGTGAAGGCTTGATTCTCTTCCCGAGGCTAGCACCGAGCGTGGAAGGGAGCAACGATCAAGGAGTCGACGTGTGGATACTTGTAGAGGGCGAACACATGGGCGCCTTCAACATGGCTTCGACATCTAGACAAGCAAAAGAGGTACATCTCTATCACATCCTTGTGTATACTCACTCGCATGGATCCTTGGGAAAGGAATGTGTTTCGGGTGTAATGCTTCTTCCGCTGCGTCCTGGGACTGCAAAATTTTAAAATTACACCCGGCATTCCCCAACAGTGGTATCAGAGGTACTTGCGAGAAACACAAGGTGTACGTTTGCTTGTGTGAAAAATTTTTGAAATTTTTCTTCTATCCATGCGCGTTTCACGTAGAAAGCGTTTTCATCCAATCTTCTCTTCTCAACTCTATGGCCGAAACTTGGATTGTGTTTATGCTTGATTTAAGACCAAAGGCGCACGTAAGTTTTGTCAAGTAGGACCGGCATTGTGTCTTCGGACTGGCCGGGTCTCTTGATCTGACAAAACTGCCAGCCGATAGGGTCTATGAAATCATCATGGAACTTGATCTAAATTTTGGCATGGAATTGGTTAAGAGAATGCCTTGGATGATATTGGCGCATAAGGTGCTAAAATTTGATTTTTCTGGATTTTCAACTTTTACATGCGCCACTTGATTGGGTTGATATGGTCATAGCGAGTGCCCTCCTGTGTTGTGATGTGGAAGCATATTTCCACCTGTGATGAATGCTTGTAAAATCTTTCTACCACCTGCGTGTGGTTCTCCCCCCTTCTTGATGTAAAATTTTCATCTTTCCTTAGAATAGATGTAGAATTGTTTACATGAGATAGGTTAAGGTTCATCAAAGACAACAAGGAGCCTTCATCAATTGGAGTCAGAAGTGGCGCCAGCTTTGGAAGCGTGGTGATGGACTTGCGATTGAAGGAAGGACACATGCTTTCGGCTTCTGGCATGGGCTGATTTGCTTCAGGGACTCGCAACCCTTGGATGCACAATAACATGTCACATGGCTCATGACAAGTTATGTGTATGAAAAGGGCTATGACCATATCGACCAAAAATAGTATGCCTGTGATGGTTTATTATTTTGTCCATAGCATGCCTGTGATGTTTTTCCTTTGCTGCCATAACCATAGGAAAACTGCATGCTAGAAAAGAATAAAAACATGCAAAGACTCTCAATACAATATCAAGTCGATAGCCTTCTAACGCGTAGCCCTCATCAAACTATCGATCGGTGGTGTTGTGAACTGTTTCCCACCCTCGTGGGACACACCCACTTATCTTTAGAAGGTGTGCGGTGACAATGATTTCCCCAGTCCAGTTTTAACCTGGGCATGCCTTCGCAAGGAAATTTGTTGGCCCTGGGCATAACGGTTAGGACCAGACTTGACTAGTTTTTCATATGTCACTGACATGATGAATCACTAGAGGCAGCTGTTGAGAGGATAGGGTTCTGTGTTGTATCCAGCCCTCGCTGGACACAGAGCGCCTAGTCTGTCTTAACTAAGAGGAATTGTGCGCGGCACAATTGGCTGGCATGCCTACCTAAGGAAGCATGAGACTCTCTGTGCATCTCAACTCACCCTCGTGAGTCGCGGAGACCTCATGTGAAATTAGGATCCTACTCACTCATTTCTATGTTGAGTTTGAGAGTCCTCAACTTGTTTTGGAAATAGTGGGAGCATAGCATTTAATTTAAAGTCCTTGTTAAATGCTTTATCATAGTACTTATTTTACTTATTAGCTTATTGTAGAAGGCATCTCCTGATCTAAGATTGAAACTTTATAAACATAAACTGGATGGGACAAATTGGACAAAATGGTTCAAGACTTTGTCCAAGATACTGGAACAAGAACATAAGGTGCATCTTCTTGAAAGACCTCCATCCCAGCCCAGTGTGTATTTCATTAATGACTGGGAGTGGAATGTCTATCTTGAACATTGTAAAGATAACGAACAGTACACTGCTCTTATCTTAGAGTGCATGACCCCGGAGGTCAAGGTTGAATGTGATGAGATGGGGATCTATGATCTAATCATACATCTCAAAGGTCTCTTCACACCATGCTCTATAGACAATGATCAGGAGAGTTCTGTTGGATCTTCAGAATGTGTGCCTGAATCCGAGAAAGACCATGGTTCTGTATCTTCGAAGCTAATACTTCGGAAGACTGGGAATGCATGGGTATTTTGAAGAGGATTGATGGCCAAGAAGAGCATGGCAAAGAAGAAGGGATGTAATCCATCCGCTTCAGGTATTGTGTTACCGAGGTCTTTTGTCTACTTCTTATTCATGGGTATTGGGTACCGTATGTGAGGCTCACATATGTTTTACATGTGCAGGAGCTCAAAAGAAGTAGGACGAAGAGGCTTGATGGGATTGACTCTCGGGTCAGGGACGGAGCATTGGATGCTGCTGTTGATATCATCTCACTGCCTTGAAGACTTTATATAGAACTTTGCTATTATTGTATCAGCTTATGTATTAGAACATCATTCCTTTTGGAAAGGACTTCAGTTTGAAATAATAAATGATATTTTTCTTTAATCTGAGATGTTCTATTGAAGTGATACAATTGACAATAGTTTGTGGTTCTATATGTGACACAAGATCAGATCTAATGATTCAATAAACTTCCTCTTATAGCATTGTCTCTTGAACCATAGAACAATGGTCACATCCGAAAGTCCATGGACTATTGGGATCATTATCCTTTCAGGATTATGATACATGTGAGCCTAGTTCAAAGGAACAATGTGACAGATGCAGCCTTCACCGTAAAGGGTAGAAGATGTAGTGACTTGTTGGATCTATTACACAGCAATGTGAGTGGACCCATGTAAACTAGCACTAAGAGGAGTTATATATACTTCATTAGGTATGGGTATGCCTTACGCAACCCAAGAACTTTGGAAAAATCCAAAGGTTCATAAATGAAGTATTGAGTCAAATTGAAGGATCTATTAAAGCACCTTGATTGGATCAAGATGATTAAGTGGAGAATTTGATGACTGTCCTAAGAAGTGTGGAGTTATCTCACAGCCTTCTTAGCTCACCACTGTGTGGTGAATTTCAAAGAAAGAAAAGGAACACATTGGATGTGGTTCTATCTTTGAGTAGTCATGCAAATATACTACTATGATGCCATGCAAACAGAAGTACTGCTACTCCATAAGAAAATGTCTAAGTTAGCTTTTGAGTTGAGAACTGCAAATGTCCCATTTCTTCAATGGAATTGGGAATGTAATGTGTAGTGATTCAAAAGTATGTATTTGTGGTGCACTATAGAGTGATAATTCTATCCCATGGAGAACAAAATATTTGTTGCTCAAAATGCTGTCTCTCTTGAGAAAGTATTTCTCTTGAAAGAAGCCAGTGGGAGTAGATCTGATTTGGACAAGGTCCAGAATCAACCACAATATAATTAGACACAGATGGAGAGCAAAATCTCACATACAGGTTGAAAGTCAACTTGAGGTTCAAGTAACACAGGAATAACATAAGTCTGGATCGATTCGATATGCTGGGCATGACGAATTTCTCATCAAGCATGAACCTAAGACTTATGAGGAAATGGAAGCGGTCGGTGGACCAGATTCCAAGAAATGGCTAAGGGCCATGAGAACCATAATGGACTCCATGTCTGCTAATCAAGTCTGGGACTTGGATAAGCTGCCATAAGGGGTAATTCCCACAGGCTATAATAAATCTTCTAGGAAGATAGACATGGAAGGTAACATTGTTACCTTAAAAGACAAGCTAGTGAACAATAATTTCAGGCAAATCCACTGGGTGGATAATAATGAAATTTTCACCAATAGCTGAGCTTTAAGTCCATTAGGGAACTGCTTGTTGTAATTGCATAATCAATTATGGCATCTTGTTATGATAACTGCTTTTCTTGCAAGGACATCTGAAAAGATATCTATAAGGAAATAGCCAGAAGGTTTTCATATCAAGGCCATATAGATATGCATGATGTTATGCAAGCATGGTTGAAAAAGCCTGTGTTTACAAGAAGATCAGTGGGTGCACCTTATTAATAATATTTCTTGTCTAGATGATTGATGATATTCTCCTCACGAGGAATAACATCTCAGCTCTTCACATGGTGAAGAAAAGGTTTGATATGTATTTCGAGAAGAATGATCTAGGGAATGATGCCTACATCCTAGGCATGAGGATCTATAGAGATCCAAGAAAGTCATTGCCCTTTAGTCAATCTATGTTCATCCAAGAGTTTCTAGAGAGGATTATATTGGATGATTCCAAATACTGATACCTTCCAGGAAGATATGGTCTAAGTCTCTCAAAGATGTTGTAGCCTATGGCACAGCTGGAGAGTATTAACATGAGTCCAGAGTCCCGATACATTGTATGTAGGATGGATCATGTTTTGAAGACCATTTCTGGCAAATGCTTGGAGCATAGCCAGCAAATTTCAATCATATCTTAGTGTTTAACACTAGATAGCTGTGAAAGCAATCCTTATACATATACTTGGGAAGTATAAAGGATTGGAGTCTAGTCTATGATAGACAGGAAAGAATTTTGTGTACAGGGGTACACTGACACTTCGTTCCAGTCTAGTGACTATTGATCACAGCCAGGAGTTGCGCTTTGCCTTGTTATGGTGTTGTGTGCTGAAAGAGCATTATGCAAACCAAAGTGGCAAAATTCTACAAATAAGGCTGAGTACATTGCAGCTCCTTGTGGCAGCCAAGGAGGCAGCTTCATTCATTTGAACTTGATCTAGTTCATAGTGCTTGATGGTCCAGTATAGTTCTTACTGGGACCATAGCATGAGAGAAGGAACTTAATGCTCAAGTATGTACTGCAGCATATCATCTGATCTTAGAGATCATGGATAAGGATGATGATCAAATTTGTTAAAATAAACACATATAGCAATCTGGAAAAACCCACTGATCCAGCCTCTGGCGCAGCGGAAGCTAAATGGGTCATACTAGAGACATTGGAACTGACTAAACATCAGTTGTCCTTGGTCTTAGTGCAAGTGGGAGATTGTTGGTGTATATGCCATAAAGACCAATGTATGGACATGGTGAGGCATTGTTTGAATGTACTTTGATAGAACTATTACTCTTTATATAGGCATGGTCGTTATTATGCAGACTTCTCTACCTGCGTTGATGTATTGAGTTGCATAAATAATGTCCCAGGAGTTTGGATTGGATCCATTCTCATAAGCTATCCCCAGACAAGGTACCTTAGCAGATATGGGACAGCTTCGGTACATGTGAGACTGGTGTATGGGCTGGTTAGGTGCGGGGCACAGTAACGCAGACATACAGGTGCATTGGATGCACTGGAGTGATCCACCGTGAGGGTTGACTTGTCTAGTCAACAAGTCAATCACACATGCAAGAGGTTTGCATTGATCCTTAGACTTGAGGTATTCATGTCTAGACTTGATGAAGGGTATGCTTTAATACAGTCTTACGTCTCTCCGTAATTGGGAGATCAAAACGACTGTTATTGGGCATGTCATAAGTCACGTAGAGACATGGATGACCAATAGTAGGATTTGCCCCTTCCTTCCGAGGAAGCATGATATCCACCTCGGGGCGCCCCACCTTATTGGTGCATGACAGGAGAGTGTGGCCACACTTGTTGAGTCATGACCAATGCATTGGATAATAAACTTGAGACTAATCCAATGGCAGGATATCAGCTTAGGCAAAGGGATCTGTAATGCAATAGGAATCCTCGTTGCTTGTTAGGAGTTGTTGCCATAATGACTTAAGTCCTATGACATGGGTAGTAGTGATGTGTTGCTAGATACCCCTCACTACTTATGATGTTTACATCATTGCCATCGTCATATGGATCCTACGGGGTCACACGCAATAGACTCTTGACGTTGCTTTAATCAGAAGCCTTAGGATCAAGTTATTGGATAACTTGGATCCATTTGGAACATTTCATCAGCGCCAATGGGCCTGATGAGTTGGAAGAAAGTTATTGGAGCCAAACTTCATTTTTGGCAGGTTGACCCAAAATTGACCTAGATTGGTCACATTTGGATTAGGGTTGCATTGGATTAGATCCAATGGCTTAATCAACCCATGCCATGAAGTTTGGGCTAGCTCATTATCCAATGAGGCCCAATAATTAGTTGTCATGAAGAGGAATTAGCTTAAAAGGGTATAATGGGGAGAAATCTCACCCCATTGGCGCCTAGGGGCATAATGGGGTGAGGGAGGCGCCTTTGCTTCATTATGGAAGTAAAGGGCGCCTAGCCCTTCTTCCTTGGAAGGAATACTTGCCTCTAAGGTAAGTCTTGGGGCTGATATGGCTTGATGGCTCTTTTGGAAAGAGCTTGGGCGCATATGGATAGTAGGGTAAGGTATATGGTAATGTCTTGGAGACTTACCTTACCTAAAACCCTAGTTTCTCCCAAAATTCTTACCCTAGCCGAAACTCCTCATGCTTGTTGTGCCTTGCCCTTCCCTTGGATGGAATGCATGCATCTAAGGCATGTCTTGGGCTGATATGGCCATTGGGCAAATTAGGATAGGTTGAATGAGGTTTATGGTAAAGTCTTGGAGACTTTCCTTACCTCAAGACCCCTTTATCCTAGCCGCCCACTTGGCATGATCTTAGCCATTGCCTTGCCGCCTCTTGTCCTATTTATAGGACCCCTTACCGCCCCTTCCATGGTTGGACTTTAAGGAGGCGTGAATACACATAGAAGGGAGAGAGAGCAAAGCAAAGGGCGACAACAAGGTGGTGCAAACTTCTTCCTTGGAGCCGCAAGTTCTTCCTCTTCCTCTCTTCTTGGCGCAAGGATTCTTTGTGCTTGGTGGCATCTTCTTGTCACAAGCCCTCATCGTCCCTTGGCCATAGGCACACCTTGGAGGTGGCGCAAGCAAAGAAGAAGAGGGAAGTCCTTGGCGGCATCATCTTCCCTATCCCTTCCTTGGCGCAACTTCTCTTGAAGGTGGCGCAAGTGGAAGTGAAGGCTTGATTCTCTTCCCGAGGCTAGCACCGAGCGTGGAAGGGAGCAACGATCAAGGAGTCGACGCGTGGATACTTGTAGAGGGCGAACACATGGGCGCCTTCAACATGGCTTCGACATCTAGACAAGCAAAAGAGGTACATCTCTATCACATCCTTGTGTATACTCACTCGCATGGATCCTTGGGAAAGGAATGTGTTTCGGGTGTAATGCTTCTTCCGCTACGTCCTGGGACTGCAAAATTTTAAAATTACACCCGGCATTCCCCAACACCTTCAATACTGAGTTCTTCTTGACCTCCATAAATCAAGAACATATCTTTGGTCCTCCGAAGATATTTCAAAATGTTCTTGACTGCAATCCAGTGTGCCTTCTCTGGATTACTTTGGAATCGACTGGTCACGCTTAACCCGTAAGCGACGTCTGGGCGAGTACACAACATCGCATACATAATGGATCCAATAGCCGAAGCATAAGGCGTATTGTCCATTTCATCTTTCTCAGACTGTGTTTGAGGACACTGGCTCTTAGAAAGATTCAGACCATGTCTGACTGGAAGATATCCTCTTTTAGAATTTTCTAAATGGAATCTCTCCAGGACTTTATCGATGTAAGTACTCTGGCACAGCCCGAGAAGCCTATTAGATCTATCTCTATAGATCTGCACACCTAATACATAGGCTTCCTCTCCTAAATCTTTAATCTGGAAACATTTTCTTAACCATGCTTTGACCGCATGCAGTTCAGGAATATCGTTTCCAATGATCAAGATATCATCGACGTAGAGGACTAGGAAAGTAATCACGCTCCCACTAAACCTCTTATATACACACGGGTCATCTTCATTTTTGATGAAACCAAATTCACAAACTGATTCATCAAAACGAATATTCCAGCTTCTCGATGCTTGTTTTAGTCCATAAATAGACTTCTTTAATTTGCATATTTTATGACGATCTGATGGATTGATGAAACCTTCAGGTTGTGCCATATACACATCCTCTTCCAGTTTTCCATTAAGGAAAGCGGTCTTCACATCCATTTGCCAGATCTTATAATCATAATATGCAGCTATCGCGAGAATAATCCGAATGGACTTAAACATGGCTACAGGAGAGAATGTTTCATCATAATCTATCCCGTAGATTTGTTTGAAACCTTTCGCAACTAGCCTGCCCTTATAGGTAACTACGTTACCATCCATGTCAATCTTCTTTTTGAAGATCCACTTACAGCCTATAGGGATTACTCCCGGAGGCGGATCAACCAAATCCCAGACTTGGTTATCTGACATGGAGTCCATCTCGGCTCGCATAGCTTCAAGCCATCTTGCTGATTCCGGTCCACTGACCGTATCCGCATAAGTGAGGGGTTCATCATTTATGATGTAGACTCCGTCATAGCGCTCAGGCTGTCGACGAATCCTTCCCGATCTACGCGGTTCCCGTGATATCTGAGCCTCAGGTTGAACATCAACCTGTTCTATTTGCTCAGGCTCATCCAACTGAGCTTGACTACTTTGTCCTTCTTCTGGATTCTCATCCAGCTTTATTTCTCTCCCACTGGCCTCTTGCAGAAGAAATTCCTTCTCAAGAAAAATAGCCGTATGAGCAACAAATACTTTGTTCTCTTTGGGATCGAAGAAATAATAACCCTTAGTTTCTTTAGGGTAACCGATAAAGATACATTTATCAGATCTGCTTTCTAGTTTCCCAGAGGCGAGCTTTTTGACATAAGCCTCGCAACCCCAGATTTTGATAAATGTCAAGCTCGGCTGTTTCCCATACCATAACTCATATGGAGTCTTTGAAACGGCCTTGGATGGCACTCGGTTTAGTACCTTTGCAGCTGTTTCCAGTGCAAATCCCCAAAAGGAGTAAGGTAGAGTAGCCTGACTCATCATCGAACGAACCATATCCAATAAGGTTCTATTTCTCCTCTCGGACACACCATTCCATTGCGGTGTTCCTGGCGGAGTGAGCTGTGAGATAATCCCACACTCCTTCAGATAGTCAGTAAACTCTCGACTCAAGTATTCTCCATCTCGATCGGATTGAAGTGCCTTGATATTCCGGCCTAGCTGATTCTGTACTTCATTTTTGAACTCTTTGAACTTGTCGAAAGATTCACTCTTATGTCTCATTAGATAGACATAACCATATCTACTGAAATCATCAGTAAAAGTAATGAAGTATGAATAGCCACCTCTGGCATGTTTACTAAATGGCCCACACACATCACTGTGAATAAGGTCAAGTAAACCTGAAGCCCTTTGACCTTTATTAGAAAAAGGAGTCTTCGTCATTTTACCCATTAAACAAGCTTTGCATGTATCAAGCTCCTCATAGGAGAATGATCCCAGCAGTCCATGATCATGCAACCGCTTAATGCGCTTCTTGTTAATATGGCCTAAACGACTATGCCATAGCAAGGTGCTGTCATCAGCATACTTGGCTTTCTTATTATCAATTTGTTGTACAGAACATTCCATGTCCAACATGTATAACCCATTTTTAATCGACCCAGTAGCATAAACAATATTATCAAATGAAATACAACACTTTAAAGTTTTGCATTCAAAAGAAAATCCTTTCCTGACAAGAGCAGGAATAGAGATAATATTCTTGGTTATGCTCAGTACAAAATAACAATTGTCAAGTTCTAATACAAAACCAGATGGTAAAGAGATGTTATATTGTCCTACAGCAACAGCAGCAACCCGTGCCCCGTTTCCAACTCGTAGGTCCACCTCATGCTGTCCCACCTGTCTTCTTCTCTTGAGTTCCTGTACATTTGAACAAATGTGAACTCCACATGCAGTGTCCAACACCCATGAAATAGAAGAAGCTACCATGACTTCAGTCACGTAAATACCTGAGCCAGAAGTGAAAGACTTGCTTCCCTTCTTCTCTCCTTAGAGCGCTTTACAGTCCTTCTTCCAGTGACCGAGCTGGCCACAATGGAAACATCTGTTGTTCTTTGACCGCTTTATCTTTTGTTTCAGAGCCTTGTTGTAGCTCTTGATAGGGGCTTTGCCCTTCTTTCCCTTCTTCTTGTTCCTTGAAGGAACCAGCAAGACACAGGAGGAAGGCTTTCCCTTCTCAAGAGTCTGCTCTGTGGTACAGAGCATGTTCAGTAACTCTGCCGGAGTACAATCGATCTTGTTCATATTAAAATTAATAATGAATGGATCAAAAGAGGCCAGGAGAGACTGCAGGATAATGTCTACAACAAGTTCCTGATTGATGGTGTGTCCCAGTTTCTCTAGAGCCTCCTTGTACCCAATCATCTTGAGTACGTGAGCTCCCACTGGACTCCCTTCAGTCAGTTTGCTCTGAAAGAAAAGTTTCGTCAAGTTATAGCGTTCAGTCCTTGCCTGTGCAGCATACAGCATCTTGAGATTTGCTATAATATCAATAGCAGATAAATCCTCATGCTGACGCTGGAGCTCTGGCGTCATTGACGCAAGCATAAGGCAAGCGACATCAGTACTATCACTGACGTGCTTCTCATAAGCATCCCGAACCGCCCTTGCGGCGTTCGCTGCGGGTTGAGCCGGTATTGCCGTCTCAAGGACATACAGTTTCCTCTCAGCCTTAAGAACAATCTTAAGCTGTCTGTACCAGTCTGAGAAGTTTGGCCCAGCAAACTTCTCCTTTTCCAGTATGGATCGCAGATTGAGCCCTGTGGTGTTCGTTGCTGCAGGAATCTACAACATTGCAAGAACAACAAGGTCAGTATCCATGTTAGAATCAATCCAGGACTTAAGAATGATTCTTTTCTCACTATTTTATCTGACTGAAAAATCCAATAAAACAGTCCGAAAGAGTAAAACCCCTTTTAGTGAGATGGGATCCAGATTTCATACTTGGTCTCCGCGTCTCGCTCAGGCGAGATAAGATGCACAGAGAGTTCAAGCACTAATCACTGGTAGGCTATCCATGCCAATCGCCAACCCGTGCGATTCCCCTTCATCTGGGCAATCCAGCAGACTGTGCCAACTGAGTTGGTACAACACAGTCTCTGATTCCACAGATGGCTGCCTCCATATAGCTAACATATGCTCAATATGTAGCCTACATGGTCAAGCTGACCTGACCTACTCCCGGACCACCACGTGCTATGCTGAGCAACGAGAAGCGATAAATCCCTTCTCTGTAACACGCAGGTGTAATCACACACCGTCTGAAGATAGATGGGCGTGCCTACTGAGTGGGTACAACACGGCCCCAACGATAGTCAGAACAGTGAGGTTTCGCGTCAGAAGGCTTTCGTGCTTGATATTTGACATTGGATTTTAACGGTCCATTTAATCTTCTTACTTGTTGGGGTATGCCCTTAAGGCTAATGTTTGAGGCCTTGGGATTATATCAGTATCATGTATAAACTCTATGTTTATAAAGGCAATGGTTGTTATTCAGGTTGTTACATCATCTGCTGCAATATGTATACTTCTGAATAATGTCTCAATGCTGTTCAGCTTGGCTGACATGCAGTATTGTCCTTAGTCGAGATATCTTGGTGAACATGAGACAGCCTTGATATGATTGAGACTAGTATGTGTTCTAATCTTATAGGATGCTTCGAGCATGGAATAAGATGTAGACTCATGGGTACATTGGATGTACTGGACAGACCCTACGTAGGATATTCAATTGCTTGTCACAATGTGAATAATCCTTATATACAAACAAGTGGCATATTTCCTCTGACTTGAGATCACTTGTATTTCTAAATGATGATTGGCATTGTTTTGAGGTAGTTCAATATCATTTGAAATATAATGGTTATAGACTATCTTGGATAATGAGCATGAGTCATGTTAGGGTACTAGTGATAGATATAGGATTGCCGTCTCCTTATTTGGAGTGTGATGTTCTAAAGGGGCCCCCTGGATGAGATGATTGAGAAAGTGTATGGCCATACCCAGATGACTATGTTCATCTGATCTAATCATTCTCATCATATTGGAATTACAGGCTTGACACGCTTGTCCAATAAGAACGTCCAGTGGCAAAGGAAACACATATGTCAAGTGACTTGGGTTCACACTTGTGCTGTGGTTTGGGTGTAGTCTTGGAAGACTCTTTCCTTTATATCGGGAGACAGTGATGTGTTGCTAGATACCCCTCTCTGTTCGTGATAATGTAAGTTATCGTTACCGACATTTAAAGGAAACCCTTAGGGTCGCACAATTTGAATGATATGGCTTACTTAAGTCAGATCGTGTGGACTGAATTGTTTTGGTTCAGTTTAAAGGGATTTAAACTCTGATTGTAAGTGAGATCTGGTCTGATCATGTTTGATTGATTAGGGCTTGAGATCGGTAAGCTTCGATTGAGAGTATTGATACTTGATCGATGAGATCAAGAGCATCAAGAGATGAATGGTTAGATCTTGAACCATTTGGTTCAATGAGATCTAGACCATGGCTTGGTTTGATTTGGTCTTTGAACCAAATGTAATAGAACCGAATAGGATTGAACCGGTTCACATATGTGAACGCATGGTTCAATTGAGTTGGCGTTTTGGTTGGTTCACAAAACATGAACGCATGGTTTCATGACTTTCCATTTTTGGAAGTCATGTAACGCTTCAACGCCTCAACGCCTCTTCTCTTCGAAAGGCTCTCTTGTGTTGTTCGTCGTCGTGGTTGTTTTGACGAAAAGAGAGAGAGCTTTCGGCAAGCAAGAGCATCATCTCATCTCCTCCACACTAAAGGATACCTTGGCGTTTTTGCTAGCACAAAGGACGCGCAAGGAAGCAAGCTCCATCACCTTGTGTGCGATTTCTTTGGAGGAGAGCCAATTTGCTCTCTATCTTCTTCCAAGCCGCCACTCATGGCCATGGTAACATCTCCTTGTTTCATGTCTATGCTTAAGTTGATCATATGTTAAGCCACATCCGATCTTCATGAAACCCTAGAAAATTCATATATATGCGCCTTATAGGGTTTCTTCCCCCTTTCAATTGGTATCAGAGCCACGGTTTGGCTTCATGCATATGATTTCTTGTTGTGATCCAAGTATGCTAATGCTTTTGATTGATAGATCTACATGTAATTTTCATTAAGCTTGCGCATATGATATATTTGTTTGCGTATGTTAACTTAGATGAAAGTTTCTTACATGGCTAAGCGCATGTTACTCTTCTCATGAGAATATGAAAGTTGTTTTCACAAACACAATATAATTATCATGCACGCCCATTACCTAGATCTACATATGCGCCTGCTTTAAAATCTTAGACGGGTTATTAGGGTTGAAGTCATCAATCGAGTCTAGACCCAACAGTCTGATCAGACCATCTGACAGCCTAGATGGGTCGACCAGATGGCACCTATGCGCAAGCATGAGGTGGCTATAGGTCGACTGCAGACAGGCGTGTAACGATGTCTGATTGAGACAACCAGTGAACGCACATGAGTTAGGCCCGGGGTCACGCCCGCTTGCCAGAACTCATGAGTGTCGTTCAGCCCTTAACGCATGCATCGTTGACCACTAGGTCGACTCAAGTCGGTTATGACTTGGTGCATGCAAGGGCAGTGGGTCTGACTAGGTCTGATGAGTGGATCCCTATTAATGGACCGTTGTAAGGTAGTAGGGCACATAAGGAAATAAAATTGATGCCAATGGGTTTTTCGAAAATTTTATTTCTTGTTTTTGGATCACATGTTGATTGTATACCATGTTTGATGTTTATTTCATCTTATGTGGGTTGCCCAATTTAATGTGTGCTGTGCTGGGGCCTGCGTGCCTGGATTAATTAATTATAAATTATTTTTGTGATCTGCGAATCACATTTGAATTTATGTTAATGTATAATTGACCTGCGAGTCAATCTTGTCTAGATAGATTAAATTGTAATTTGATCAGACAAGAGCACAAAGCACACATGGCAGAGGCGCATGCAGCAGCTGGCTTCACCAATGGGAGGTCTAGAGTTCGACTCTAGGACAGGCGCATTTTACCTGGTGGGCGCACCTGAGCTGCAGTGGGCGCTTGGGACCGGGTTGGGCCAAATGAATTGCGAAAGGCTCGAGTGAAGACTTAAGTTAAATTAAGGTCTTACTTAGGCTTAATGGGCTTTTACCACATAAGATCATCATGCTTTCAATTTACTATTTAAGTAATTTAGAGACTGCATGATTTATTCTTCTGCTATCACCATAGGAGTTGAATGATAGTAAGAAGATAAAAGGACCGTTAAAATCCAACGTTAAATATCAAGCACGATAGCCTTCTGACGCGAAACCTCACTGTTCTGACTATCGTTGGGGCCGTGTTGTACCCACTCAGTGGGCACGCCCATCTATCTTCAGACGGTGTGAGATTACACCTGCGTGTTACAGAGAAGGGATTTATCGCTTCTCGTTGCTCAGCATAGCACGTGGTGGTCCAGGGAGTAGGTCGGGTCAGCTTGACCATGTAGGCTACATATTGAGCATATGGTAGCTATATGGAGGCAGCCATCTGTGGGATCAGAGACTGTGTTGTACCAACTCAGTTGGCACAGTCTGCTGGATTGCCCAGATGATGGGGAATCGCACGGGTTGGCGATTGGCAGGGATTGCCTACCAGAGATTAGTGCTTGTACTCTCTGTGCATCTTATCTCGCCTGAGCGGGACGCGGAGACCAAGTATGAAATCTGGATCCCATCTCACTAAAAGAGTTTTACTCTTTCGGGCTGTTTTGCTGGATTTTTCAGTCAGATAAAATAGTGAGAAAAGAATCATTCTTAAGTCCTGGATTGATTCTAACATTGATACTGACCTTGCTGTTCTTGCATTGTTGTAGATTACTGCAGCAACGAACACCACGAATTTCAATGTGCGATCCCTACTGGAAAGGGAGAAGTTTGCTGGGCCAAACTTCTCAGACTGGTACGGACACCTTAAGATAGTTCTTAAGGCTGAGAGGAAGCTGTATGTCCTTGAGACGGCAATACCGCCTCAACCCGCTCCGAACGCCGCAAGGGCGGTTCGGGATGCTTATGAGAAGCATGTCAATGATAGCATTGATGTCGCTTGCCTGATGCTTGCGTCTATGACGCCTGAGCTGCAGCGTCAGCATGAAGATTTATCTGCTATTGACATAATAGCAAATCTTAAGTTGCTGTATGCTGCACAGGCAAGGACTGAACGCTATAATTTGACTAAACTTTTCTTTCAGAGCAAACTGACTGAAGGGAGTCCAGTGGGAGCTCATGTACTCAAGATGATTGGGTACAAAGAGGCTCTAGAGAAACCGGGACACACCATCAATCAGGAGCTTGTTGTAGACATTATCCTGCAGTCTCTCCCGGCCTCTTTCGATCCGTTCATCATTAATTTTAATATGAACAAGATCGACTGTACGCCGGCAGAGTTACTGAACATGCTCTTGACTACAGAGCAGACTCAGTCTCGTGAGAAGGGAACGCCTTCATCCTCTGTCCTAATGGTTCCTTCTAGGAACAAGAAGAAGGGGAAGAAGGGCAAAGCCCCTATCAAGAGCTACAACAAGGCTCTGAAACAAAAGGTGAAGCGATCGAAGGACAACAGATGCTTCCATTGTGGCCAGCTGGGTCACTGGAAGAAGGACTGTAAAGCGCTCCAAGGAGATAAGAAGGGAAGCAAGCCTTTCGCTTCTAGCTCAGGTATTTATGTGACTGAAGTCATGGTATCTTCTTCTTTTATTTCATGGGTGTTGGACACTGCATGTGGAGTTCACATTTGTTCAAATGTGCAGGAACTCAAGAGAAGAAGACAGGTGGGACAGCATGAGGTGGACCTACGAGTAGGAAACGGAGCACGGGTTGCTGCTGTTGCTGTAGGAGAATATCACATCTCTTTACCATCTGGTCTTGTATTAGAACTGGACAATTGTTATTTTGTACCGAGCATAACTAAAAATATTATCTCTATTCCTGCTCTTGTCAGGAAAGGGTTTTCCTTTGAATGCAAAATTTCAAAGTGTTATATTTCCTTTGATAATATTGTTTATGCTACTGGGTCGATTAACAATGGGTTATTCATGTTGGACATGGAATGTTCTGTACAACAAATTGATAATAAGAAAGCCAAGTATGCTGATGAAAGCACCTTGCTATGGCATAATCGTTTAGGCCATATTAACAAGAAGCGCATTAAGCGGTTGCATGATCATGGACTGCTGGGATCATTCTCCTATGAGGAGCTTGATACATGCAAAGCTTGTTTAATGGGCAAAATGACGAAGTCTCCTTTTTCTAATAAAGGTCAAAGGGCTTCAGGTTTACTTGACCTCATTCACAGTGATGTGTGTGGGCCATTTAGTAAACATGCCCGAGGTGGCTATTCATACTTCATTACCTTTACTGATGATTTCAGTAGATATGGTTATGTCTATCTAATGAGACATAAAAGTGAATCTTTTGACAAGTTCAAAGAGTTCAAAAATGAAGTACAAAATCAGCTAGGCCGAAATATCAAGGCACTTCGTTCAGATCGAGGTGGAGAATACTTGAGTCGAGAGTTTACTGACTATCTGAAGGAGTGTGGGATTATCTCACAGCTCACTCCGCCAGGAACACCACAATGGAATGGTGTGTCCGAGAGGAGAAATAGAACCTTACTGGATATGGTTCGTTCTATGATGAGTCAGGCTACTCTACCGTACTCCTTTTGGGGATTTGCACTGGAGACAGCTGCAAAGGTACTAAACCGAGTGCCATCCAAGGCCGTTTCAAAGACTCCATATGAGTTATGGTATGGGAAACAGCCGAGCTTGACATTTATCAAGATCTGGGGTTGCGAGGCTTATGTCAAAAAGCTCGCCTCTGGGAAACTGGAGAGCAGATCTGATAAATGTATCTTTGTCGGTTACCCTAAGGAAACTAAGGGTTATTATTTCTACGATCCCAAAGAGAACAAAGTATTTGTTCCTCGAACGGCTATTTTTCTTGAGAAGGAATTTCTTCTGCAAGAGGCCAGTGGGAGAGAAATAAATCTGGATGAGAATCCAGAAGAAGGACAAATTAGTCAAGCACAGTTGGATGAGCCTGAGCCAGTAGATCAGGTTACTGAACAACCTGAGGCTCAGATATCACGGGAACCGCGAAGATCGGGAAGGATCCGTCGACAGCCTGAGCGCTATGACGGAGTCTACATCATTAATGATGAACCCCTCACTTATGCGGATGCGGTCAGTGGACCGGAATCAGCGAGATGGCTTGAAGCTATGCGAGCCGAGATGGACTCCATGTCAGATAACCAAGTCTGGGATTTGGTTGATCCGCCTCCGGGAGTAATCCCTATAGGCTGTAAGTGGATCTTCAAGAAGAAGATTGACATGGATGGTAACGTGGTTACCTATAAAGGTAGGCTAGTTGCGAAAGGTTTCAAACAAATCTACGGGATAGATTATGATGAAACTTTTTCTCCTGTAGCTATGTTCAAGTCTATTCGGATTATTCTCGCGATAGCGGCATATTATGATTATGAGATCTGGCAAATGGATGTTAAGACCGCTTTCCTTAATGGAAAATTAGAGGAGGATGTGTATATGACACAACCTGAAGGTTTCATCAATCCATCAGATCGTCATAAAATATGCAAATTAAAGAAGTCCATTTATGGACTTAAATAAGCATCAAGAAGCTGGAATATTCGTTTTGATGAATCAATCTGTGAATTTGGTTTCATCAAGAATGAAGATGACCCGTGTGTATATAAGAGGTTTAGTGGGAGCGTGATTACTTTCCTAGTCCTCTACGTCGATGATATCTTAATCATTGGAAACGATATTCCTAATCTACATGCGGTTAAGGCATGGTTAGGAAAATGTTTCCAGATGAAAGATTTAGGAGAAGCAGCCTATGTATTAGGTGTGAAGATCTACAGAGATAGATCTAAGAGGCTTCTCGGGCTGTGCCAGAGTACTTACATCGATAAAGTCCTGGAGAGATTCCATTTAGAAAATTCTAAAAAAGGATATCTTCCAGTCAGACATGGTCTGAATCTTTCAAAGAGTCAGTGTCCACAAACACAGACTGAGAAAGATGAAATGGACAATACGCCTTATGCTTCGGCTATTGGGTCCATTATGTATGCGATGTTGTGTACTTGCCCAGACGTCGCTTATGGGTTAAGCGTGACCAGTCGATTCCAAAGTAATCTAGGTAAGGCACACTGGATTGCAGTCAAGAACATTTTGAAATATCTTCGGAGGACCAAAGATATGTTCTTGATTTATGGAGGTCAGGAAGAACTCAGTATTGAAGGATATACTGACGCTTCGTTCCAATCTGACCAGGATGATTTCCGATCGCAATCAGGCTATGTTTTTAGCTTGAATGAAGGAGCAGTGGTGTGGAAAAGTTTCAAACAATCAATTGTTGCTGATTCCACAACAGAAGCCGAGTATGTTGCAGCCTTAGAAGCATCCAAGGAGGCAGTGTGGATTCGTAAGTTCGTTCAGGAACTTGGTGTTGTTCCTTCGAGTGCAGATCCATTGGTTATCTTCTGTGATAACACTGGAGCCATAGCACAAGCAAAGGAACCATGGTCGCACCAGCAAGGTGCTGTCATCAGCATACTTGGCTTTCTTATTATCAATTTGTTGTACAGAACATTCCATGTCCAACATGTATAACCCATTTTTAATCGACCCAGTAGCATAAACAATATTATCAAATGAAATACAACACTTTAAAGTTTTGCATTCAAAAGAAAATCCTTTCCTGACAAGAGCAGGAATAGAGATAATATTCTTGGTTATGCTCGGTACAAAATAACAATTATCAAGTTCTAATACAAAACCAGATGGTAAAGAGATGTTATATTGTCCTACAGCAACAGCAGCAACCCGTGCCCCGTTTCCAACTCGTAGGTCCACCTCATGCTGTCCCACCTGTCTTCTTCTCTTGAGTTCCTGTACATTTGAACAAATGTGAACTCCACATGCAGTGTCCAACACCCATGAAATAGAAGAAGCTACCATGACTTCAGTCACGTAAATACCTGAGCCAGAAGTGAAAGACTTGCTTCCCTTCTTCTCTCCTTGGAGCGCTTTACAGTCCTTCTTCCAGTGACCGAGCTGGCCACAATGGAAACATCTGTTGTTCTTTGACCGCTTTATCTTTTGTTTCAGAGCCTTGTTGTAGCTCTTGATAGGGGCTTTGCCCTTCTTTCCCTTCTTCTTGTTCCTTGAAGGAACCAGCAAGACACAGGAGGAAGGCTTTCCCTTCTCAAGAGTCTGCTCTGTGGTACAGAGCATGTTCAGTAACTCTGCCGGAGTACAATCGATCTTGTTCATATTAAAATTAATAATGAACGGATCAAAAGAGGCCGGGAGAGACTGCAGGATAATGTCTACAACAAGTTCCTGATTGATGGTGTGTCCCAGTTTCTCTAGAGCCTCCTTGTACGCAATCATCTTGAGTACGTGAGCTCCCACTGGACTCCCTTCAGTCAGTTTGCTCTGAAAGAAAAGTTTCGTCAAGTTATAGCGTTTAGTCCTTGCCTGTGCAGCATACAGCATCTTGAGATTTGCTATAATATCAATAGCAGATAAATCCTCATGCTGACGCTGGAGCTCTGGCGTCATTGACGCAAGCATAAGGCAAGCGACATCAGTACTATCACTGACGTGCTTCTCATAAGCATCCCAAACCGCCCTTGCGGCGTTCGCTGCGGGTTGAGCCGGTATTGCCGTCTCAAGGACATACAGTTTCCTCTCAGCCTTAAGAACAATCTTAAGCTGTCTGTACCAGTCTGAGAAGTTTGGCCCAGCAAACTTCTCCTTTTCCAGTATGGATCGCAGATTGAGCCCTGTGGTGTTCGTTGCTGCAGGAATCTACAACATTGCAAGAACAACAAGGTCAGTATCCATGTTAGAATCAATCCAGGACTTAAGAATGATTCTTTTCTCACTATTTTATCTGACTGAAAAATCCAATAAAACAGTCCAAAAGAGTAAAACCCCTTTTAGTGAGATGGGATCCAGATTTCATACTTGGTCTCCGCGTCTCGCTCAGGTGAGATAAGATGCACAGAGAGTTCAAGCACTAATCACTGGTAGGCTATCCATGCCAATCGCCAACCCGTGCGATTCCCCTTCATCTGGGCAATCCAGCAGACTGTGCCAACTGAGTTGGTACAACACAGTCTCTGATTCCACAGATGGCTGCCTCCATATAGCTAACATATGCTCAATATGTAGCCTACATGGTCAAGCTGACCTGACCTACTCCCGGACCACCACGTGCTATGCTGAGCAACGAGAAGCGATAAATCCCTTCTCTGTAACACGCAGGTGTAATCACACACCGTCTGAAGATAGATGGGCGTGCCCACTGAGTGGGTACAACACGGCCCCAACGATAGTCAGAACAGTGAGGTTTCGCGTCAGAAGGCTTTCGTGCTTGATATTTGACATTGGATTTTAACGGTCCATTTAATCTTCTTACTTGTTGGGGTATGCCCTTAAGGCTAATGTTTGAGGCCTTGGGATTATATCAGTATCATGTATAAACTCTATGTTTATAAAGGCAATGGTTGTTATTCAGGTTGTTACATCATCTGCTGCAATATGTATACTTCTGAATAATGTCTCAATGCTGTTCAGCTTGGCTGACATGCAGTATTGTCCTTAGTCGAGATATCTTGGTGAACATGAGACAGCCTTGATATGATTGAGACTAGTATGTGTTCTAATCTTATAGGATGCTTCGAGCATGGAATAAGATGTAGACTCATGGGTACATTGGATGTACTGGACAGACCCTACGTAGGATATTCAATTGCTTGTCACAATGTGAATAATCCTTATATACAAACAAGTGGCATATTTCCTCTGACTTGAGATCACTTGTATTTCTAAATGATGATTGGCATTGTTTTGAGGTAGTTCAATATCATTTGAAATATAATGGTTATAGACTATCTTGGATAATGAGCATGAGTCATGTTAGGGTACTAGTGATAGATATAGGATTGCCGTCTCCTTATTTGGAGTGTGATGTTCTAAAGGGGCCCCCTGGATGAGATGATTGAGAAAGTGTATGGCCATACCCAGATGACTATGTTCATCTAATCTAATCATTCTCATCATATTGGAATTACAGGCTTGACACGCTTGTCCAATAAGAACGTCCAGTGGCAAAGGAAACACATATGTCAAGTGACTTGGGTTCACACTTGTGCTGTGGTTTGGGTGTAGTCTTGGAAGACTCTTTCCTTTATATCGGGAGATAGTGATGTGTTGCTAGATACCCCTCTCTGTTCGTGATAACGTAAGTTATCGTTACCGACATTTAAAGGAAACCCTTAGGGTCGCACAATTTGAATGATATGGCTTACTTAAGTCAGATCGTGTGGACTGAATTGTTTTGGTTCAGTTTAAAGGGATTTAAACTCTGATTGTAAGTGAGATCTGGTCTGATCATGTTTGATTGATTAGGGCTTGAGATCGGTAAGCTTCGATTGAGAGTATTGATACTTGATCGATGAGATCAAGAGCATCAAGAGATGAATGGTTAGATCTTGAACCATTTGGTTCAATGAGATCTAGACCATGGCTTGGTTTGATTTGGTCTTTGAACCAAATGTAATAGAACCGAATAGGATTGAACCGGTTCACATATGTGAACGCATGGTTCAATTGAGTTGGCGTTTTGGTTGGTTCACAAAACATGAACGCATGGTTTCATGACTTTCCATTTTTGGAAGTCATGTAACGCTTCAACGCCTCAACGCCTCTTCTCTTCGAAAGGCTCTCTTGTGTTGTTCGTCGTCGTGGTTGTTTTGACGAAAAGAGAGAGAGCTTTCGGCAAGCAAGAGCATCATCTCATCTCCTCCACACTAAAGGATACCTTGGCATTTTTGCTAGCACAAAGGACGCGCAAGGAAGCAAGCTCCATCACCTTGTGTGCGATTTCTTTGGAGGAGAGCCAATTTGCTCTCTATCTTCTTCCAAGCCGCCACTCATGGCCATGGTAACATCTCCTTGTTTCATGTCTATGCTTAAGTTGATCATATGTTAAGCCACATCCGATCTTCATGAAACCCTAGAAAATTCATATATATGCGCCTTATAGGGTTTCTTCCCCCTTTCATTACTATCATTCAATATCTATGGTGATAGCAAAAGAATAAATCATGCATGTGCTAATGTTACTTAAAACAGTAAATTGAAAGCACAATTATCTTATGTGGTAAATGCCCATTGAGCTCAATGGTTAAGGGGTCATGACTTGTGAGGGTCATGGACAGGGGTCGAATCCCGCTGCAGACGTGAATTGTTTGGGGTAACGGGGATCCAAACCGGGATTCGTGAGGTCGGAGGGACCTAGCCCGCTGGGCCTGGACCTGTTACGGGTGGTGTGGCCCTAACAAAAAAGGCGCCTTTTTTGTTAGGGTCACCCCACCCATAACAGGTCCAGGCCCAGCGGGCTAGGTCCCTCCGACCTCACGAATCCTGGTTTGGATCCCCGTTACCCCAAACAATTCACGTCTGCAGCAGGATTCGACCCCTGTCCATGACCCTCACGAGTCATGACCCTTTAACCATTGAGCTGCAGCTCAATGGTTAAAGGGTCATCGCCTTTTTTGTTAGGGTCACCCCACCCATAACAGGTCCAGGCCCAGCGGGCTAGGTCCCTCCGACCTCACGAATCCTGGTTTGGATCCCCGTTACCCCAAACAATTCACGTCTGCAGCAGGATTCGACCCCTGTCCATGACCCTCACGAGTCATGACCCTTTAACCATTGAGCTGCAATCCCCGTTACCCCAAACAATTCACGTCTGCAGCAGGATTCGACCCCTGTCCATGACCCTCACGAGTCATGACCCTTTAACCATTGAGCTGCAGCTCAATGGTTAAAGGGTCATGACTCGTGAGGGTCATGGACAGGGGTCGAATCCTGCTGCAGACGTGAATTGTTTGGGGTAACGGGGATCCAAACCGGGATTCGTGAGGTCGGAGGGACCTAGCCCGCTGGGCCTGGACCTGTTATGGGTGGGGTGACCCTAACAAAAAAGGCGATGACCCTTTAACCATTGAGCTGCAGCTCAATGGTTAAAGGGTCATGACTCGTGAGGGTCATGGACAGGGGTCGAATCCCGCTGCAGACGTGAATTGTTTGGGGTAACGGGGATCCAAACCGGGATTCGTGAGGTCGGAGGGACCTAGCCCGCTGGGCCTGGACCTGTTACGGGTGGGGTGGCCCTAACAAAAAAGGCGCCTTTTTTGTTAGGGCCACACCACCCGTAACAGGTCCAGGCCCAGCGGGCTAGGTCCCTCCGACCTCACGAATCCCGGTTTGGATCCCCGTTACCCCAAACAATTCACGTCTGCAGCAGGATTCGACCCCTGTCCAGCTCAGATGGTTAAAGGGTCATGACTTGTGAGGGTCATATGTTAAGCCACATCCGATCTTCATGAAACCCTAGAAAATTCATATATATGCGCCTTATAGGGTTTCTTCCCCCTTTCATTACTATCATTCAATATCTATGGTGATAGCAAAAGAATAAATCATGCATGTGCTAATGTTACTTAAAACAGTAAATTGAAAGCACAATTATCTTATGTGGTAAATGCCCATTGAGCCTAAGTAAAAACCCTAGTTTTACACAAGTCTTCACTTGAGCTCTTTATGGGTCTCTTTCACTTCATCTGGCCCAGCCCGGGCCCAAGCGCCCTCTGCAGTCCAAATGCATGCGCCCACCAGACTGGTTGCGCCTGTTCTAGAGTCGAACTCTAGACCTCCCACCTGGTGAAGCCACTTGCTGCAAGCACCTCTACCATGTGTGCTCAGTGCTCATGTCTGATCAAATTACATTTTAATCTATCTAGACATGGTTTGACACGCAGGTCAAATATACAATTTCCATAAATTGAAATGTGATTCGCAGATCACAACAAAATTTATAAAATTAATTCCAGGCACGCAGGCCCCAGCACAGCACACAAATAAAAGGGCAGCCCACATAAGATTAAATAGACACTCATTCACCATGTTAAAAAGCATACATGTGATCCAAACAGAAAATAAAATTTTTGAAAAACCCCATGGCATCAATTTTATTTCCTTGTGTGCCCTACTAACTTACAACGGTCCATTAATAGGGATCCACTCATCAGACCAAGTCAGACCCACTGCCCTTGCATGCACCCAGTCATAACTGACTTGTGTTGACCTAGTGGTCAACTATGCATGCCTTAAGGGCTGAACGTCCCACATGATTTCTGGCAGGCGGGTGTGACCCTGGGCCTTAATCATGATCGTTCACTAGGCGCCTCAATCAGACATTGCTATACGCCCTTCTGCAGTCGGCCTATAGCCACCTGTATGCGTGCGCATAGGTGCTATCTGGCCGACCCATCTAGGCTGTCAGATGGTCTGATCAGGCTGTTGGGTCCAGACTAGACTGACGACTTCAACCCTAGTAACCCGTCTAAGTATTTCAAGTAGGCGCTTTAGAGAGATCTAGGTGAGGGGCGCGCAGGACAATAAGTTTTTGATAAAAACTTCTCCCTATGCGCAAACAAGCATCATACATGCGCAAGCTTGGAAGAAAACAAGATACATGTAGTTCTAAACCATGAACTATATTTTCGCATGATGCCCAAAAAGATGCGCATGTAGTAGATCTACCATAAGCTTATAACAAACATGGATCACAAAATAAGCAATCATATGGATCAAGCCAAAACACATGCTCTTATACCAATTGAAAGTGGCGAAACCTAGGTCATAGGCGCATATAAAATTTTCATAGGCAGCGGAAATTTTAGGTTTCATGATCGTATGGCTTAATCATATGATCAACATTAAAACTTGCTTAAAACAAGTGAAGATGTTACCATGGCCATGAGTGGCGGCTTGGAAGAAGATAGAGGGCGAGTGGCTCTCCTCCAAAGAAGTCGCACACAAGGTGATGGAACTTGCTTCCTTGCGCGTCCCTTGTGCTAGCAAAAACGCCAAGGTATCTTGATCGTGTATGAGGAGATGTGTTCACCCCTTTGGCTGGCGAAACTTCTTCCCTTTCGTGGAGGCAAGAGATGCACGAGAGGAAGGGGGCGAGAGAGAGAGCGTCTCAACGTTCGAAACCGTGGGGGGGGGGGGGGTTTCCAAAAGGAATCATGCCTTCCAAATATAGTAAGTGTTTTACTCTTACTTTAACTCCCACGTAACCATCGAAACTCATCTCTCAATCGAACCATACGTTCACCAAAGTGAACCGGTTCTATTCCATTTGGTTCAAAGACCAAATCGAACCAAGCCTTGGTCTAGATCTAATTGAACCAAATGGCTCAAGATCTAACCACACATCTCTTGATGCTCTTGATCTCATCGATCAAGCATCAATTCTCCCGATCGAAGCTTACCGATCTCAAGCCCTAATCAATCAAACATGATCAGACCAGATCTCACTTCCAATCAGAGTTTAAACTCCTTTAAACTGAATCAAAATCATTCAGTCCACACGATCTGACATAAGTAAGCCATATCATCAAATTGTGCGACCCTGAGGGTTTCCTTCAATGTCGGTAACGATAACTTACGTTATCACGATCAGAGAGGGGTATCTAGCAACACATCACTGTCTCCCGATATGAAGGAAAGAGTCTTCCAAGACTACACCCAAACCATAGCACAAGTGTGAATCCAATTCACTTGACATACATGTTTCCTTTGCCACTGGATGTTCTCATTGGACAAGCGTGTCAAGCCTGTAATTCCAATATGATGAAAATGATTAGATCAGATGAACATAGTCATCTAGGTATGGCCATACACTTTCTCAATCATCTCATCCAGGGGGCCCCTTTAGAACATCACACTCCAACAAGGAGAGGCAATCCTATATCTATCACTAGTGTCCTAACATGACTCATGCTCATTATCCAAGATAATCTATAACCATTATATTTCAAATGATATTGAATTACCTCAAGACAATGCCAATCATCATTTAGAAACACAAGCGATCTCAAGTCAGAGGAAATATGCCACTTGCTTGCATATAAGGATTATTCACATTGTGACAAACAATTGAATATCCTAAGTAGGGTCTGTCCAGTACATCCAATGCACCTATGTGTCTACATCTTATTCCATGCTCGAAGCACCCTATAAGATTGGAACACATATTAGTCTCAATCATATCAAGGCTGTCTCATGTTCACCAAGATATCTCGACTAAGGACACTGCTAATGTCAGCCAAGCTGAACACCATTGAGACATTATTCAGAAGTATACATAACAGCAGCAGATAATGTAACAACCTGAATAACAGCCATTGCCTTTATAAACTTATACATACTTTATACATGATACTGAAATCATCCCGAAGGCCTCAAACATTAGCCTTAAGGGCATACCCCAACACCTTTCCTACCGGTCGCGCCCAAACTAGCGGTTACGACCGTTGTGCAGGTTTTCTCGCAAGCATGTTTTCAAGTTCTGTCTGCTCTTAATAATTAATCTGATTAAGTGTATTTTCACAGGTAGTTTAAGCAAATGGAGCAGCAAAACTCTTGATCTCCAGCACCAATAGAATGAACTAAACTTGCACTAATAGTCGGATTAGTCATTCCAACTCAAGCGACAGTGGATCAACCTAAAAGACATAGTAGCTTTTGATAACTAATTAACTCCTGCAGTTGTTTTATTTACTAATCTGATTAGTGTTTTCTTTGCACGTATTTTCAGAAGTCAGGCAAACAAAATTCTTCATCTTATGCACAAATAGAAAGCTCATATATTGTTCTATCATTCAGATCAATTGGGTCGAATCTGGATCCAACAGATCAGCCTGCAAGACATACCATCTTTTAAAGACTGAATAACTTCTGTGCTTGTTTCATCCACTAATTTGACTAATCTTCTCCTTGCAGGAATTCATCATGATTGGATATGCAAAACCCGTGATCTTCGACATGACTAGGAAGAACATGCTTTGTTCTCCCTCTCAGATCAGTCGGTTCCATTGAAGAATCGCCAGCTCATCCTAGGAGTCATTGCAAATTTTGAAGTTTGACAATTTTCTGTGTTGTTTTAATTAACCAATATGACTAGCTATTTTGTTGTAGATGCTCTATTTGCCTGATAGATCTTGATTCGCTATATTTGATACAACTCATCAGAACAACTTTGATCCTACCATTTGGTTTAGTCTATTCCTATTGTGGATCAATGGATCCTACTCCCACACATGGCTAATTTTCATAAGTGATTATTCTCTCTAGTGTTGTTTTCCTTGTTGCTTCCTAATTTATGATCTTTATTCTAAAAAATAAAAAAATAATAATTGAATTTTAATTCAGTAGCTTTGTCACACGCTTCCCCCCTACATCAATAGGTACTAGAATACGGGTCCATCTGTGGTCTCTGATTCAAGTTTCCAATTGCATTAGCCTGCTCCCTTGAAGGTTCAAATTGAGTGACTCCTAGCTGGCATTCGACGAGATTATGTCCTTGCACTCTACAGATCTCACAGAGGACATTAGTAGCTTCAATCACATTAACATTAAAGGAATCATGCTTGCGAGAAAGACTATCTACCTTCATGGCCAACGAAGTCAAACTATCCAACCCATAATTATCTGGAGTCACAGCTTTGGATGGGCTAGTCCTCTCACTGGACCACCGATTGTGATTGAGTGCCATGTCTTTCAAAAGGGTCATGGCATCATCCAAGTTCTTGTTCATCAAAGCTCCTCTGGCCGCTGCATCAACAATAAGTCTGGTATTGTAATTGAGCCCATTGTAGAATATATGGACAATGACCCACTTATCTAAGTCGCGGTGTGGGCACAAACTTTGCAGTTTCTAAACCTCTCCCATGCTTCATTTAGAGATTCCTCATCCTTTTACGTGAAGCTCATAATCTAATTATGAAGCTGGATGGTCTTAGAAGAAGAGAAATACTTAAAAAGGAAAGCTTGGGAGAGTTGATCCCATGTAGTAATTGAACCTGGCGGTAAGGAATGTAGCCACACTCTTGCTCGGTCCCTAAGTGAAAAAGGGAAAAGTCGTAAGCGGATTGCATCGTTAGTAACACCATTCAGCTTCAAAGTATCACAGTATTCTAGAAAGATAGAGAGGTGCATGTTCAGGTCCTCTAGCGATGAACCGCCGAATTGGTTCTATTGAACCATAGAAAGTAGCGTTCACTTAATTTCAAAGTTTTTCACGTCCACAGCCGGACATGCTATGCCCGAATTCAGTCCTTGCACATTCGGTGCTGCGAAGTCCCACAACATCTTATTGTTGTTGTTATTGTCCATCAAGAGAGGTGGAGGCGCAATAGGTGTAGAAGTGGCCTTAGCTTGCAATTCTCGAAATTGACATCTTCTTTTGAAAGTTCGTTCTATTTCCAGACCAATGTCGTAAAGGTCACCTGCTCTGATACTTCTTTGCATAAACAGGATTAGCAAGTATTTAAAGAAGTATAAATAAGAAATTCAGAGCAATGCCAATAGATTGAAAGCAGGGTTGCTAACGAAAATAAGAAAAAGAAAGCAAATGTAAACAGACAAGGCAAGTCTAGTCTATTAATAACCAATTCAAATCGATATTGCCCATCATCACCGGCAATGGTGCCAAAAACATGCTATGCACACTACAAGCACATGGCTTACCGATGTAGTACTTGAGATATCAATCCCATAGGGATGAGTCTCAATTACCGATTGAAGAAGTGATCGATAGCTAGACTAACAAAAGATGGTTGGTAACAAGAAAAGTTCAACAAAACTAGCAGGAATGGTGGTCCTAATTCACAAACTAATAGTCATGGGAAATGCAGTTATGAGGAGATTCAGAATTTTGGGTTCATTTCATGCTAGGTTAATATCCGAACTTGAACAACAACGTAAATCAACAAAACAAACAAGGACATACCTGAAAGTACAGCTTACCCCCTCTCAGCGGTGCGACCCGGTGCTAAGATTGATCTCCTAATTTTTGTAGCTTACCGATCTAGGCTAATCCAATGAACATATGGGTAGACAATGTCCTCCCATAAGTTCGACCTACTTTCGTGCTAGAACAATACATGTCCAGTCTAGCAGATCCAACGTCGTTATTCACCTTTCAGTATGTCTCACAACATCTTAAATATGCACAAACTTGGCCAAAGTAAATACAAGCAACAATTCAAGAAAGACTAGATATACTAAGATGATTCATTAAGTAAACTGTACCAAGAAACATAGTAGAAATTTGGCACGATACTACACCCAAAACCCTGAATTAGGACTTAAGCAGCCATTACAAGGAGTTCGGCATAAATCCTCAGTTTCATGATCCAAAGGCGAAACAAAAACAGGAAAAGTGTTCTAGACGAGAACAATAAACTAGATCCACCGATTGGAGGAATTTTGCCTGGAAATCTTGCCGGAAAACACCTCTTTCCATCCGTCTGCTACCTTTGTCACCGTTCGTCCCCTTGTGCAAATTTCTGCCACCGATCAATCCCCTTTCCATGACATTTTCTCCTCCTTTTTGTTCCTGGAAGCCGTCCCTTCATCTTCCCCCTCAAACCGGGCAAAAATTCAATCGGATTCGCCTCGAAATCGTGAGGACTCGCGATCGGCGAACAACATCACGAGCATGAATGGCTTCACTAACGAGCCGTATACCTTTTATAAGATTTCAGCGAACATAATCACATGCATGAAGACGTTCATGGTCTGGCCATGAAGTCTTCTGTGGAAAATGGGCTCTCTCTTCATAAAGATGATCATGGCTAGGCTGTGAAGTTTTTTGTGAATTTTTGGTCTTTAGGATTATGGGCGTGAAGACGTTCACGGGCGAGCTATGAAGTCCTCTATGTTGGGAAACCCCAGGGACATTTTACAATTTTTCAGAGTTATAAGCATACATACATACATTGCACAGCGGAAGAATGTCCCCGAAACAGGCCGGTCCCAAAAACCCAGTGAAGATCGCAAGCAAGAGAGTCGACACGATGAGTTAGGAAATACCTTAGAGCAAGATGAGGTCGATGTCATGATAGGCGCCCAAGCATGCGCCCTCTGCAGTCTCACACACACGGATGCCTCGAGTCCTCTTCTTCTACGCCCGGTGCTAGCCTAAGGAAGAAGATCCAAGCCTTGTACTCCTTCTTCAAAGTATGCGCCACCTCCAAGGTAGATGCGCCAAAGATGAAGAAGGATGAGGGAGAGGGAAACCGCCAAGCATCAAGTTCCTTGCATCAAGAGAGAAGGAAGAGGCTTGCGGCTAGGGTTTGGAAGGAAGAAGAAGATGCGCCACTTCTTGGTGTTGTCGCCCTTCAAGCCCTTGCTTTCGCCCCTCCTCTTGTTGTCACGCCTCTAAGGATTGTAACCACATAAGAGGGGGCGGCTAGGGTCACTTATAAAGAGCTAGAGGCCGTTAGGGCAAGGGTTGAGATCATGACAAGTGTATGGCTTGGATGAGAAGGTTTGAGGTAAGGAAAGTCTCCAAGACTTTACCATAAACCTCATTCAACCTTTCCATAAGCTACCAAGCCTTGCCTTGTGCGCCAAGGCCTAGCCTTGCGCCCCAAGCAATGCCTTAATGCATTCACACTATCAATGAGAGAGGGCTAGGCGCAAAAAGCTTCCTTAATGAAGCAAATTTACCATCCAAACCCCATTATGCCCCTTAGGCACCAATGGGCTTGGCTTCCTCCCCATTATACCCTTTTAGTCTATTGCCTCTTCATGACAACTTATTATTGGGCCTCATTGGATAATGAGCTAGCCCACACTTCATTACATGGCTTGATTAAGCACTTGGATCCAATCCAATGCAACCCTAATCCAAATGTGGCCAACCATGGTCAATTTTGGGTCAACCTGCCAAAAATGAAGTTTGGCTCCATTAACATTCTTCCATCTCTTCAGGCCCATTGGCGCTGATGAAATCTCCCAATTAGATCCGAGTTATCCAATAACTCGATCATAAGGCTTCCCGATCAATACGAGAACTCAAGTATCAAGGTGTGCGACCCTATAGGTTCCTCTGACGCTGGCAGTGCTGACCAAAGGTCACCACAAGCAGTGAGTAGCACCTAGCAGTGCATCGTTGCTACCCAGGTCTTTGAAATGGATATCGACATCGACATCCCCATCATCACAACTAGGTACAGATGCATTACAGTCTCTTTGCCGAACTGATATCCGATTGGACAAGTGTGTCACCATTTGTTTTCACCCAATCACATGGCTATGACTAAAACAGGTTCTCACCTGGGTATGGCCATACACTCTTAGTCATAGAACCATAGAGGAGCTCCATGGATATCATACTTCCCTAAGGAAGGGGCAAATCCTATGTCTGTCCATTGACCTTCTCATATGGGTCGTGACATGCTCAATGACAACCGTTATGACCTCCCAACTACGGCGAGGTGTTAGGTTGCATCAAAGCAAATCCCTAACCATACAGAATGGCCAATGACATCAAGTCAAGGGATCAATGCATCTCCTATTACTTATGAGGATAACTCATGACACCAAGTCATAGCCTCACAGCGGGTCTATCCAGTATATCCTCCAATGATATACCCATGTGTCTGCGTTAGCACCACGTGCCTAACCAGCCCACATACCAGTCTCACAAGTACCATAGCTGTCCCATATCCACTAAGGTACATCGACAGGGGACTATAGTTCGAGCACAAATCCAATCTGTCTCCAGGGACATTATCATGTTAGTACATATGCGCAGATGTAAACAAACATAGATAACGACAATGCTAGAATGATATAAATATCAAAGTCAAGTAGTACATAAGTAGACCAAAACTAGGTCCTAGGGCATATACACCAACAATCTCCCACTTGCACTAAGACCTAGAAGTTGAGGAATCTCAACCCCATATCTCTAGCGTGACCATCATGCTTCTGCTGCGCCAAAGCCTTGGTCAATGGGTCTGCCAGATTGTTCTCTGTGTCAACTCTGCTAATCTTGACATCACCTCTATCAATGATCTCTTTGATCAGGTGAAATCTTCTGAGTATGTGTTTGGATCTTTGATGAGACTGTGGTTCCTTGGCTTGTGCAATTGCTCCATTGTTGTCACAGTAGAGTTCAATGGGATCCATTGCACTAGGGACCACCTGAAGATCACATAAGAACTTCCTTATCCAAACGGCTTCCTTGGCTGCCTCAGAAGCGGCCATATACTCAGCCTCGGTTGTAGAATCTGTTATGGTGGATTGCTTGAATCTCTTCCAGCATACAGCGCCTCCATTTATCTTGAACACATAGCCGGCCTGCGATCTAAAGTCGTCAGGGTCAGACTGGAACGATGCATCAGTATAGCCCTACATACTGAGCTCTTTCTGTCCTCCATAGACCGAGAACAAATCCTTAGTTCTGCTCAGATACTTTAGGATGTTCTTTACAGCCACCTAGTGCTGCAGACCTGGATTGGATTGGTATCGGCTGGTTATGCTTATAGCATATGCCACATCTGGTCTAGTACACAACATTGCATACATGATCGATCCTACTGCCGAAGCATAAGGAATTCGACTCATGTCATCCCTCTCAGCCTGTGTTGTAGGACACTGGCTTTTTGAGAGAGTAAGGCCATGTCTTACTGGAAGGTATCCTTTCTTGGATTGCTCCAAGTTGAACCTCTCTAAAACCTTATCAATATAGGTACTCTGACTAAGGGCCAGGAGCCTCTTGGATCTATCCCGGTAGATCCTTACGCCTAGAATATAGGCGGCCTCCCCTAAGTCTTTTATCTCAAAACACTTCCCCAACCATGTCTTCATAGCTTGAAGACTAGGGATGTCGTTTCCGATGAGCAGTATGTCATCGACATATAAGACCAGAAAAATCACCAAGCTCCCACTGAATTTTCTGTACACACAGGCATCATCTTCGCTTTTGATAAAGCCATAATCTCTCACGGCTTCATCAAATCGAAGATTCCAACTTCGAGATGCTTGCTTTAATCCATAAATGGATCTCTTTAGCCTGCAGACCTTATTAGCCTTTGCAGGATGGATGAAGCCATCAGGTTGTGACATATACACATCCTCAGTCAGCTTCCCGTTAAGGAACGCTGCCTTCACATCCATCTGCCATATCTCATAGTCATGATATGCAGCTATAGCAAACAGAATCCGAATGGATTTGATCATGGCAACTGGCGAGAAGGTTTCATCATAGTCCACCCTGTGGACTTGTTTAAATCCTTTAGCCACTAGTCTACCCTTATAGGTAACTATATTGCCATCCATGTCTGTCTTCCTCTTGAAGACCCATTTACACCCTATGGGTTTTACCCTATCAGGCAGCTCAACCAAATCCCAGACTTGGTTAGCCGACATGGAATCCATCTCGGATCGCATGGCGTCAAGCCATCTCTCAGAGTCCGGTCCACTGACCGCCTTATCATAGGTTCTGGGTTCATCCTCAATGATGAAGATCCCATCGTGTTGGGTCGGCAGCGACCCGTACCTTTCAGGTGCACGATGAATTCTCCCAGACCTACGCGGGACCTGTGTCTGAGCCTTAGGTTGGCTAGCAACCGGTGCAGGTGGCTCAGATTCCATCTCTTTGTCTTGTGCTTGCACTTGAACCTCATCCAAGTCAAACTTTCTCCCACTAACTTCTTTCATGAGAAATTTTTTCTCCAGAAAGATAGCACCCCGAGCAACAAACACTTTGTTCTCGGTTGGGACATAGAAGTAGTATCCTTTAGTTTCCTTAGGATACCCCACAAACACGCATTTATCAGATCTAGGTTCTAGCTTGCTAGAATTCTGACGTTTGACATAAGCCTCACATCCCCAGATCTTGATAAAAGTGAGATTAGGGCGTCTCCCACTCCACATCTCGTATGGTATTTTGGAGACACTCTTAGATGGAACGTTATTCAGTATTAGAGAAGCTGTCTCTAGTGCATGCCCCCAGAATGAGGGAGGTAGAGTTGCATGACTCATCATAGATCGAACCATGTCCAATAAAGTTTGATTTCTCCTTTCAGACACACCATTGTATTGAGGTGTTCCAGGAGGAGTGAGTTGGGATATGACCCCAGATTCTCTCAAATAGTCAAAGAACTCACCACTCAGGTACTCTCCACCTCGATCTGATCAAAGAGCTTTAATGGATCTTCCAAGCTGGTTCTCTACTTCATTCTTGAACTCCTTGAATTTCTCAAAGGACTCAGATTTATGTCTCATTAAGTAGACATAACCATACCTACTGAAGTCATCAGTAAAGGTAATGAAATAGTTGTACCCTCCTCTGGCTTGTTTATTGAAAGGCCCACACACATCAATATGTATGAGATCCAATAAACCTCCTGCCCTTCTCACCAATCTTGGTGAAGGGCGCCTTTGTCATTTTCCCTAATAAACAAGGTTCACAAGTATCAAATTCCTCCAAGGAACTTGAATCTAACAATCCATTTGCATGGAGTTGTTGGATGCGATTCTTGTTTATATGGGCTAATCGACAGTGCCATAGGAAAGCTCCAACTGAATCACTAAGTTTGGTCCTTTTATTACTTATGTTACAAATAGAACTTTCCATATCCAAGATATATAGACCATTGCACAAAGTACCCTTCCCATAGAACATATTTGCAAATGAAAAAGAACAAGAGTTCTTATTTATTTCAAACTTAAATCCCTTCTTTGCTAAGCAAGGAATGGATACAATGTTCTTAGTAAGTGAAGGTACACAAAAGAAATTATCTAGTTCTAATTGAAGTCCAGAAGGCAAGGAGAGAGTCAAAACGCCTACAGCAACAACAGCAACCTGTGCCCCGTTTCCAACGCGTAGGTCAATCTCTCTAGGTCGCACCGATCTACTTTTCTTTAGCCCCTGCATATTTGTACAAATATGAGCCCCACATGCGGTATCCAATACCCATGACATAGAAGTAGAAAGATTGACTTCTGTAACATAAATACCTGAGTATGAAGACGAAGCCTTGCCTCTCTTCTTCTCATTCTGAAGTCGCACTATGTCCTTCAACATGTGAGGTGGCCCTCCACATGAATAGCACTTATTGTTCCTAATCCATTCCATCCTTAATTTCAGATCCTTGGTCAAGCCTTTCGGCTCAACGCACTGAATATCAACTTTAGGAGGATTGAGCCTAACCAATTCATCAAAGAGCTGTCTTAGATTAGTAATAATCTCAGAGGCACTCTTCAATTCATATTGCCCTTGAAGGTTGGGCGACATGTTGGTTAGCATCAATTGTGCAACCTCCAAAGTGTCAGCCTGATGCTTATCATAAGCATCCCTCTCAGCCTCTAAGGCTGAGCTTGGAAGTGGTTTAGGAATGGGCTGCTCAAGGACATAGAGCTTTCTTTCGAACTTGAGCACAATTCTCAAGTTCATATACCAATCCATCAAGTTGGATTCAACCAACTTGTCCTTTTCAAGGAGTGATCGCAATGATAATCCGCCAGTGTTCGTAGCCATTGTTCTACAACACCCAAGAAAAACAGATTAGTACTACTTCGAATCATTTAAACTGGACTTGTTTTAAATGATTACTGCTCCCACTATTTTAAATTCGAATTGACAACCCACAAAGTCAATCGGGAAGTTTAAGACTTCCTAGTGAGATGGGATCCTTATTTCACATGAGGCTTCGCGTCCCACGAGGGTGGGATGAGATGCACAAAGTAACCCATGTTTCCTAAGGTGAGTGCGCCGGTCGGTTGCTCCAAGCAACTCCCCTTGTTGAGACAGTCTGGGCATTTTATGTCCAGCGAGGGCTGGATACAACATGAAATCCTAACCTCTCAATGATGCCTCTAGACTTTCACCATGTGCCCAGCACATGTGAACTTCTAGTCAAGTCCATTCCTAACCGTTATGCCCAGGGCCAACGAGTTTCCTTGCGAAGGCACGCCCAGGTTAAAACTGGACTGGGGAAACCATTGTCACCACATACTTTCTAAAGATAAGCGGGTGTGTCCCACGAGGGTGGGAAACAGTTCACAACTCCACTGATCGATAGCTTAGTGAGGGCTACGCCTTAGAAGACTACTAGACTTGATATTTTATTATGAGGGTTTTTGAGGTCTCATCAATTTTATCTTATGTCTAGCAATACAGGCATTCAATCCTATAGTGACAACATGAAGATAAAACATTACAGGCATGCTTTTAGCAGATAAGGAAAGCAGTAAAAGATGATGTGATTAAAGCCTTTTCAAGACATTGAACCAACCCATGCCAAAAGGAGATTCAACTCTTGACATAGGACTCAAGCCCCTAAAATAGACCTATCCTAGCCGCCCTCTATCTTGGTCTTCAAGGTTGGTTCCAAGGTCCTTCTCACATGGTTTAGCTCTCAAACCTTAAGGGTAGACCCCAAGGGTTCGGCCAATGCCATGGTCTTCCTCCAATGAGGATGCGCCACAATGCAAGAAGCCAAGTTAGCTAGCTCTCAAACCCAAGGGTTCGGCCATGCCTAACTTGCGCCACTAAGCAAGCTTGCGCCTCTTCCTTTGATGCTTGTTGCGCCACCATCCAAGGTATGCGTGCGCCAAGTTCCAAGTACATGCGCCACCCTAATCTTCTTCTTAGTTAAAAGAAAAAAAAATGGCACGTAGGCCTCACAAGGATACATCACAGGCATGCAAAGGGGGGTTTGACTAATGATCATAACATCATGCACAATCAAGGTATTTACTCATGCAATTCTACATGCTCATGAAAAACATAAAATCTGAAATTTTACTTTTTCATAAAACTAGTCTCTTTTTCTCATCTTCTTCTCACAAATCTTTTGGTTAATTGAGATTTATTTTTCATGATGATTTCAGAGATCCTTTCGGCTGGCAATTTTGTCAGATCAAGAGACTTGGCCAGTTCGAAGACACAATGCCCGTCCTACTTGACAAAATTACATGCGCCTTTGATCTTTAAATCAGACAAGAAAAATAGTCCAAAAATCCAAAAGAGATTGAGAGGATGATAGAAACAAGAAACCCTAATTTTTCCTACTTAGAAAAAATCGTTTGCCATGCATCATGCTATTGATGAAAATAGAGATATGACATGTGAGCATGAAAGAAAAGCGTAAAACATCGTTCGAGTCTTGCAAGTCCCTCTGATACCACTGTTGGGAAACCCCGGGGACATTTTACAATTTTTCAGAGTTTTAAGCATACATACATACATTGCACAGCGGAAGAATGTCCCCGAAACAGGCCGGTCCCAAAAACCCAGTGAAGATCGCAAGCAAGAGAGTCGACACGATGAGTTAGGAAATACCTTAGAGCAAGATGAGGTCGATGTCGTGAAAAGCGCCCAAGCGTGCACCCTCTGCAGTCTCACACACATGGATGCCTCGTGTCCTCTTCTTCTATGCCCGGTGCTAGCCTAAGGAAGAAGATCCAAGCCTTGTGCTCCTTCTTCAAAGTATGCGCCACCTCCAAGGTAGATGCGCCAAAGATGAAGAAGGATGAGGGAGAGGGAAACCGCCAAGCATCAAGTTCCTTGCGTCAAGAGAGAAGGAAGAGGCTTGCGGTTAGGGTTTGGAAGGAAGAAGAAGATGCGCCACTTCTTGGTGTTGTCGCCCTTCAAGCCCTTGCTTTCGCCCCTCCTCTTGTTGTCATGCCTCTAAGGATTGTAACCACATAAGAGGGGGCGGCTAGGGTCACTTATAAAGAGCTAGAGGCCGTTAGGGCAAGGGTTGAGATCATGACAAGTGTATGGCTTGGATGAGAAGGTTTGAGGTAAGGAAAGTCTCCAAGACTTTACCATAAACCTCATTCAACCTTTCCATAAGCTACCAAGCCTTGCCTTGTGCGCCAAGGCCTAGCCTTGCGCCCCAAGCAATGCCTTAATGCATTCACACTATCAATGAGAGAGGGCTAGGCGCAAAAAGCTTCCTTAATGAAGCAAATTTGCCATCCAAACCCCATTATGCCCCTTAGGCACCAATGGGCTTGGCTTCCTCCCCATTATACCCTTTTAGTCTATTGCCTCTTCATGACAACTTATTATTGGGCCTCATTGGATAATGAGCCAGCCCACACTTCATTACATGGCTTGATTAAGCACTTGGATCCAATCTAATGCAACCCTAATCCAAATGTGGCCAACCATGGTCAATTTTGGGTCAACCTGCCAAAAATGAAGTTTGGCTCCAATAACATTCTTCCATCTCATCAGATCGATTGGCGCTGATGAAATCTCCCAATTAGATCCGAGTTATCCAATAACTCGATCATAAGGCTTCCCGATCAATACGAGAACTCAAGTATCAAGGTGTGCGACCCTGTAGGTTCCTCTGACGCTGGCAGTGCTGACCAAAAGTCACCACAAGCAGTGAGTGGCACCTAGCAGTGCATCGCTGCTACCCAGGTCATTGAAATGGATATCGACATCGACATCCCCATCATCGCAACTAGGTACAGATGCATTACAGTCTCTTTGCCGAACTGATATCCGATTGGACAAGTGTGTCACCACTTGTTTTCACCCAATCACATGGCTATGACTAAAACAGGTTCTCACCTAGGTATGGTCATACACTCTCAGTCATAGAACCATAGAGGAGCTCCATGGATATCATACTTCCCTAAGGAAGGGGCAAATCCTATGTCTGTCCATTGACCTTCTCATATGGGTCGTGACATGCTCAATGACAACCGTTATGACCTCCCAACTACGGCGAGGTGTTAGGTTGCATCAAAGCAAATCCCTAACCATACAGAATGGCCAATGACATCAAGTCAAGGGATCAATGCATCTCCTATTACTTGTGAGGATAACTCATGACACCAAGTCATAGCCTCACAGCGGGTCTATCCAGTATATCCTCTAATGATATACCCATGTGTCTGCGTTAGCACCACGTGCCTAACCAGCCCACATACCAGTCTCACAAGTACCATAGCTGTCCCATATCCACTAAGGTACATCGACTGGGGACTATAGTTCGAGCACAGATCTAATTTGTCTCCAGGGACATTATCATGTTAGTACATATGCGCAGATGTAAACAAACATAGATAACGACAATGCCAGAATGATATAAATATCAAAGTCAAGTAGTACATAAGTGGACCAAAACTAGGTCCTAGGGCATATACACCAACACTCTATGCATTTTGGGCTCGATGATCATAGGCATGAAGATGTTCATGAGCAAGACATGATCATCCCAACATAAACCTTTGTCCAGGCCTCCTCCATGAATATCACAGTTGTGATATTAATCACGAGTAAGTAGTGAACTCGACATCATCCATTGGTCATCATGGCTGTGAACATATTTACAGCCAGGTCGTGATGTGCATAGAAAGCTCCGTTGTAGATCAAATTTACTATGTTGGCTTGTCTTTTCATCCTGAATCACCCGATGGTCTTAGAATCATCAAATAAGCTTCAGAAGTAAGTCATTTTACCTAAAATGTGAAAAGACAAGGAAGAGTAAAGATTTCGAATAAAGCAAGTAAATAAGCCTGAATTTGACATAAAAGTACCAGAGTATGACTTGTTTTGAGATAAAATCATATCATAAAACACTACCAAAATACAAGTCATTAGAACTCGCCTCGTTTCGAATGCCACGCACTCGCGTTGCGCACACGTGAACGCCATCTGTGCTCCAATCTCAGCCTCATCTCTTTGCAAGCGTCAACGTCACTGCTGTGGAAGATGAAAGGGGCGTACTGTAACATCCCACATTCTTAACCCCAAACAAATGGCACAATTCACAAATGATACAGGATGTTTCATATAAGATCGATCATATGCTAGGTAAAACCGAGTTCAAGAAAACACGATCTGAAAAATTTCATAAATCCATACACACAAATTCACAAAACTCAAATCTCATAAATCTCGTAAGGGTACCTGCCACCACGCAATACTTGCACTAGACATATGCAAGTTACAGTTATATCAAAACCGATTACAATTCATAAAATCCATAAAGGTACCTGCCACCAGGCAATACTTGCACTAGACATATGCAAGTTACAGTTGTATCAAAACCGATTGCAAAAATACACATCAACTTCAATCTCAAAACAAATCCACAAAAATCGATTTTATAAACTGACTCCAAACACCGAAACCAGGCTGATGCCCGCGGTGCCACAAAAATCAAATTCATAAGACTGCCATAACTGGCAACATACTTCACATAGTTCACATGGTTCACAAATTTCATATAACTCGTAGGGTTTAGCCACAACCGGCATCATAAGCATAAACACATTAAGGCCACAACCGGCATCATAAATTCAATAAGCATAATTCACAGCATCCATATAATGCTAACTGCGCCCCTGCTCTACACCTGAAAATAGTGAGGGGTGAGCTACACAGCCCAGTGAGTGGATAGTCTAATTGACCATCCATAACATACTCTCAAAAACATATGCAGATTATTTTAAAAATCTTTAACAGGATATCATGTCAACACATAATAACAAATTCAATGCAAAAGTCATATAAGCAGTCAAATATACACACCAACATATAATAACCTCAAGTTCTGGAATTATACTCTAAACCAACCGAACACACATATTCTAAACCAACTAAACATACCAACACATTTTTAACCTAGTTGTCCAGCATATTCACAAAGTGACCAATATGGTCTAACCCGGCTTGGCCAAAGCACTGGGAGCTGCAAATCACATGCAACACAAACATGGACAGTGAATAGAATCAAGAGGTGGCCCCCGCCTGGTCAAGACGTGGCACGTTGGTCTATCACGCCATAACATAAAACGAGAATGAAGACATCAAGAGGTGGCCCCTGTCTGATCAGGACATGGCACTTTGGGTCTTATATCATTCCCAACACATAAAACGAGAATGATGACATCAAGAGGTGGCCCCTGTCTGATCAAGACATGGCACTTTGGGTCTTATATCATTCCCAACACATAAAAGAGTAATGACATCAAGAGGTGGCCCCTGTCTGACCAAGACATGGCACTTTGGGTCAAAACCCGTTCTCCCAAAAGGTTACTACTGGACAACAGACATATCTTATTTCATATTTCACAAAGGTGGACATATTTCACAAAGGTGGACTCCTAAGTGTAAACTAGACTCTAGGATAGTCATCACACAAATCATATCGGGCAGGCTGAACATCAACCCCCATCACAATAATCATAATAGGCAGGCTGATCATCAACCCCCTCACATATCACAATACAGGGTTGAAATTCAAACCCTTAACATATCACATAAGGACTATCCCCTTGAGTTCATAGTTACACCTAGCCTTAGTCCTAACCATCACATAACCACCTAATTTTCCAAATTCACATAATCCATAATTTTCCAAATTCACAAAACCCATCACATAACATAGAAAATCACATAACATAGTGTAGTCCTTAAATTTCAGGCTGGTCAGTTCAGTGTAGTTTTGCTAAATTATCACCCAATGTTCTCAAGCATTCATAAAATTACATAAAACTAAACCATATGTCCATATAATTTTACACATTATTCCATGTAACTACAAACATCAAAATTCAGTTTTCACAAACAATTAACATAAATTTCATACTAATAAAGCACTGATTTAATATTACCAAAATCATACCAAAATCACTGATTTAATATTACCAAAATCACATACAATAAGTACCCTAAATTCGGTTTTCATGGAAACATGCCTCACATTCGGTTTTCATGAAAAATCCCCTAAACTATGTTTTCATGGAGAATTATCAAGATTCAATTCACATGTAAACATGTTAACCACAATATCAAATTAAAATCAAGTTTCGGTTTTTTTTAGAAATGAATAGCACAAATTCGCTTCTTAGCATGATAAAACTTTCCAACTTAAATTAAACCCCTAGTTAACAAAAATCTCATGAAGACATATCCTTAAATTCGATTTTCCATAACAAACATACCATTGTAACTTTCGGTTTATAACAAAAATAAGACTTGAATTTTCGGTTTTTACATTACAAATTTCTAATCCATCTAAAGCATCAAATAACACAACCCAATTGATAGGAATAAAAAAGACACACCACTCACCTTGAAACTTAGGTTAAAATCCCCTCAACAAAATCGTTCAAAGCCTTTGAAATTCTTCTAGGAAGACGCCAAAGAAACTCCACCACCCACTCAAGAATTTCGGCCAAGGGAAGAAGATGAAGGAAGAACACCAAAAAATCGTCTCCAAGCTTTCCAAGAGTCGCCAATTTCTTCCAAGCCGCCACCTTAATTTTCTCAAGACTCCAAAATCGCCAATAATCTCACCCTAGTCGAATTTACCACTTAAACTTTGGGTTTCTAAATTTTAAACCCTTCAACCCATTAATTCCAATAGGTTTAACCCACTTAACTAATAATTTCGAATTTTCAAACCCAATTAGCTAATTCGAATTTTTATTCCAATATCCCATAGTTAACCAATTAATTTAATTAACTTATCCAATAACCAATTACTTAACCGAAAATCCAATAAGGATTTAAGTTAACATCCAATAAGGATTAAATTAATTAACCAATAAGGTCTAATTAATTAACCAATAAGTTCTAATTAATTAACTCACAATTTATAACCATAAATCCTAATTAATTTAACATGAACAACCAATAATAATTTATCATAAAATATCAGCCAACAAACAAATAAATACTCTCTAATTAATTTACAATAAATTAACAACCAAATAACCTCAAATCAATTAATTACAAATTAACAATCAATAAGCCAATTAATTAGCACCCAACAATTTTATTTAAATCATAATACAATATCACAGCTAATGATTTTATTTAAATCCAAATAATTTATCATAATTTATCATAGAAAATAATGCTTACCAGAACTTAAGATCCTTGGATCTTACATTCCTCCCTCCTTATAAAGCTTTAGTCCTCTAAAGCTCAGCATCCATATCATCAAAAAGGTAAGCATAATTTTTCCTCATATCAGCTTCAGTCTCCCAAGTCGCTTCTTCAACTGATTGATTTCCCCAGATAACCTTTACCAAAGGTATAGTCTTGTTCCTCAGAACTTTATCCTTTCTATCCACAATCCGGAGAGGTCTTTCCTCAAAAGTCAAGTCACTCTGAATCTGAAGAGGTTCCAACTCCAACACATGAGATGGATCAGGATGATATTTCCTCAAAGCAGAGACATGGAATACATTATGCACATGATCCATAGCAGGAGGTAAAGCTAAACGGTAAGCTACTGGACCAACTCTCTCAATAATATCAAAAGGGCCTACAAACCTAGGGCTCAACTTTCCCTTTTTGCCAAATCTCATAACACCCTTAGTAGGCGACACCTTCAAGAACACATGGTCTCCTACCATAAACTCCAAAGGACGACGACGGTCATCAGCATAACTCTTCTGTCTGTCCCGAGCAATCTTCAGCTTATCCTGGATTTCTCTGACCTTATCAGTAGTCTCCTGTACTGCATCAGATCTCAAAATTATCCTGTCCCCAGTTTCCTCCCAACACAAGGGAGTCCTACACCTTCTTCCATACAAAGCCTCATAAGGAGCCATCTGAATACTGGAGTGGAAACTATTATTATAAGTGAACTCTATCAAAGATAGATCCCGGTTCCACTCAGAACTCCAATCAACCACATAAGCTCTCAACAAATCCTCTAGAGTCTGTATAGTACGCTCCGTCTGGCCATCAGACTGAGGATGGTATGCTGTACTAAAACTCAACTTAGTACCCAAACCTTCCTGTAAGCTCTTCCAAAATCTGGACAAAAACCGAGAGTACCTATCAGATACAATATCAACTGGCACTCCATGCAGTCTGACTACCTCATCAATATACAATCTAGCCAGTCTCTCTAAAGAATAAGTCATCTTGATTGGAAGAAAATGGGCTGATTTAGTGAGTCTATCAACAATCACCCAAATAGCATCATGACCCAATCTGGTTCTAGGCAAACCACACACAAAATCCATACTGATGCATTCCCACTTCCACTCAGGAATAGGAAGGGGCTGCAACAAATCACCAGGCTTTTGATGTTCAGCCTTTATAGTCTGACAGGTCAAACACCTAGAGACAAAATCAAGCACTTCTTTCTTCATACCCGGCCACCAAAAATTTTTCTTGAGGTCCTGATACATCTTAGTCACGCCAGGATGTAGAGAATATTTGGAGTTATGGCTGTCCTCCAATATTTCTTTCCTCAAGCTTGGTTCCTCAGGGACACATACCCTTCCACGAAACCGCAGAATACCATCATCAGACAGGCTAAAATCCTGAACTGCGCCATCAACCAGATTATCCCTGATCTGAACTAATTTCGGATCTACAGACTGTTGATCTCTGATCTTCTGCAACAAAGCAGACTGTACTCTGAGAAAAGCCACATAACCAGTCTGAACTCTAGGAGAAATGCTGATCCTGAGATCTCTGAACTCCTGCAGTAACTGCCACTCACTGACCCGCAGTGCAGCTACTGAAGTAACTAGATGTCTGCTCAGTGCATCCGCTACTACATTGGCCTTTCCAGCCTGATACTGAATAGAGAAGTTATAATCTTTGATCAACTCCATCCATCTCCTCTGTCTCATGTTCAACTCCTTTTGAGTGAAGATATACTTAAGACTCTGGTGATCAGTAAACAGATCAAACTCTTGACCCAACAAATAATGACGCCATATCTTCAAAGCAAAGACTACGGCCGCCAACTCTAAATCATGAGTAGGGTAGTTCAGTTCATATACTTTCAATTGTCTCGAGGCATAGGCTACCACAGAACCCTTCTGCATCAAGACACAACCCAACCCTTTGCCTGAAGCATCTGTATAAACAGTAAACCTTTCCCCATCACTAGGAATAATGAGGATCGGTGTACTAGTCAACCTTCTCTTCAGCTCCTGAAAGCTCTCTTCACACTTATCATCCCAAATAAACTTGGCTTCCTTTCTGGTCAATTTAGTTAAAGGACTCGTCAGCTTGGAGAATCCCTCAACAAATCTCCGGTAATAACCTGCCAAACCCAGAAAACTCCTGATCTCAGTAGCACTAGTCGGTCTTCCCCAATCAAGAATGGCTTGCACTTTAACTGGATCCACAGACACCCCCTGACCAGAAATCACATGTCCAAGAAAACTGATCTTCTCTAGCCAGAACTCACACTTACTAGCCTTGGCATATAACCGATTCTTCCTCAGAATCTCCAGTACTCTGCGCAAATCACTGACATGATCTGAGGTAGTCTGAGAGTACACCAATATATCGTCTATAAAGACCACCACACAAGAGTCAAGCAACTCATGGAATACCCTGTTCATCAAATCCATGAAGACAGCAGGTGCATTTGTCAGTCCAAAAGGCATAACTAAAAATTCGAAATGCCCATACCTGGTCCTGAAAGCAGTCTTAAATATATCCTCATCCTTGACTCTAAGTTGATAATACCCTGATCTCAGATCAATCTTAGAGAACACTGTAGCTCCCTGTAATTGATCAAATAGATCATCAATTCTGGGAAGAGGATACTTATTCTTGATGGTCACTTGGTTAAGCTGCCTGTAGTCTATACACATCCTCAGGGTTCCATCTTTCTTCTTTACAAACAACACTGGCGCTCCCCAAGGTGAAGCACTAGGCCGAATATACCCTTTCTCTAACAATTCCTCCAGTTGTTTCTTAAGTTCGGCCAACTCTGAAGTAGCCATACGGTAAGGAGCTCTGGAGATAGGTGCCGTACCTGGCGCCAACTCAATGCCAAACTCCACTTCTCTAACTGGTGGCAAACCTGAAAATTCCTCAGAGAATACATCAGGAAATTCTTTCACCACCGCCATCTGAGTCAAATCAGAAGTAGAATCCTCTTGCACCTTAACATGTGCAAGATACCCCTTGCATCCACTAGCAAGTAACTTCCTGGCCTGCAGGAAAGATATCACATGTGGTCCTTGGTCTGACACTAGACCTCTCACAAAAATCCGATTCCCATCAAGCATATTCAAAGTGATCACTTTCTCAAAGCAATCCACAGAGGCATGATGTGAAGACAACCAATCCATTCCTAGGATGACATCATAATCTTGCATGTTTAAGAGGATTAGATCTACCAGAAACTCATAACCCTCTACATGTACTACACAGTCAGTACAAATAGTATCTGTAGATAACGACTTTCCTAAGGGAGTACTCACAGACACAGCATAGTTCATCACCTTAGGTATCACAGGTAAACATGCAGCAAACTTAACAGATACAAAAGATAAATTTGCACCAGGGTCAAATAATATGCGAGCTAACTGATCAAATACAAATAATGTACCTTCCACAATGGATCGGGAAGCTCGTGTATCCTTCTCAGCCACAGCATACACTCGGGTCTGGACTGTAGGCTTATCTGCGCCTCTAGGCTGTATCTCAGGTTCTTTGCAGTCCTTAGCCATATGCCCTGGTTTCTTACACCTGAAGCATACACCATTCTTCCTATGACAGTCTTTCACCAGATGTCCCCTGAGCCCACAATAACTGCAAGTCCCGTTCTCAGTGTTACTGTTTCTTACATCCCTGGCACCCCTGAACTGTTGCGGTGCATCCCTGGACTGCTGTGGTGCCTTGTAAGAGTAAGGCCTATACCTGCTCTTCTTGTAATCCTTATGCCTAGGGTACTTCTTACCCTTGCCGCCACTGCCATACTGAGGAACCGCCGCCTCAGCTGCAGGAACCACTGCCTCGGCAACATGAGAATTCCTCTCAGCTATGTATCTCTCAATGGTGCGTGCTCGCCCAACAGTCTCAACATAGGTCTCCAAATGTTGAGCACCAACCTGCTCTCTAATGTCCCATCTGAGACCTCTGAGAAACTTAGTAGCTCTCCTCTTTTCAGTGTTTATCAGATGAGGAGCATACTTTCCCAATTTCGTGAACTGTAGCTCATACTGGTCCACTGTCATATCACCCTGCTCCAGGTGAATAAATGCCACCTCTCGGTCCTCTACCAAGCTATCTGGAAAATACTTCTCATTAAATTGAGATAGGAAGTAAGGCCAATCTACTGTCTCCTGTCTTTCTGCTGCTAGTCTCACAACTCCTTTCCACCACTCATCTGCGTCGCCACGCATCATATAGGTGGACAGACATAGCTTATCCTCATCTGAGCAGCGCATAACTTGGAAAATCTTTTCCAAGACCAACTGCCAGTTCTCAGCAGTGCTGGATTCTGAGCCTCCATAAAATGAGCTAGGACCCAGTTTCTGGAATTCACTCACAAGTGAAGCATAGCGCCTGTGAGCGCCCTCCTGAGAGTCATCCCCCACTGCCCGAGTAGTAGTCTGGGGTCTCTCTCGAGTCAGCTGCTGCAAAAGCTGCTGTTGTGCTTCTTGGTGCTGAGTCTGCTGCTGCTGCAGCATCTGAGCTTGTCTCTCTATCATAGCACCTTGTTGCTGAACCATGCCAGTCAGAGCCTCAATAGTTCTCGTGAGGTTCGGGGTCTGCTCGCCCTCATCACTAGCATTTCCTCTGGTTCGCACCATCTTAAATGCCTACACACGCATATCATAGTCACACACATATCATAGTCAGGCAAACAATCATAAACCTATTAGGTGTCTAGCAATACACAAACATGTTTTCCCCCAAACTAAGTTTTAGCTAGCCAACTCCTCTGATACCATTCTGTAACATCCCACATTCTTAACCCCAAACAAATGGCACAATTCACAAATGATACAGGATGTTTCATATAAGATCGATCATATGCTAGGTAAAATCGAGTTCAAGAAAACACGATCTGAAAAATTTCATAAATCCATACACACAAATTCACAAAACTCAAATCTCATAAATCTCGTAAGGGTACCTGCCACCACGCAATACTTGCACTAGACATATGCAAGTTACAGTTATATCAAAACCGATTACAATTCATAAAATCCATAAAGGTACCTGCCACCAGGCAATACTTGCACTAGACATATGCAAGTTACAGTTGTATCAAAACCGATTGCAAAAATACACATCAACTTCAATCTCAAAACAAATCCACAAAAATCGATTTTATAAACTGACTCCAAACACCGAAACCAGGCTGATGCCCGCGGTGCCACAAAAATCAAATTCATAAGACTGCCATAACTGGCAACATACTTCACATAGTTCACATGGTTCACAAATTTCATATAACTCGTAGGGTTTAGCCACAACCGGCATCATAAGCATAAACACATTAAGGCCACAACCGGCATCATAAATTCAATAAGCATAATTCACAGCATCCATATAATGCTAACTGCGCCCCTGCTCTACACCTGAAAATAGTGAGGGGTGAGCTACACAGCCCAGTGAGTGGATAGTCTAATTGACCATCCATAACATACTCTCAAAAACATATGCAGATTATTTTAAAAATCTTTAACAGGATATCATGTCAACACATAATAACAAATTCAATGCAAAAGTCATATAAGCAGTCAAATATACACACCAACATATAATAACCTCAAGTTCTGGAATTATACTCTAAACCAACCGAACACACATATTCTAAACCAACTAAACATACCAACACATTTTTAACCTAGTTGTCCAGCATATTCACAAAGTGACCAATATGGTCTAACCCGGCTTGGCCAAAGCACTGGGAGCTGCAAATCACATGCAACACAAACATGGACAGTGAATAGAATCAAGAGGTGGCCCCCGCCTGGTCAAGACGTGGCACGTTGGTCTATCACGCCATAACATAAAACGAGAATGAAGACATCAAGAGGTGGCCCCTGTCTGATCAGGACATGGCACTTTGGGTCTTATATCATTCCCAACACATAAAACGAGAATGATGACATCAAGAGGTGGCCCCTGTCTGATCAAGACATGGCACTTTGGGTCTTATATCATTCCCAACACATAAAAGAGTAATGACATCAAGAGGTGGCCCCTGTCTGACCAAGACATGGCACTTTGGGTCAAAACCCGTTCTCCCAAAAGGTTACTACTGGACAACAGACATATCTTATTTCATATTTCACAAAGGTGGACATATTTCACAAAGGTGGACTCCTAAGTGTAAACTAGACTCTAGGATAGTCATCACACAAATCATATCGGGCAGGCTGAACATCAACCCCCATCACAATAATCATAATAGGCAGGCTGATCATCAACCCCCTCACATATCACAATACAGGGTTGAAATTCAAACCCTTAACATATCACATAAGGACTATCCCCTTGAGTTCATAGTTACACCTAGCCTTAGTCCTAACCATCACATAACCACCTAATTTTCCAAATTCACATAATCCATAATTTTCCAAATTCACAAAACCCATCACATAACATAGAAAATCACATAACATAGTGTAGTCCTTAAATTTCAGGCTGGTCAGTTCAGTGTAGTTTTGCTAAATTATCACCCAATGTTCTCAAGCATTCATAAAATTACATAAAACTAAACCATATGTCCATATAATTTTACACATTATTCCATGTAACTACAAACATCAAAATTCAGTTTTCACAAACAATTAACATAAATTTCATACTAATAAAGCACTGATTTAATATTACCAAAATCATACCAAAATCACTGATTTAATATTACCAAAATCACATACAATAAGTACCCTAAATTCGGTTTTCATGGAAACATGCCTCACATTCGGTTTTCATGAAAAATCCCCTAAACTATGTTTTCATGGAGAATTATCAAGATTCAATTCACATGTAAACATGTTAACCACAATATCAAAATTAAAATCAAGTTTCGGTTTTTTTTAGAAATGAATAGCACAAATTCGCTTCTTAGCATGATAAAACTTTCCAACTTAAATTAAACCCCTAGTTAACAAAAATCTCATGAAGACATATCCTTAAATTCGATTTTCCATAACAAACATACCATTGTAACTTTCGGTTTATAACAAAAATAAGACTTGAATTTTCGGTTTTTACATTACAAATTTCTAATCCATCTAAAGCATCAAATAACACAACCCAATTGATAGGAATAAAAAAGACACACCACTCACCTTGAAACTTAGGTTAAAATCCCCTCAACAAAATCGTTCAAAGCCTTTGAAATTCTTCTAGGAAGACGCCAAAGAAACTCCACCACCCACTCAAGAATTTCGGCCAAGGGAAGAAGATGAAGGAAGAACACCAAAAAATCGTCTCCAAGCTTTCCAAGAGTCGCCAATTTCTTCCAAGCCGCCACCTTAATTTTCTCAAGACTCCAAAATCGCCAATAATCTCACCCTAGTCGAATTTACCACTTAAACTTTGGGTTTCTAAATTTTAAACCCTTCAACCCATTAATTCCAATAGGTTTAACCCACTTAACTAATAATTTCGAATTTTCAAACCCAATTAGCTAATTCGAATTTTTATTCCAATATCCCATAGTTAACCAATTAATTTAATTAACTTATCCAATAACCAATTACTTAACCGAAAATCCAATAAGGATTTAAGTTAACATCCAATAAGGATTAAATTAATTAACCAATAAGGTCTAATTAATTAACCAATAAGTTCTAATTAATTAACTCACAATTTATAACCATAAATCCTAATTAATTTAACATGAACAACCAATAATAATTTATCATAAAATATCAGCCAACAAACAAATAAATACTCTCTAATTAATTTACAATAAATTAACAACCAAATAACCTCAAATCAATTAATTACAAATTAACAATCAATAAGCCAATTAATTAGCACCCAACAATTTTATTTAAATCATAATACAATATCACAGCTAATGATTTTATTTAAATCCAAATAATTTATCATAATTTATCATAGAAAATAATGCTTACCAGAACTTAAGATCCTTGGATCTTACACGTACGGCAGGTTCAAACTACTCACGTCCTCACCTTAGACTTCGTTGGAAGCCTCATTGCTGGATCTCATCGCTAGAGATGGTGAAGGAGCTTGGAACAGGGGAGAAGCTTAGAAACACAGGGGAAGCTCATCGGAGGGGAAAATCACACTTTTATTTCTCGTAAAAGGTTACAAAACCCCTCTCCACTCACTCACTTCGACAGTAGACTCTAGCCGCTGACTTCAAATTCACTCACCATCGCCCTCTGGCACCGGAAGCACTCAAATCTCTCATTCTCTCGTCGTCGCTATCGGCTGCTTAGGAAAGACGACGCCGTCTCAGGAAGCAGGGTACTCGCTGCCTTACCTCTATCTTCATTAGCGTCAGACTCAGTCTCCTCTTCCAAGTCATTCACCTGCACCAAAGATAGCCCTGCGTCTGTGTCGGCCATAAAACTCACTAAAGACGAAGCTGCCTACTGCTCTCGTCCGCCAAAGCCTAAAGGCCTCATCTCATGCACCCGTGCCGAAGGAAGAGAAGGAGGTGTTGAAGATGAGCCTCTTCCTCACCCTCGTCTGAAGAGTTTGCGGAAGAAGCCGCTTCACCTCTCATCTGTTGTCTCTGCGCCGATCGCTTCCGATTTGGGCATTGACCCAAATGTTGACCCAATCCGAAAACTTGATTTGGATCTAGGTTCATTTCCTCGATGTGGGCTTGGGCCACCACCCAGCCCAACTTCATTTAGCCTGGCCTTCTTGAATCTAGGTGTTACAATTCTCCCCCACCCAATTTGGATGTCCCCTTCGATGTCTTCTATGGGTGTCTCTATTGCAACCAATGCTACAATATATCCCATCTCACCTCACCATTCTTCAATGGTAGTGTTTGTGTTCATCCTCATTGCACCAACCCTCATCACCGGAGTGTCATCATCAGCTTTATCAGCTAACTCTTGCTGTACAATTGCTATAATCCACTCTTAGTTTGGGCAATCGTGCATCTGATGTAGTCCTTTGCACAAGAAAGAAGCCATCAGTCTCGATCTGTCCTGCCCTCTCTCTGTAGGTTGGTCTGTCTCTTATCATGTCGGCTGGCCTCCACCTCATCAGGGAAAGGGTCTCCCCCTTTTCAGTGCTCTCGTCCTCGTCGGAGAGCTACACTTCGGAGGTGACTTCGATGCTCTAGGTGAAGTCGTACCTGAAGTGCTCGTGTCCACCAAGGACACGGCCACCACTGCGGCCTCTCTCTAGTCCTGCGATGCATGTCATCGGACTTTAGCCTTGGCCCATGGTTGAAGATGGTGAAGGAAAGTGTGCCATCTATCTACCTCTAACATGTCTGGAATCTGCAACATGAGTGTTGAATAAGCCCGGACATACTTCTAGATCAGGCCAGTATGTCAAAGCCGATCCACCACATCTCTTGCCTGGTCCACCGAGTTTTCAAGAAAAAACTGCCACCGCAGTTCCTCTCGGAACACCTCCCATGTCCAACTTGTTGCTCCTGACGTCGAGCCAACTTTAGTTCTGTGCCAAAGCTTCATAGCGTTAGAAAGGTAGGCGGTGCACATCTACACTTGCTCTTGATCTAGAACATGGCTGGCAATGAAGAACTGCTCCATATCCCATAGGAAGTTCTCTAGCTCTTTGGACGATTGTACTCTTTCGAATGTCGCAGGTTCTGGGATTCGAACCTTCAACTTAGGAGCTGCCTACTCTGTGGTCACCATAGTCACAGGTGTACCTCCTTGTGCCTGCACCAACACCATACGCAGCACCATAATCTCTGCTTGCATCTGCTGTTGTGTCATTGCATGCCCCACTACCTACTCATGTAGTGTAGCCATCCCCTCCAAAGTTTATTGGAGTGCGGTGATCTGCAACCTCTCCTACTCCACTGGTGATCTACAGATTCTCAATCTGGGGAACAACAGCATCATCCTCATCTCCAGTTAGGCCAAGCACCTACTCTACTCATGCCAAACGTTCTCCTTGTGTCACCATGTCATCAAAGTTTTCCCTCTGATACTAGTTTGTCACACCCCTCACTTATCACCCATCCACGTCAGCCGACAAACCTATAACTGTGTGCAAAATTTTTTGAATTTCCACCCGATTTTGATTTCCAATTTTGACCATTGTGTTGACTTAGAACTCACCTTGTTTCGAACGCCATGCGCTCGCGCTGCGCACACGCAAACGCTGCCTGCGTATGAATCTCAATATCGTCTCTTCGCAAGCGTCGACGCCGCCGCTGGGGGAAGACGGAAGGGGCATTTGGTAGGCTCAGACTGCTCATGTCCTCGCCTCAGCTTTCGTCGGAAGCCTCGCTGCCGGATCTCATCACTGGAGATGGTGAAGGAGCTCGGAACAGGGGAGAAGCTTAGAAACACATGGGAAGCTCATTGGAAGGGAAAATCACACTTTTATTTCTCATAAAAGGTTACAAAACCTCTCTCCTCTCACTCACTCATGTCGATGGCAACTTCTGGTCAACCCTCCACACTTCGGTCAAGTGCACTGGCCTTGTGGATGTTGTTATCCGGCGTGTGTCGGTTAAGTGTGCTTGACATCTGTGAGACATCCCTTTTGTCAAGCGAGCGAGCCCAATCATTTTCTTACGGTCCATTTGGGATTTGGGCGTGTACCTTTACTTCTCTTGCGCCACCTCCAAGATGAAAGCGCCAAGAGGAGATGAGGAGTAAGATGATGCCGCCAAGTTGCTTCCTTCTTCTTTGTTTGCTTGCGCCACCTTCAAACAAGATGATGGGGGGGCCAAGCATGCAACATTCAAACAACGCTTTTTGAAAACATTTGCTATTAAGATATAACTATGAAACCCATTTAAACTAACGCTTTGAGAAATTAGGTTTGATAATCTTATAATGAAATCCGAAGCTACATTCAGCAACTAATCTTATCATGCACTTCTAGTAAAGCTTATCATGTGATTCTAAAACCTCAAGTAGACATAGCATGCGGTTCTACCATAAGAAACTAGGGCTAATCTAAGGGAGGAACTCACCTTGCACCCTTTGAGAATAGAAAGGGTGTCCTTCCCGTTCTTCACCGGTCCAATGGTGGAATCTCACGAAGTAGGGCCCTATGAGCTTACACACATGTCATTGCAGCATCCCACACATGCGTGGGTGAATTTTGAAAATAATATTAAGAGGCCAATACACAAGACAATCAAGGGGGAGGCTAGACTCCAAATTCCCTTGTTAACATAGTTTAGACTATCTAGGCTTAGGGGGAGAGAAGAGGGGATAGCTTGCTTGTCATCCCATGGCCTTGCGCCTCCTGCAGAAAGCAAACGTAAGTGCAAAGGGGCTGTCCAACAAGTATCAAGAACCACAACAACAATTAACAAGAACAATGACCCAAAGGGGAAGAAGACTTAGCTAAAGTGGGGGTGGCTTGTTCTCGGCATGGAGTGGATGGCACCTTCTTGAGTCTCGAATGTGTCCAGCTCCTCCTCTTGATTGAAGGCTCTTCAAGGCTAGAGGGAGGAAGTGGCGTGAGCTCCCATCTTCAAGACAAGCGCATATGGAGGAAGAAGGTGGAAGAGCAAGAGGGGTGGATAGACACTCTCGGCAATGGTTGGAAGAGGGGAAGGGGGTTAGGTGACACACACCATAAGAAGACACACTTCTGAAATTCGAAAATTCATTCAACACTAACTGATGGCTTTACAAGAATTTACATCATATAGGGGAGTCTCCAACGGTTATCTCCCTTCCTAAGTTCAAAAACAAGTCACACAAGTCAAAGATGATGTAGACAACTCAAGGGCTGGTTTCTTCTTCCAAATGGGCGATTGCTTGGAGGTTGAACTCTGAAGTCTTCAGCAGGTTGGTAAGTTCGAAATCTGAGATGAGAGTGGACTGAAGAGGCTGCTGATGGCTGACATTGCAGGCTGCAAATTGGCATGGGCGGCTGGCACTTGAAGGGACTGAAGTTGTTGCAAAGTGCAGGCTGCTCCTTGACTTTGGGGGCTGGCGCATGATGGACTGAAGTGGGCATTGTTTCAAGCTGCCCCTTGACTTTGATGGCTGGCGCATGTTGAGCTGAAATAGGTCATTGAGCTGGCTGCTCCTTGACTTGATTAGAGATGAAGGTGAACTCCACATGGCTGCCAACTAGGATGGTGGAAGTTGGGGTACTTGTGGTGTTGCTCCATTAGGTTGGGGTGGGCTGATTTCCTCTTGAGTTGGGCTGATGGCCCATGGCATCTCTTGGAGTTGTCTTGACCTGATTTTGACTTGCATTCCAAGATTGGAGTTGACCTATACTATTACATCAATTTCATGCACTAACCTACTATACATAAGTGGCGGATCCTAGGCATGTAACTACATGGTGTAATGGGAGGGTGGATCTAACCTACCATATGATGCACCCTAATCTAAGACAAAATAAGCAACAAAAGGGGGTCCTAAGGAAGCCATATCTAATGGCTAGGATAGCCATACCGAGAGGGCTTCTTTCGGACCCGGGTGGACCTCCGAAGGTCCTGCTTTGGTCCCACATCAGCTCTCCCGGGGTGGGAAAAATTCTCCTCTGGAGAATTATCTTTGTACCCTTGGAGAAGCTCGGGTGCGGACCTAGCAAGCTCAGCCTCGGGAAGCCAGGCCTCCTCACCATCAGTAAATTTGATGCGGTAATAAAGCTGTACCTCATCAGGGGTGAGTCGGGTCTGGTCCTCGAGTATGGCCTCAATCTCTGAGTCGTGGCAAGTGTCTGGTTCTTGTATAGAGAGAGGCGGATGATACAGCGTCAGATCCTCCACATTGATGGTGGAGGATATCCCCAGTTCTGGTGGTAGGTCCAGGAGATAGGCATTATCGTTGACCTTCTTCAGAATAGTGAAGGGCCCAATGCCCTTGGCGTCCAACTTGCGGCCGGGTCCTTGGATGCGCTCCTCGCGGACCCGCAACATTACCTGATCCCCTACAGAAAATACCTTCTCTCGGCGATGTTTATTAGTATCATCACGATATTGATTGACAGAGTCCTGAATTTTACTGAATAGCTCATGATGTAATTGCGAAATATGAAAAGCATAATCTCGGGCCGAAATAGAGGTCTTGCAATGTTTAGGGGCAGAAAATAGGTCAATTGGCTTGTTAGGCTGGTATCCTAGATTTGCCTGGAAAGGAGACAGACCAGTAGTCCTGTTAGGAACACTATTGTAGGAAAACTCAGCTGTAGGTAACAGCTTGTCCCAATCACTGGGGTGTTCTCCTACGAGACTCCTAAGGATGCTCCCGAGTGATCTATTGATCACTTCGGTCTGCCCATCCGTCTGGGGATGGTAGGCCGTTGAGAACTTCAGTTTTGTGCCTAAAAGAGCCCATAGTGTTCTCCAGAAATGACTAACAAATCTAGTATCTCTATCCGAAACTATAGTGAGAGGGGTACCATGCAACCTAACAATGTCTCTAAAGAAGATTCTAGCCATATGGGAGGCATCGGTAGTTTTAGTACAAGGTATGAAATGAGCCATTTTTGTGAACCGGTCTACCACAACATAAATAGAGTCATGCCTAGCAGCAGTCCTAGGCAATCCTAGAACAAAGTCCATACTAATGTCCTGCCACGGTGCCTGGGGAATAGGCAGAGGGGTGTACAGTCCAAAATTGTGCTTCTGGACTTTAGTGGATTGACAGGTTCCACAGTGCCTAACTACCTTGGCCACATCTCGGTAGAGTTGAGGCCAAAAGAATCTTTCCTCGACCAAGGCACGGGTCTTCTCTCGACCATGGTGCCCAGCAGACCCTCCTCCATGGAGTTCCCAAATTAGGAAATCCCGGATTGAGGACTTAGGCACACAGAGTGTTGGCCCAAGGAAGAGATACCCATCCCTAAGGGTGTACATGGGGTGACTCATAGGATCTCTAGTCATATCATCATAAATAGCAGAAAAGTCAGGGCAATCTAGGTAAGCAGTTTTCATATGTTCAAATCCTACAAGTTCAACATGCATAGTTTGTAAAATGAAGACTACCCTACTTAGAGCATCAGCAACTTTGTTGTTAGATCCAGATTTGTGTTTTAAGACAAAAGTGTACTGTTGTAAATATTCTACCCATTTAGCATGTCTAGCATTGAGTTTTCTTTGGGCACTAAGGTAAGATAGGGCTTGGTGGTCACTATTTAAAGTAAACTCATGGTGGAGAAGGTAGTGCCGCCAATGCCTTAAAGATTGAACTACGGCATAGAACTCTTTGTCATAGGTTGAGTATTTCTGCTTGGCCTCATTCAGTTTTTCACTGAAGAAGGCAATAGGGTGACCTTCTTGGCTGAGGGTCCCACCTATGCCAATGCCAGAAGCATCACAATCAACCTCAAAGACCTTGCCAAAGTCAGGCAATCTTAAAACAGGGGCAGAGGTCATCCTACTCTTAAGCTCAGTGAAAGCCCTATTGGCAGACTTGGTCCAACTAAAGTCCCCTTGTTTCATGCAATTGGTGATAGGAGCTACTATGGTGCTAAAATTCCGTATGAACCTACGGTAGAAGGTAGCAAGGCCATGAAAGCTCCTAACTTCAGTAAGGGTCTTGGGCTCTGGCCAGTCTAATATGGCTTGGACTTTAGATGGGTCAGCTTGAAGCCCAAGGTCAGAAACAATAAACCCTAGAAAGACAACTCTGGGAGATAGAAAAGAACATTTCTTCAGGTTGACATACAGCTTTTCATCTCTAAGAAGGGTTAGAGTCTGCCTTAAGTGCCCTAGATGCTCCTTTTGTGACTTACTATAGATAAGTATGTCATCAAAGTATACAACTAGGAACTTCCCTATGTAGGGTCTAAGCACTTGGGTCATAAGCCTCATAAATGTGGAAGGGGCATTGGTTAGCCCGAAAGGCATGACTAACCACTCATATAAGCCGTCCTTGGTTTTGAAGGCGGTCTTCCACTCATCCCCTTCTCTAATCCTAACCTGATGATATCCACTTCTGAGGTCAAGCTTGGAAAACCATTTGGACCCTACTAACATATCTAACATGTCATCTAGCCTAGGTATGGGGAACCTATACTTGATGGTAATCTTGTTGATAGCTCTACAATCTATACACATGCGCCAACTGCCATCCTTCTTTGGGGTAAGAAGGGCTGGGACGGCGCAGGGACTTAGGCTTTCCCTGATGTAACCCTTACACAATAAATCATCTACTTGTCTTTTGAGCTCCTCATGCTCGGTAGGGTTCATCCTATAGTGGGGTAGGTTGGGAAGAGAGGATCCAGGAACTAAGTCTATGGCATGTTGTATGTCCCTAAGAGGTGGCAGTCCTTCAGGGAGGTCCTCTGGAGTGAGCTCACTAAACTCTTGGAGCAAGGATTCTACTTCTGGGGGAGGCTTCTCATCCACTTCAGGGTTGGTTTCTTTGATGACTAAGGTGTAAAGGGGTTGATCTTCTATAATTTCCTTAGTGAAGGTTTGAGGCCTTATAAGTTGAATGGTAGGCTGGTCTTTCTTGGGTTCCTCTATCTTACCCTTACTAGTTGTGGCTCTAAGTTCTTTGGGGAGAGAGGGTTTGAGCCTAATCTTTTGATCTTTATGGGTGAAGACATAGGTATTGGTCCGACCGTAGTGGACAACATCCATGTCATACAACCAGGGGCGTCCTAAGAGGATTTGGGCTACATCCATAGTAAGGACGTCACACCAGATCTTGTCCTCATATGTACCAAACTGGATAGGTACGAGGCACCTATGGGTCACAGGGACACTAGTTTGGTTAACCCAAGAAATATTGTAAGGACTAGGTCGGGGTTCCATCTTGAGGTTCAGTTTGGTGGCAGCTATGTGGGAGACAGCATTGAGGCTGCTTCCACCATCAATGACCACCTTGCACATGTGACCATGGCATTTGGTGTAGGTGTGGAAGATACTGGTTCGGCGCCAATCCTCAGTGGGGGTCGGTTTGACAAGGGTGCACCTAACTACCCCTAAGGTGTTGAAGATGTCATCACTACTATCATAGTCATTGACTTCAATTTCTTGATCAGGGTCTTCCTCAAGGGTGGGCTCAGGGTCTATGTCTTCCTCAGCTAGGACCATGACCTTCATAACCTTCTTAGGACACTCTTTTGCAAAATGTCCCTTCTGCCTACAGTTATAACAAGTGGGGATGTCTGTAGTTTGAGCAGTTCTTGGTTTTGGGTTTGAGCTAGAAGGCAAGTGCATAGGAGCTGGCCTATAGATGGGCCGGGGAGGGAGGGTTTCCTTTCTATTCTTAAGTTCTTGTTCAACTTCTAGGGCCCTTTGATAAGCTATCTCTGGGGTATCTAATTGAAAATAGGTCAAGGCCCTCTTAATGTCAGGTCTAAGGCCATTCTTGAATCGACTTAGGATCATACCTTGGTCTTCCTTGGCTTCACACCTAATGAGAAGTTCTTCTAGCTTAGATTGATAGGCTTCTACAGTGGAGGAGCCTTGAGTGTGACTATTAAGTTCATCCTTAAGCTTTTGCATGAAACCAGGTGGGACATACTTTTGCCTAAGTAGGTATTTCATTTCATCCCAAGATTCAACGGGAGGCTTACCATCCCTTTCTATAGTTCTTTCGACATGGGTCCAATAGAGTCTAGCGGATCCTTCTAATAGGCACTTTGTGAACCTAACCTTACTTTCATGGTGCATAAGGCTATATTCAAAGTATTGGTCTAACTTTGTGGCCCAATCTAGGAACTCCTTGGGGTTAAGAGACCCACCAAAAGTAGGGGGGTTGATCTTGATGGCACGTTGCACATCATACTCTCTAGGTCTATGATAGGGGGCTTGTGGGGCATGAGGCCCTTCCCATTCGGTTTGAGCATGATTGACTCTAGGGGTGTGTGAAGGAGATCCTTGAACATTTGGTTCCCTTGGGTGGGATCCACTATTAGGTCGGCTAGTAGTTTGGGGGTCCATCTTAGAGTTAGACTCTAGGGTGTTAAGCCTATTGTCTATGACACCTATGGAATGTTGAAGGGTTGCTAGGGTCTCTCTAAGGGAGGCCATTTCAATTGAGAGGGCACTCACCTCATGGTCAATAGCTTGATTGAGACCATAGGGGGCACCGGATCTAGTAGCCATTTTCGAAATGAGTAAAGCTTTTTGAAAATAGATCCTAAGGTGATACAAGATAGATATTCAAATTCTTTCAAACACCTAGGTCCAAAATCGCCTTAGTAGTAGGAAAATAAAGTTTTGGTCTTTTAAAATCCTACTCTAAGAGCCTAAGCTCTGATACCAAGTTGATGGGGGGGCCAAGCATGCAACATTCAAACAACGCTTTTTGAAAACATTTGCTATTAAGATATAACTATGAAACCCATTTAAACTAACGCTTTGAGAAATTAGGTTTGATAATCTTATAATGAAATCCGAAGCTACATTCAGCAACTAATCTTATCATGCACTTCTAGTAAAGCTTATCATGTGATTCTAAAACCTCAAGTAGACATAGCATGCGGTTCTACCATAAGAAACTAGGGCTAATCTAAGGGAGGAACTCACCTTGCACCCTTTGAGAATAGAAAGGGTGTCCTTCCCGTTCTTCACCGGTCCAATGGTGGAATCTCACGAAGTAGGGCCCTATGAGCTTACACACATGTCATTGCAGCATCCCACACATGCGTGGGTGAATTTTGAAAATAATATTAAGAGGCCAATACACAAGACAATCAAGGGGGAGGCTAGACTCCAAATTCCCTTGTTAACATAGTTTAGACTATCTAGGCTTAGGGGGAGAGAAGAGGGGATAGCTTGCTTGTCATCCCATGGCCTTGCGCCTCCTGCAGAAAGCAAACGTAAGTGCAAAGGGGCTGTCCAACAAGTATCAAGAACCACAACAACAATTAACAAGAACAATGACCCAAAGGGGAAGAAGACTTAGCTAAAGTGGGGGTGGCTTGTTCTCGGCATGGAGTGGATGGCACCTTCTTGAGTCTCGAATGTGTCCAGCTCCTCCTCTTGATTGAAGGCTCTTCAAGGCTAGAGGGAGGAAGTGGCGTGAGCTCCCATCTTCAAGACAAGCGCATATGGAGGAAGAAGGTGGAAGAGCAAGAGGGGTGGATAGACACTCTCGGCAATGGTTGGAAGAGGGGAAGGGGGTTAGGTGACACACACCATAAGAAGACACACTTCTGAAATTCGAAAATTCATTCAACACTAACTGATGGCTTTACAAGAATTTACATCATATAGGGGAGTCTCCAACGGTTATCTCCCTTCCTAAGTTCAAAAACAAGTCACACAAGTCAAAGATGATGTAGACAACTCAAGGGCTGGTTTCTTCTTCCAAATGGGCGATTGCTTGGAGGTTGAACTCTGAAGTCTTCAGCAGGTTGGTAAGTTCGAAATCTGAGATGAGAGTGGACTGAAGAGGCTGCTGATGGCTGACATTGCAGGCTGCAAATTGGCATGGGCGGCTGGCACTTGAAGGGACTGAAGTTGTTGCAAAGTGCAGGCTGCTCCTTGACTTTGGGGGCTGGCGCATGATGGACTGAAGTGGGCATTGTTTCAAGCTGCCCCTTGACTTTGATGGCTGGCGCATGTTGAGCTGAAATAGGTCATTGAGCTGGCTGCTCCTTGACTTGATTAGAGATGAAGGTGAACTCCACATGGCTGCCAACTAGGATGGTGGAAGTTGGGGTACTTGTGGTGTTGCTCCATTAGGTTGGGGTGGGCTGATTTCCTCTTGAGTTGGGCTGATGGCCCATGGCATCTCTTGGAGTTGTCTTGACCTGATTTTGACTTGCATTCCAAGATTGGAGTTGACCTATACTATTACATCAATTTCATGCACTAACCTACTATACATAAGTGGCGGATCCTAGGCATGTAACTACATGGTGTAATGGGAGGGTGGATCTAACCTACCATATGATGCACCCTAATCTAAGACAAAATAAGCAACAAAAGGGGGTCCTAAGGAAGCCATATCTAATGGCTAGGATAGCCATACCGAGAGGGCTTCTTTCGGACCCGGGTGGACCTCCGAAGGTCCTGCTTTGGTCCCACATCACAAGATGCGCCTATGGCCAAGGAAAGGGGAGAGCTTGTGGCAAGAAGATGCCACCAAGCACTAAGAATCCTTGCGCCAAGAAGAGATGGAGAAGAAGAACTTGCGGCTCCAAGGAAGAAGTTTGCGCCAAGCCAATGTTACTTTCGCCCCTTGCACTCCAAGTCTCTCCAAGAGATATGTCCAGTTGAATCAACCTTTAGAGGGGGCGGCAAGGGTCCTATTAATAGGACAAGGGGCGACAAGGGCAATGGCTAGGATCATGCCAAGTGGGCGGCTAGGATAAAGGGGTCTTGAGGTAAGGAAAGTCTCCAAGACTTTACCATAAACCTCATTCAACCTATCCTAATTTGCCCAATGGCCATATCAGCCCAAGACATGCCTTAAAGGCATGCATTCCATTCAAGGAGAAGGGGTAGGCGCAACATGAAAGAGAATTTCGGCTAAGGAGGTGTATTGGGAGAAACTAGGGTTTGAGGTAAGGTAAGTCTCCAAGACATTACCATATACCTTACCCTACTATCCATATGCGTCCAAGCTCTTTCCAAAAGAGCCATCAAGCCATATCAGCCCCAAGACTTGCCTTAGAGGCAAGTATTCCATCCAAGGAAGAGGGGCTAGGCGACCTTTACTTCCATAATGAAGCAAAGGCGCCTCCCTCACCCCATTATGCCCCTAGGCGCCAATGGGGTGAGATTTCTCCCCATTATACCCTTTTAAGCTAATTCCTCTTCATGACAACTAATTATTGGGCCTCATTGGATAATGAGCTAGCCCAAACTTCTCATCAGTTGTTCCTCAGGAAAGGAATCATTAATGTCACCTTTTGTATCTTCAACCATCATCCTTGAAAAGTGGTCTGCAACTAAATTCTCAGTGTCTTTCTTATCCTTGATTTCTAGGTCAAACTCTTGCAGAAGCAAAATCCATCTCAACAACCTTGGCTTACTGTCCTTCTTCTACATCAAATATTTAACTGCAGCATGATCGGTGTACACTATAATCTTTGAATTTATCAAGTAAGATATGAATCTATCAAATGCAAAAACTATGGCTAACAACTCCTTCTCAGTGGTGGTGTAGTTTCTCTATGTTTCATCTAGAGCTTTACTGGCATAGGAGATCACATAAGGCTTTTTGTCCTTCCTTTGCCCTAGAACTGCTCCCACTGCAAAGTCGCTGGCATCGCACATAAGCTCGAAAGGTAGCTCCCAGTCAGGTGGTTGCATGATCGGTGCTGATGTCAAGGCCTTCTTTAATTCCTGAAAAGCAAATAGACATTTCTCATCAAAGCAGAATTTGGCATCTTTACAAAGTAAATCTGTTAAAGGTTTAGCAAGTTTAGAGAAGTCCCTGATGAACCTCCTGTAAAACCCTGCATGTCCTAGAAAGCTCCTTATCTCCTTGACAGTGGTGGGTGGTACCAACTTCTCAATCACTTCTATCTTGGCCTTGTCCACTTCAATCCCTCTCTCTGAAATGAGATGGCCCAAAACTATCCCCTGTCTAACCATAAAATGACACTTTTCCCAATTCAAGACAAGGTTAGTTCTTCGCATCTCTACAAAATTTTAGAGAGATTAGCCAAATAGTCATCAAAGGAAAAACCATAAACTGAAAAATCATCCATAAATACATTCATAAAGTCTTCAATAAATTCAGAAAAAATTGCCATCATGCACCTCTGAAAAGTGGCAGGTGCATTGCATAAACCAAAGGGCATTCTTCTATAAGTAAAAGTGCCATATGGACACGTGAAAGTAGTCTTATCCTAATCATCAGGATGGATGAGAATCTGGAAAAATCTGGAATACCCATTGAGAAAACAAAAGTATGAGTGTTTAGCTAGTCTCTCAACCATTTGATCAATGAAGGGCAAGGGAAAATGATCCTTCCTAGTGGTAGTATTTAATTTTCTATAATCAATACACATACGCCAACTAGTGACAGTTCTAATAGGTATCAATTCATTGTCCTTATTTTTTATTATAGTGACACCTACCTTTTTTGGAACGCAATGTACAGGGCTTACCCACTTACTATCTGAAATAGGGTAGAAAATACCTGCATCTAGCAATTTTAGTACTTCCTTCTTCACCACTTCCTTCATGGACGGATTGAGTCTTCTCTGAAAGTCTACATGCGGCCTGTGCTCATCCTCCATGTGAATCCTGTGCATACAAAAGGAAGGGTTAATCCCTTTCAAGTCATCAATGGTGTAGTACCCAATTACCTTTCTATGAGTTCTTAGTTCCTTCAAGAGAAGATTGGTTTCCCTGGCATCTAATTGAGCATATACAATCACAGGGTATGTAGAGTTGGGACCAAGAAACTCATATCTAAGATTATCAGGTAAAACTTTCAGTTCAACTTTAGGAATCTTTTCACTTTCATTATCAAAAGTAGCACAATCTAAAATGTCATGTTTTTCATCATCAAAATCATCAAAATCATTCTTAAAACTAGAATTGTCAATTTCTTCACAAGAACTTCCCAAGGAATCAGAAAGAGAATCAGAAAAAGAATCACAAAGAGGAACATCAACAGAAGAATCATCAAACAAACAACTAACATCATAAACTATGTCATCAATAGCATGGATAGTGCAACAAGAACTAGCATATGCAAGTTTTTTCAATGAATTATTCAAATCAAATTCAATCTTGTCATTGCCAATTCTCAAAGTAAGTTTACCGTTCCTTACATCAATAAGGGCTCCAGCAGTGGCTAGGAACGGTCTACCCAAAATAATAGGAATCTTGGCATCCTCTTCCATTTCAAGTACCACAAAATCAGCAGGTATGAAGTACTTACCAACTTGTATAGGAACATCTTCCAAAATACCTATTGGATATTTCACTGATCTATCGGCGAGTTGCAAAGAAATTGTAGTCGGCTTAGGGGCTCCCATGTCCAATTTCCTGCACATAGATAAAGGCATAAGACTAACACTGGCCCCTAAATCACATAGAGCTCGATCGAAAGCAACATTACCAATTGAACAGGGTATCGAGAAGCTACCTGGATCCTTTAACTTTGGTGGCAACTTGTTTTGAATTAGAGCACTGCATTCTTCAGTTAGTGCTACAATACCGTAGTCCTCAATTTTTCTTTTGTTAGATAAGATTTCTTTTAAAAACTTTGCATAAGTAGGCATTTGGGATAATGCATCAGTAAAAGGAATATTAATGTACAGCTTTTTCAACACTTCCAAAAATTTCCCAAACTGCCTATCTAGTTTAGCCTGCACGATCCTCTGGGGGAAAGGGATAGGTGTACTATATGGCTATGGAGAACTAGGTCTGGGTACCTCAACCTCACAAGGTGAGTCTCTTTTCTGTGAAGACCCATCCTCTTCAGAAAGAGAAGAATCAGGAAGGGGCTGCACTTGTGTGGGCTGTGGTTCCAAAACAGGTTCCTCACTAGGCATAACATTAGGATCATCCTCTTCATTATCTAAGGGTCCCCTTGGATCTTCCAACTGTCTACCACTCCTAGTCATGATGACATTACAATGTTCCCTGGGATTTGGTTCAGGTTTTGTAGGTAACTTCCCAGGGGGTCCATAAGGTGTATTAGCCTGTTGTGCTATCTGAGTTTCTAACATCTTGTTATGAGCAACAACACCATCCAACCTAGAGTTTATCTACTTATGGGTTTCTGTAATCTCATCATTTTTGCTTATCTGTTTACCCATGAATTTCTCAAACATCTCTTCTAAACAAGATTTTTGGGGTTGACTCTAATTTGATTGTCTCTGGTTATACCCCCTATTATCATTTTGCCCACTAGTTTGATTGTTACTTTTCCAAGACAGGTTAGGATGGTTGCGCCAACCAGGATTATAAGTATTGGAGTAAGGGTCACTAGATCTGACTTGGTTGTAACCCCCCACGGCATTAACTTGCTCACTCTCCTGGTCAACTATAACTTTGCATTCCTCAGCATAATGTCCATTGTTCCCACAAACCTCACCTACAACAGAAGAAACAGAAGCAGTTTGCATTTGGAAAGAATCAAAACGGTTACATAACGAATCTACCTTTTCTGCAAGAGAGCACCAACCATCACCATCGTTCTTACCATGAGAAGGCTGATAAAGCACTCCTCTCTCTGAAGCCCATTGGTTGTGATTCAGCGCCATCTCCTCAATCAAGGCATGGGCATCTTCAATAGTCTTGTTCATCAATGCTCCCCCTGCAGCAGCATCAACAGTTAAGCATGTATTGTAAAGCAAACCATTATAGAAAGTTTGAATTAAAACCCAGTTTTCCACTCCATGGTGGGGGCACTTCCGTTGGAGCTCAATAAAGCGCTCCCATGCTTCACTCATTGATTCTCCGTCTCTCTGGGCAAAGCCTGTGATTTGGTTCCTCAACTGGATCATTTTACTGGGAGGAAAGTACTTCTGCAAGAAGGCGTTTGACAAGCGCTCCCAAGTAGTGAACGTTCCAGTTGGATGCGCATGAAGCCAGGCTTTTGCTCTATCCCTGAGAGAAAAAGGAAACAGTCTTAGTCTGAGAGCATCGTCAGATACACCATTAATCTTTATGGTGTCACAAAACTCAAGGAAAAGGGATAAATGTTGGTTTGGATCTTCCAAAGGAGATCCTCCAAACTGATTCTGTTGAATCATCGATAAGAACGCTGGTTTGATCTCAAAGTTGTTTGCATCTATAGCAGGCCTAGTGATGCTGGAACGGATTCCTTGTGTATTTGGGGCTGCATAGTCTCTAAGCGTTCTTCTTTCAGCCATGATGGATTCTTCTTCTCTTCCTTCTGCAAATCTCAACTTCCTGTGCAGTCTAAGTGTTTTATTAATTTCAGGGTCAAGAGGAACTAATGGTCCTGACCTAAGACTTCTGCGCATAAACAAGTAGAAGGTTAGAAAAGTTCAGAATTTGTAGAGCAAAAAGGAAATCAGAATCTATCACAGAAAGTAGTAAAAAAAAAATAAAGACAAAAGCCTAGTCTAGCGATAATGACAATTATATCAATATCAACAAAATCGAAGCTGAAGGACCCCTTTCAAGAGGGGGGCGAAACCCTAAACATGCGCTTATGGAAGCCTTTTGCATGGGCGGAAATAGGGCTTCAAGAATCGCATGCATCATATATGATCAACTTGAAATTGCATATATCTTAAATCGAATCATACCATAGCCATGAGGAAGATGGCGACTTGGAAGTAGAGAACAAAATTGATCTCCTCCAAAAGGCGCGCACACAAGAAGAAGTTGGCTTTCTCCTTGTCGTCCTTTGTGCTAGCAAAGGGCTTCAAGAGTCCTAATCGCTTGAAGGAGAATCCTTGGATGTCTTCTTGGCTTGCCGAATACCTCCTCTTCACTCTCGGCGATGATACACACTCAAGAGCTCTCCTTCGCCCAAGAGAGAAGCATTGAAGCAAAGGCGTTTTCTTGGCTTATGGCGTTGAGGCGTTGAGGCTTCGAAATATGGTAAGCCTTCACTCTCGCGCGTTCACGCTTAGTGAACTAATCAAAACGCCTAATTACTTGAACCATGCGTTCACACTCTTGAACCGGTTCAATTGACTTTGGTTCAACGACCAAATCAAACCAAGACCAAACCAAGACATGCCATGGTCTAAATCTAATATGAACCAAGAAGGTTCCAGATCTAACCATTCATATCCAGATGCACTTGATCTCACCGATCTAGCATCATTACTCTTGATCGAAGCTTACCGATCTAAAGCTCTAATCAAACAAACATGATCAGACCAGATCTCACTTACAATCAGAGTCTAAACTCCTTTTAACTGAACCAAAACAATTCAGTCCACACGATCTGACATAAGAAAGCCATATCATCAAATTGTGCGACCCTGAGGGTTTCCTTTAAATGTCGATAACGATAACTTACGTTATCACGATCAGTGAGGGGTATCTAGCAACACATCACTGTCTTCCGATATAAAGGAAAGAGTCTTCCAAGACTACACCCAAACCATAGCACAAGTGTGAATCAACTTCACAAGGCATGCATGTATCCTTTGCCACTGGATGTTCTTATTGGACAAGCAGGTCAAGCTTGTAACTCCAATATGATGAGCATGATTAGATCAGATGAACATAGTCACCTGGGTATGGTCATACACTTTCTCAATCATCTCATCTAGGGGGCCCCTATAGAACATCACACTCCTTCAACACGGAGACGGCAATCCTATATCTATCACTAGTGTCCCAACCTGACTCATTATCATTATCCAAGATAGTCTATAACCATTATGTTTCAAATGATATCGAACTACCTCAAAACAATGACAATCTTCATTTAGAAACACAAGTGATCTCAAGTCAGAGGACATGTGCCACTTGATGCAAACAAGGATTATTCACATTGTGACAAGCAATTGAATATCCTAGTAGGGTCTGTCCAGTACATCCAATGTACCCATGAGTCTACATCTTATTCCATGCTCGAAGCATCCTATAAGATTAGAACACATATTAGTCTCAATCATATCAAGGCTGTCTCATGTTCACCAAGATATCTCGACTAAGGACAATACAGCATGTCAGCCTAGCTGAACAGCATTGAGACATTATTCAGAAGTACACTTATTGCAGCAGACAATGTAACAAACTGAATAACAACCATTGCCTTTATAAACATAAAAGTTTATATACATGATACTGATACAATCCCAAGGCCTCAAACATTAGCCTTAAGGGCATACTCCAACAATCTCCCACTTGCACTTAATCTAATGGTTGAGAAATCTCAAACCCATATTATTACAGTGCTTCTCATGCTTCTGCTGCGCCAGAGGCTTGGTAAGCGGGTCAGCCAGATTGTCATCTGTATGAACCTTGCAGATTTTGATCTCGCCTCGATCAATGATCTCCCGGATCAAGTGAAACCGTCTCTGTATGTGCTTGGACTTCTGGTGCGACCGTGGTTCCTTTGCTTGTGCGATTGCTCCAGTGTTATCACAAAAGATAACCAAAGGATCTGCACTTGAAGGAACAACACCAAGTTCCTGAATGAACTTACGAATCCACACTGCCTCCTTGGATGCTTCCGAGGCTGCAACATACTCGGCTTCTGTTGTGGAATCAGCAACAGTTGACTGTTTGAAACTTTTCCACACCACTGCTCCTCCATTCAAGCTAAAAACATAGCCTGATTGCGATCGGAAATCATCCTGGTCCGACTGGAACGAAGCGTCAGTATATCCTTCTATACTGAGTTCTTCCTGACCACCATATATAAAGAACATATCTTTGGTCCTCCGCAGATATTTTAAAATGTTCTTGACTGCAATCCAGTGTGCCTGACCTGGATTACTTTGGAATCGACTGGTGACGCTTAACCCGTAAGCGACGTCTGGGCGAGTACACAACATCGCATACATTATGGACCCAATAGCCGAAGCATAAGGCGTATTGTCCATTTCATCTTTCTCAGTCTGTGTTTGTGGACACTGACTCTTCGAAAGATTCAGACCATGTCTGACTGGAAGATATCCTCTTTTAGAATTCTCTAAATGAAATCTCTCCAGGACTTTATCGATGTAAGTACTCTGGCACAGCCCGAGAAGCCTCTTAGATCTATCCCTGTAGATCTTCACACCTAATACATAGGCTGCTTCTCCTAGATCTTTCATCTGGAAACATTTTCCTAACCATGCCTTAACAGCATGCAGTTCAGGAATATCATTTCCAATGATTAAGATATCATCGACGTAGAGGGCTAGGAAAGTAATCACGCTCCCACTAAACCTCTTATATACACACGGGTCATCTTCGTTCTTGATGAAACCAAACTCAGAGATTGATTCATCAAAACGAATATTCCAGCTTCTAGATGCTTGTTTAAGTCCATAAATGGACTTCTTTAGTTTGCATATTTTATGATGATCTGATGGATTAGTGAAACCTTCAGGTTGTGTCATATACACATCCTCATCCAGTTTTCCATTAAGGAAAGCCGTCTTCACATCCATCTGCCAGATCTCATAATCGTAATATGCAGCTATCGCGAAAAGAATCCGAATAGACTTAAACATGGCTACAGGAGAGAAAGTTTCATCATAATCTATCCCGTAGATTTGTTTGAAACCTTTCGCTACCAGCCTGCCTTTATAGGTAACCACGTTACCATCCATGTCAATCTTCTTTTTGAAGATCCATTTACAGCCTATAGGGATTACTCCCGGAGGCGGATCAACCAAATCCCAGACTTGATTATCTGACATGGAGTCCATCTCGGCTCGCATAGCTTCAAGCCATCTAGCTGATTCCGGTCCACTGACCGCATCCGCATAAGTGAGGGGTTCATCATGATCAATGATGTAGACTCCGTCATAGCGCTCAGGCTGTCGACGGATCCTTCCCGATCTACGCGGTTCCCGTGATATCTGAGCCTCAGGTTGTTCAGTAACCTGTTCAACTGGCTCAGGCTCATCCAACTGTGCTTGACTACTTTGTCCTTCCTCTGGATTCTCATCCAACTTTATTTCTCTCCCTCTGGCTTCTTGCAGAAGAAATTCCTTCTCAAGAAATATTGCCGTCCGAGCAACAAATACTTTGTTCTCTTTGGGATCGTAGAAATAATAACCCTTAGTTTCCTTAGGGTAACCGACAAAGATGCATTTTTCAGATCTGCTCTCCAGTTTCCCAGAGGCGAGCTTTTTGACATAAGCCTCGCAACCCCAGATCTTAATAAATGTCAAGCTAGGCTGTTTCCCATACCATAACTCATATGGAGTCTTTGAAACTGCCTTGGATGGCACTCGGTTTAGTACCTTTGCAGCTGTTTCCAGTGCAAATCCCCAAAAGGAGTAAGGAAGAGTAGCCTGACTCATCATAGAACGAACCATATCAAGTAACGTTCTATTTCTCCTCTCGGACACACCATTCCATTGCGGTGTTCCTGGCGGAGTGAGCTGTGAGATAATCCCACACTCTTTTAGATAGTCAGTAAACGCATGACTCAAGTATTCTCCACCTCGATCTGAGTGAAGTGCCTTGATATTTCGGCCTAGCTGATTCTGTACTTCATTCTTGAACTCTTTGAATTTGTCAAAAGATTCACTCTTATGTCTCATAAGATAGACATAACCATATCTACTGAAATCATCAGTAAAGGTAATGAAGTACGAATAGCCACCTCTGGCATGTTTACTAAACGGTCCACACACATCAGTGTGTATAAGGTCAAGTAAACCTGAAGCCCTTTGACCTTTGTGAGAAAAAGGAGCCTTCGTCATTTTACACATTAAACAAGCTTTGCATGTATCAATCTCCTCATAGGAGAAAGATCCCAGCAGTCCATGATCATGCAACCGCTTAATGCGCTTCTTGTTAATATGGCCTAAACGACTATGCCATAGCAAGGTGCTGTCATCAGCATACTTGGCTTTCTTATTATCAATATTTTGTATAGAACATTCCATGTCCAACATGAATAACCCATTGTTAATTGATCCAGAAGCATAAACAATATTATCATAAGATAGAACACACTTTGAAATATTACATTCAAAGGCAAATCCTTTCCTGACAAGAGCAGGAATCGAGATAATATTTTTAGTAATACTTGGAACAAAATAACAATTATCCAGTTCTAGTACAAATCCAGATGGTAATGAGATGAAATAAGTTCCTACAGCAACAGCAGCAACCCGTGCCCCGTTTCCAACTCGTAGGTCCACCTCATGCTGTCCCACCTGCCTTCTTCTCTTGAGTTCCTGTACATTTGAACAAATGTGAACTCCACATGCAGTGTCCAACATCCATGAAATAGAAGAAGAGGATATCATGACTTCAGTCACAAATATACCTGAGCCAGAAGCGATGCTTCCCTTCTTGTCTCCTTGGAGCGCTTTACAGTCCTTTTTCCAGTGACCCAGCTGGCCACAGTGGAAACACCTGTTGTCCTTCGACCGCTTGACCTTTTGTTTCAGAGCCTTACTGTAGTTCTTGACAGGGGCTTTGCCTTTCTTCCCCTTCTTCTTGTTCCTGGAAGGGAACATTAAGACAGAGGTTGAAGGCTTTCCCTTCAGAGTTTCCTCCGTAGTCAAGAGCATATTCAGCAGCTCTGCCGGAGTACAATCGATTTTGTTCATATTAAAGTTAATAATGAACGCATCGAAAGAGGGCGGGAGAGACTGCAGAATAATGTCTACAGCAAGCTCCTGATTGATGGTATGCCCCAGTTTCTCGAGAGCCTCTTTGTGCCCAATCATCTTGAGCACGTGAGCTCCCACTGGGCTCCCTTCAGCCAGTTTGCTCTGAAAGAAAAGCTTGGTCAAATTATAGCGCTCAGTCCTCGCCTGTGCAGCATACAACATCTTGAGGTTTGCTATAATTTCTATAGCAGACATGTCCTCATGCTGACGCTGCAGCGGTGGCGTCATAGACGCTAGCATCAGGCAAGCGACATCAATGCTATCATTGACATGCTTTTCATAGGCTTCACGAATCGCCCTTGCGGCGTTCGCAGCGGGTTGAGGCGGCATAGCCGTCTCGAGGACATACAGTTTCCTCTCTGCCTTAAGAACGATCTTAAGGTGTCCGAACCAGTCTGAGAAGTTTGGCCCAGCAAACTTCTCCCTTTCCAGTAGGGATCGCACATTGAAGCTCATGGTGTTCGTTGCTGCAGGAATCTACAACAATGCAAGAACAGCAAGGTCAGTATCAATGTTTAGAATCAATCCAGGACTCAAGAAAGATTCTTTTCTCACTATTTTATCTGACTGAAAAATCCATTAAAACAGTCCGAAAGAGTAACACTCTTTTAGTGAGATGGGATCCAGATTTCATACTTGGTCTTTGCGTCCCGCTCAGGCGAGATAAGATGCACAGAGAGTACAAGCACTAATCTCTGGTAGGCATTCCCTGCCAATCGCCAACCCGTGCGATTCCCCTTCATCTGGGCAATCCAGCAGACTGTGCCAACTGAGTTGGTACAACACAGTCTCTGACCCCATAGATGGCTGCCTCCATATAGCTACCATATGCCCCATATGTAGCCTACATGGTCAAGCTGACCTGACCTACTCCCTGGACCACCACGTGTTATGCTGAGCAACGAGAAGCGATAAATCCCTTCTCTGTAACACGCAGGTGAAATCACACACCGTCTGAAGATAGATGGGCGTGCCCACTGAGTGGGCACAACACGGCCCCAACGATAGTCAGAACAGTGAGGTTTCGCGCCAGAAGGCATTACGTGCTTGATATTTTAGCGTTGGATTTTAAGGGTCTTTTATCTTCTTACTATCAGGCAAATCCTATGGCTATAGCAGAAGATAAATAACTCATGCAATTCTAAGTATTTAGACAATAAAAGAAAGCATGGATCTTATGTGGTAAAAGCCCATAGAGCCTAAGTAAGACCTTAAATCAACTTAAGTCTTCACTTGCTCTTCTTGTTGGGGGTATGCCCTTAAGGCTAATGTTTGAGGCCTTGGGATTGTATAAGTATCATGTAATAAACTCTTATGTTTATAAAGGCATGGTTATTATTCAGGTTGTTACCTTGTCTGCTGTAATAAGTATACTTCTGAATAATGTCTCAAAGCTGTTCAGCTAGGCTGACAGGCTATATGTCCTTAGTCGAGATATCTTGGTGAACATGAGACAGCCTTGATATGATTGAGACTAATATGTGTGCTAATCTTATAGGATGCTTCGAGCATGGAATAAGATGTAGACTCATGGGTACATTGGATGTACTGGACAGACCCTTCTAGGATATTCAATTGTTTGTCACAATGTGAATAATCCTTGATAGCAGCAAGTGGCACATTTTCCTTTGACTTGAGATCACTTGTGTTTCTAAATGATGATTGTCATTGTTTTGAGGTAGTTCAATATCATTTGAAACATAATGATTATAGACTATCTTGGATGATGAGCTTGAGTCAGGTTAGGGCACTAGTGATAGATAAAGGATTGCCGTCTCCTTGTTCAAGGAGTGTGATGTTCTAAAGGGCCCCCCTGTATGAGATGATTGAGATAGTGTATGGCCATACCCAGATGACTATGTTCATCTGATCTAATCATGCTCATAGTATTGGAGTTACAGGCTTGACATGCTTGTCCAATAAGAACATCCAGTGGCAAAGGAAACATGCATGCCTCGTGAGTTTGATTCACACTTGTGCCATGTTTTGGGTGAAGTCTTGGAAGACTATTTCCTTTATATCGGGAGACAGTGATGTGTTGCTAGATACCCCTCACTGATCGTGATAACGTAAGTTATTGTTACCGACATTTAAAGGAAACCCTCAGGGTCGCACAATTTGTTGATATGGCTTTCTTGAGTCAGATCGTGTGGACTGAATTGTTTTGATTCAGTTTAAAGGGATTTAAACTCTGATTGTAAGTGAGATCTGGTCTGATCATGTTTGATTGATTAGGGCTTGAGATCGGTAAGCTTCGATCGAGAGAGGAGATGCTAGATCGGTGAGATCAAGAGCATCAGGAGATGAACGGTTAGATCTTGAGCCATTAGGTTCATAGAAGGTCTAGACCATGTATTGGCTTGGCTTGGTTTGATTTTGGTCTTTGAGCCAAATCGAATTGAACCATAGATTGAACCGGTTCACTATGTGAACGTATGGTTCATGAAGGGAGGCGTTTTGGCATTGAAGCATGGCTTCATGACTTTCCATTTTGGGAAGTCATGTAACGCCATTTTCATAATATCGCCTAAACGCATTTGCGTCTTGGTCTTGGATCTTGCTTGCTTGCCATCTCGTGTGGAAGGAAGTGAACGACAAGGAAGAGCGCTCGGCCAAGGAAGCATCTCATCATCCTACCATTCGATCAAGGACATCTTGTAGATCCTTGCTAGCACAAGGAGATCCAAGGAGAAGCCATCTTCACCTTGTGTGCGATTATCTTTGGAGAAGGAGCACTTGCGCCTTTGCTTCCAAGATTCCATCTAACCGTGATGGCTATGGTATGGATCTCAACTTCATCAAAGTTGATCATGTGTTCATGCTAAGATCTTGAAAACCCTTGCTTCCGCTTGCGATTTTTCATGCGCCACCCCCTTAGGGTTTTCGCCCCCCTCTTGAAAGGGGTTTTATCTGCTTGCGCTCCCCCTTGAAGGGGACCCTACAATTGGTATCAGAGGCAGGTTGAAGCATGTTAATATGATTGCTTAATATATGATGTGATCCATGTTTGCGCATCTATATGTTTGCTTATGCTTAGATCTTGTTCACATGCGAAAATTGACATGTTATTTCTTCATGCGAAAGTAAGATGTTTACTTCTCTTAGCGCATGTAGTTTGTTCATGATGTCGCATGTCTTCTATTGGCGCTTTGTTTATGTTGTTTTTCAAAACAAAACCTAACTTGCGCGCCTATAACTAGATCTAAAGTGGCGCCTACTATAAACCCTTAGATGGGTTGATGGGGCTGAAGTCACCTCTAGGTTAGATCCATTAGTCTGATCAGACGATCTGACAGCCTAGATGGATCGACCAGATGGCACCTGTGCGCAAGCACGAGGTGGCCATAGGTCGATTGCATCTTAGGCGTGTAGCGAGGTCTGGTTGAGACAACCAGTGAACACTCTTGAGTTAGGCCCGGGGTCACACCCGTTTGCCAGAACTCTTGAAAGCTGTTCAGCCCTTAGCGCATGCATGGTTGACCATTAGGTCAACTCGGGTCAGTTAGGACTCGGTGCATGCAAGGGCAGGGGATCTAACTAGATGGATGAGTGGATCCCTATCAATGGACCATTGTAAGGTTGTAGGACACATAAGGAAGTTAAAATTGATGCCTATGGGGTTTTCAAAATTTAATTTCTTGATTGGATCACATGATGATTGAGACCATATGCTTGTTTATTTAATCTTATGTGGGTTGCCCTAATGTGTGCTGTGCTGGGGCCTGCGTGCCTAGTTAATTATAAGTTAATATTATTGTGATCTGCGAATCACTTTTTCCATTAATCTATTGTATAATTGACCTGCGAGTCAAAGCTTGTCTAGATAGATCAAAATGTATTTTGATTAGACAAGAGCACAAAGGCACACATCCAAGAGGGGCATTCAGCTGGTGGCGCACCTGAGGTGCTCTTGGCGCTAGGGCCCTGGGTTGGACCAGATGAGATGCGAAAAGAGCTCAAGTGAAGACTTAAGTAAAATTAAGGTCTTACTTAGGGTTCATGGGCATTTACCACATAAGATCAGCATGCTTTCTCTTTATTGTTTTATAATTAGAAATGCATGAGTTTATCTTCTGCTATCACCATAGGAACATGTATGATAGTTAAGAAGATAAAAGACCGGTAAAATCCAACGCTAACATATCAAGCTCGGAAAGCCTTCTGACGCGAAACCTCACCGTTCTGACTATCGTTGGAGCCGTGTTGTACCCACTCAGTGGGCACGTCCATCTATCTTCAGACGGTGCTGGATTTCACCTGCGTGTTACAGAGAAGGGATTTATCGCTTCTCGTTGCTCAGCATAGCACGTGGTGGTCCAGGGAGTAGGTCGGGTCAGCTTGACCATGTAGGCTACATATGTGGCGCATATGGTAGCACATGGAGGCAGCCATCTGAGGGATCAGAGACTGTGTTGTACCAACTCAGTTGGCACAGTCTACTGGATTGCCCAGGTGAAGGGGAATCGCACGGGTTGGCGATTGGCTGGGACAGCCTACTAGAAATTAGTGCTTGTCTTCTCTGTGCATCTTATCTCGCCTGAGCGGGACGCGGAGACCAAGTATGAAATCTGGATCCCATCTCACTAAAAGAGTGTTACTCTTTCGGACTGTTTACTGGATTTTTCAGTCAGACAAAATAGTGAGAAAAGAATCTTTCTTAAGTCCTGGATTGATTCTGAACATTGATACTGACCTTGCTGTTCTTGCTTGTTGTAGATTCCTGCAGCAACGAACACCATGAGCTTCAATGTGCGATCCCTACTGGAAAGGGAGAAGTTTGCTGGGCCGAACTTCTCTGACTGGTTCGGACACCTTAAGATCGTTCTTAAGGCAGAGAGGAAACTGTATGTCCTCGAGACGGCGATACCGCCGCAGCCCGCTCCGAACGCCGCAAGGGCGGTTCGGGATGCCTATGAAAAGCACGTCAATGATAGCATTGATGTCGCTTGCCTGATGCTAGCGTCTATGACGCCACCGCTGCAGCGTCAGCATGAGGATATGTCGGCTATAGAGATTATAGCGAACCTCAAGATGCTGTATGCTGCACAGGCGAGGACAGAACGCTATAATCTGACGAAGCTCTTCTTTCAGAGCAAACTGGCTGAGGGGAGCCCAGTGGGAGCTCACGTGCTCAAGATGATTGGGCACAAGGAGGCTCTGGAGAAACTGGGGCATACCATCAACCAGGAGCTTGCTGTAGATATTATTCTGCAGTCTCTTCCGCCTTCTTTCGATGCGTTCATCATTAACTTTAATATGAACAAAATCGATTGTACGCCGGCAGAGCTGCTGAATATGCTCTTGACTACTGAGGAAACTCTGAAGGGCAAGCCTTCAACCTCTGTCTTAATGGTTCCTTCTAGGAACAAGAAGAAGGGGAAGAAGGGCAAGGCCCCTGTCAAGAACTACGGTAAGGCGCTGAAACAGAAGGTGAAGCGGTCGAAGGACAACAGGTGTTTCCACTGTGGCCAGCTGGGTCACTGGAAAAAGGACTGTAAAGCGCTCCAAGGAGATAAGAGGGGAAGCATCGCTTCTGGCTCAGGTATATACGTGACGGAAGTCATGGTTTCATCTTCTTCTATATCATGGGTGTTGGACACTGCATGTGGAGTTCACATTTGTTCAAATGTACAGGAACTCAAGAGAAGAAGGCAGGTGGCACAGCATGAGGTAGACCTACGCGTTGGAAACGGGGCACGGGTTGCTGCTGTTGCTGTAGGAGACTATTTCATTTCTTTACCATCTGGCATTGTATTAGAATTAAACAATTGTTATTTTGTACCGAGTATCACCAAGAATATTATCTCTATTCCTGCTCTTGTCAGGAAAGGATTTGCCTTTGAATGCAAGATTTCAAAGTGTGTTTTATCTCTAGATAATATTGTGTATGCAACTGGTTCAATTAACAATGGGTTATTCATGTTGGACATGGAAAATTCTATACAAAACATTGATAATAAGAAAGCCAAGTATGCTGATGACAGCACCTTGCTATGGCATAGTCGTTTAGGCCATATTAACAAGAAGCGCATTAAGCGGTTGCATGATCATGGACTGCTGGGATCATTCTCCTACAAGGAGATTGATACATGCAAAGCTTGTTTGATGGGTAAAATGACGAAGTCACCTTTTCCTAACAAAGGTCAAAGGGCTTCAGGTTTACTTGACCTCATACACAGTGATGTGTGTGGGCCATTTAGTAAACATGCTAGAGGTGGCTATCAGTACTTCATTACCTTTACTGATGATTTCAGTAGGTATGGTTATGTCTATCTTATGAGACATAAGAGTGAATCTTTTGACAAGTTCAAAGAGTTCAAGAATGAAGTACAAAATCAGCTAGGCCGAAATATCAAGGCACTTCGTTCTGATCGAGGTGGTGAATACCTAAGTCGAGAATTTACTGACTATCTAAAGGAGTGTGGGATTATCTCACAGCTCACTCCGCCAGGAACACCGCAATGGAATGGTGTGTCCGAGAGGAGAAATAGAACGTTACTTGATATGGTTCGTTCTATGATGAGTCAGGCTACTCTTCCATACTCCTTTTGGGGTTTTGCACTGGAGACAGCTGCAAAGGTACTAAACCGAGTGCCATCCAAGGCAGTTTCAAAGACGCCATATGTGTTATGGTATGGGAAACAGCCTAGCTTGACATTTATCAGGATCTGGGGTTGCGAGGCTTATGTCAAAAAGCTCGCCTCTGGGAAACTGGAGAGCAGATCTGAGAAATGTATCTTTGTCGGTTACCCTAAGGAAACTAAGGGTTATTATTTCTACGATCCCAAAGAGAACAAAGTTTTTGTTGCTCGGACGGCCATATTTCTTGAGAAGGAATTTCTTCTGCAAGAGGCCAGTGGGAGAGAAATAAAGCTGGATGAGATTCCAGAAGAAGGACAAAGTAGTCAAGCACAGTTGGATGAGCCTGAGCCGGTGGATCAGGTTATTGAACAACCTGAGGCTCAGATAACACGGGAACCGCGAAGATCGGGAAGGATCCGTCGACAGCCTGAGCGCTATGACGGAGTCTACATCATTGATAATGATGAACCCCTAACTTATGCGGATGCGGTCAGTGGACCAGAGTCAGCGAGATGGCTTGAAGCTATGCGAGCCGAGATGGACTCCATGTCAGATAACCAGGTCTGGGATTTGGTTGATCCGCCTCCGGGAGTAATCCCAATAGGCTGTAAATGGATCTTCAAGAAGAAGATTGACATGGATGGTAACGTAGTTACCTATAAAGGCAGGCTAGTTGCGAAAGGTTTCAAACAAATCTACGGGATAGATTATGATGAAACTTTCTCTCCTGTAGCCATGTTTAAGTCTATTCGGATTCTTTTCGCGATAGCTGCATATTACGATTATGAGATCTGGCAGATGGATGTGAAAACAGCTTTCCTTAATGGAAATCTGGATGAGGATGTGTATATGACACAACCGGAAGGTTTCACTGATCCATCAGATCGTCATAAAATATGCAAGTTAAAGAAGTCCATTTATGGACTTAAGCAAGCATCTAGAAGCTGGAACATTCGTTTTGATGATTCAATCTCTGAGTTTGGTTTCATCAAGAACGAAGATGACCCGTGTGTATATAAGAGGTTTAGTGGGAGCATAATTACATTCCTAATCCTCTACGTCGATGATATCTTAATCATTGGAAATGATATTCCTGAACTGCATGCTGTTAAAGCATGGTTAGGAAAATGTTTCCAGATGAAAGATCTAGGAGAAGCAGCCTATGTGTTAGGTGTGAAGATCTACCGGGATAGATCTAAGAGGCTTCTCGGGCTGTGCCAGAGTACTTACATCGATAAAGTCCTGGAGAGATTCCATTTAGAGAATTCTAAACGTGGATATCTTCCAGTCAGACATGGTCTGAATCTTTCGAAGAGTCAGTGTCCACAAACACAGACTGAGAAAGATGAAATGGACAATACGCCTTATGCTTCGGCTATTGGGTCCATAATGTATGCGATGTTGTGTACCCTCCCAGACGTCGCTTACGGGTTAAGCGTGACCAGTCGGTTCCAAAGTAATCCAGGTTTGGCGCACTGGATTGCAGTCAAGAACATTATAAAATATCTGCGGAGGACCAAAGATATGTTCTTGATATATGGTGGTCAGGAAGAACTCAGTATAGAAGGATATACTGACGCTTCATTCCAGTCGGACCAGGATGATTTCCGATCGCAATCAGGCTATGTTTTTAGCTTGAATGGTGGAGCAGTGGTGTGGAAGAGTTTCAAACAGTCAACTATTGCTGATTCCACAACAGAAGCCGAGTATGTTGCAGCCTCGGAAGCATCCAAGGAGGCAGTTTGGATTCGCAAGTTCGTGAGAGAACTTGGTGTCGTTCCTTCGAGTGCAGATCCTTTGGTTATCTTCTGTGATAACACTGGAGCAATCGCACAAGCAAAGGAACCACGGTCGCACCAGAAGTCCAAGCACATACAGAGACGGTTTCACTTGATCCGGGAGATCATTGATCGAGGCGAGATCAAGATTTGCAAGGTTCATACAGATGACAATCTGGCAGACCCGCTTACCAAGCCTCTGGCGCAGCAGAAGCATGAGAAGCACTGTAATAATATGGGTTTGAGATTTCTCAACCATTAGATTAAGTGCAAGTGGGAGATTGTTGGGGTATGCCCTTAAGGCTAATGTTTGAGGCCTTGGGATTGTATAAGTATCATGTAATAAACTCTTATGTTTATAAAGGCATGGTTATTATTCAGGTTGTTACCTTGTCTGCTGTAATAAGTATACTTCTGAATAATGTCTCAAAGCTGTTCAGCTAGGCTGACAGGCTATATGTCCTTAGTCGAGATATCTTGGTGAACATGAGACAGCCTTGATATGATTGAGACTAATATGTGTGCTAATCTTATAGGATGCTTCGAGCATGGAATAAGATGTAGACTCATGGGTACATTGGATGTACTGGACAGACCCTTCTAGGATATTCAATTGTTTGTCACAATGTGAATAATCCTTGATAGCAGCAAGTGGCACATTTTCCTTTGACTTGAGATCACTTGTGTTTCTAAATGATGATTGTCATTGTTTTGAGGTAGTTCAATATCATTTGAAACATAATGATTATAGACTATCTTGGATGATGAGCTTGAGTCAGGTTAGGGCACTAGTGATAGATAAAGGATTGCCATCTCCTTGTTCAAGGAGTGTGATGTTCTAAAGGGCCCCCCTGTATGAGATGATTGAGATAGTGTATGGCCATACCCAGATGACTATGTTCATCTGATCTAATCATGCTCATAGTATTGGAGTTACAGGCTTGACATGCTTGTCCAATAAGAACATCCAGTGGCAAAGGAAACATGCATGCCTCGTGAGTTTGATTCACACTTGTGCCATGTTTTGGGTGAAGTCTTGGAAGACTATTTCCTTTATATCGGGAGACAGTGATGTGTTGCTAGATACCCCTCACTGATCGTGATAACGTAAGTTATTGTTACCGACATTTAAAGGAAACCCTCAGGGTCGCACAATTTGTTGATATGGCTTTCTTGAGTCAGATCGTGTGGACTGAATTGTTTTGATTCAGTTTAAAGGGATTTAAACTCTGATTGTAAGTGAGATCTGGTCTGATCATGTTTGATTGATTAGGGCTTGAGATCGGTAAGCTTCGATCGAGAGAGGAGATGCTAGATCGGTGAGATCAAGAGCATCAGGAGATGAACGGTTAGATCTTGAGCCATTAGGTTCATAGAAGGTCTAGACCATGTATTGGCTTGGCTTGGTTTGATTTTGGTCTTTGAGCCAAATCGAATTGAACCATAGATTGAACCGGTTCACTATGTGAACGTATGGTTCATGAAGGGAGGCGTTTTGGCTTTGAAGCATGGCTTCATGACTTTCCATTTTGGGAAGTCATGTAACGCCATTTTCATAATATCGCCTAAACGCATTTGCGTCTTGGTCTTGGATCTTGCTTGCTTGCCATCTCGTGTGGAAGGAAGTGAACGACAAGGAAGAGCGCTCGGCCAAGGAAGCATCTCATCATCCTACCATTCGATCAAGGACATCTTGTAGATCCTTGCTAGCACAAGGAGATCCAAGGAGAAGCCATCTTCACCTTGTGTGCGATTATCTTTGGAGAAGGAGCACTTGCGCCTTTGCTTCCAAGATTCCATCTAACCGTGATGGCTATGGTATGGATCTCAACTTCATCAAAGTTGATCATGTGTTCATGCTAAGATCTTGAAAACCCTTGCTTCCGCTTGCGATTTTTCATGCGCCACCCCCTTAGGGTTTTCGCCCCCCTCTTGAAAGGGGTTTTATCTGCTTGCGCTCCCCCTTGAAGGGGACCCTACACTTCTTGGGTCTTTTGCATCTCATCTGGTCCAACCCAGGGCCCTAGCGCTCATGGCAGCTCAGGTGCGCCCACCAGGTGAATGCGCCTCTCCGATGTGTGCTTTTGTGCTCTTGTCTAATTAAAATACATTTTAATCTATCTAGACAAGCTTGACTCGCAGGTCAATTATACAGTAAATTAATTAAAAATGTGATTCGCAGATCACAAAAATAATAATTTACAATTTACCAGGCTCGCAGGCCCCAGCACAGCACACATTAAAAGGGCAACCCACATAAGATTAAATAAACAAGCATCATGGCATCATTCAATCAACATGTGATCCATTACAAAGAAAATAAAAATTTTGAAAACCCATTGGCATCAATTTTAATTTTCTTATCTGCCCTACAACCTTACAACGGTCCATTGATAGGGATCCACTCATCAATCTAGTTAGATCCATGCCCTTGCATGCACCAAGTCCTAACTGACTCGAATTGACCTAATGGTCAACCATGCATGCGCCAAGGGCTGAACAACCCTCATGAGTTCTGGCAAGCGGGTGTGACCCCGGGCCTAACTCATGTGTGTTCATTAGTCGTCTCAACCAGACCTCGCTACACGCCTTTGATGCAGTCAACCTATAGCCACCTCGTGCTTGCGCACAGGTGCTATCTGGTCAACCCATCTAGGCTGTCAGATGGTCTGATCAGACTAATTTGATCTATACTAGATGATGCTTTCAACCCCATCAACCCGTCTAAGGGTTTACAATAGGCGCATCTTAGATCTAATCATAGGCGCGCAAGTTAAGTATTGATAAACAACATGAAACAAGCGCCAACAAGAAGGTATACATCTTATTTTCGCATGAAGAAACAATTAGATCTAAACACTTGCGCAAGCATGGATCACAAGAGCAAACATAGCAATCATATTAGCATGCATAAAACCTGCTCTGATACCAATTTGAAGGACCCCTTTCAAGAGGGGGGCGAAACCCTAAACATGCGCTTATGGAAGCCTTTTGCATGGGCGGAAATAGGGCTTCAAGAATCGCATGCATCATATATGATCAACTTGAAATTGCATATATCTTAAATCGAATCATACCATAGCCATGAGGAAGATGGCGACTTGGAAGTAGAGAACAAAATTGATCTCCTCCAAAAGGCGTGCACACAAGAAGAAGTTGGCTTTCTCCTTGTCGTCCTTTGTGCTAGCAAAGGGCTTCAAGAGTCCTAATCGCTTGAAGGAGAATCCTTGGATGTCTTCTTGGCTTGCCGAATACCTCCTCTTCACTCTCGGCGATGATACACACTCAAGAGCTCTCCTTCGCCCAAGAGAGAAGCATTGAAGCAAAGGCGTTTTCTTGGCTTATGGCGTTGAGGCGTTGAGGCTTCCAAATATGGTAAGCCTTCACTCTCGCGCGTTCACGCTTAGTGAACTAATCAAAACGCCTAATTACTTGAACCATGCGTTCACACTCTTGAACCGGTTCAATTGACTTTGGTTCAACGACCAAATCAAACCAAGACCAAACCAAGACCAAACCAAGACATGCCATGGTCTAAATCTAATATGAACCAAGAAGGTTCCAGATCTAACCATTCATATCCAGATGCACTTGATCTCACCGATCTAGCATCATTACTCTCGATCGAAGCTTACCGATCTAAAGCTCTAATCAAACAAACATGATCAGACCAGATCTCACTTACAATCAGAGTCTAAACTCCTTTTAACTGAACCAAAACAATTCAGTCCACACGATCTGACATAAGAAAGCCATATCATCAAATTGTGCGACCCTGAGGGTTTCCTTTAAATGTCGGTAACGATAACTTACGTTATCACGATCAGTGAGGGGTATCTAGCAACACATCACTGTCTTCCGATATAAAGGAAAGAGTCTTCCAAGACTACACCCAAACCATAGCACAAGTGTGAATCAACTTCACAAGGCATGCATGTATCCTTTGCCACTGGATGTTCTTATTGGACAAGCAGGTCAAGCTTGTAACTCCAATATGATGAGCATGATTAGATCAGATGAACATAGTCACCTGGGTATGGTCATACACTTTCTCAATCATCTCATCTAGGGGGCCCCTATAGAACATCACACTCCTTCAACACGGAGACGGCAATCCTATATCTATCACTAGTGTCCCAACCTGACTCATTATCATTATCCAAGATAGTCTATAACCATTATGTTTCAAATGATATCGAACTACCTCAAAACAATGACAATCTTCATTTAGAAACACAAGTGATCTCAAGTCAGAGGACATGTGCCACTTGATGCAAACAAGGATTATTCACATTGTGACAAGCAATTGAATATCCTAGTAGGGTCTGTCCAGTACATCCAATGTACCCATGAGTCTACATCTTATTCCATGCTCGAAGCATCCTATAAGATTAGAACACATATTAGTCTCAATCATATCAAGGCTGTCTCATGTTCACCAAGATATCTCGACTAAGGACAATACAGCATGTCAGCCTAGCTGAACAGCATTGAGACATTATTCAGAAGTACACTTATTGCAGCAGACAATGTAACAAACTGAATAACAACCATTGCCTTTATAAACATAAAAGTTTATATACATGATACTGATACAATCCCAAGGCCTCAAACATTAGCCTTAAGGGCATACTCCAACAGAAGCCTCCCGCAACGGCGCCAAAAACATGTTGTAGTCCGTAAGTGCACGGATACTCGAAGTAATAATTAAGATATCGAACCACAGGGACTTCGTTGTTAAGTACCGACTAATTGAGTTTTCACTAGCTAAGCCAATCGAAAATTGTGTAAAAAACAATCGAACTGTAATTGAAGCAGATCAGGATGAGAGAATCGGGACTAGGGGTTCATTCAACTTGATATTCATAACTAAATAGAATTAAAGAATCATCAATTTATCTCTGTCATGGTTAAGATATAATTCACTTAACAAACAAACTAACTCACTCTCGCGCAACTAGTTTGCAAAGAACGATCCTCACTCTCGCACAAGATCAATTCAATGCTAAATATAAGTGAATTTCGGTTAAGGAGATTAAGGATCACTCTCGTGCATCCCTTCTCAATACCAAGATCTCAAGCAAAACTAAGCACTCTCGCGCCTTAGTTTCACAGGTTTTACTCAAGGATTTCTAACAATCTAACATCTATCTCTAGCACGTTATCATGTTTGTGACAACAATAAATTCTAGGTCATGTCAATAACAAGAAATAAACTTCTAAAATCTAAAGATAAGAGCACAACCAATCTCTTGCGATGAGTTCTTACAATAAATTCTAGGGTTCCAAGTTCTATGATATCATCTTCTCAGTCCATAGCATAAAACTCCAAAACATGTTAAAGCACGATACTAAAAGCGATTGAAGGCAATAAATCACTTGAGTAAAATAACCATAGCAGAGATATATTGATGTGAGAAAAGTTATCTAGTTATTAAAATATCAAGAGAATAACACCCCCTTGTCCCAAGAAGAATTTAAGCTAACATGATGGAAGAATCATAGCAAAACATGATTTTTAGTATGATTGGAGATAGTAAGGAAGGAGTAAAAGTTACAAAACATTGCTGCAAGTAAATCACAACCCGAAATTTGTCTTCGAGTTCACGATGAACAGTGTCGCGAGCATGTTTTTGATGATTCCTCCCTCGATTGATCTCCTTTCAAGCCGAAACTTTTGTGATGTGTTCTTCTTCCTCAGGCGAAGCTTCTTCTCAAAAATCGTGGTCGGAGATAGTCTGTGCAGCAAACGGCGATGAACCCTAGTGCAGCGATGATTTCTTCGAATTCTCTCTAAGTCATGGATAAAAAATGTTCCTTTTGCTTCGTGTGTCCTCTCCTCTTAACCCCGAGTCCACCACCTCTTTCCAACCTTAATTTGGAGGTATGGATCAAAAGATATGGTCTTTGCAAGAATCAGGCAGAAAAATCAGAATTCAGAGTTCCAAAATACGGTACCGTGAACATTCATACGGTCGTGCCGTATTTCATTCTGTGAATTCTGGACAAATAATATGGTGCCGTGAGCATGTCCCTCGTAAATACGGCAGTGTCGTATTCTTGCCAAATCCTTCTGGTCAGAATTGACAGAAAATACGGCACCGTGAAGATTCATACGACAGTGCCGTATTTGTGTCAAAACTTTCTCGTTAAATTCATCTAATTATACGGCACTGTGTACACATCCACGGCAGTGCCATATTTCTGCTGAACTTTTCTATTCTGGATCGCCAATAAATACGGTACCGTGTACTTCTACACGGCCGTGCCGTATTCTCGCTTAGGTCTTCTGGATGAAATCAGCGCAAAATACGGTACCGTGATCATTCTGGGACAAAATACAGCAGCACAGTATTTTCGTCTGGTTGAAAGCGGTGAAATACGGTACCGTGTATATTTACACGGCAGTGCCGTATTTTTGCTAGAAGATCCTTTTTGAGTTGAAATTTTATGGGTAGGCTCCTCTTGATGGTTAGAACTCGTTCATGTATTGAGATTGCTCGAAAACCGGTGATAATGATGCCTTTTTACCTGAAATTGATCAAAAACTAAAGACGGTGTAGATTCTGAAGTATATGATAAAAAGGTATAAAAACAAAGCAAAAGAGTAAGATCATGGCTCAAAAGACTACTAAATAAGTATGAAAAACACTATGAAATTTAGAGTCATCAAGTAGCCAGTGTAGAGGAGGCATCGGAGGCATCGACGGCAAAGAAGGAAGGTGAGCGGTGAAGCAATAGCAGGCAGCAGCGGAAATCGAAGCAGCGGTGACTGGTGACGGGAGGCACGGATCGGCGCCGGAAACTTGGGGGAAAGAGTCACCGGAGGATGAAGAAGGCAGTGGAAGGTCGCCGGAGGTCGATCGGGTACTGAAGGTGGCGGATCAGAGCGGCGGTGGCGGCGGCTAGGGTTTCGTACACGGGTGTATAGAAGGGTGTGCATGATTCCCTTTTATAATGTTGCTATGCACGGCAATCTATCGACACACGGCCCGGCCTGTGCGAACCTCGGTGGTGAATCGACGCGAACATCACTTATGTGTCACGGCCATGCATCGATGCACAGGTGCTCCCATGCATGCCTCGGCGCTCTTTGTAGATAAGTCTGACGAGCCGTGCATGGATGCACGGGTGCGACCATGCATGGCTCGCAAATACCTGAAAACTTCTAGAAAAATTACCTTCAGCAAGGTACAGCTTAGAAAGCATAAATATGAAAGAAAATCTAAAAAACTACAACGACTGAATGATGAAAATAAATAAGAAAGAAAGTAAATAAGAGGTTGGATTGCCTCCCAACAAGCGCTTCTTTAAGGTCACTAGCTTGACCAGCGTGGTGCTTATGGTGGGTCTGGCATGGCAGAGGTGAATTAAGTGGCATGGAGCCTCTGCTTTCATTGTCGCCCACAAATTGCACCTATTAAACTAAGCACAAGATATAAAAGTTCCTCTCTAACTGTTTTGACAGAATATGGAACAACAAAGTAGTAAAACGTATAAGCTTTCACAAAGTCAATCAAAACATCATCTCCAAACACTCCCAATGTCCTCTTCTTCAGATTGGCTCCCGTGGCATCTTCAATTTGAATCATCATACCCACCATCTTATCTCCTCTTAGACCAATCGAGTCATCGGGCCTATCTTCAAAATGTTTAGGAAAAGCTTCTGGGAAGAGTTCCATCTCGTTTCTTGATTGCACAGTACCTTCCTTCACTACCGCTCCGCTGTCACCTGAACCTGAAAAATAGAATTCTTTGTTATTAGGAGAAAGAGTGAAGGATAAATTATTCCCATTAATGCTAAAATTCATCGTCCGGCATGGAACATCAATCATGTCCCTAATTGTAGCAAGGAATGGCATGCCTAATATAAGAGGAAAGGTAGAATTCTCAGTCATATCCAGAATCACAAAATCTACCAGGACAGAGAATCCCTTAATTTGCAACGGCACATTCTCAGCAATCCCGAGCGGGTAAAGTTTAGAGTTATTTGCAAGTTGGAGAACTTTAGATGTCGATTTGAGACTTCACTGATCCAACTTCTTGAAAGTAAGGAATGACATGATGCTAACTCCAGAACCTAAATCCAAGAGTGCTCTATCGAACAAAATATTGCCAATCATGCAAGGTATATCAAAATGACTAGGGTCTTTGAATTTGAGAGGTGATTGTTTACTCGTGCAATCTGTAGAGTTTTCAGTAACAGCCATTATCTTTTCGACGTTTGGTGTTTCAGGAATTTCTGGATGAGGATTCTCTTTCTGGCTATCAGACTCTTCTTTTTCATTCTCAATATTCTCAGCTTCAGAATCCTTTAATTGCTCATCACCACTTGTTATGACGGCATTGCATTGGTCTCTTAGATTTACTTCAGGTTGAGCTAGAAGCATTCCTGGGGTTCTAGAGGATGAACTGGTTCGCTGGTCCAGTTGTTTGATCGGGTTCTCCATCATTTTCGAGTGTGTGCATACCGAGCCCACTTTCATATTTAGCTAGCGAATCTGCTCATTTATATTATCAGTGTGCTTCATCTGATTTGCCATGAAACTCTCTAGCATCGACTCTAATCTAGATTTTTGAGGAGGATCTGGCTGTCTTTGATTAGCGGATGGATGTTGTATTCCAGGAGGAGGCTTGAAATTAGAAGAAGAATTTGGATTAGCAAAATTTGCAGGGGGGACTTGCCCTTGATTCAACCTGTAGGAGAAATTCGGATGATTTCTCCATCCTGGATTATATGTGTTTGAGTAGGGGTCGTTCTAATTCCTGAAGTTCCCAATAGCATTGACTTGTTCAGAAGGGGTGCTCAAGATGTGGCAGTCATCAGAAGAATGTCCTGTCACTCCATAGATATCACAAGTCATAGAGTTAGAAGTAGAAACATTAATAGAATCAAGCTTAGAAGAAAGTGAATCTACTTTTGCTACTAGGGAATTAATCATGTTCATATCAAACTTCCCTGAATTTCGAACTGGCTGGCTCCTCTCTCCTGACCACTAATAATGATTGAGGGCCATGTCCTCAATTAACTCCATCGCATCATCATAGTTTTTGTTCATTAGTGCCCCACTAGCAGTAGCATCTACAGAAAGTCTGGTCTGATATAATAATCCACTGTAAAAGATACGAATGATTACCCATTTCTATAGACCATGGTGTGGGCACATCCTCAATAATTCCTTGAACCAGTCCCATGCTTCACAAAGGGACTCTCCTTCTCGTTGAGCGAAGTTGGTGATTTGATTTCTGAGCTGGGCGGTCTTACTCGGCAGGAAATATTTTGACAAGAAGGCTTGAGATAGTTGGTCCTATGTCGTGATAGAGCCCCATGGTAAAGATTGCATCCATGCCCTGGTTCGGTCCCTGAGAGAAAAAGGGAAAAACCTTAGTTTAATAGCATCAGGGGGAGCACCATTAATTTTCAGAGTGTCACAGCATTCTAGAAAAATAGATAAGTGAAGGTTGGGGTCATCAGTGGCTGCTCCACTAAATTGATTCTGTTGCACCATTTGTACAAGGGATGGCTTAATTTTGAAGTTGTTAACTTCGATAGCCGATCGCGATATGCTTGAGTGAACACCAGAAATGGTGGGTGCTGCAAAGTCCTTCAAAGAGCGGTAAGCTTCCATTGTTTGGTTGTCAGAAAATTGTCCTTAAGCTTCAACCTTTTTAGATTTCTTCTAACCAGACGGAAGGTACACTCTATCTCCGGATCTCTGGGTACAAGTTTCCGTATTCAAACAGTATTCCTAGGCATAAACAAGTACCTTGACAAAATAGATTAGTAGTACCAGCACCACATAAAAAAAACTATAACTTAAATAAAGAGAAAATAACTAAAAGTAAATAAATAGTGAATAAATAAATGAAAATAATAGAAATCTAACTAAACCTAGTCTACCAATTTCCTGATCGTTTTAATATTGGAAACCTAGTTCCCGGCAAAGGCGCCAAAAACTTGATAGGTGCGTACCGCAAGTGCACGGTCTATCACGTAATAAAAAGTATCGATCCTACGAGGACTAGGGGTCAAGTACTAACTGATCAGTTAACTGACACATCCCGCAAGTGCGCGGTTATGTCGAAGTAATATAAAAGATGTCGAATACCACAGGGAATAAGGTTGAGTACCAGAAAATCTGAGTCCTAATAGCTAGGCGAATCGAAATTAGGTTTTGAAAACAGAAATCGAAAACAAGCAATCAACACTACGACGACAGGGATTAAATATGAGAGAGAAATCAGGGCTTTGGTTTCCACCACGATGACTACTTTAATCGCACAAGACAGATGTCGGTTATTTTGATTATTGAATTTGCATAAGGAATCTAACCCTAAGGTACAAGGTGATCTCTCTCGAGTGTACACCCCGGTGTTCAGCTTAGATTGACCTCCTACTCTTGCGGTGGATCATTCTAAGACGAACACAATGAGTTCTATGGAAGATTATAAAACCCTCGAACGAAGACCAAGCACTCTCATGTCGAGTTCTCGCAAGTTTTACTAAGGGGTTCCACCCTTACGATCATTCTCTCGATATGAATCGTAACGGCTAACACATGAAAGTACTCGGCCAAGGTAAGATCATGAAATAAACACTTCAAAGTAAAATATGCTCATAACACAATCCAATTAACAGAATAAAGATAAAGTTTGCGATTAAATTCGTCAACGGGTTTCAACCAAGCCCCGAAATAGGGTTTACGCTACAATCGTCATTGAAACGCTAAAAAATCTCTCTTTTAACATAGGAAGATCACAAGGAAGAGTTTCTAAAGGATAGGAGAAGATAAACTGAAGCAAATCTGCAAGAATCGTGACGCTCCAATGATCCAATCTCTAAAAATCGCCTCGAACTCTCCCTTTCGCCGTGTTCTTCTACCCATGCCGCTTTGTCATGTGATTCCTAGATAATTAGGGCAAGAAAAATTAGGGCTTTTATATTCTACATGTTCGCCTTTGAAAGAGCTTTCCATAAACACCTTACTTGCCAAATTCGGACTCCAAACGGGTGAGAAATCAGAGAAAAACCGAGTAGAGGTCGGTCTCCCGTGTGAGCCTGGATCAGAATCACGGGTGAACCTGGCCGGGTTCACCTGGCCGTGATTCGTTCTGTGCATTCTGGTGGAAAGAAGTGCGGTGCACCCCGCTGGGGTTCACCTTGAAAGTGGGGGGGCGAAAACCCTGAACGCATGCACTTCTAAAATTTGCATGGGCGGAAATAGGGATTTCATGAAGATCGCATGTGGCATGAACATATGATTAACCTTATGTTTGCAAAGATCAAGTTGTGATCTTACCAAAGCCATTGTTTGGATGGCGACTTGGAAGCAAGAGGGCAAGCGGCTCTCCTCCAAAGTGGACGCACACAAGGTGATGATGGCTTTCTCCCTTGGCGTGAACCTTGTGCTAGCAAAGCTCTTCAAGGAGTCCTCGATGCGTGAAGGAGATGAGATGCTTTTCTTGGCTGACCGAATCTCCTTATTGGCGTGAAGACAACCCAAGACGAGAGGAGAAGAGGCGAGAGCACGATGGCGTTCGAACGTGGGAGCGTTTCTTTTCTCAAAGAAAAACGCCTTCCAAATATAGTATGTTTACAACTCCACTTGAAGCCACCACTTAAAGCCATCGATAACTCCTCTCCTCTTTGAACCATGCGTTCACATAAGTGAACCGGTTCAATTTAATTCGGTTCAATTGCATTTGGTTCAAAGACCAAATCAAACCAGCATTGGTTCAGATCTTGTCAAAACAAATGGCTCAAGATCTAACCATTCATCTCTTGATGCTCCTGATCTCATCGATCAAGCATCAATTCTCTCGATCGAAGCTTACCGATCTCAAGCCCTAATCAATCAAACATGATCAGACCAGATCTCACTTACAATCAGAGTTTAAACTCCTTTAAACTGAACCAAAACAATTCAGTCCACACGATCTGACATAAGTAAGCCATATCATCAAATTGTGCGACCCTAAGGGTTTCCTTTAATGTCGGTAATGATAACTTACGTTATCACGAATGACCCTAATACAAAAAAGTAAACTAATGCTAATCTAGAGCAAACAGAACAGAAAGCAAGCAATCGGGGTTTGAGATCTTTGAGAGAAGATCGGGGTTTCAGGTTTCACCACACTGAAGCATGCTAGAAAGTTTATATTGATATTTTAAATAAGTTTTTACCTATATTCTTAAGGTAATCCTTCCTAAGGTACAAACACGCTCCCTCTCAGGACACGATCTGGTATCCAACTTAACCCAAGTCTCCTACTCTTGTGGCTTACCGAGTTAAGCGGACCCAAAGGGTTCTGTGAAGGATTAGGGTTCCTCGAGTGATTTCGACAACTCTCGTGGCCAAAATCACTAGTCCAGTCTAAGGGGATCCAATGATTGTGGTTCACCTCTCAGTCCTTCCCACAACATCTAAAACATAAATATGCATGGCCAGTACATAATCATGAATTAAAACATCCTAGACATGAATAAGAACAAAGATAAGTTTAGATAAAGTGTAGATCAAACATTAACAATCAACATTCTTACTGTGGGCTACGCCTAAACCCCGAAATTAGGTTTACGCTACAAGATACATCGTTAAACACATGAAACCTCTCATACAAATCAAATCAAACCAGGGGGAAGGCTAGATCCTTGACGGGAGAGGGTGGAGCACGTTCCTCAGCGTCGAAACGAGGAAGAAATCGAGCCGGAACAACCTTTCATCGCTAGAAAATTACCTCAAAACCCTAGGTCTCGCCATTTCACTTCGTTCTCCTCAACTGCTCACCCAAATCATGTGATTCTAGTCCCAAAACGTTCGTTGGTAAGTTAGAAAGGTCTCTATAAAATTTCATTAAATTTCGTTTCAAAAATAGCAGGATATGGCTAAAAAACCGAATGCCTGTCAAAATTGGGCGGAACTGTTCACGGCCATGCATGATACACGGCCATGCTCGTGAACAACTCGTCGAGGGTTATTTTCTAGAAAGCTGATTCTTCACAGCCATGTATGTGTTCACGGGTGTGCCCGTGAACGTTTCGTCGAGTTCTGGAAAAGTCGGTCGATCGTTTCACGGCTGTGCATGGATGCACGGCTAAGCCCGTGAATGACTCGACGCAATCTGGGAATGCATGCTCATACACGGCCGTGCAAGGATACACGGTCATGCCTGTGAAGAGCGCAGAAAAGTCCGTTTGAGCTAAACTTTTACGTGTAGCTTCGTCTCATCATGAGGAATCGTCCCATAGCTTCAGATTTTCCAAATTCCACCAATTTTAGGGCAAAATCCCTACATTTCAATGAAAATAAGGAAAAGTGAAGATTCTGAATAATGTAAAACATTTAGGCAAATAAATGAGACAAGCATGCATTTTACTCCAAAATAATAGCAGAAATAAGTCGTGATATATCATATATTTGCATGCTATCAGGCGTCTTGCATAACGTTGTCTTCTATGCATGTGTGCGCTACCACCTGTGTGTAATTCTATAGTTATTCTGGTGTACCGTACTCATATGCGTGCTTCACTAGCGTTGAGCCTCGGACTTTGTACTCAGGTATGTGCTAGAGCTAGATCATGTAGTGGTCCTCGGCATATGTGTGACGATATCCAACTCGTTGAGATGAGTACCTGATGGCCGTGTCGGATAGGCTATGGAGCGCATCGGGGGCTTGCTCCTGCCGATCGCGTAAGCAACGTATGGTGACTGGGCTTGTACCGTGCTTGGGATTGAGTTTTGGTCGAGCCAAATGTGGCTCCTTTCGTTGATTTTATTAAAAATTTGTATCATCATAATTAGGGCATGACACTTATATTATAATGCAAGAGAGAATGTCATATACTAATCCTACCATAATCCATGAGTTACATTTAATAAATTTTAAGGGTGGATGCATGTATAATTAAATTTACAATGCACAACTTACAATAAATAGCAAGTGTTGCAATGGTAATTTTATGCAATTATAATATCTTTATAATGCATGCTAATGTAGGTGAAATGGAGGAACCCATATCTAATGTCATGCCCACGATTACAGTAATAAATTTTTTTTTGAAAACAAACAGCCAAATGCCAAACACGAGTCTCGCAGGACCCAACCAACACAAAAGTCCTTCAAACGGCGAGGCCGGAAGACGAGCGGAAGCTATGATCTGGCTCGAGCGTGACCGGCAGATGACGAAGAACACCACCTCAGCCTCACAAAGAACACGCCGAAATAACAAACTGCCAGCAACGCCGCACGCAGGTAGCTAGAAAAACAACAACGACAATGAAAGCTACTCGCAGGTAGCCGGAAGGAACGCGCGAAACAGGAGCGCGGGGAGAACGAGACAAAGCTGTACGCAGACAGCCGAAAACAAAAGCAACTCGTCCACACACAGGTGGACGGAAAGATGAAACTCGAAAACGAAGAAGGAAAAGACCACCTACACTCGACTAGAAACAGAATACAACGTCCGCGCATAGGTGGAGAAGATCGGACAGAGAACCCACATCCACACGCAAGTGGACGTACTATAGAAGGCGAAACTACAAACAACAGAGAAGAAAATAACACACACAACGAAACCACAGGTCGACAGAAAATGGAAGCAAACGTCAGAACCCGAACTAGGGAGAAGGAAGCCGGAAGACTCACCGGACAGGAGGGGAGACATCGGGAAAGCACCACACGAGGGAAAGATTACCTCGCCAGAGTCGAGACGTCGACTCCGCCGCTACAACGTCGAACTGGGAGAAGAAGAAATCCGTGAGAACCTACGTCGACATCGCACCGCCCGTAACCAACCCACTGGACGTCAAGGAGGGGATCGGAGATCGCCGCCGATCACCGGACCGAGTGGGGGCGAGGGCAGGAACACGGAATACGCCGGAGAACGAACAAGCCGAGTCACACAAGAGAAAGGAAGAAGACAACGAAGCACAGAAAATGCCGCGTACACCCTTTCACACGGACGAGCGTCGCCTATATGGCGTCGCTTCGTCTCCCCTCCGCCAGCTCGACCTCCAGGTGGACAAACCCACATCCGTCACCTGGCTCCACGTAGGTAAGTGGCTCACGTGTGGTTCCAGCCTGGCACCCACATCTGCGTTCGCCGCTACCATCCCCCATCACCAAGTGCCACACGGCCGCCGCCCGTTGACGCCAGTTCACACGCTTACTCGGGAAGCCTCAATGTCGCCAGCCACGCCTCGCCACGCGGCCGTCGTCCCTCTACCCAAGCTCATCGCGCTGACCGCCCGATAGCTCCCGAGGACTATGGTTCACTATTGAGCCATCGTCCATCGCATTTGTGCCACGGGGAAGCCTTGCCCACCGATGAAGTTCCACGCGGCGCCGCCACGCCTGCCCGAGGTCGCCACCGACCTCGCTCCCTTCGCCAGACGCACGCGCTGTCAGAAACGAGCCGCCTGCTGCCTGACTTACGCACGCCCGAGATCACGCCGGATCCCGCCTCTCTCTTCGCGTGATCCACGCATTGAGCTCACCACCAACCTCTAGCCGCCGGCCGCCGCAAAACTCTAAGACGAGCATAGCCGTGAACGGACGCCACCGTCCGTCGAGAAGAAAAATTAGCCGCCCGCCTGCCAAATTGCCACCGCGAGCCCTAATAGGGATTGGGCTCTAATTCGGGCCAATTTTGACCTGGTCAATGGCCCAATTGACCGGTCAAAATCAGGCCCTAATCTCTAGGCCTAACATCCTCCCCCGCCTGAGGTATTCGCCATCCTCAGCGACTCAAGGTAGCTCCTCAGCTCACCCTCGAACTGCCAAAGTTCGGAAGCCTTGTGCCATGTTGCTTCCACTATGGGGGATCCATCCCATCGGATGAGAAACTCCGTACGTCGGTTCCTCTTACTTTGCCCCAAAACTCGGTGATCTAGAATACTGCCGATCTTCTGGTGGAACTCCATCCTAACCGTCGGTGGGGCTCAGTAAGACTGTGACCGAGAAGGATCCTCTGGATCCGAGTGAAACTTCGTCAAGAAGCTCACATGGAATGTAGGGTGCATCTGCATTCTTTCAGAGAGTTTGAAGTGGTATGCTACTAAGCCTACTCGACTCAGTATCTCAAACGGACCAACGTATCTACGGATAAGACCTCAATGGGCCTCCTTCAATGAGATCTTCCTCCAGATCTGCGGGGTGAGTCGGAGAAGAACCAAGTCGCCCACAGTGAATTCTTCGTCCCGACGTCGGCGATTGGCATACCTTTGCATCCGTTATGCAGCCAACTCCAAGCTATCTCTAGCCTCTCGGAGTGAGTCGATTCGTTCCCGAGCTTCGCGTTGAGCTGCAGGGCACTTCCCCACGGAATCCCTTCGCATCACGTCAACAGGCGTTAGGGGCTGTCTTCCTAACACTAGCTCAAAAGGGCTGTGGCCAGTGGCGGATGACTTCTGCAAGTTATAGGCATACTGTGTCACATCCATCCACTCCACCCAGTCCTTTTGACTGGCGGTCACAAAGTGACAGAGATAATCTTCCACAAGAGCATTCACTCGCTCGGTTTGCCCATCCGTTTGAGGATGATTGGCTATGGAGAAGATTAACTTGGACCCCAACTTGTTGAATGTTATACCGTAAGGTAACACTACAAGTATAACACGTGTGTACCTTGGACTAATCCTCGGTAACGGCGCCAAAAACTTGTTGTTATCCCGCAAGTGCATGGGTACACGAAGTAATAAAGAAAGTATTGAATCCACAGGGACCTACGTTGTCAAGTACTAAATAATTGATTTTTTGCTATCTAGGCAATCAAATGAAAGTTAAGCAAATATCACAAACACACAAAAGAAAACTATCAGAGAGAGAGCTGGGACTAGGGTTTCGTTCACTTAACTCTTATGACTAGATATGAATAAGGATTTCGCCGGTTTAATTTTATCATGATGAAGATACGATTTACCTAATAAAAGATTGTTTCACTCTCGTGCAAACAATCACGCAGGGATTTATCTTCGCTTTCGTGCAAGATTTGTCCCAACGCTGAAGATAAGCAAATTATCAATCTATGAACTCAAGGATCACTTTCGTGCATCCGAATTCTAGGTTGACAATCTCTAGCGAAAACTCAAGGATCACTTTCGTGCATCCAAGCCTCGACACTAGTTTTACTCATAGATCTCCAACGTTCCGATCCTCACTTTCGTGCAAGATCTCCATGTTTGACAAATAGACTCGATCTATAGATTCATGCTATAATCATAGCAGTAATTTTACTAGAACAGATCAAGTTAGATCAAACCTAAGGAAGGGTTCCTAACATGCAATTCTAGGGTTCCAAATTCTCAAGCAATTACCTTTCGGTCTCAAGCAAAAATTCTAAGAACATAATTAATAACATGAATTTAAAGAGAGTCTAAGCACAATTATCACATGAGCAAAATCATCATGTTAAGATTAAAAGCAACGAAATATATAAAAATCAGTTATCTAGTCATTGGAAATTAAGTGAATTACTCCCCCATGTCCCAAGAGTAATTTAAGCTAGCATGGTGAAGGAAATACAATATTCCATAATTTCAGAAAATCAAAAATCAACAAAAGGAAGAGTTTTTAGAAAATACGACACATTAGGCTCAAACCTTGCTTGTCCTCAAGCAAAAATCAGAATTTGAAATCAAAATTTGATTGAAAGAATAACCTTTTCATGCTTAATAAATTTCTAAAATACAACTTGTCAATGAAAAATTCTATCAATTGATTTACAAAAATTCAATAAACATACCATCCTCAGAATTCAATTTTCTAGATTCACAACTCAATCAAATAAAACTTTGCAACCGTATAATAAATAGAATTTTCAATCTCATGATTTCACCCAGTATCAATTTAAATCTATCATGGCTTTTGTTTACAGGAATTAGGTCTCCAAGATCTTTTTCCACACAAATTTTTTTTCCTTTTTTATGCATTTTGTTATTTTTCTGCATAGATGACATGTATCCACAAAGACACATACTTTTTATTTTTGACTTCAACTCTTTCTTTGGTACCACTGTCAATTTTACACAGTGCCAAGTAGAGGAGTCATTCTTTTTCTCTCTCATTATTTTTCATGTTTAGACTTCAACCCATGTCTTAGGTACCACTATCAATTTTACATAGTGCCAAGTAGGGGAGTCCCTCACTATTTTTATGGATCTTGGATTCTTATTTCCCAACAAATAGCAAAAATAGACTAAGCCTCAACTAGGTTGATCAATTGATTTAAATTCTCAAATCATACTAATATACTCATTTTATTCAGAAGAGAAGTTTCACCTTTAAATTTTATTCCTCAAATAATATATCTACCCAAAATTTTATGCATCAATCAACGTCATATTTCAATAGATGAATATGTATTAAAGAAATAAATCTAACATGATGGGGTTATATCTCTAATCATGGATTTGAGTTCGTTCATCATCAAAAATCATCAATCACATCTCAAAACATGACCACATATCACATTAATCACAATATTTTTATGTAGATGAAGTATTGGTGGTAGACACAAAAATAAGAGTCAATGATGAACTCCAAAAGGTGAATGGAAGGGGATACTTACAAAATTTTGTCACCCCTATGAGTCGAGTCTTCTTCCTCTCCATGCTTCTTCTTAAAGATAAAAATTTATGCTAAGGTTAAACTAAGATAAAAGTAAATTAAAGGAAGTGAAGTAAAGTTAGAAAGCTTGGGTTGCCTCCCAAGAAGCGCTAATTTAAAGGTCTTTAGCTTAACCCTTTAACACTCAGATTTGATAGTGGTTCATCCAAATAAAAACTCTCCCTTTCTTCAACTCGCTCTTCTTGATAATAGTGTTTAAGTCTCTGACCATTAACCTTGAATTCTCCTGTTTCTTCACTCCATATATCCACGGCTCCGTAAGGATAGACTTTCCTTACCTGAAAAGGCCTAGACCATCGAGACTTAAGTTTTCCAGGAAAAAGTCTCAATCTAGAATTGAATAAAAGAACAAAGTCACCTAGTTGGAAATCCCTTCTAAAAATATGCCGATCATGCCATCTTTTGGTTATTTCCTTATAAATTTTTGCATTTTCATAAGCTGAAATTCTGATCTCCTCCAACTCATTCAACTGTAATCTTCTTTTTTCTCCCGCATTCTTTAAATCAAAGTTTAATGCTTTGATTGCCCAGAATGCCTTATGTTCGAGTTCTACAGGGAGATGGTAAGATTTGCCATAAACTAATTAATAAGGAGACATCCCAATTGGTGTTTTGAAAGCTGTCCTGTATGCCCACAATGCATCATCAAGTTTGAATGCCCAATCTTTCCTTGTGCATGAAACTGTCTTCTCCAAAATACCTTTTATTTCTCTATTTGATATTTCAACTTGTCTACTTGTTTGAGGATGATAAGGTGTCGCCACTTTATGATTCACCCCATATTTTTTTAGTAAGGTAGAAAACTTGTGTTCTATGAAATGCGAGCCTCCATCACTAATCACAACTCGTGGAGTTCCAAACCTTGGAAAGATAATTTTTTTGAATAATTTGACAACAACTCTGGAATCATTAGTTGGGGATGAATAGCTTCAACCCATTTTGAAACATAATCTACCGCTACAAGAATATATTTGTTACCTCCAGAAGATGGAAAAGGTCCCATGAAGTCAATTCCCCAAACATCAAATATCTAAACCTCAAGAATATTAGACAGCAGCATCTCATGTCTTCTGTTAATGTCGCATGTCCTCTGACACCTATCACAGGATAAAACAAGCTTTCTAGCATCTTTAAATATTGCGGGCCAATAAAATCCTGATTGCAACACTTTGAAGGCAGTCTTCTCGGCACTGGCATGCCCACCATAAGAAGATCCATGGCATTGGAACAGTATGTCTGCAACTTCCTTTTTGGGTACACATCTCCTGAAAATACCATCTGCACCTCTTCTAAATACATAAGGCTCATCCCAAAAATAGTGTTTCACCTCAGCCAAAAATCTTTTCCTTTTTTGGTAGCTCAAATCAGGAGGAAAAATATTGGCTACAAGATAATTCACTATGTCAGCATACCAGGGGGCTCTGAGTTGTTCAATGGTCAAGAGTTGTTCTTCAGAGAAGGAATCATTGATCTCATCATTCTTTCTAGTGTCTACCATTATTCTTGAGAGATGATTTGCGACAAGGTTTTCTGATCCCTTTTTGTCTTTAATCTTCAAATCAAATTCTTGTAGGAGTAAAATCCATCTGAGTAATCGTGGTTTGCTGTCTTTTTTCTACATTAAGTATTTCACAGCTGCATGGTCAGTGTACACTACCACTTTGGAGTTAATCAAGTATGACCTAAATTTATCAAAAGCAAATACTATGGCCAATAGTTCCTTCTCAGTGGTGGTGTAATTTTTCTGTGTTTCATCCAAAGTCTTGCTGGCATAGTGAATAACATGAGGTTTCTTATCTTTTCTCTATCCCAAGACTGCTCCCACTGCATAATCACTAGCATCACACATGAGTTCAAACGGTAAGTTCCAATCTGGGGGTTGGATGATGGGTGCTGAAACCAAGGCTTTCTTTAACTCCTGAAAAGCAAACAGATATTTCTCATCAAAGTAGAATTTGGCATCTTTACAAAGTAAATCAGTTACAGGTTTAGCAAGTTTAGAGAAGTCCCTGATGAATCTCCTGTAAAACCCTGCATGTCCCAAAAAACTCCTAATCTCCTTAACAGTGGTGGGTGGTGCTAGCTTCTCAATCACTTCTATCTTGGCCTTGTCCACTTCAATCCCTCTCTCTGAAAGAAGATGGCCTAAAACTATCCCCTGTCTAACCATAAAGTGACACTTTTCCTAATTTATGTTGGGGTATGCCCTTAAGGCTAATGTTTGAGGCCTTGGGATTCTTTCAGTATCATGTATAAACTCTTATGTTTATAAAGGCAATGGTTGTTATTCATTTTGTTACATTGTCTGCTGCAATAAGTGTGCTTCTGAATAATGTCTCAATGCTGTTCAGCTAGGCTGACATGCTTCATGTCCTTAGTCGAGATATCTTGGTGAACATGAGATAGCCTTGATATGATTGAGACTAATATGTGTTCTAATCTTATAGGATGCTTCGAGCATGGAATAAGATGTAGACTCATGGGTACATTGGATGTACTGGACAGACCCTACTAGGATATTCAATTGCTTGTCACAATGTGAATAATCCTTGTTTGCATCAAGTGGCACATGTCCTCTGACTTTAGATCACTTGTGTTTCTAAATGATGATTGTCATTGTTTTGAGGTAGTTCAATATCATTTGAAACATAATGGTTATAGACTATCTTGGATAATGATCATGAGTCAGGTTAGGACACTAGTGATAGATATAGGATTGCCGTCTCCTTGATTGGAGTGTGATGTTCTAAAGGGGCCCCCTAAATGAGATGATTGAGAAAGTGTATGGCCATACCCAGGTGACTATGATCATCTGATCTAATCATGCTCATCATATTGGAGCTACAGGCTTGACACGCTTGTCCAATAAGAACATCCAGTGGCAAAGGAATCATTTATGCCTAGTGAGTTGATTCACACTTGTGCTATGGTTTGGGTGGAGTCTTGGAAGACTCTTTCTTTTATATCGGGAGACAGTGATGTGTTGCTAGATACCCCTCACTGATCGTGATAACGTAAGTTATCGTTACCGACATTTAAAGGAAACCCTCAGGGTCGCACAATTTGATGATATGGCTTACTTAAGTCAGATCGTGTGGACTGAATTGTTTTGGTTCAGGTTAAAGGGATTTAATCTCTGATTGTGAGTGAGATCTGGTCTGATCATGTTTGATTGATTAGGGCTTGAGATCGGTAAGCTGCGATCGAGAGAATTGGTGCTAGATCGGTCAGATCAGGAGCATCAAGAGATGAACGGTTAGATCTGGAACCTTAGGGTTTAATGTGATCTAGGCCAAATAGCTGGGGTTAATTGGTCTTTGAACCAGACCAAAATTGAACCGGTTCACATATGTGAACGCATGGTTCAAAGCTTGAGGCGTTTTGATCGGTTTTGAGATCATGGGCGCATGACTTCATTGCTTGCTATTTTTGGAAAGTAATAAGCGCCACTTGCATCAACGCCTCAACGCTTGATTCTATTCTCGTCACCTTCTCTTGGCTTTGACGAGAGACTTGCATTCTGGTGTAAGGGAGGTGGACGAAAAGGAGAATTCGACCAAGCAAAGATCTCTTCATCCCTTCAAGCGATCAAGGATACCTTGGGCCCTTGCTAGCACAAGGAACGCCAAAGGAAGTAGGCGACATCTTCTTGTGTGCGTCTTCTTTGGAGGAGAGCGGCATCACTCTCTACTTCCAAGTCGCCATTCGAATCAATGGCTTTGGTATGATCTTCTTTTGATCTTTACATTTATTAAGGTTGATCATATGAACATATATTACACGCGATCCTCATGAAACCCTTTATCCGCTGCCAAAAGAATTTACTTGCGCCACTTTAGGGTTTTCGCTCCCCCTTGAAGGGGACCTTGCAATTGGTATCAGAGCTTGCGGTTCTATGTATGTTCATTTGATTGCTTATATGTGATCCTTGTTTGCGTTTGCTAAGAGTAGATCTAATCACATGCCGAAAAACTACATGCTAGTTTGAGAACTTAGATGTATGTTTAGTTATGGATGGCGCATGTTTGTTGGCGCTTCATACATGTTGTTTTTGACAAAACAAAATATCATGCGCGCCTCACCTAGATCTAAGGCCCTGCTTTTATCACTTAGACGGGTTATTAGGGTTGATGTCACAGTCATGTCTAGATCCAATCAGTCTGATCAGACCATCTGACAGCCTAGATGGGTCGACCAGATGGCACCTATGCGCAAGCATGAGGTGGCTATAGGTCGATTGCATCACAGGTGTGTAGCGAGGTCTGATTGAGACAACCAGTGAACGCACATGAGTTAGGCCCGGGGTCACACCCGTTTGCCAGAACTCATGAGGTCGTTCAGCCCTTGGCGCATGCATAGTTGACCATTTGGTCGACTCAAGTCAGTTAGGACTTGGTGCATGTAAGGGCAGTGGATCTGACCAGGACTGATGAGTGGATCCCTATTAATGGACCGTTGTAAGGTAGTAGGGCACATAAGGAAAATAAAATTCATGCCAATGGGTTTTTGAAAAATTTTATTTTCTTAAATGGATCACATGTTGATTGAATACCATATGCCTGTTTATTTCATCTTATGTGGGACGCCTTATTAATGTGTGCTGTGCTGGGGCCTGCGTGCCTGTATTAAAATTGTAAATTAATATTTTTGTGATCTGCGCATCACATGTTATTTACTTTATAAAGTGTAATTGACCTGCGAGTCAATCATGTCTAGATAGATTGAATTGTAAATTTAATCAGACATGAGCACTGAGCACACTTGGCAGAGGCGCATGCAGCAGTGGCTTGACCAGGTGGGAGGTCTAGGGTTCGACCCTATGACAGGCGCATTTACCTGGTGGGCGCACCTGAGCTGCATATGGCGCTTGGGCCCTAGGTTGGGCCAGATGAGATGCAAAAGACCCATGAAGAGCTCAAGTGAAGACTTAAGTTAAATTAAGGTCTTACTTAGGGTTAATGGGCTTTTACCACATAAGATCAGCATGCTTTATTCATCTTCTGCTATCACCATAGGGTTTGCATGATAGTTAAGAAGATAAAAGACCGTTAAAATCCAACGCTAAAATATCAAGCTCTATAGCCTTCTGACGCGAAACCTCACTGTTCTGACTATCGTTGGAGCTGTGTTGTACCCACTCAGTGGGCATGTCCATCTATCTTCAGATGGTGTGTGATTTCACCTGCGTGTTACAGAGAAGGGATTTATCGCTTCTCGTTGCTCAGCATAGCACGTGGTGGTCCAGGGAGTAGGTCGGGTAAGCTTGACCATGTAGGCTACATATGTGGCGCATATGGTAGCTATATGGAGGCAGCCATCTGAGGGATCAGAGACTGTGTTGTACCAACTCAGTTGGCACAGTCGGCTGGATTGCCCAGATGAAGGGGGATCGCACGGGTTGGCGATTGGCAGGGACTGCCTACCAGAAATTAGTGCTTGTACTCTCTGTGCATCTTATCTCGCCTGAGCGGGATGCGGAGACCAAGTATGAAATCTGGATCCCATCTCACTAAAAGAGTTTTACTCTTTCGGGCTGTTTTGCTGGATTTTTCAGCCAGATAAAATAGTGAGAAAAGAATCATTCTTAAGTCCTGAATTGATTATTAACATTGATACTGACCTTGCTGTTCTTGCATTGTTGTAGATTCCTGCAGCAACGAACACCATGAGCTTCAATGTGCGATCCCTACTGGAAAGGGAGAAGTTTGCTGGGCCAAACTTCTCAGACTGGTACGGACACCTTAAGATCGTTCTTAAGGCTGAGAGGAAACTGTATGTCCTCGAGACGGCTATACCGCCTCAACCCGCTCCGAACGCCGCAAGGGCGGTTCGGGATGCCTATGAAAAGCATGTCAATGATAGCATTGATGTCGCTTGCCTGATGCTAGCGTCTATGACGCCACAGCTGCAGCGTCAGCATGAGGATATGTCTGCTATAGAAATTATAGCAAACCTCAAGATGCTGTATGCTGCACAGGCGAGGACTGAACGCTATAATTTGACCAAGCTTTTCTTTCAGAGCAAACTGGCTGAAGGGAGTCCAGTGGGAGCTCATGTGCTCAAAATGATTGGGCACAAAGAGGCTCTAGAGAAACTGGGGCATACCATCAATCAGGAGCTTGCTGTAGACATTATTCTGCAGTCTCTCCCGGCCTCCTTCGATCCGTTCATTATTAACTTTAATATGAACAAGATCGACTGTACTCCGGCAGAGTTGCTGAATATGCTCTTGACTACAGAGGAAACTCTAAAGGGAAAGCCTTCAACCTCTGTCTTGATGTTTCCTTCTAGGAACAGGAAGAAGGGGAAGAATGGCAAAGCCCCTGTCAAGAACTACAACAAGGCTCTGAAACAAAAGGTTAAGCGGTCGAAGGAATACAGATGTTTCCATTGTGGCCAGCTGGGTCACTGGAAAAAGGACTGTAAAGCGCTCCAAGGAGACAAGAAGGGAAGCATCGCTTCTGGCTCAGGTATTTTTGTGACTGAGGTCATGTTTTCTTCTTCCATATCATGGGTGTTGGACACTGCATGTGGAGTTCACATTTGTTCAAATGTACAGGAACTCAAGAGAAGAAGACAGGTGGGACAGCATGAGGTGGACCTACGAGTTGGAAACGGGGCACGGGTTGCTGCTGTTGCTGTAGGAGAATATTACATCTCATTACCATCTAGTCTTGTATTAGAACTAAACAATTGTTACTTTGTACCAAGCATTACTAAAAATATTATCTCCATTCCTGCTCTTGTCAGGAAAGGATTTTCCTTTGAATGCAAGACTTCAAAGTGTTATCTTTCTCTAGATAATATTATTTATGCTACTGGATCAATTAACAATGGGTTATTCATGTTGGACATGGAATGTTCTATACAAAACATTGATAATAAGAAAGCCAAGTATGCTGATGACAGCACCTTGCTATGGCACAGTCGTTTAGGCCATATTAACAAGAAGCGCATTAAGCGGTTGCATGATCATGGACTGCTGGGATCATTCTCCTATGAGGAGATTGATACATGCAAAGCTTGTTTAATGGGTAAAATGACGAAGGCTCCTTTTCTTAACAAAGGTCAAAGGGCTTCAGGTTTACTTGACCTTATACACAGTGATGTGTGTGGGCCATTTAGTAAACATGCCAGAGGTGGCTATTCGTACTTCATTACCTTTACTGATGATTTTAGTAGATATGGGTATGTCTATCTAATGAGACATAAAAGTGAATCTTTTGACAAGTTCAAAGAGTTCAAAAATGAAGTACAGAATCAACTAGGCCGAAATATCAAGGCACTTCGTTCTGATCGAGGTGGTGAATACCTAAGTCGAGAATTTACTGACTATCTGAAGGAGTGTGGGATTATCTCACAGCTCACTCCGCCAGGAACACCGCAGTGGAATGGTGTGTCCGAGAGGAGGAACAGAACCTTACTAGATATGGTTCGTTCTATGATGAGTCAAGCTACTCTACCTTACTCCTTTTGGGGATTTGCACTGGAAACAGCTGCAAAGGTACTAAACCGAGTGCCATCCAAGGCAGTTTCTAAGACTCCATATGAGTTATGGTATGGGAAATAGCCTAGCTTGACATTTATTAAGATCTGGGGTTGCGAGGCTTATGTCAAAAAGCTCGCCTCTGGGAAACTAGAGAGCAGATCTGAGAAATGCATCTTTGTCGGTTACCCTAAGGAAACTAAGGGTTATTATTTCTACGATCCCAAAGAGAACAAGGTATTTGTTGCTCGGACGGCTATTTTTCTTGAGAAGGAGTTTCTTCTGCAAGAGGCCAATGGGAGAGAAATAAAGCTGGATGTGAATCCAGAAGAAGGACAAAGTAGTCAAGCACAGTTGGATGAGCCTGAGCCGGTAGAACAGGTTATTGAACAACCTGAGGCTCAGATATCACGGGAACCGCGAAGATCGGGAAGGATCCGTCGACAGCCTGAGCGCTATGACGGAGTCTACATCATTGATCATGATGAACCCCTCACTTATGCGGATGCGGTCAGTGGACCGGAGTCAGCTAGATGGCTTGAAGCTATGCGAGCCGAGATGGACTCCATGTCAGATAACCAAGTCTGGGATTTGGTTGATCCGCCTCCGGGAGTAATCCCTATAGGCTGTAAATGGATCTTCAAGAAGAAGATTGACATGGATGGTAACGTGGTTACCTATAAAGGCAGGCTAGTTGCGAAAGGTTTCAAACAAATCTACGGGATAGATTATGATGAAACTTTCTCTCCTGTAGCCATGTTCAAGTCTATTCGGATTATACTTGCGATAGCGGCATATTATTATTATGAGATCTGGCAAATGGATGTGAAGACCGCTTTCCTTAATGGAAAACTGGATGAGGATGTGTATATGACACAACCTGAAGGTTTCACCATCCATCGGATCGTCATAAAATATGCAAGTTAAAGAAGTCTATTTATGGACTTAAGCAAGCATCAAGAAGCTGGAATATTCGTTTTGATGAATCAATATGTGAATTTGGTTTCATCAAGAATGAAGACGACCCGTGTGTTTATAAGAGGTTTAGTGGGAGCGTGATTACTTTCCTAGTCCTCTACGTCGATGATATCTTAATCATTGGAAACGATATTCCTGAACTGCATGCTGTAAAAGCATGGTTAAGAAAATGTTTCCAGATGAAAGATTTAGGAGAAGCAGCCTATGTATTAGGTGTGAAGATCTACAGGGATAGATCTAAGAGGCTTCTCGGGCTGTGCCAAAGTACTTACATCGATAAAGTCCTGGAGAGATTCTATTTAGAGAATTCTAAAAGAGGATATCTTCCAGTCAGACATGGTCTGAATCTTTCAAAGAGTCAGTGTCCACAAACACAGACTGAGAAAGATGAAATGGACAATACGCCTTATGCTTCGGCTATTGGATCCATAATGTATGCGATGTTATGTACTCGCCCAGACGTCGCTTACGGGTTAAGCGTGACCAGTCGATTCCAAAGTAATCCAGGTCAGGCGCACTGGATTGCAGTCAAGAACATTTTGAAATATCTGCGGAGGACCAAAGATATGTTCTTGGTATATGGTGGTCAGGAAGAACTCAGTATAGAAGGATATACTGACGCTTCGTTCCAATCGGACCAGGATGATTTCCGATCGCAATCAGGCTATGTTTTTAGCTTGAATGGAGGAGCAGTGGTGTGGAAAAGTTTCAAACAGTTTATTGTTGCTGATTCCACAACAGAAGCCGAGTATGTTGCAGCCTCGGAAGCATCTAAGGAGACAGTGTGGATTCGAAAGTTCGTTCAGGAACTTGGTGTTGTTCCTTTGAGTGCTGATCCTTTGGTTATCTTCTGTGATAACACTGGAGCAATAGCACAAGCAAAGGAACCACGGTCGCACCAGAAGTCCAAGCACATACAGAGACGGTTTTATTTGATCCGGGAGATCATTGATCGAGGCGAGATCAAAATCTGCAAGGTTCATACAGATGACAATCTGGCTGACCCGCTTACCAAGCCTCTGGCGCAGCAGAAGCATGAGAAGCACTGTAATAATATGGGTTTGAGATTTCTCAACCATTAGATTAAGTGCAAGTGGGAGATTGTTGGGGTATGCCCTTAAGGCTAATGTTTGAGGCCTTGGGATTCTTTCAGTATCATGTATAAACTCTTATGTTTATAAAGGCAATGGTTGTTATTCAGTTTGTTACATTGTCTACTGCAATAAGTGTGCTTCTGAATAATGTCTCAATGCTGTTCAGCTAGGCTGACATGCTTCATGTCCTTAGTCGAGATATCTTGGTGAACATGAGACAGCCTTGATATGATTGAGACTAATATGTGTTCTAATCTTATAGGATGCTTCGAGCATGGAATAAGATGTAGACTCATGGGTACATTGGATGTACTGGACAGACCCTACTAGGATATTCAATTGCTTGTCACAATGTGAATAATCCTTGTTTGCATCAAGTGGCACATGTCCTCTGACTTGAGATCACTTGTGTTTCTAAATGATGATTGTCATTGTTTTGAGGTAGTTCAATATCATTTGAAACATAATGGTTATAGACTATCTTGGATAATGATCATGAGTCAGGTTAGGACACTAGTGATAGATATAGGATTGCCGTCTCCTTGATTGGAGTGTGATGTTCTAAAGGGGCCCCCTAAATGAGATGATTGAGAAAGTGTATGGCCATACCCAGGTGACTATGATCATCTGATCTAATCATGCTCATCATATTGGAGCTACAGGCTTGACACGCTTGTCCAATAAGAACATCCAGTGGCAAAGGAATCATTTATGCCTAGTGAGTTGATTCACACTTGTGCTATGGTTTGGGTGGAGTCTTGGAAGACTCTTTCTTTTATATCGGGAGACAGTGATGTGTTGCTAGATACCCCTCACTGATCGTGATAACGTAAGTTATCGTTACCGACATTTAAAGGAAACCCTCAGGGTCGCACAATTTGATGATATGGCTTACTTAAGTCAGATCGTGTGGACTGAATTGTTTTGGTTCAGGTTAAAAGGATTTAATCTCTGATTGTGAGTGAGATCTGGTCTGATCATGTTTGATTGATTAGGGCTTGAGATCGGTAAGCTGCGATCGAGAGAATTGGTGCTAGATCGGTCAGATCAGGAGCATCAAGAGATGAACGGTTAGATCTGGAACCTTAGGGTTTAATGTGATCTAGGCCAAATAGCTTGGGTTAATTGGTCTTTGAACCAGACCAAAATTGAACCGGTTCACATATGTGAACGCATGGTTCAAAGCTTGAGGCGTTTTGATCGGTTTTGAGATCATGGGCGCATGACTTCATTGCTTGCTATTTTTGGAAAGTAATAAGCGCCACTTGCATCAACGCCTCAACGCTTGATTCTATTCTCGTCACCTTCTCTTGGCTTTGACGAGAGACTTGCATTCTGGTGTAAGGGAGGTGGACGAAAAGGAGAATTCGCCCAAGCAAAGATCTCTTCATCCCTTCAAGCGATCAAGGATACCTTGGGCCCTTGCTAGCACAAGGAACGCCAAAGGAAGTAGGCGACATCTTCTTGTGTGCGTCTTCTTTGGAGGAGAGCGGCATCACTCTCTACTTCCAAGTCGCCATTCGAATCAATGGCTTTGGTATGATCTTCTTTTGATCTTTACATTTATTAAGGTTGATCATATGAACATATATTACATGCGATCCTCATGAAACCCTTTATCCGCTGCCAAAAGAATTTGCTTGCGCCACTTTAGGGTTTTCGCTCCCCCTTGAAGGGGACCTTGCAATTTAAGACAAGGTTAGTCTCTTCGCATCTCTGTAAGACTCTAGAGAGATTAGCTAAGCAGTCATCAAAAGTGAAACCATAGACAGAGAAATCATCCATAAAAACATCCATGAAGTCTTCAATAAATTCAGAAAAAATTATCATCATACACCTTTGAAAAGTTGCAGGTGCATTGCATAAACCAAAGGGCATTCTTCTATAAGCAAAAGTACCATATGGACATGTAAAAGTGGTTTTATCCTGATCGTCAGGATGAATAGGAATCTGAAAAAATCCGGAATACCCATCAAGAAAACAAAAGTGAGAGTGTTTGGCAAGTCTTTTCACCATTTGATCAATGAAAGGTAAGGGAAAATGATCTTTCCTAGTGGCAACATTTAATTTTCTATAATCAATACACATACGCCAACTAGTGACATTTCTAATAGGTATCAATTCAGTATCCTTATTTTTCATTACAGTGACACCTCCCTTCTTTGGAACACAGTGTACAGGACTCACCCACTTACTATCTGAGATAGGGTAGATAATACCTGCATCTAGCAATTTTAGTACTTCCTTCTTCACCACTTCCTTCATGGATGGGTTGAGCCTTCTCTGAAAATCTACATGCGGTTTGTGCTCATCCTCCATGTGAATCCTGTGCATACAAAAAGAAGGATTAATACCTTTTAAGTCATCAATGGAATACCCAATTACCTTCCTATGAATTCTTAACTCCTTCAAGAGTAGATCAGTTTCCCTGGCATCTAATTTAGCATCCACAATCACAGGGTAGGTGGAGTTAGGACCAAGAAATTCATATCTAAGATTATCAGGTAAATCTTTCAACTCAACTTTAGAGATCTTTTCACTTTCATTATCAAAAGTAGCACAATCTAAAATATCATGTTTTTCATCATCGAATTCATCAAAATCATTCTCAAAAATAGAATTATCAATTTTTTCACAAGAATTTTTCAAGATATCAGAAAAAGAATCAGAAGGTGAAACATCAGCATAAGAATCATCAAACAAACAACTAACATCATAAACTGTGTCGTCAATGGCATGAATAGTGCAATAAGAACTGGCATATGCAGATTTTTTTCAATGAATTATTCAAATCAAACTCAATCTTATCATTGCCAATTCTTAAAGCAAGTTTACCGTTCCGCACATCAAATAGGGCTCCAGCAGTGGCTAAGAACGGCCTACCCAAAATAATAGGAATCTTGGCATCGTCTTCCATTTCAAGTACCACAAAATCAGCAGGTATGAAGTACTTACCAACTTGAATAGGAACATCCTCTAGAATACTTACTGGATATTTTACTTATCGATCGGCGAGCTGCAAAGAAATTGCAGTCGGCTTAGGAGCTCCCATGTCCAATTTCCTGCACACAGATAAAGGCATGAGACTTACACTAGCACCTAGATCACATAAGGCTCGGTCGAAAGCCATACTACCAATAAAACATGGGATAGAAAAGCTACCTGGATCATTCAATTTTGGTGGCAACCTGTTTTGAATAACAGCACTACATTCTTCAGTTAAAGCCACAGTACCATAGTTCTCTATCTTTCTTTTGTTAAATAAGATTTCTTTCAAAAATTTAGCATATATGGGCATTTGAGATAAAGCTTCAGTAAATGGTATGTTAATGTAAAGCTTTTTCAAAACATCAAGAAATTTTCCAAATTGCTTATCTAACTTTTCCTGCACTAACCTTTGGGGAAAAGGTACTAGTGGTTTATAAGGAGGAGGTAGATTAGTTTTAGAATCATCTTCTTTACATGGCACATCCCCTTTTGGTTTACTTTCCTTTTTAGGTGTTAAACTAGGTAAGGTTTGTTTATGTTCAGAAGATTTTTCTAACTCTAATTCCTCATCATGATCATTAATAGATTCTTTCTCCTTAAGTTCTCTTAATTGTCTCCCACTTCTAGTGATAATGGCATTGCAATGTTCCCCAGAGTTTAATCTAGACATTTGTTCTTCTAGAACTTTATTGTGAGCCACTAAGGATTCTAGTTGAGAAGCAAGGTGACTAACAGTTTCTTCAAGATTCTCAAATTTTTTTGTGTTTTGAATTTGCAATGATTGAATTTGGCTAGCTGAAAGTTTCTCTAGCATGGGTTCACTAACCTTTTCAGTCAAGGGTTGCTGATCCTCATTCTCATTCTTACCAAGTTGATGACAATATAACATTCCTTCATCTGGAGTCCATTGTCTATGATTCAAGGACATCTCTTCAAGCAACTTGAAAGCATCGTCAAATGTTCTACTCATCAAGGCTCCCCCTGTGGCAGTATCAACAATTAGACGGGTATTATAAACTAAGCTAGAATAAAATGTCTGAATTAGAAACTCATTTTCGAGGCCATGGTTAGGACACTTCCATTGTAGATCATTGAATCTCTCCCATGCATCGCTGAGTGATTCTCCGCTCTTTTGTTGAAAGTTCGTGATTCGCTTCCTCAATTGGATAGTCTTGCTTGGTGGAAAATATTTCATCAGAAAAGCTTTTGATAATTGTTCCCATGTTGTGAAGGTGTTGGGTCCACGAGAATGCAACCAGGATCATGCTTGATCCCTGAGAGAAAAAGGGAATAATATCAGTTTTAGTGCATCATCAGAAACTCCATGAATTTTTATGGTATTGCAATATTCAAGAAAAATATATAAGTGTAAATAAGGATCTTCGATTGATGATCCTCCAAACTAATTTTGCTGAATCATAGTCAAGAGGGCAGGATTAATCTCAAAGTTGGTGGCCTCAATTGCAGGTTTAGCAATGCTAAAGTGTATCCCTTGAGGATTAGGGGTTGCATAGTCCCTTAGTGATCTTTGCTCAGCCATTAGAAGTGAATTTCCTGCGCACGCTAGAGCAAACTGATCAATTGATGTAAGTAAACAGAAAAGAATAAAAAGATAAAACATAAATGAAACCTAGTCTAGCAATAATCTCAACCTCTTTAATATCGACAAAACTAAGGTCCTAAACTCGTTCGGGGGAGAGACATATGGGGTCTGCTGGCTGGTGGGTGTGCGTCTGTGCCAGGACGATGAAGAACCTAGTGTGGCTGAAGATGGCCAGAAGGATGGAGGAGTCAGCGACGGCTCATACTCGTCGTCGTCAATGGCAGACGAGTCGGAGAACGCCTGTGGTGGTCGTGTGGTCCTCTTGGAAGCCAAGGCTTTCATTCGCGGAGGCATGGTGGCCAAAGAAGATCGGAATGAGGCTGGTGAGCTTTGAGAAGATGAGATCCGGGCAGAGAGGCGAGAAGGAACGGAGGCAGCGGTGGCTCGCCGAAAGACTCAGAAAAACTGGCGATGAAGGAATCCGAGATCAATCAGAGAAGAATCTTGTTCGGATGAAGGGGAAACCTAGATTAATCCCTTGAAGATATCCCTCGAGTGCCAAGAAGAAGTGGAGGCGGTGCGATCGGTGGAAGAGTCGGCGAGATCGTCTGGCGGCTGCGTGTGATGCCCTAATCTCGAGTGAACGCATGTTGGAATACTGGTGAACCCGCCCGGGTTCACCTGCCCGTGAAGTATACTGGGGTCGGGCAAATGCTACAGAATCACGGGTGAACCCGCTGGGGTTCACCAGCCTGTGAAGCGTACTGTAGGGGTCTTTTTGCGTACAGAAAAGATGATGAACCCCATGGGGTTCACCATGCCTATGAAGCTTGCTGTACGTTTTCCCTGGATGCGCTGGTACAATGGGCTTTGTGGGTGAACCTCGTGGGGTTCACCAGGCCGTGATGTGTACTGATATGCCCCAAAAAAATCTGAAAAAATTTCCATGCGCTCCATCTCCATCCTACATCACAAAGAAATATTAAAGTAGTAGCAATCCCTTCTTAGAAAACTGAAAATTAAATGAAAAAGAATATAACATAGTAAATCAATGTCTAAACCAATGCATGAAAACTAAAAAGCAATCAAAAACTTGGGTTGCCTCCCAAGAGTGCTAGTTTAGGGTCGGTAGCTCGACAATAAGAGTTTTCAAAGTTGCAAATTTGTGGGGTCCGAAAGAGCAAGAACTTCCTCTCTTTCGACCCGCTCATCTTCGAAGTAGTGCTTGAGATGGTGCCCATTAACTGTGAAACTGCCAGTTCGTTCTATCCAAATTGTGATGGCACCATATGGTTGAACTTTCTGAACTGTAAAAGGATCGGACCATCTCGTGCAGAGCTTTCCTGGAAATAGCCGAAGTCTTGAATTAAACAGAAGTACTTTATCCCCTTCACGAAATTCTTTCTTCACTATGTGCTTGTCATACCAAAACTTAGTACGTGCTTTGTAGCTCTTGGCATTCTCATAGGGCTGCGGCTTACTCCTTTTATGGGCGTCTTTGGTGGGGCTTGTCAAGGTAAGCTCCAATGGTTCCATTTCTCTCCTGAAGGATTCAACATGCTGCTTGGCTCTTTCCACAATGTCCATACTGCAGCATGTACCTATAAGAGAAGGTTTTTTCCGGGTGTCAGCCAAATCAAATTGAATAGCATTGCCACAGATGTTCAAGGACAGTTTCCCATGTTTGACATCCATGACAGTGCCTACACCAGAGATAGAATAATTCATATAGAAATCCAAATAACAGTTTAGGGTAAGAAGATGCAATTTAAAATCGTCAACGGGCTTCAACCAAGCCCCGAAATAGGGTTTACGCTACAATCATTATTGAAACGCTCAAAAATCTCTCTTTTAACATGGGAAAATTGCAAGGAAGAGTTTCTAAGGGATAGGAGATGATAAACCAGAACAGATCCTCAAGAATCGAGGTACTCGAAAGATCAGATCTCCGAAAATTGCCTTGAAATCGTCTTTCCACTGTGTTCTTCTGCCCTCCCTACTTCGTCCCTGATTGATCGATGATTAGGTCATAAAAATTGGAGCTTTTATATTCTATGTGTTCTCCCTCAAATCAGCTTTCCATAGAGTCCTCACTTGCCGAATTTGGACTCCAAACGGGTTGTAAATCACTAAAAATCCGTGAGAGGGTCGGGCTCGCGTCGCCAGGGTTGGAATCATAGGTGAACCCGCCGTGAAGTGCTCTGGTCAGTTTTGAGCGCTGCGAAGTGCCGGTGAACCCCACCGGGTTCACCTGGACGTGCTTCTTTCTGGAAGAATTCTGCAGGTCTGGCGAAAATGCTGGTGAACCCCACGTATTTTTCAGGCCAACTCCGATTGAGCCCAAATTTGACAAGCAGCTTCGTTTTCATATAAGAAATCATCCCACGGCCTTAGAATCTTCAAAAAAAAAAAAGTCAAAATAGGGCGATTTTACCTGAAATTCCACAAAAGCAAGAAAAAGTGAAGATTCCGAAGCTTTTAAGCAAATAAGCCTTAAAAGAGTGTAAAACTATCAAAATAAGCCTAGATTTAACATGAAATATAAAGGAAAATTACTACTAAAATGCAAGGCATCATTAGCTCAAAGGGGCTGTGCCCTGTGGACGATGACCTGTGGAGATTGTAGGTAAACTGTGCCGAATCCATCCACTTCACCCAGTCTTTTTGACTCGCAGTCACGAAGTGATGGAGGTAGTCCTCCATGAGGGCATTCACTCACTCTATTTATCCATCCGTCTGGGGATGGTTTGCTGTGGAGAAGTTTAACTTCGTTCCCAGCTTGTCGAACAACATCAAGTAGAAATGTCCGATGAACCGAGCATCCTTATCGCTCACGATATCCTCGGGGATCCCAAAGTGCTTCACCACGTTCTGAAAGAATAACTCAGCAGCCACCACGGCTAAGCATGGTTTGGGTGCTAGAATGAAAACTCCATACTTGGAGAATCTATCCGCAACCACGAATATTGATGTTTTTCCCTCGACCATGGGGAACCCACCAATAAAACCTCACGACAAGGCTCCTAGTCCAACTCGGCTACTAGCATGATTCGACAAAAATAAGGATAATACGGAAGGATGGCCAACCAGATCCCTTCTAAAGTCAATCTATTATGGAAATCCTTCTGATCGATCAACTCTAAATCGACCAAGTCAAAACCCTGTCCAGCGTAAGGCTCTAAAACTATTGACCGAGATGATGCGGTCAGGCTATAGTCTTGCCCGACCTACACAATGAGCTTGTCTCAATCCAGTCGATTAAATCAATGAATATTATGAGAAACCATCATTATGCCTCAGTGTATCGTGATGAAATATTATATGGGAGGTGCGTACGTCGACGTTTAACGTCGGGGCGTAACTCCTCAATACGACATTGCGTTCACTAAGGCGAGCAATTTGTCAAAATAAAAAATATATAAATAAAATAAAATAAAAAAATTGATCTAATCATCCAACACGCCGCAAGGTCGGATAAATTTCTCAAATTAAATTATCCAACACGCCGCAAGGCCGGGTAGTTTCCAAATCAAATTATCCAACACGCCGCAAGGCTGGGTAATTTTCAAATCAAATTATCCAACACGCCGCAAGGCCGGGTAGTTTCCAAATCAAATTATCCAACATGCCGCAAGGCCGGGTAATTTCCAAATCAAGTTATCAAATATGCCGCAAGGTCGGATAAATTTTCAAATCAAGTTATCCAGCACGCCGCAAGGCCGGGTAATTTTCAAATCAAATTATTCAACACGCCGCAAGGCCGGGTAGTTTCCAAATCAAATTATCCAACATGCCGCTAGGCCAGGTAATTTCCAAATCAAGTTATCCAATATGCCGCAAGGCCGGATAAATTTTCAAATCAAGTTATCCAGCACGCCGAGAGGCCGTATAATTTTCAAATCAAGTTATCCAGCACGCCGCGAGGCCGGATAATTTGTCAAATCAAATTATCCAGCACGCCGCAAGGCCGGATAAATTTCCAAATCAAACTATCCAATACGCCGTAAGGTTGGATGATCCTCCAAACCAAATATCCAACACGTCTAAACGCAATTACGGTGGAATATTATTTGGGAGGTGCGTACGTCGATGTTTACCATCGGGGCGTAGCTCCTCAATATAACATCAGGTCGCCTAGACCGGATATCACTCAATGAGGTGCTTCAAAGCCGAACGTCTGATGGGCACAAGATACTCAAATTGATGAAAAAGCCCATTTTCTCACCGTTTAAATATCACGCCAAATTTTGTATTTTCATCGTGTTTATAAATGATATTGTTCAACTTGTTTCTCTTATCTTGTTGCGTATTATAGATTTCTTAATCAAAGGTTCCCTGATTTCAGGGGTAATTAACAATGAGCGCTTGCGCTCATTGGAAGCCAGAACCCATTAAACAAAAACCTTATTAATTTAAGGTGAATTTGAAATGGTTATATTACATTCCTAATATAACACAATTTTGACCCCACAACTACTCTTGTATTTTGAAGAAGGAAGAGAATTATAAGTTGCATTACCTATGAAAGTGGAATTGCTTCCTTCAAATTAAGATGTCATCGTTATTCGTTTTCCATGAAGCATGAAAAACAATAAAGCAATGAAGCATTAACTGACACCTTGACACTTCTAACTGATTATGGAGTGTTTATCGTAGATACATGGCAGTGCTTATTGTAGATTCATGGCTTATGGATAAAATCTAAATTATGTTGATATTGTTAGAGACAAGATATTCTCTTTTATGCTATGTCAGATGCAGACATTAATTTAGTATGTACTTTCCTATGATGCATGCATTGATATTGCTTTATTGTTGATGTTGCTAATTAATTGTATTCACAATTGTCTTGCCATACTTCTGAAACCTGCAGTACATTCTTAAAATTGGCGAGGGAGCTGCAACACAATGTATCAGTGGCTTCACAGCATTAGATGTTGCCCCTCCTCGAGGACCTCTCTGGTGTGTATCTTTTTGTCTACCCATACTTAAGCTATTTCATATTGTGCACAATTTAGTTTACAACATTTGGAACTCATGAAACTTGTGCAGGATATTGGGAGATGTGTTTATGGGAGTTTATCATACGGTATTTGATTACGGCCAGCTGAGAATTGGCTTTGCAGAAGCAGCTTAAGCAAGATTTTGCATCTATTATGAAGCAATAGTGTGCTCCTATGAAAAGCAATGGAATAGTGTCTATTGTAAAGTGTGTTTATTCGTGGGTATTCGGAAATGTGCACAACTAAAACTATATCCTCAGATAATTTTATAAATTATTGTATGTTAGTTATTTTAGTATTATTAGTTGACAAAATAATTTAGAATGATAAACAGTCTTAAATGCATAATTCATATAATATGCCTTATCAAGTTATCATTATTTAAAGTAGAATGTGAACTTGATATGAACCAGTTTTTGTGTAGCTTTTGATATTATCTAAATAATTCTCTTGTGCTTGCATTGTATGCCCATATTGTTAATCATTTATATTTCTCTTGGAATTGTCTATGTATATTTGGATGCATTAGTGATACATGTAACTAGGTGAATGTGATAAATGTGTAAGTTATGCGATTGTGTTACCTATGGCTGGTAATATAATATGACCCGTTGACATCCCTATACATGTGGTATATGAATATTGGAATGTGATTGTAATATATTATTATTCTTTAAACACTTTGAGATTTGTTTAATATTTTCTTCCTTAATGATATCTTATTTGCTTATAGAGAACCGTATTGTTTTGATCGAATCTTGGGGTAAAGAATTAAATTATCCAAGAATTTGCATAGTTACTAGTGCACTAATAATTACATTTAAAGAATTTAAATGCTTGAGATTGACTTTAAATAATTCTTGGTTAACACTAGTGATTAATTTGGGGTAACTATAGATTAAACCAAAACTCTTATCATTTTGCCTCTGTTTAACAAAAAGAATTTATTAAATTTATCACAAATCTCAAAGCTGCTTAAGCTAGAATTTGCAAGTAATTGTTTTCCCCTGATAAAACAATAGCTGAGAGTCGGCTTGGCAAAAGCTACTTTTGGAGCCTACTTACTGTTGTAGGCTAGAATGCAATAGTTATATGTTTACAAATTGACAGCGAAACATTGAAACAAACACTCAAAAACTTGATAAAAACTATCAAAATTGATATTATAGACCAGCAAACAACAGACAAATTTAACAGAGAGCAGACGGGACCAAACTAGCAAACAAACTACATTAGGCATTTGGCTTGTTGTGCATACATAGAATGATTAGTAGATTCTAATTTGTATGTTGTGGAAACGGCAACGAGAACCTGCACATGAGGCAAGTGCGGAGCCATTTTCTTAGGCAGATGCTATGAAATTGGTGGCAGCATGGCATCATGTCAAGTTCATCAGCCGCCACTAAATCCATTAAACAGATGCCACATTCTCCTTCTTCATTTCCTTGGAAGGTGACACTAGCAAGATTTTCATGCCACCAGGGGGTTTCCACCGCTGAGTGTGAAGAATGGCGAGGAGGAGAATCAGCCATATCTATCTTGGCGTAGAGGAACAATGCACTGTGGCCGGACAGCAAGCGGAATTGGTGGGCGGCGAATTTGCTGTAGTTGTAGAAGGCGCGAAGGAGAATGTAGTGATAGGCGGAGCCAACGCAAGCAACGACGGAGGGAATCATCAAATTCACTTCTTGGGAGCAGGCGCGGTTGTCCATGATGCAGGGAAAGGGTGGGAAGAAGTAGAGGTGCTCGGATTGTGTCGAGTAATCTCCGGCGGGGGTGATAAAGTGGAAATCAACGGATAAATGCGGGTTACCTCCGCCGCTGCCGCCTCTTGCTTCAGCAGCACCGATCGTCATGTGAGCATGGAGACGAAGTCGCATATCTTGATTTGGACTACGAATTCGATTAATAATTTCTTGTATTTAAATGGTAATAAATATTTAAAAAGTTTAATCACTGCTCCTCATATTCATAAGTTTAAATCTTATAAAATTAAAAACATAAATACATTCTTTCAAAGTACTCACAGATTAAATTTTAGAAACATACAAGTTTTCGAAAACAGAAAACTTACGGTTACAAAAAATGATTTTCAACAATAACAATTTCAACAAAGAAAAAAATATAAAAAATTTTATTTTTAATAAGAATACTTAAATAGAGGATAAACATATTATAAATTCCTCTAACTATTAAATTTTGTTAATAAATTGAAGCCAATTACATATGAATTATTAAAATAATTTTGTAGAGTTTTTCTATAAAGAAAGACTTAAAAAGAATAATCTAAGCACTCAAATTAACACATTATTGTGGCAAAACAATTTATAAGTGAAAATAAAAAAATATATAGTTATTTGTACTTGATATGCATCCTTATTTATTTACATATTGTTTTAGCATGATTCATTCATTCAGCACCCATGAGTGGATCCACTAGGAATAAGAGAGCATCGCGTTAGATACGGTTCCCTCCATAGATTTCACCAGCATTAGCATGCATCAAAAATATATTATGATTGCATAAAATTACCATTGTAGCACTTGCTATTTATGGTAAGTTGTGGATTGTAAATTATACATGCATCCACCCTTAAAATTTATGAAATATAACTCATGCATTATGATAGGATTAGTGCATGACATTCTCTTTTGCATTACAATATAATATTGGCAAGTTTCTCATGTGCTAACTGTCACGCCTTGAATTGTGTTAATAAATTTTTAAATAAAATTACACAAGAGTCACACTTGACTCGAGCCCAAGCATGCACATGCAGGGGCTAAGCGGTTAAAAATTACTGATCTAGGCATGACCGGCAAGAGCATGTCCCCGACGTACTCCTCAGCCTAACCAATCTGGACACTTGGACACTCGTGTCAACGAGTCGAAGGCCGCCACGCCTCTATCGAGGACCACTGCATGAACTGGCTCTAAAGTACCACCGAGTACACCCAAGACTCAATGCCAACGCAGCGCGCGTATGAGTCTAGTACACCCAAACAATTACGAAATCTCACGTAGGCGGTAGCGCACACATGTGCGGAAGGCCACATCATGCAGGACACTGGGCACATGCCCAAAATCTCCAATAGATCGCATGTAGGCGGTCGGACGCACTAGCTCGCACACTCGCTGGATTAACGTGTCGTAGATGTCCGACACAATTCATCTGGCACACGCCGGGCAACATCGCACAAGGCTGACGCACTTGATCAGAGCACGGAGAGGGGCGAGATATCGCCAGCCGATAATGACAACTCGACCGAGAGCGTAGAGCTTGAGGAGTCAAAGAGGGGAATACGCCAACCGAGGGCAGAAGATCGGCCAAGAACAAGAACCATGTCTGATGTCTCGTATTTATATTGTCTTTTAGACTTATATTTACCTGAGAATCGAGACATATTTTCATGCTTTTATATCTCTTTCTAGCTTATTTCACTGACTTTTTTCAGAAGCTTCACTACTTGTCATATTTGTTGAATACAGGGTAATTCACTCACTTTTAGAGCTATATAGAGGTATATTTGCATCTTCGAGTGAATCAAGAACCTTGACAAGAAGTTTGGCTTCAAAAGGGATTAATTTCAAGAATTATGGCTGAGGCCATAATCTACATCATGACTGTAATTCTCTAATTGGCTTCTCGATGGACCCGTTTTGATGCAAGCGTAGTCATAATTAAAAGACGTTCCTCTAACTTCCTCGACGATAACCTTTCCGTTGAAGACGACCTCAACAAGGAGATTACGGGCATAGCCATAATTCATCAAATTGCAATCTTCTGATCAGCGGTTTCTGACGCTATAACTCCGGCCACAAATCAAGCCAAGGCCATACTGCCCACTTGCAAATTTTGAGACAAATTGAACTTCCACACCAAGATTACGGGCATGGCCATAATATGCCTCACGGCCATAATCTACCTCATGACCGTAATCTTGCAGCGGCCAAAATTTATTACCAACTGCTAGAATTTATTACCAGCCGCCCTGCTTTAAATGCTCTTAACTCCTTCATTTTAACTCCGATTTGGATGTTTTTGGAGTCGAAACGAAGAGAATTAAATGAGCATTAATTATTTGAGAGTTACAAGAATTAATGAGGCTGAAATTAATGCATAACAGTAACATTACGGTTACAACTATAATGGTCCATTACACCCGTATTTATGGAGCCGCTTGTAATGAATGGGCTATAACTCCCTCATTATGGCTTCGATTTTAATGTTCTTGGTATCAAAACGCAGCTAATTCAATTTCCCATCAATATATGCGTTTAGAAATTATTTTGGACACTATTTAAAGGGCCAAATTCGCTGAAGAATCCAGTGCCTAGTTGGGGCTCAAGGGGGGCGAGCGAATTTGCAAAGGGAAGTTCTTGGTGCTGACAACAAGGGAGGAGGAAGGAATGGTGCACATCATCCTAGAAGACTTGAAAGAATGTTGCAGCGCTTCTGTAGAGAGTTTGCTTCCTCTTTTTTCTATCTTATCTTTAGTTTCTTCTATTTCTTTAAAGATTTGTACTGAATCGATGCTATGATAATATAATCTTTTTAATCGGAACAAGGGTGTATTTGAGTTGTTTGGATCTTGTTTTTGAACTTGTTTTCTCATAGCTAATGTAATTTTATCTTGTGTTTATTCGATCTGTGCTGTTTTATTGCTAGTATTGCTTGATCAGACAATTACTTTTCTTGGGCGTGCAAGAAGAACCGAAAGGTGAATTGCGATGCTAGATCTGCCTTATCGATCATGCTTTGAGCTGTCAAAAAATGGGTCAGGATTTGTGTGAGGAACCTTATAATATCTCTGAACCCAATGGATCAATCTAGGTCCGGTTAGCCACGAAAGTAGGATGCCGATCTAGATTGATACCGGATTACGCCATCGAAAGAGGGTAATCTGTACCATTAGATATTTCCTTGAACACTTTTAAAATTGTGTTGTTATGATTTTATCTTGTTTGAGTTTAAGATCCATCAACGAGATGTACTCGAAGTTCCGATGTTTCTAAACCTTGTTTTCTATCCAAAACTTACACTTGCTTGATTCGGCTAGCATTTGTATTTAGTTGTATCTTCATTTATTTTCGAAAAACCCAAAAACATTTACCTGATTGTCTAGCTATTGATTTGCAATCACTCGGTACTTGATCACTGTCCCTATAGGGTTGACATCTTAAGTACTACTATGACAAAACTGTCACGCTTGCGGTTAGTAGTACAGTAAAGTACACATCAAGTTTTGGCGCTGTTGCCGGGGACAGGCAACCAATATCGAAGTGATTTAAGAATTGGTAGACTAGACTTTATTCTGTTTATTTTTGTTTCTTGCTTTTCTTAGTAACTTAGTTCGCATTTAGTTAGCATAACTTTGCCTTGGCATAGACTTTCTGAAATATTCACTATCCAACTTTTTAAGTCATAGAAGTCTTTGAAGATATGGCCATCTCATTATAACTTGCTGATCATTTTAGGTAAAAGCTGGTGGAAATTTTAGATGATGTTCCAGTCAAACTGAAAAGGACAAGAAGAACAATGAAAAAACTCAAACTTATGTGAAAGTCCTTGATTCTACTGAACAAATCATATCTGAAAACCTATATGTGGCAGCACCCCAGGTAACTATTGAAAAAAAAACATATACCTGATATCACTGTCTCACAATTTAAGGTATGCATCCCTTGGTGTTGACTTATATATATATTTTTTAAAACTCGGAATGATACTGCGGTCGAGCTAACGATAATAAATTAGAGCTTCTTGGGAGGCAACTTAAGTGCTTTATTTTTTCGATTTTAATTAGTTATTTCTGACAAATGTTATTTCATGTTTATTGTAGGTTTATTGCAGGTTTATGTTTATATCTTTTGTTTTTTTAAAAAAAAAACACCACATTTCGGCCGTAATGCTAAGGGCAGCCGTAATTTTTCCCAAATCATGGGAATCAAGTTCTACGAGCGCCCCCTTTTCCACCTCTGTTTCTCCAATCAACGCCGCTCTTCATTTTCTTCAACTGAAATCAGCAAGCTACCTGTTGGAGATGACATCTGCAACCTCTCTTGTGCACTGGCTTCACCATTCAAAACCTTTTGCAACCATTACTCAAAACGGCGCCGCCCTCCATTGATCCAACCTGAAACTGCCGCCGCCCCATCCTCCAGCTTCAAAGAAAACTACCGCCACTACTTACTCTTCTACAAGTATTTGCAACCTATTGTAACATCCAGTTATCTTAACCCCAAACAAGCAACACAAATCACAAAAGAAACAGGATGTGTCATACAAGATCGATTCACATGCTAGGTAAAACCGAGTTCAAGAAACACAATCTGAAAATTTTCAAAATTCATACATACAATCTCCAAGAAACACAAATTTCATAAATGTACCTGCCACCACGCAATCCTTGCACTAGACATATGCAAGGCAACAGTTATATCAAATCCGATGGCATAAATACAATTCGATTCGAAATTCAAAGCAAAGCCACAAAAATCGATTTTTATAAACTCATACCAAACACCGAAACCAGGCCAAAGCCCGCGGTGACACAAAAATCAAACTCTTAAAACTGCCACAACCGGCAACATAATATCGCATAGTTTAGCCACACTGGCAACACAAATTCTCATAATTCACATAGTTCACATAGTTCATATAGTTCATATAATTCATATGGTTCGGCCACAACCGGCCCCAGATAATTAAGCACAAAAATTCTTAAACAGCAAACTAGCATAATATCCACGCCAATGCTAACTCAAGAATTGCGCCCCTGCTCTATGCCTGAAAATAGTGAGGGGTGAGCTACACAGCCCAGTGAGTGGATAGTCTAAATGTGATATGTTAAGGGTTTGAATTTCAGCCCTGTATTGTGATATGTGAGGGGGTTGTTGTTCAGCCTGCCTAATGTGATTATTGTGATATGTGAGGGGGTTGTTGTTCAGCCTGCCTGTTGTGATTATTGTGATGACTATCCTAGAGTCTAGTTGACACTTAGGAGTCCACCGTTGTGAAATAAGATATAAGATGTGTCTGTGTTGTCCAGTAGGAACCCTTTGGGAGAACGGGTGATATAAGACGCAAAGTGCCATGTCTTGGTCAGACAGGGGCCACCTCTTGATGTCATCACTCTTAGACGCTTAGATTTTTGTGTTATGGGGTGATCGTAGAGCAAAGTGCCACATCGTGACCTGGCGGGGGCCACCTCTTGAATCTACACACCGTCCATCTATATGTTGCATGTGATTTGCAGGCTTCTCCCAGTGCTTAGGCCAAAGCCGGGTTAGACCATAATGGTCACTACTGAATATGCTGGACAACTAGGTTAACTAAGCGGTTAGTGTGTTTAGTTGGTTTAGAGTATAGCTCTAGAACCTTGGTTACTCTGTGGTGACACTGGTGTGATGTCTTAGCAGTGTACATCTGACTGTTTCATATGAGTTCAGTGCTTTAATTATTGTTATATGTTGACATGATATGCTGTTACATGTTTTTTAAAAATAACCTGCATATATTTTTGAGTGTATGTTATGGATGGTCGATTTAGACTATCCACTCACTGGGCTGTGTAGCTCACCCCTCACTATTTTCAGGCATAGAGCAGGGGCGCAATTCTTGAGTTAGCATTGGCGTGGATATTATGCTAGTTTGCTGTTTAAGAATTTTTGTGCTTAATTATCTGGGGCCGGTTGTGGCCGAACCATATGAATTATATGAACTATATGAACTATGTGAACTATGTGAATTATGAGAATTTGTGTTGCCAGTGTGGATAAACTATGTGATATTATGTTGCCGGTTGTGGCAGTTTTAAGAGTTTGATTTTTGTGTCACCGCGGGCTTTGGCCTGGTTTCGGTGTTTGGTATGAGTTTATAAAAATCGATTTTTGTGGCTTTGCTTTGAATTTCGAATCGAATTGTATTTATGCCATCGGATTTGATATAACTGTTGCCTTGCATATGTCTAGTGCAAGGATTGCATGGTGGCAGGTACATTTATGAAATTTGTGTTTCTTGGAGATTGTATGTATGAATTTTGAAAATTTTCAGTTTGTGTTTCTTGAACTCGGTTTTACCTAGCATGTGAATCGATCTTGTATGACACATCCTGTTTCTTTTGTGATTTGTGTTGCTTGTTTGGGGTTAAGATAACTGGATGTTACAGAATGGTATCAGAGGAGTTGGCTAGCTAAAACTTAGTTCGGGGGAAAACATGTTTGTGTATTGCTAGACATCTGATAGGTTTATGTTTGTTTCCTTATTATGGTATGTGTGTGTGGAGGAATTAAGATGGTGCGATCCAGAGGAAATGCTAGCAGTGAAGGTGAGCAGACCTCGGATCTCACGAGAGCCATTGCGACTCTGACAGGCATGGTACAACAACAGGGTGCCATGATAGAGAGGCAAGCTCAGATGCTGCAGCAGCAACAGACTCAGCATCAAGAAGCGCAATAGCAGCTCTTGCAGCAGTTGACTCAGGAGAGATCCCAGACTACTACTCGAGGAGTGGGGACTGACTCTCAGGAGGACACTCACAGGTGCTATGCCTCACTTGTGAGTGAATTCCAAAAAACTGGGTCCTAGCTCTTTTTATGGGGGCTCAGAATCAAGTACTGCAGAGAACTGGCAGTTGGTTTTGGACAAGATTTTTCAAGTCATGCGTTGCACAGATGAGGACAAGCTGTGTCTGACCACCTATATGATGCGTGGTGACGCAGATGAGTGGTGGAAGGGCGTGGTGAGGCTTGCTGAAGAAAAACATGAAACAGTAGATTGGCCCTATTTCTTGTCTCAATTTAATGAGAAATACTTCCCTGATAGCTTGGTGGAGGACCGAGAGGTGGAATTTATTCACCTGGAGCAGGGTGATATGACTGTGGACCAGTATGAGTTACGGTTCACTAAGTTGGGAAAGTATGCCCCTCACCTGATAAACACTGAAAAGAGGAGGGCTACTAAGTTTCTCAGAGGTCTCAGATGGGACATCAGGGAGCAGGTTGGCGCTCAGCACTTGGAGACTTATGTTGAGACTGTTGGGCGAGCACGCACCATAGAGAGATACATATCTGAGAGGAGTTCTAATGCTGCCGCGACTGTGATTCCTACAATTGAGGCGACAGTTCCTCAGTATGGTAATGGCGGCAAGGGTAAGAAGTACCCTAGGCATAAGGACTACAAGAAGAGCAGGTATAAGCCTTACTCTTACAAGGCACCGCAGCAGTCCAGGGATGTACCGCAGCAGTTCAGGGATGCCAGGGATGTAAAGAACAGCAACACTGAGAACTGGACTTGTCATTATTGTGGGCTCAAGGGACATCTAATGAAGGACTGTTATAAGAAGAATGGTGTTTGCTTCAGGTGTAAGAAACCTGGGCACATGGTCAAGGACTGCAAAGAGCCTGAGATGCAGCATAGAGGCGCAGATAAGCCTACAGTCCAGACCCGAGTTTATGCTGTGGCTGAGAAGGATAAACGAGCTTCCCGATCCGTCGTGGAAGGTACCTTATTTGTATTTGATCAGTTAGCTCGCATTTTATTTGACCTAGGTGCAAATTTATCTTTTGTATCTGTTAGATTTGCTGCATGTTTACCTGTAATACCTAAGGTGCTAGATTATGTGGTGTCTGTGAGTACTCCCTTAGGAAAATCATTATCTACAGACACTGTTTGTGCTGATTGTGTAGTGCATGTAGAGGGTTATGAGTTTCTTGTAGACCTAATCCTTTTAGACATGCAAGACTATGATGTCATCCTAGGTATGGATTGGTTATCCTCACACCATGCCTCTGTAGATTGCTTTGAGAAAGTAATCACCTTGAATCTGCTAGATGGGAATCGGATTTTTGTGAGAGGTCTAGTGTCAGACCAAGGACCGCATGTGATATCTTTCCTGCAGGCCAGGAAGTTACTTGCTAGTGGGTGCAAGGGTTATCTTGTGCATGTTAAGGTGCAGGATGATTCTACTTCTGATTTGACTCAGATGGTGGTGGTGAAAGAGTTTCCTGACGTGTTCTCTGAGGAATTTTCGGGCTTGCCACCAATTCGAGAAGTAGAGTTTGGCATTGAGTTGGCGCCAGGAACGGCACCTATCTCCAGAGCTCCTTACCGTATGGCTACTTCAGAGTTGGCCGAGCTTAAGAAACAACTGGAGGAATTGCTAGAGAAAGGGTATATCGGGCCTAGTGCTTCTCCCTGGGGAGCGCCAGTGCTGTTCGTAAAGAAGAAAGATGGAACCCTGAGGATGTGTATAGATTACAGGCAACTGAACCAAGTGACTATCAAGAATAAGTATCCTCTTCCCAGAATTGATGATCTATTTGATCAATTACAGGGAGCGACAGTGTTCTCTAAGATTGATCTGAGATCAGGGTATTACCAGCTTAGGGTCAAGGATGAGGACATATTTAAGACTGCTTTCAGGACCAGGTATGGGCATTTTGAATTCCTAGTTATGCCTTTTGGACTGACGAATGCACCTGCTGTCTTCATGGATTTGATGAACAGGGTGTTTCACGAATTACTTGACTCTTGTGTGGTAGTCTTTATAGATGATATCTTGGTGTACTCTCGGACTACTTCAGATCATGTCAGTGACTTGCGCAGAGTGCTAGAGATTCTGAGGAAAAACCGATTATATGCCAAGGCTAGTAAGTGTGAGTTCTGGCTAGAAAAGATCAGTTTCCTTGGGCATGTGATTTCTGGTCAGGGGGTGTCTGTGGATCCAGTTAAAGTGCAAGCCATCCTTGATTGGGGAAGACCGACTAGTGCTACTGAGATTAGAAGTTTCCTGGGATTAGCAGGTTACTACCGGAGATTTGTTGAGGGATTCTCCAAGCTGGCGGGTCCTTTAACTAAATTGACCAGAAAGGAGGCCAAATTTATTTGGGATGACAAGTGTGAAGAAAGCTTTCAAGAGCTAAAGAGAAGGTTGACTAGTACACCGATCCTCATTATTCCTAGTGATGGGGAAAGGTTTACTGTTTATACGGATGCTTCAGGCAAAGGGTTGGGTTGTGTCTTGATGCAGAAGGGTTCTGTGGTAGCCTATGCTTCGAGACAACTGAAGGAGTATGAGTTGAACTACCCTACTCATGACTTAGAGTTGGCGGCCGTAGTCTTTGCTCTGAAGATATGGCGTCACTATTTGTTGGGTCAAGAGTTTGATCTGTTCACTGACCACCAGAGTCTCAAGTACATCTTCACTCAGAAGGAGTTGAACATGAGACAGAGAAGATGGATGGAGTTGATCAAAGATTATGACTTCTCTATTCAGTATCAGGCTGGAAAGGCCAATGTAGTGGCGGATGCACTGAGCAGACATCCAGTTACTTCAGTAGCTGCTTTACGGGTCAGTGAGTGGCAGTTACTGCAGGAGTTCAGAGATCTCAGGATCAGTGTTACTCCTAGAGTTCAGTCTGGATATGTGGCTTTCCTCAGAGTACAGTCTGCTTTGTTGCAGAAGATCAGAGATCAGCAGTCTGTGGATCCGAGATTAGTTCAGATCAGGGATAGTTTGGTTGCGGGTACAGTTCAGGATTTTAGCTTGTCTGATGATGGTATTCTTCGGTTTCGTGGAAGGGTGTGTGTCCCTAAGGAACCGAGCTTGAGGAAAGAAATATTGGAGGACAGCCATAACTCCAAATATTCTCTACATCCTGGCGTGACTAAGATGTATCAGGATCTCAAGAAGAGCTTTTGGTGGCCGGGTATGAAGAAAGAAGTGCTTGATTTTGTCTCTAGGTGTTTAACCTGTCAGACTGTAAAGGCTGAACATCAGAAACCTGGTGGTTTGTTGCAGCCTCTTCCTATTCCTGAGTGGAAGTGGGAATGCATCAGTATGGATTTTGTGTGTGGTTTGCCCAGAACCAGATTGGGTCATGATGCTATTTGGGTGATTGTGGATAGACTCACTAAATCAGCCCATTTTCTTCCGATTAAGATGACTTATCCTTTAGAGAGACTGGCTAGATTGTATATTGATGAGATAGTCAGACTGCATGGAGTGCCTGTTGATATTGTGTCTGATAGGGACTCTCGATTTTTGTCCAGATTTTGGAAGAGCTTACAGGAGGGTTTGGGTACTAAGTTGAGTTTTAGTACAGCATACCATCCTCAGTCTGATGGCCAGACGGAGCGTACTATACAGACTCTAGAAGACTTGTTGAGAGCTTATGTGGTTGATTGGAGTTCTGAGTGGAACCGGGATCTATCTTTGATAGAGTTCACTTATAATAATAGCTTCCACTCCAGTATTCAGATGGCTCCTTATGAGGCTTTGTATGGAAGAAGGTGTAGGACTCCCTTGTGTTGGGAGGAAACTGGTGACAGAATGATTTTGAGATCTGATGCAGTTCAGGAGACTACTGATAAGGTCAGAGAGATTCAGGATAAATTGAAGATTGCTCGGGACAGACAGAAGAGTTATGCCGATGACCGTCGTCGTTCCCTGGAGTTTACGGTAGGGGATCATGTTTTCTTAAAAGTGTCACCTACTAAGGGTGTTATGAGGTTTGGCAAAAAGGGCAAGTTGAGCCCTAGGTTTGTAGGCCCTTTTGACATTATTGAGAGATTTGGTCCAGTGGCTTACAGGTTAGCTTTTCCTCCTGCTATGGATCATGTGCATAATGTGTTCCATGTTTCTGTTTTGAGGAAATATCATCCTGATCCATCTCATGTATTGGAGTTGGAACCTCTTCAGATTCAGAGTGATTTGACCTTTGAGGAAAGACCTCTCCGGATTGTAGATAGAAAGGATAAAGTTCTGAGGAACAAGACTATACCTTTGGTAAAGGTTATTTGGGGAAATCAGTCGGTTGAGGAGGCGACATGGGAGACTGAAGCTGATATGAGGAAGTTTTATGCTTATCTTTTTGATGATATGAATGCTGAGCTTTAGAGGACTAAAGCTTTATAAGGAGGGAGGGATGTAAGATCCAAGGATCTTAAGTCCTGGTAAGTATTATTTTTGATTTAAATAAAATCATTGACTGTGGATGTTAATGTTAACTAATTAACTAGCTTATTGGATGTTAATTTTCAGTTAATTAATTAGAGTTTATTGCTTGTTAATTTGAGTTAGTTAATTGTTAATTAATTAGAGTTTATTGGTTGTCAAATTAATTAGAGCTTATTGGTTAATTAATTAGACTTAAATTCTTATTGGATTTCGGTTAAGTGAATGGTTAGTTAATGGCTAAAATTATGGGTTATTTGGGTTTGCAATGAAATTAAATGATATTGGGTTTAAAATTTGAATTAGTGGATTATAAACCTTATTGGAATCAACTAGTTAACGGGTTTTAATAATTAATTAACCGAAAATTGTATTAGTGTTTAGGGTAAGAAATTAGGCGTTTTGGCGTTTTTTGGCTTGGAGAAAAATTAAGGTGGCGACTTGAAGAGATTGGCGACGGCTTGGAGGCTTGGAGGCAAAAATTCTTCTTCCTCTTCCTTTTCTCCCTTTGGCCGGCGTCTTGGTGTTTGGAGGCGTTCCTTGTCCATTGTTGGCGTCTTCCTAGGAGTATTTCAAAGCCTTAGACGAATTCTTGTGGAAGTTTTCACCTTGGTATTCACGGTTAAGAGGTGAGTGGGGTGTCTAATCGATTTCTATCTATTTGTTTGTGTTAAAAGATGTGTTAGATGATACATTTGCTTGTTGGAAACCTTACCATGCTAAAACCGAAATTCAAGACTTCACCATGATGAAAACCGAATTTTGTAAAGGTGATTATATCATGAAAACCGAATTTTGTAAAGGGGATTATATGATGAAAACTGAATTTAAGGTATTAGATGTTTCTTCATGTGAAAAACCGAAAATTGCAAGGATGTATATATCATGAATGCTAACTAGGGTTTCACTTTTGAAATAGATAATATGCTTGAAATCGTGGGCTATATGTGTTGTAATTTTAATCCTATGTAATGTATTCTTAAATGGTTAACTAGGGTTTAGATTTATATATGTGTTGTATTTTAATCCTATGTTAAATTTTTGAATGCCCTGATAATTGCCAGTAATGCTAATAATTTTATGGTCATGTATTTTGTTTGAGAAATTTGGGTGATAACATAGCAAGGTTAGACTGAACTAATCAGCATGAAACCTAAGGACTACACTTCTCTGTGATTTTTGAATATTATGTGATTTTTGAATATTCTGTGATTTTTGAATATTATGTGATTTTTGAATATTATGTGATTTATGAATATCATGTGGTTATGGGATTTTCGAATATTATGTGTTATGGTTAGGGAATGGATAGGGCTAAGGCTAAGTGTTACCTTAAACTCAAGGGGATAGTCTATATGTGATATGTTAAGGGTTTGAATTTCAGCCCTGTATTGTGATATGTGAGGGGGTTGTTGTTCAGCCTGCCTAATGTGATTATTGTGATATGTGAGGGGGTTGTTGTTCAGCCTGCCTGTTGTGATTATTGTGATGACTATCCTAGAGTCTAGTTGACACTTAGGAGTCCACCGTTGTGAAATAAGATATAAGATGTGTCTGTGTTGTCCAGTAGGAACCCTTTGGGAGAACGGGTGATATAAGACGCAAAGTGCCATGTCTTGGTCAGACAGGGGCCACCTCTTGATGTCATCACTCTTAGATGCTTAGATTTTTGTGTTATGGGGTGATCGTAGAGCAAAGTGCCACGTCGTGACCTGGCGGGGGCCACCTCTTGAATCTACACACCGTCCATCTATATGTTGCATGTGATTTGTAGGCTTCTCCCAGTGCTTAGGCCAAAGCCGGGTTAGACCATAATGGTCACTACTGAATATGCTGGACAACTAGGTTAACTAAGCGGTTAGTGTGTTTAGTTGGTTTAGAGTATAGCTCTAGAACCTTGGTTACTCTGTGGTGACACTGGTGTGATGTCTTAGCAGTGTACATCTGACTGTTTCATATGAGTTCAGTGCTTTAATTATTGTTATATGTTGACATGATATGCTGTTACATGTTTTTTTTAAAAATAACCTGCATATATTTTTGAGTGTATGTTATGGATGGTCGATTTAGACTATCCACTCACTGGGCTGTGTAGCTCACCCCTCACTATTTTCAGGCATAGAGCAGGGGCGCAATTCTTGAGTTAGCATTGGCGTGGATATTATGCTAGTTTGCTGTTTAAGAATTTTTGTGCTTAATTATCTGGGGCCGGTTGTGGCCGAACCATATGAATTATATGAACTATATGAACTATGTGAACTATGTGAATTATGATAATTTGTGTTGCCAGTGTGGCTAAACTATGTGATATTATGTTGCCGGTTGTGGCAGTTTTAAGAGTTTGATTTTTGTGTCACCGCGGGCTTTGGCCTGGTTTCGGTGTTTGGTATGAGTTTATAAAAATCGATTTTTGTGGCTTTGCTTTGAATTTCGAATCGAATTGTATTTATGCCATCGGATTTGATATAACTGTTGCCTTGCATATGTCTAGTGCAAGGATTGCGTGGTGGCAGGTACATTTATGAAATTTGTGTTTCTTGGAGATTGTATGTATGAATTTTGAAAATTTTCAGATTGTGTTTCTTGAACTCAGTTTTACCTAGCATGTGAATCGATCTTGTATGACACATCCTGTTTCTTTTGTGATTTGTGTTGCTTGTTTGGGGTTAAGATAACTGGATGTTACACCTATGCAACAATTTCTTCCGATTTTATCGAAGGGACGCAATCGAAAGAGTAATCCCACTTATCGAAGTAGCGCCGCAGCCGCCTCTTCCATTCGCCAGATTTCCATGATTTATTGTGGTGACCCCTTTTCTGCCGCTGTGCCTTCAACGACATTACACTACTGCAGTGTGAGATTAATGTCATCATCAGTTCAACGCTGCTCTTCCGATCCAGCTGTTAACGCCATCCTCGCTTTCAATTGCTGAGTTTGTTGCTATATATAAAGGACTGAAGAAGGGCAATTCCTTCTCCGCGGATCCCTGTCCGTTCACTGATTCTGTTCTAGCTTGTCATTCTCTATTTTCGACCGCCAGTGACTCAGGAGGAGATGTGCTTCACCAAATCTGTTGAGACCCTATTCTTCTCCTCTGCTTTTGCTGTTGGAACTCTACAACCTTCCCTGTTTCTCACTGCCATCGGGGACTTTGACGCAGAAAATTTCTTTGCCACTAACAAAAGGAGGAAGCTGCTGGACCCCTGCCTGCTTTGTTCGATGCTTCTTCTTCTTGTAATTTTTATGGCTGCTGCTATTGGCTGCTCAATGACAATATAGATGCAGACATTTTTCTGAATCTCGGGTGATATTTGTTCTTCATCTGACTGATTTCATCTGCCGAGGCTTTTGTTGTTAATCTACCCCAACTGCTCTGCTATACAGATTTTGCCAAGAGCCTTCCTTCTCTTATTTTCACTGCCAGATCTCATGACAATCTTCCAGGTTCTAGTTTCATCTCGTCGCTAGCCTTTTTGATTTCACCTATCAATTGCTGCATTTGCTATAGCCCCCGAAACATCCATGTGACTCCTGCTTCTTCAGTTGTTCTGCCTCTTCATCAGATGCTATTTTGAGGCAGTGCTATGTCTTTGGCTTCCTTATGCGCAACGCTGTTCAAGTCCACAAATGCTAGTAGCTTTTCCAACTTCTCTAGGAGTCCAGCTGAATTTACATGATGACAATGAGGATGACCCACACGAGGAAGATGCTGAGACGAGCACTGATGATGACTCTGCCTAATCTTGTGAGTATTGCATCTCATTTCTCCAAATTTTGAGTTTTTTTTACATGCTATGCATAGGGACTGTGCATAATTTAAGTTTGGGAGATTGTGGGTTGAGTTCATTTTCAAAACATGATATACAGTAACTCAATACTTATGCTTTGTGCTTTGATGATACATTTCATATGCTGCACTCTAATGATATAATGAAGATAAGTGGTGATATTATTTTTGATGATGGAAATCATGATAGCTTAATAATTTATTGAATTTCTGGGATATTATCATTATGTTCTGAATCTTAGTCCAAAGTTAGGTATCTCATTTGATTATCTTTTGATGGAAAAAAAGGTTGTGGAGTGATAGATCCGAATTTTGATTAAGGTTTTTGCTTTCTAAGCATGCTTATGATCTTTCTGTAGAAGTATATAAATCTATCGGCTTGATTCTCCTTACTACTTTTTGGAAATAATCAATGCACTTGTCTATGGTTATAATCTCCTCAAAATACAAAAAAAAAACCATGAGAAAATAAATAGACTCCTCTACTTGGCACTGCGTAAAATTGGCAGTGGTATCGAAGACATGAGTTAAAGTCTCTGAGATAAAGAAATAATAAGACTCCTCTACTTGGCACTGCGTAAAATTGACAGTGGTACCTAAGACATGAGTTAAAGTCAAAACAAAAAAAATTTGAAGGGATGAAAATACAAATAAGAGTGCATTGGTGTCTTTCCAACTCACATCTCTGGTTGAATCAGGTCTGAACAGAGTGTATTCTCCAAACAGAGAATTATTGCAGCTCATGGAGGTAAGCCTCATCTAACTTTGGTATTTGGATCTTCACACCTTCATTCCTGACAATAGATGATTACCATGAATTCCCTGACTTGCTGAGGTTTGCTCATAATGATATCTTCTTGGGACAAAATATTTTATAAGATTGGCATGATTTCATCTTTATCTAATTACCACTTTTACCTACTCTTTATATGCTTGAGGACAAGCAATGGTCTAAGTCTAGGGGATTTTGATGTCTCGTATTTATATTGTCTTTTAGACCTATATTTACTTGAGAATCGAGACATATTTTCATGCTTTTATATCTCTTTCCTCCTTATTCCACTGACTTTCTTCAGAACTTCATTACTTGTCATATTTGTTGAATACAGGATAATTCACTCACTTTTAGAGCTATATGGAGGTATATTTGCATCTCCGAGTGAATCAAGAACCTTAACAAGAAGTTTGGCTTCAAAAAGGATTAATTTCAAGAATTATGGCTGAGGCCATAATCTACATCATGACCGTAATTCTCTGATTGGCTTCTCGATGGACCCATTTTGATGCAAGCGTAGTCATAATTCAAAGACGTGCCTCTAACTTCCTCGATGATAACCTTTCAGTTGCAGACGACGACCTCGACAAGGAGATTATGGGCACAACCATAATTAATCAAAGTCGCAATCTTCTGATCAGCGATTTCTGACGCTATAACTCCGGCCACAAATCAAGCCAAGGCCATACTGCCCATGTTAGTGTTATGCCCTACAGACCAATGTATGGACATGGTCCGGCATTATTTGAATGTACTTTGATAAAATTGATATAATCAATTAAGGCATGGTCGTTATTATGCAGATTGCTTTACCTGCGTTGATGTATTGAATTGCATAAATAATGTCCCAGAAGTTTGGTTGGATCCATACTCATAGTAATCCCCAGTCAAGGTGCCTTAATCGATATGGGACAGCTTTGGTGCATGTGAGACTGGTGTATGGGCTGGTTAGGTGCAGGGCACAGTAACGCAGACATACAGGTGCTTCAGCATTAGTTGCACTGGAGTGACCCACCGTGAGGATTGACTTGTCTAGTCAATAGGTCAATCTCACATGTGAGAGGTTTGCATTGATCCTTAGACTTGAGGTATTCATATCTAGATTTGATGATGGATATGTTTTGATGCAGTCTTACGTCTCTCCTAAATAGGTGACCAAAACGATTGTCATTGGGCATATCATAAGTCATGTAGAGACACGGATGACCAATAGTAGGATTTGCCCATTCCTTAATTGGAAGCATGATATCCACTTTGGAGCTCCCCACCTCATTGGTGCATGACAGGAATGTATGGCCATACTGTTTGAGTCATGACCAATAGATTGGATTAATAAACTTGAGACAAATCCAATGGCAGGATATCAGTTTAGGCAAAGGGATGCATGATGCATGGGAATCCTTGTTGCTCATTTAGGAGTTGTTGCCAGATGACTTAAGTCCATTGACATGGGTAGTAGTGATGTGTTGCTAAATACCTCTCAATACTTATGATGATTCTATCATTGCTACCATCGTCATTTAGATCCTATGGGGTCACACGCAATAGACTCTTGACATTGCATTAATCAGAAGCCTTATGATCAAGTTATTGGATAGCTTGGATCTATTTGGAAGATTTCATCAGCGCCAATGGGCCTGATGAGTTGGAAGAGAGTTATTGGAGCCAAACTTTATTTTTGGCAGGTTGACCCGAAATTGACCTAGAATGGTCACATTTGGATTAAGGTTGCATTGGATTGGATCCAATGGCTTAATCAACCCATGTAATGAAGTTTGGGCTAGCTCATTACCCAATGAGGCCCAATAACTAATTGTCATGAGAAGGGAATTGGCTAAAAGGGTATAATGGGGAGAAATTATCCCCATAGGCGCATGAAGGGTATAATGGGGTGAAAGAGGCGCCTAATGCTTCATTAGGAAGCAGTTGGCGCCTAGCCCTTGAACCCTTGATGGTATGCTTGCCTCTAAGGCAAGACTTGGGGCTGATATGGCTTCATGACTTTTATAGAAAGGTCTTAGGCGCATATGGAAGAGGGGATGAGGCTTATGGTAAAGTCTTGGAGACTTTCCTGTAGGTCCCCTTCGAGGGGGAGCGCAAACCCTAAGCATGCACAAATCTCAATTGCATGGGCGGAATTAGGGTTTCCATAGATCGCATGTAGTATATCTATAAGATTAACTTTGTTTGCTTATAAAGATCAAGAGAAGATCTCTTACCATAGCCATGATAAAGGGTGGCGACTTGGAAGCAAGAGGGCAAGTAAGCACTCCTCCAAAGATAACGCACACTAGATGAGAGATGGCTACCCTTTCGGATGTTCCTTGTGCTAGCAAGGGATCTCCAAAACTTCCTTGTCGTGTGTAGATGAAGAGAGGTGCTTGGCCGAGAGCTTCGTTGTGCAAGAGTTCCCCTTTTTTTTTCTCTTTGTCGAATGAAGATCACAAGAGAGTAATTGGGCAAATGGCGTTAAGGCTTTCATTCAAGTGATGGCGTTACACTTCCAAATATGGAAGGTTATGAAGCCATGCGACCACTTGAAGAAAAACCGCCCAAAATGCCTTCAATCCTTGAACCATACGTTCACCCATGTGAACCGGTTCAAGCCAATTAGGTTCAACTCAATTCGGTTCAAAAAACCAAATCAAACCAGCCCAAGCCATGGTCTAGATCTCTTTGAACCAAATGGTTCAAGATCCAACCGTTCATCTCTGGATGCTCTTGATCTCTCCGATCTAGCATCCACACTCTCGATCGAAGCTTACCGATCTCAAGCCCTAATCAATCAAACATGATCAGACCAGATCTCACTTACAATCAGAGTCTAAACTCCTTTAAACTGAATCCAAACAATTCAGTCCACACGATCTGACTTGAGTAAGCCATGTCATCAAATTGTGCGACCCTAAGGGTTTCCTTTAAATGTCGGTAACGACAACTTACGTTATCACGATCAGTGAGGGGTATCTAGCAACACATCACTGTCTCCCGATATAAAGGAAAGAGTCTTCCAAGACTACACCCAAATCACAGCACAAGTGTGAATCCATTTCACGAGGCATACATGTTTCCTTTGCCACTGGATGTTCTTATTGGACAAGCATGTCAAGCCTGTAACTCCAATACGATGAGCATGATTAGATCAGATGAACATAGTCATCTGGGTATGGCCATACACTTTCTCAATCATCTCATATAGGGGGGCCTTAGAACATCACACTCCTTAAACAAGGAGACGGCAATCCTTTATCTATCACTAGTGTCCTAACCTGACTCATGATCATTATCCAAGATAGTCTATAACCATTATATTTCAAATGATATTGAACTACCTCAAAACAATGACATTCATCATTTAGAAACACAAGTGATCTCAAGTCAAAGGACATGTGCCACTTGTAGCATACAAGGATTATTCACATTGTGACAAGCAATTGAATATCCTAGTAGGGTCTGTCCAGTACATCCAATGTACCCATGAGTCTACATCTTATTCCATGCTCGAAGCATCCTATAAGATTAGTGTTGGGGTATGCCCTTAAGGCTAATGTTTGAGGCCTTGGGATTGTAATAGTATCATTGTATAAACTCTTAAGTTTATGAAGGCAATGGTTGTTATTCAGGTTGTTACCTTGTCTGCTGTAATAAGTGTACTACTGAATAATGTCTCAAAGCTGTTCAGCTAGGCTGACATGCAATGATGTCCTTAGTCGATATATCTTGGTGAACATGAGACAGCCTTGATATGGTTAGACTAATATGTGTTCTAATCTTATAGGATGCTTCGAGCATGGAATAAGATGTAGACTCATGGGTACATTGGATGTACTGGACAGACCCTACTAGGATATTCAATTGCTTGTCACAATGTGAATAATCCTTGTATGCTACAAGTGGCACATGTCCTTTGACTTGAGATCACTTGTGTTTCTAAATGATGATTGTCATTGTTTTGAGGTAGTTCAATATCATTTGAAACATAATGATTATAAACTATCTTGGATAATGATCATGAGTCAGGTTAGGACACTAGTGATAGACATAGGATTGCCGTCTCCTTGTTTAAGGAGTGTGATGTTCTAAAGGGGCCCCCTGAATGAGATGATTGAGAATAGTGTATGGCCATACCCAGGTGACTATGTTCATCTGATCTAATCATGCTCATCATATTGGAGTCACAGGCTTGACACGCTTGTCCAATAAGAACATCCAGTGGCAAAGGAAACATGTATGCCTTGTGAAGAAGATTCACACTTGTGCTGTGTTTTGGGTGTAGTCTTGGAAGACTCTTTCCTTTATATCGGGAGACAGTGATGTGTTGCTAGATACCCCTCACTGATCGTGATAACGTAAGTTATCGTTGCCGACATTTAAAGGAAACCCTTAGGGTCGCACAATTTGATGATATGGCTTGCTTAAGTCAGATCGTGTGGACTGAATTGTTTGGATTCAGTTTAAAGGAGTTTAAACTCTGATTGTAAGTGAGATCTGGTCTGATCATGTTTGATTGATTAGGGCATGAGATCGGTAAGCTTCGATCGAGAGAAGTGATGCTAGATCAGTGAGATCAGATGCATCAAAAGATCAACGGTTAGATCTTGAACCATTTGGTTCAGAGAGATATCTAGACCATGGCTTGGGTTGTTTTGGTTTTGTCATTGAACCAAAAGCGTTGGACCGAATTCCATTGAACCGGTTCACACATGTGTGAACGGTTGGTTCAAGGTGGAAGCGTTTTAGGGCGGTTTGCTTTGAGTGGGCGAAAGCTTCATGACTTTCCATATTGGGAAATCATGTAACGCCTCATCTAAAATAAACGCCTCAACGCATGTTGTCTTCTTGCTTGGTTGTCTATCCATTCGTGAAGAGTTTGGTTTTGACGAAAAGAGGAAGAGCTTCATCGCCCTAGCCGAAAGTGTTCTTCATCTCCTTCATACGACAAGAGGACAAGAGCCTTGAAGCCTTGCTAGCACAAGGACGACAAGGAGTGAGCCAACTTCATCTTGTGTGTGGCACACTTTGGAGGAGACCCCTATCGTTCTCTAGCTTCCAAGCCGACTCCTTCTTCATGGCTATGGTAAAAGATCTTAACTTGATCTTTGAATTGAAAGAAGTTGATTATATAGACATACTACATGCGATCCTATGCAAACCCTATTTCCGCCCATGCGAAATCTTATGTTGCGCATGTTTAGGGTTCCCCCCCCCTATTCTAGGGGACCTTACAATTGGTATCAGAGCTTTAGGCTTCCGGTATGATCTATATGATTGCTTTGAAGTGTTTGTGATCCATACATGATGCTTTGTTGCGCTTACTTGATGCTTTGTTTTCATGATGCAAGGTTTACATTGTTTAGTTTGCGCTTGTATCATTGTTACAAGAAGTTTGCGCTCCCCCTTGAAGGGGACCCCCTAGATCTAAGGGTTATCAACATGCTAGATATGAGATATATCTTGTTTTCTCAAGTGCCGCATGTTGTTTGTTTGCGCATTGTTCTAGATGTTTTATAAAACTTACATCTTGCGCGCCTCATTAGATCTAAGGTGCCCCTACTTTAAATCCTTAGATGGGTTGATGGGGTTGAAAGCATCTTCTAGGTTAGATCCAACTAGTCTGATCAGACCATCTGACAGCCTAGATGGGTTGACCAGATAGCACCTGTGCGCAAGCACGAGGTGGCTATAGGTCGACTGCATCCAGGGCGTGTAGCGAGGTCTGGTTGAGACGACTACTGAACACACATGAGTTAGGCCCGGGGTCACACCCGCTTGCCGAAACTCATGAGGGTGGTTCAGCCCTTTGCGCATGCATGGTTGACCATTAGGTCAACTCAAGTCAGTTAGGACTTGGTGCATACAAGGGCAGAGGATCTGACTAGATGGATGAGTGGATCCCTATCAATGGACCATTGTAAGGTTGTAGGGCACATAAGAAAATTAAAATTGATGCCAATGGGTTTTCAAAATGTATTTTCTTTGTAATGGATCACATGTTGATTGAATGATGCCATGATGTTTGTCTATTTCATCTTATGTGGGTTGCCCTTTTAACGTGTGCTGTGCTGGGGCCTGCGAGCCTGGTAAATTATTATTGTGATCTGCGAATCACATTTTTAATGAATTTATTGTATAATTGACATGCGAGTCAAGCTTGTCTAGATAGATCAAAATGTATTTTGATTAGACAAGAGCACAAAGGCACACATCCAAGAGGAGCATTCAGCTGGTGGCGCACCTGAGGTGCTCTTGGCACAAGGGCCCTGGGTTGGACCAGATCAGATGCTAAAAGACCCATGAAGAGCAAGTGAAGACTTAAGCTAGGCTAAGGTCTTACTTAGGCTATGGGCTTTTACCACATAAGATCCATGCTTTCTGTTATTGTTTAAATAAATAGAATTGCATGTGTTATTTATCTTCTGCTATAGCCATAGGATTTGCCTGATAGTAAGAAGATAAAAGACCGTTAAAATCCAACGCTAAAATATCAAGCACGTAATGCCTTCTGACGCGAAACCTCACTGTTCTGACTATCGTTGGAGCCGTGTTGAACCCACTCAGTGGGCACGTCCATCTATCTTCAGACAGTGCGGGATTTCACCTGCGTGTTATAGAGTAGGGATTTATCCCTTCTCGTTGCTCAGCATAGCACATGGTGGTCCAGGGAGTAGGTCGGGTCAGCTTGACCATGTAGGCTACATATGTGGCGCATATGGTAGCACATGGAGGCAGCCATCTGTGGGATCAGAGACTGTGTTGGACCAACTCAGTTGGCGCAGTCTGCTGGATTGCCCAGATGAAGGGGAATCGCACGGGTTGGCGATTGGCTGGTACAGCCTACCAGAAATTAGTGCTTGTCATCTCTGTGCATCTTATCTCGCCTGAGCGGGACGCGGAGACCAAGTATGAAATCTGGATCCCATCTCACTAAAAGAGTGTTACTCTTTCGGACTGTTTACTGGATTTTTCAGTCAGACAAAATAGTGAGAAAAGAATCTTTCTTAAGTCCTGGATTGATTCTAGACATTGATACTGACCTTGCTGTTCTTGCATTGTTGTAGATTCCTGCAGCAACGAACACCATAAGCTTCAATGTGCGATCCCTACTGGAAAGGGAGAAGTTTGCTGGGCCAAACTTCTCGGACTGGTTCGGACACCTTAAGATTGTTCTTAAGGACAAGAGGAAACTGTATGTCCTCGAGACGGCTGTGCCGCCTCAACCCGCTCCGAACGCTGCAAGGGCGGTTCGTGATGCCTATGAAAAGCACGTCAATGATAGCATTGATGTCGCTTGCCTGATGCTAGCGTCTATGACGCCACCGCTGCAGCGTCAGCATGAGGATATGTCGGCTATAGAGATTATAGCGAACCTCAAGATGCTGTATGCTGCACAGGCGAGGACAGAACGCTATAATCTGACGAAGCTCTTCTTTCAGAGCAAACTGGCTGAAGGGAGCCCAGTGGGAGCCCACGTGCTCAAAATGATTGGGTACAAGGAGGCTCTGGAGAAACTGGGGCATACCATCAACCAGGAGCTTGCTGTAGATATTATTCTGCAGTCTCTCCCGGCTTCTTTCGATGCGTTCATTATTAACTTTAATATGAACAAAATCGATTGTACTCCGGCAGAGCTGCTGAATATGCTCTTGACTACTGAGGAAACTCTGAAGGGAAAGCCTTCAACCTCTGTCTTGATGGTTCCTTCGAGGAACAAGAAGAAGGGGAAGAAGGGCAAGGCCCCTATCAAGAACTACAGTAAGGCTCTGAAACAAAAGGTGAAGCGGGCGAAGGACAACAGGTGTTTCCACTGTGGCCAGCTGGGTCACTGGAAAAAGGACTGTAAAGCGCTCCAAGGAGATAAGAGGGGAAGCATCGCTTCTGGCTCAGGTATATTTGTGACTAAGGTCATGTTATCTTCTTCTTCTATATCATGGGTGTTGGACACTACATGTGGAGTTCACATTTGTTCAAATGTACAGGAACTCAAGAGAAGAAGGCAGGTGGGACAGCATGAGGTAGACCTACGCGTTGGAAACGGGGCACGGGTTGCTGCTGTTGCTGTAGGAGACTATTTCATTTCTTTACCATCTGGCATTGTATTGGAATTAAACAATTGTTATTTTGTACCGAGTATCACCAAAAATATTATCTCTATTCCTGCACTTGTCAGGAAAGGATTTGCCTTTGAATGCAACATTTCAAAGTGTGTTTTATCTTATGATAATATTATTTATGGAACTGGTTCAATTAACAATGGGTTATTCATGTTGGACATGGAAGATTCTGTACAAAACATTGATAATAAGAAAGCCAAGTATGCTGATGACAGCACCTTGTTATGGCATAGTCGTTTAGGCCATATTAACAAGAAGCGCATTAAGCGGTTGCATGATCATGGACTGCTGGGATCATTCTCCTATGAGGAGATTGATACATGCAAAGCTTGTTTAATGGGTAAAATGACGAAGTCACCTTTTCCTAACAAAGGTCAAAGGGCTTCAGGTTTACTTGACCTTATACACAGTGATGTGTGTGGGCCGTTTAGTAAACATGCCAGAGGTGGCTATCAGTACTTCATTACCTTTACTGACGATTTCAGTAGGTATGGTTATGTCTATCTTATGAGACATAAGAGTGAATCTTTTGACAAGTTCAAAGAGTTCAAAAATGAAGTACAGAATCAGCTAGGCCGAAATATCAAGGCACTTCGTTCTGATCGAGGTGGAGAATACTTCAGTCATGCGTTTACTGACTATCTGAAGGAGTGTGGGATTATCTCATAGCTCACTCCACCAGGAACACCGCAATGGAATGGTGTGTCCGAGAGGAGAAATAGAACGTTACTTGATATGGTTCGTTCTATGATGAGTCAGGCTACTCTACCTTACTCCTTTTGGGGTTTTGCACTGGAAACAGCTGCAAAGGTACTAAACCGAGTGCCATCCAAGGCAGTTTCAAAGACGCCATATGAGTTATGGTATGGGAAACAGCCGAGCTTGACATTTATCAGGATCTGGGGTTGCGAGGCTTATGTCAAAAAGCTCGCCTCTGGGAAACTGGAGAGCAGATCTGAGAAATGTATCTTTGTCGGTTACCCTAAGGAAACTAAGGGTTATTATTTCTACGATCCCAAAGAGAACAAAGTATTTGTTGCTCGGACGGCCATATTTCTTGAGAAGGAGTTTCTTCTTCAAGAAGCCAGTGGGAGAGAAATAAAGCTGGATGAGAATCCAGAGGAAGGACAAAGTAGTCAAGCGCAGTTGGATGAGCCTGAGCCGGTGGATCAGGTTATTGAACAACCTGAGGCTCAGATATCACGGGAACCGCGAAGATCGGGAAGGATCCGTCGACAGCCTGAGCGCTATGACGGAGTCTACATCATTGAAAATGATGAACCCCTCACTTATGCGGATGCGGTCAGTGGACCGGAGTCAGCTAGATGGCTTGAAGCTATGCGAGCCGAGATGGACTCCATGTCAGATAACCAAGTCTGGGATTTGGTTGATCCGCCTCCGGGAATAATCCCTATAGGCTGTAAATGGATCTTCAAGAAGAAGATTGACATGGATGGTAACGTCGTTACCTATAAAGGCAGGCTAGTTGCGAAAGGTTTCAAACAAATCTACGGGATAGATTATGATGAAACTTTTTCACCTGTAGCCATGTTCAAGTCTATTCGGATTCTTTTCGCGATAGCAGCATATTACGATTATGAGATCTGGCAGATGGATGTGAAAACAGCTTTCCTTAATGGAAATCTGGATGAGGATGTGTATATGACACAACCTGAAGGTTTCACTAATCCATCAGATCGTCATAAAATATGCAAGTTAAAGAGGTCCATTTATGGACTGAAACAAGCATCTAGAAGCTGGAATATTCGTTTTGATGAATCAATCTCTGAGTTTGGTTTCATCAAGAACGAAGATGACTCGTGTGTATATAAGAGGTTTAGTGGGAGCGTGATTACATTCCTAGTCCTCTACGTCGATGACATCTTGATCATTGGAAATGATATTCCAGAAATGCATGCGGTTAAGGCATGGCTAAGGAAATGTTTCCAGATGAAAGATTTAGGAGAAGCAGCCTATGTGTTAGGTGTGAAGATCTACAGGGATAGATCTAAGAGGCTTCTCGGGCTGTGCCAGAGTACTTACATCGATAAGGTCCTGGAAAGATTCCATTTAGAGAAATCTAAAAGGGGATATCTTCCAGTCAGACATGGTCTGAATCTTTCGAAGAGTCAGTGTCCACAAACACAGACTGAGAAAGATGAAATGGACAATACGCCTTATGCTTCGGCTATTGGGTCCATTATGTATGCGATGTTGTGTACTCGCCCAGACGTCGCTTACGGGTTAAGCGTGACCAGTCGTTTCCAAAGTAATCCAGGACAGGCACACTGGATTGCAGTCAAGAACATCTTAAAATATCTGCGGAGGACCAAAGATATGTTCTTGATATATGGTGGTCAGGAAGAACTCAGTATAGAAGGATATACTGACGCTTCATTCCAGTCGGACCAGGATGATTTCCGATCGCAATCAGGCTATGTTTTTAGCTTGAATGGTGGAGCAGTGGTGTGGAAGAGTTTCAAACAGTCAACTGTTGCTGATTCCACAACAGAAGCCGAGTATGTTGCAGCCTCGGAAGCATCCAAGGAGGCAGTTTGGATTCGTAAGTTCGTGAGAGAACTTGGTGTTGTTCCTTCGAGTGTCGATCCTTTGGTTATCTTCTGTGATAACACTGGAGCCATCGCACAAGCAAAGGAACCACAGTCGCACCAGAAGTCCAAGCACATACAGAGACGGTTTCACTTGATCCGGGAGATCATTGATCGTGGCGAGATCAAAATTTGCAAGGTTCATACAGATGACAATCTGGCTGACCCGCTTACCAAGCCTCTGGCGCAGCAGAAGCATGAGAAGCACTGTAATAACATGGGTTTGAGATTTCTCAACCATTAGATTAAGTGCAAGTGGGAGATTGTTGGGGTATGCCCTTAAGGCTAATGTTTGAGGCCTTGGGATTGTAATAGTATCATTGTATAAACTCTTAAGTTTATGAAGGCAATGGTTGTTATTCAGGTTGTTACCTTGTCTGCTGTAATAAGTGTACTACTGAATAATGTCTCAAAGCTGTTCAGCTAGGCTGACATGCAATGATGTCCTTAGTCGATATATCTTGGTGAACATGAGACAGCCTTGATATGGTTAGACTAATATGTGTTCTAATCTTATAGGATGCTTCGAGCATGGAATAAGATGTAGACTCATGGGTACATTGGATGTACTGGACAGACCCTACTAGGATATTCAATTGCTTGTCACAATGTGAATAATCCTTGTATGCTACAAGTGGCACATGTCCTTTGACTTGAGATCACTTGTGTTTCTAAATGATGATTGTCATTGTTTCGAGGTAGTTCAATATCATTTGAAACATAATGATTATAAACTATCTTGGATAATGATCATGAGTCAGGTTAGGACACTAGTGATAGACATAGGATTGCCGTCTCCTTGTTTAAGGAGTGTGATGTTCTAAAGGGGCCCCCTAAATGAGATGATTGAGAATAGTGTATGGCCATACCCAGGTGACTATGTTCATCTGATCTAATCATGCTCATCATATTGGAGTCACAGGCTTGACACGCTTGTCCAATAAGAACATCCAGTGGCAAAGGAAACATGTATGCCTTGTGAAGAAGATTCACACTTGTGCTGTGTTTTGGGTGTAGTCTTGGAAGACTCTTTCCTTTATATCGGGAGACAGTGATGTGTTGCTAGATACCCCTCACTGATCGTGATAACGTAAGTTATCGTTACCGACATTTAAAGGAAACCCTTAGGGTCGCACAATTTGATGATATGGCTTGCTTAAGTCAGATCGTGTGGACTGAATTGTTTGGATTCAGTTTAAAGGAGTTTAAACTCTGATTGTAAGTGAGATCTGGTCTGATCATGTTTGATTGATTAGGGCATGAGATCGGTAAGCTTCGATCGAGAGAAGTGATGCTAGATCAGTGAGATCAGATGCATCAAAAGATCAACGGTTAGATCTTGAACCATTTGGTTCAGAGAGAGATCTAGACCATGGCTTGGGTTGTTTTGGTTTTGTCATTGAACCAAAAGCGTTGGACCGAATTCCATTGAACCGGTTCACACATGTGTGAACGGTTGGTTCAAGGTGGAAGCGTTTTAGGGCGGTTTGCTTTGAGTGGGCGAAAGCTTCATGACTTTCCATATTGGGAAATCATGTAACGCCTCATCTAAAATAAACGCCTCAACGCATGTTGTCTTCTTGCTTGGTTGTCTATCCATTCGTGAAGAGTTTGGTTTTGACGAAAAGAGGAAGAGCTTCATCGCCCTAGCCGAAAGTGTTCTTCATCTCCTTCATACGACAAGAGGACAAGAGCCTTGAAGCCTTGCTAGCACAAGGACGACAAGGAGTGAGCCAACTTCATCTTGTGTGTGGCACACTTTGGAGGAGACCCCTATCGTTCTCTAGCTTCCAAGCCGACTCCTTCTTCATGGCTATGGTAAAAGATCTTAACTTGATCTTTGAATTGAAAGAAGTTGATTATATAGACATACTACATGCGATCCTATGCAAACCCTATTTCCGCCCATGCGAAATCTTATGTTGCGCATGTTTAGGGTTTCCCCCCCCCCCCTATTCTAGGGGACCTTACAATTAGAACACATATTAGTCTTAACCATATCAAGGCTGTCTCATGTTCACCAAGATATATCGACTAAGGACATTACTGCATGTCAGCCTAGCTGAACAGCTTTGAGACATTATTCAGTAGTACACTTATTACAGCAGACAAGGTAACAACCTGAATAACAACCATTGCCTTTATAAACTTAAGAGTTTATACAATGATACTATTACAATCCCAAGGCCTCAAACATTAGCCTTAAGGGCATACCCCAACATTTCCTTACCTCAAACCCTAATTGCACCCAATCCCTTAACCCTAGCCGATTTCTCCTTGGAAGAAGTTGCACCCACCCCTCTTGCTAAACTGCCTCTTGCATCTATATATTAGATGCATGCGTAAGCCTCTTTGATGCATCTCCTTGGCGTGAATAAGAAGAGTAAGGGCAAGAGCAACTTAGTGGTGGCGCAATCTCTCTTTCTCCAAGAAGCCGCAAGTCTTCTTCTCCTTCTTCTCCTCTTGGCGCAACTTGGAGAAGGGCTTGGTGGCGACAACTCTTCTTCATCTTCCTAAGGGCCAAAACTCATCCTCTTCCTCTTCTCTTGGAGTAAGGAAGACAAGGAGTTGGCGGTATCTTCCTTGGCACTTGGCGCAACTTCCTTGAAGGTGGTGCAAGTGAAGTAAAGGAAACCTCAAGGCTTGATTCTCTTCCCGAGGCTTGCACCAAGCGTGGAAGGGAGCAATGTTGAGAAGGTCGATGCGTGGATACTTGTAGAGGACGAGCACTTGAGCGTCTTCAATATGGCATCATCAACTAAACGAGCAAGAGAGGTATAATCTCTGTCACATCCTTGTGTTCTCCCTCTCGCATAGATCCTTGGGAAAGGAATGTGTTTCAGGTGTAATGCTTCTTCCGCTACGTCCTGGGATTGCAAAATTTTAAATTACACCCGGCATTCCCCAACAGTGGTATCAGAGCTACTTGCGAGAAACACAAGGTGTACATATGCTTGTGTGAAAAAATTTTCAAAAATTTTTCTTTCATCCATGCGTGTTTCACCTAGTGGCGTTTTTCATTCAAACATCTCTTATCTATTTTATGGCTGATTTTGGATTAAGTTTCTAATTGATTTAAGATCAAAGGCGCACGCAATTTTGTCAAGTAGGACGGGCATTGTGTCTTCGGACTGGCCGGGTCTCTTGATCTGACAAAATTGCCAACTGATAGGATCTTGAAATCATCACTTGATCTTGATTTTAGCATAAAATCGGTTGAGAGAGTGCTTTGGATGAAGTTGGCGCATAAGGGATTAAAATTGATTATGCTCGGTTTTTCAATTTTTACATGCGCCACTTGCCTCTTGTGTGGGTTGATATGGTCATAGTGAGTGCCCTCTTGTGTTGTGATGTGGAATGATGTTTCCACTTGTGATGAATGCTTGTAAAATCTTTATGCCACCTGCGTGTGGATCTCCCTCCTATTTTGATGTAAAAGTTTTCATGTATTCTTTCAGCATATTTTAGAATAGATGTAGAATTGTTTACATAAGATAGGTTAAGGTTTCATCAAGACAACAAGGTGTCTTCCTCAACCGAATCTTGGTGGCGCCAACTTTGGAAGCTTGGTGATGGATTTGCGGCTTGATGAAGGAAGATTGCTTTCGGCTTGTGGCATGGGCTGATTTGCTAAAAGGACTCACAACCCTTGGATGCATGATAACATATCACATGGCTCGTGATAAGTTATGTGTATGAAAAGGCCTATGACCATATCAACTATATTAGCATGCCTGTGATGGTTTATTATTTTGTCCATAGCATGCCTATGATGTTTTTCCTTTTGCTGCCACCATAGGAATATTACATGCTAGAAAAGAATAATAATTAATCAATAAACTCTCCCCGTAATATCAAGTCGATAAGCCTTCTGATGTGTAGCCCTCGTCAAACCATTGATCGATGGAGTGTGAACTGTTTCTCACCCTCGTGAGACACACCCATCTATCTTTGGAAGGCATGTGGTGACAACGGTTTCCCTAGTCCAGTTTTAACCTGGACGTGCCTTCGCAAGGAAACTTGTTGGCCCTGGGCATAACAATCAGGTAAGACTTGACTAGTTTTCATATGTCACTGACATGATGAAACACTAGAGGCAGTTGTTGAGAGAATAGGGTTCTGTGTTGTATCCAGCCCTCGCTGGACATAAGGCGCCTAGTATGTCTTAACTAAGAAGAGTTGTGCACGACACAATTGACTGGCATGCCTACCTAAGGAAGCATGAGATCACTCTGTGCACCCCAACTCACCCTCGTGAGTCGCGGAGACCTCATGTGAAATTAGGATCCTACTCACTTATTTCCAAGTTGAGTTTGAGAGTTATCAACTTGTTAAGGAAATAGTGGGAGCATAGCATTTAATTTAAGACCTTGTTAAATGCTTTATCATTGTACTTATTTTGCTTATTTGCTTATTGTAGATAATGGCATCTCTTAATCTTAGATTGAAACTTCATAAACATAAATTGGATGGAACAAATTGGACAAGATGGTTCAGAATATTGTCCAAACTACTAAAACAAGAGAACAAGATGCATCTTCTTGAAAGACCTCTATCCCAGCCCAGTATCTATTTTACTACTGAGTGGGAGTGGAATGTCTATCTTGTACATTATGAGTATAATAAACAGTACACTGCTCTTGTTTTAGAGTGCATGACTCCTGAGGTCCAGGTTGAGTGTGATGAGATAGGGATTTATGATATTATCATACATCTTCGAGGACTCTTCACACCATGCACCCTAAAAACTAACCAAGAGAGTTCTGTTGGATCTTCAGGGTGTTTGCCTAAATCCAGAAATGACCATAATTTTGCCCCTTCGAAGCTAAAACTTCGAAAGACTGGGAATACATGGAAATTTCAGGATGGATTTGAAGTTACCCCTTTAGCCTAAGGGGGGTCCCCTTCTTGGGGGAGCAAAAACCCTAAAGTGATGGCGCATAAAATTTTGACTTGCGGAAACTAGGGTTATAGAATCGACTTGCATGTTAAAAGATCAACTCGATATAAGATTATCAAAGATGATGCAAAACGATCATACCATCGCCATGGAGTAGGTGTTGCCTTGGAAGCTAAAGTCGCAAGTGCCACTTCTCCAAAGTCCCGCACACAAGAGGATGATGGCAAACTCTTTGTCGCTCCTTGTGCTAGCAAGGCTTCAAAGAATCCTTGATCGAATGAGAAAGGGATGGAGATCTTTTCTCTTGGCCGAATCCTCCTCAATCCTTCAAGCGTCGCCACACTCACGAGAGTCGAGAGGAATATGGGCGAGAGGAACTAATTGTGTTGGCGAAAATAGGGTATACTCTATTTTGGATGAGCGCTCTCTCCAAGTGGAGATCATGTTACTAAAAATAGTAACCACTCCTCACCCCAACGTTCATGCCAAGTGAACTTGTCGCCAACTCCTCTCCCCTTGAACCATGCGCTCATCAAGTGAGCCGGTTCACTTTGGTTCGGTTTAAGAACCAATCAAGCCAATGATCTAGTCTAGATCTTAAATAAACCCTAAGGTTTCCGATCTAACCGTCGATCTCCTCGATGCCCCTGATCTGACCGATCTGGCATCTATTCTCTCGATCGAAGCTTACCGATCTTAAGCCCTAATCAATCAAACATGATCAGACCAGATCTCACTCACAATCAGAGATTAAATCCCTTTAAACTGAACCCAAACAATTCAGTCCACACGATCTGACTTAAGTAAGCCATATCATCAAATTGTGCGACCCTGAGGGTTTCCTTTAAATGTCGGTAACGATAATTCTCATTATCACGATCAGTGAGGGGTATCTAGCAACACATCACTGTCTCCCGATAGAAAGGAAAGAGTCTTCCAAGACTACACCCAAACCACAGCACAAGTGTGAATCATTTCACAAGGCATGCATATTTCCTTTGCCACTGGATGTTCTTATTGGACAAGCCTGTCAAGCTCGTAACTCCAATATGATGAGCATGATTAGAACAGATGAACACTGTCACCTGGGTATGGCCATACACTTTCTCAATCATCTCATCCAGGGGGCCCCTTTAGAACATCACACTCCTTAAACAAGGAGACGGCAATCCTATGTCTATCACTAGTGCTCTAACCTGACTCAAGCTCACCATCCAAGATAGTCTATAATCATTATGTTTCAAATGATATTGAACCATCTCAAAACAATGACAATCATCATTCAGAAAACACAAGTGATCTCAAGTTAGAGGAAATGTGCCACTTGTCTTAATCAAGGAATATTCACATTGTGACAAACAATTGAACATCCTAGTAGGGTCTGTCCAGTACATCCAATGTACCCATGAGTCTACATCTTATTCCATGCTCGAAGCATCCTATAAGATTAGAACACATATTAGTCTTAATCATATCAAGGCTGTCTCATGTTCACCAAGATATATCGACTAAGGACATAATAGCATGTCAGCCGAGCTGAACAGCTTTGAGACATTATTCAGAAGAACATATATTGCAGCAGACAATGTAGCTAACTGAATAACAACCATGCCTTTATAAACATAACAGTTTATTACATGATACAAATACATTCCCATAGGCCTCAAACATTAGCCTTAAGGGCATACCCCAACAATCTCCCACTTGCACTTAATCTAATGGTTGAGAAATCTCAAACCCATATTATTACAGTGCTTCTCATGCTTCTGCTGCGCCAGAGGCTTGGTAAGCGGGTCTGCCAGATTGTCATCTGTATGAACCTTGCAGATTTTGATCTCGCCACGATCTATGATCTCCCTGATCAAGTGAAACCGTCTCAGTATGTGCTTGGACTTCTGGTGCGACCGTGGTTCCTTTGCTTGTGCGATTGCTCCAGTGTTATCACAGAAGATAACCAAAGGATCGACACTCGAAGGAACAACACCAAGTTCTCTCACGAACTTACGAATCCAGACTGCCTCCTTGGATGCTTCCGAGGCTGCAACATACTCGGCTTCTGTTGTGGAATCAGCAACAGTTGACTGTTTGAAACTCTTCCACACCACTGCACCTCCATTCAAGCTAAAAACATAGCCTGATTGCGATCGGAAATCATCCTGGTCCGACTGGAACGAAGCGTCAGTATATCCTTCAATACTGAGTTCTTCCTGACCACCATATATCAAGAACATATCTTTGGTCCTCCGCAGATATTTTAAAATGTTCTTGACTGCAATCCAGTGCGCCATACCTGGATTACTTTGGAAACGACTGGTTACGCTTAACCCGTAAGCGACGTCTGGGCGAGTACACAACATCGCATACATAATGGAACCAATAGCCGAAGCATAAGGCGTATTGTCCATTTCATCTTTCTCAGTCTGTGTTTATGGACACTGACTCTTCGAAAGACTCAGACCATGTCTGACTGGAAGATATCCTCGTTTAGAATTCTCTAAATGAAATCTCTCCAGGACCTTATCGATGTAAGTACTCTGGCACAGCCCGAGAAGCCTCTTAGATCTATCCCTGTAGATCTTCACACCTAACACATAGGCTGCTTCTCCTAGATCTTTCATTTGGAAACACTTCCTCAGCCATGCTTTAACAGCATGCATTTCAGGAATGTCATTTCCAATGATCAAGATGTCATCGACGTAGAGGACTAGGAAAGTAATCACGCTCCCACTAAACCTCTTATATACACACGGGTCATCCTCGTTCTTGATGAAACCAAATTTAGTGACTGATTCATCAAAACGAATATTCCAGCTTCTAGATGCTTGCTTAAGTCCATAAATGGACTTCTTTAACTTGCATATCTTATGACGATCTGATGGATTAGTGAAACCCTCAGGTTGTGTCATATACACATCCTCATCCAGATTTCCATTAAGGAAAGCTGTTTTCACATCCATCTGCCAAATCTCATAATCATAATATGCAGCTATCGCGAAAAGAATCCGAATAGACTTAAACATGGCTACAGGTGAGAAAGTTTCATCATAATCTATCCCGTAGATTTGTTTGAAACCTTTCGCAACTAGCCTGCCTTTATAGGTAACCACGTTACCATCCATGTCAATCTTCTTCTTGAAGATCCATTTACAGCCTATAGGGATAACTCCCGAAGGCGGATCAACCAAATCCCAAACTTGGTTATCTGACATGGAGTCCATCTCGGCGCGCATAGCTTCAAGCCATCTCGCTGACTCCGGTCCACTGACCGCATCCGCATAAGTGAGGGGTTCATCATTTTCAATGATGTAGACTCCGTCATAGCGCTCAGGCTGTCGACGGATCCTTCCCGATCTTCGCGGTTCCCGTGATATCTGAGCCTCAGGTTGTTCAATAACCTGTTCTACCGGCTCAGGCTCATCCAACTGTGCTTGATCACTTTGTCCTTCCTCTGGATTCTCATCCAGTTTTATTTCTCTCCCACTGGCCTCTTGCAGAAGAAACTCCTTCTCAAGAAATATGGCCGTCCGAGCAACAAAAACCTTGTTCTCTTTGGGATCGTAGAAATAATAACCCTTAGTTTCCTTAGGGTAACCGACAAAGATACATTTGTCAGATCTGCTCTCTAGTTTCCCAGAGGCGAGCTTTTTGACATAAGCCTCGCAGCCCCAGATCCTGATAAATGTCAAGCTTGGCTGTTTCCCATACCATAACTCATATGGAGTTTTAGAAACTGCCTTGGATGGCACTCGGTTTAGTACCTTTGCAGCTGTTTCCAGCGCAAAACCCCAAAAGGAGTATGGAAGAGTAGCCTGACTCATCATAGAACGAACCATATCAAGTAACGTTCTATTTCTCCTCTCGGACACACCATTCCATTGCGGTGTTCCTGGCGGAGTGAGCTGTGAGATAATCCCACACTCCTTTAGATAGTCAGTAAACGTATGACTTAGGTATTCACCACCTCGATCTGAGCGAAGTGCCTTGATATTTCGGCCTAGCTGATTCTGTACTTCATTCTTGAACTCTTTGAACTTGTCAAAAGATTCACTCTTATGTCTCATCAGATAGACATATCCATACCTACTGAAATCATCAGTAAAGGTAATGAAGTACTGATAGCCACCTCTGGCATGTTTACCAAATGGCCCACACACATCACTGTGTATAAGGTCAAGTAAACCTGAAGCCCTTTGACCTTTGTGAGGAAAAGGTGACTTCGTCATTTTACCCATCAAACAAGCTTTGCATGTATCAATCTCCTTATAGGAGAATGATCCCAGCAGTCCATGATCATGCAACCGCTTAATGCGTTTCTCGTTAATATGGCCTAAACGACTATGCCATAGCAAGGTGCTGTCATCAGCATACTTGGCTTTCTTAATATCAATTTGCTGTATCGAACATTCCATGTCCAACATGTATAACCCATTGTTAATTGAACCAGTTGCATAAACAATATTATCAAAAGACAAAATACACTTTGAAATATTGCATTCAAAGGAAAATCCCTTCCTGACAAGAGCAGGAATGGAGATAATATTTTTAGTTATACTGGGAACAAAGTAACAATTGTCTAGTTCCAATACAAGTCCAGATGGTAAAGAAATGAAATAGTCTCCTACAGCAACAGCAGCAACCCGTGCCCCGTTTCCAACTCGTAGGTCCACCTCATGCTGTCCCACCTGTCTTCTTCTCTTGAGTTCCTGTACATTTGAACAAATGTGAACTCCACATGCAGTGTCCAACACCCATGATATAGAAGAAGAGAACATGACCTCAGTCACGAATATACCTGAGCCAGAAGCGAAGCTTCCCCTCTTATCTCCTTGGAGCGCTTTACAGTCCTTTTTCCAGTGACCCAGCTGGCCACAGTGGAAACACCTGTATTCCTTGGACCGCTTCACCTTCTGCTTCAGAGCCTTGCTGTAATTCTTGACCGGGGCCTTGCCCTTCTTCCCCTTCTTCTTGTTCCTTGAAGGAACCATCAAGACAGAGGTCGAAGGCTTACCCTTCAGAGTCTCCTCAGTGGTCAAGAGCATATTCAGCAGCTCTGCCGGAGTACAATCGATTTTGTTCATATTAAAATTAATAATGAACGCGTCGAATGATGGCGGGAGAGACTGCAGAATAATGTCCACAGCAAGCTCCTGGTTGATGGTATGCCCCAGTTTCTCCAGAGCCTCCTTGTGCCCAATCATCTTGAGCACGTGAGCTCCCACTGGGCTCCCTTCAGCCAGTTTGCTCTGAAAGAAGAGCTTAGTCAAATTATAGCGTTCAGTCCTCGCCTGTGCAGCATACAGCATCTTGAGGTTTGCTATAATCTGTATAGCTGACATATCCTCATGCTGACGCTGCAGCGGTGGCGTCATAGACGCTAGCATCAGGCAAGCGACATCAATGCTATCATTGACGTGCTTTTCATAGGCTTCCCGAACCGCCCTTGCGGCGTTCGGAGCGGGCTGCGGCGGTATCGCCGTCTCGAGGACATACAGTTTCCTCTCTGCCTTAAGAACGATCTTAAGGTGTCCAAACCAGTCAGAGAAGTTCGGCCCAGCAAACTTCTCCCTTTCCAGTAGGGATCGCACACTGAAGTTCATGGTGTTCGTTGCTGCAGGTATCTACAACAATGCAAGAACAGCAAGGTCAGTATCAATGTATAAGAATCGATCAGGACTTAAGAAAGATTCTTTTTCTCACTATTTTATCAGGCGTGAAAAATCCAGCAAAACAGCCCGAAAGAGTAGAACTCTTTTAGTGAGATGGGATCCAGATTTCATACTTGGTCTCCGCGTCCCGCTCAGGCGAGATAAGATGCACAGAGAGTACAAGCACTAGTTTCTGGTAGGCATCCCAGCCAATCGCCAACCCGTGCGATTCCCCTTCATCTGGGCAATCCAGCAGACTGTGCCAACTGAGTTGGTACAACACAGTCTCTGATCCCACAGATGGCTGCCTCCATGTGCTACCATATGCGCCACATATGTAGCCTACACGGTCAAGCTGACCCGACCTACTCCCTGGACCACCACGTGCTATGCTGAGCAACGAGAAGGGATAAATCCCTACTCTGTAACACGCAGGTGTAATCCCGCACCGTCTGAAGATAGATGGACGTGCCCACTGAGTGGGTACAACACGGCTCCAACGATAATCAGAACAGTGAGGTTTCGCGTCAGAAGGCTTACGAGCTTGATATTTTAGCGTTGGATTTTAACGGTCTTTTATCTTCTTCACTATCATACAATTCCTATGGTGATAGCAGAAGATAAACTTAAACATGCAATTCTAATATTATACAATAAAAGAAAGCATGTATCTTATGTGGTAAAAGCCCATAGCCCTAGAAGACCTTAACCTAACTTAAGTCTTCATTTGCTCTTCATGGGTCTTTTGCTGCTCATCTGGCCCAAACATGGGCCCAAGCGCCATCTGCAGCACAGGTGCGCCCACCAGGAATATGCGCCAGGTCCTAGGGTCGAACCCTAGACCTCCCACCTGGTCCAGCCACTTGCTGCATGCGCCTCTGCCAAGTGTGCACTGTGCTCTTGTCAAATTAAATTACAAATTTAACTATCTAGACAAGAGTGACACGCAGGTCACTTACATTTTATAAATTAAAACAATGTGATACGCAGATCACAATAATTAATTTACAATTTTTAAATCCAGGCACGCAGGCCCCAGCACAGCACACAATTAATATGGGCAGCCCACATAAGACTAAATAGACAAACATATGCATCAATCAACAACCATGTGATCCATCATAAAAATTAAAATTTTCGAAAACCCCATGGGATCAATTTTAATTTTCCTTATTTGCCCTACAACCTTACAACGGTCCATTACTAGGGATCCACTCATCCAACCTAGTCAGATCCACTGCCCTTACATGCACCAAGTCCTAACTGACTTGAGTCGACCATAAGGTCAACCATGCATGCGTCAGGGCTGAACGACCACACTGAGGTCTGGCAAGCGGGCGTGACCCCGGGCCTAACTCAGGTGCGTTCATTAATCGTCTCAATCAGACATCGCTACACACCTGTCTGCAGTCGACCTATAGCCACCATAGGCTTGCGCCAAGGTGCTATCTGGTCGACCCATTCAGGCTGTCAGATAGTCTGATCAGACTGTTGGATCTAAACTAGGGGTGACTTCAACCCTAATAACCCGTCTAAGGGTTTAATGCAAGGCCTTGATCTAATGATATACGCGCAAGTGTTAAGTTTTAAAGAAAACAAAACTACTAGAAGCGCATACTATTTATACATGCGTCAACTTGCAACAAATGTTCTAGCATGTAGTTACGCATGTCATGAATAAACATTAGATCAAATGAACTAGCACAATCATGGATCACGTAAAGCATCAAGCAATCAAGATAACATACAGTAATCTAGCTCTGATACCAATTGAAGTTACCCCTTTAGCCTAAGGGGGGTCCCCTTCTTGGGGGAGCAAAAACCCTAAAGTGATGGCGCATAAAATTTTGACTTGCGGAAACTAGGGTTATAGAATCGACTTGCATGTTAAAAGATCAACTCGATATAAGATTATCAAAGATGATGCAAAACGATCATACCATCGCCATGGAGTAGGTGTTGCCTTGGAAGCTAAAGTCGCAAGTGCCACTTCTCCAAAGTCCCGCACACAAGAGGATGATGGCAAACTCTTTGTCGCTCCTTGTGCTAGCAAGGCTTCAAAGAATCCTTGATCGAATGAGAAAGGGATGGAGATCTTTTCTCTTGGCCGAATCCTCCTCAATCCTTCAAGCGTCGCCACACTCACGAGAGTCGAGAGGAATATGGGCGAGAGGAACTAATTGTGTTGGCGAAAATAGGGTATACTCTATTTTGGATGAGCGCTCTCTCCAAGTGGAGATCATGGTTACTAAAAATAGTAACCACTCCTCACCCCAACGTTCACGCCAAGTGAACTTGTCGCCAACTCCTCTCCCCTTGAACCATGCGCTCATCAAGTGAGCCGGTTCACTTTGGTTCGGTTTAAGAACCAATCAAGCCAATGATCTAGTCTAGATCTTAAATAAACCCTAAGGTTTCCGATCTAACCGTCGATCTCCTCGATGCCCCTGATCTGACCGATCTGGCATCTATTCTCTCGATCGAAGCTTACCGATCTTAAGCCCTAATCAATCAAACATGATCAGACCAGATCTCACTCACAATCAGAGATTAAATCCCTTTAAACTGAACCCAAACAATTCAGTCCACACGATCTGACTTAAGTAAGCCATATCATCAAATTGTGCGACCCTGAGGGTTTCCTTTAAATGTCGGTAACGATAATTCTCATTATCACGATCAGTGAGGGGTATCTAGCAACACATCACTGTCTCCCGATAGAAAGGAAAGAGTCTTCCAAGACTACACCCAAACCACAGCACAAGTGTGAATCATTTCACAAGGCATGCATATTTCCTTTGCCACTGGATGTTCTTATTGGACAAGCCTGTCAAGCTCGTAACTCCAATATGATGAGCATGATTAGAACAGATGAACACTGTCACCTGGGTATGGCCATACACTTTCTCAATCATCTCATCCAGGGGGCCCCTTTAGAACATCACACTCCTTAAACAAGGAGACGGCAATCCTATGTCTATCACTAGTGCTCTAACCTGACTCAAGCTCACCATCCAAGATAGTCTATAATCATTATGTTTCAAATGATATTGAACCATCTCAAAACAATGACAATCATCATTCAGAAAACACAAGTGATCTCAAGTCAGAGGAAATGTGCCACTTGTCTTAATCAAGGAATATTCACATTGTGACAAACAATTGAACATCCTAGTAGGGTCTGTCCAGTACATCCAATGTACCCATGAGTCTACATCTTATTCCATGCTCGAAGCATCCTATAAGATTAGAACACATATTAGTCTTAATCATATCAAGGCTGTCTCATGTTCACCAAGATATATCGACTAAGGACATAATAGCATGTCAGCCGAGCTGAACAGCTTTGAGACATTATTCAGAAGAACATATATTGCAGCAGACAATGTAGCTAACTGAATAACAACCATGCCTTTATAAACATAACAGTTTATTACATGATACAAATACATTCCCATAGGCCTCAAACATTAGCCTTAAGGGCATACCCCAACAGGATTAGGGCACCAAGAAGAGCATGGCATAGAAGAAGGGATGCAATCCATTTGCTTCAGGTATTGTGTTACTGAGGTCTTTATGTCTACTTATTATCCATGGGTACTGGGTACCGCATGTGGGGCTCACATATGTTTTCATATGTAGGAGCTCAGAAGAAGTAGGACAATGAGGCTAGGTGGGATCGACTTTTGAGTCAGGAACGGAGCATTGGATGCTGCTGTTGATATCATCTCACTACTATCAAGACTTCAACTAGAACTTTGCTATTATGTACCAGCTTTTATATTAGAACATTATGTCCATTGTTTTGAATGGATTTTCAGTTTGAAATAAATGGTAAATCTGGAATGTTCTATAGTAGTGGTGCAATTAATAATAGTTTGTAGCTCTGTGTGTAACACTGAATAGATCAAATCCAATGATTCAATCAATACCATCTCTTTGCATTGTCTCTTGGGCCATGGGACAAAAAGTCACATCCAAAAATCTATGGACTATTGGGATCATTGTCCTTTCAGGGTTATGATACATGAGTCTTATCTAATGGACAAGATGACAGATGCTACCATCACCAAGAATGGTGGAAGTGTCAGTTGCTTGTTGGATCTATTACACAATGTGTGCGGACGCATAGAAACAAGCACTTGGAGGTGTTGAATACTTCATTAGATGTGGATATGTCTTATCCAACACATAACTTTGGAAGTTAAGAAATGAAGTATAGAATCGGATTGGAGAATCTATTAAAAGACTTTGATTAGATCAAGGTGGTTAATGAGGAATTTGATGACTTTCCTAAAGGAGTGTGGGAATATCACACAACTTACTTGGAACACCACAATTGTGTGGTGAAATTCAAAGAATAAAGAGGAACACATGGGATGTGGTTCCATCTTTGAATAGTCATGCAAATTTTTGAGGCCATGCAAGCAACTGTTCTGACACTCCATAGTGTGTGTTTGTGGGGGCACTGAGAGTGCTATTTCTATCCCGATGAGAATAAAATATTTGTTGCTCAAACTGTTGTCTTTCTTGAGGAGATATTTCTTCTAAAAGAAGCTAGTGGGAGTATATTTGATTAGGACAAGGTCCAGAATCAACCACAATACAATTAGACACAAGTGGAGAGTAGAATCTCACTTACAAGTTGAAAGTCAACCTGAGGTTCAAGTAACACAGGAACCAAATAAGTCTGGATGGATTCGAAATGCTCTCACAGGTTGTGGGCATGACGAATTTTTCATCAAGGATGAACCTAAGACTTATGAGGAAATGGAAGCGGTCAGTGGACCAAATTCCAAGAAATGGCTAAGCGCCATGAGAACCGTAATGGACTCCATGTCTGCTAATCAAGTGTGGGACTTGATTGAGCCGCCAAAGGGGTATCACCCATAGGCTGTAAATGGGTCTTCAAGAAAGATAGACATGGAAGGTAACAATGATGACATGCTAGTGAATGAAATTTCAGACAAGTCCATTGGGTGGATAGTGATAAAATTTTTTTAGCTTGTTTTGAGTCCATTAGGTATCTACTTGGTATAATTGCATTTTCTATTATGACATGTTGTTATGAAAACTGCTTTTCTTAATGGACGTCTGGAAGAGGATGTCTATATGGAAATAGCCGAAAGGTTTTCATATAAAGGCGATAAAGATATGCATGGTCTTATGCAAGCATCTTGAAAAGAGCCTGTGTTTACATGAAGATCAATGGGAGCATCATAGTGTTTCTTGTTCTACTAGATTGATGATATTCTCCTCACATGAAATGACATCCCAGCGCTTCACGTGGAGAAGTCAAGGCTTGAGAAGTATTTCGAGAAGAATGATCTAGGGAATGATGCCTACATCCTAGGCATGAGGATCTATAGGCAGGCGACCCCGTTTCGACGTGCACAACCCCCCTACCACATTCATCCATCCAAGGGGGACCATTAGGAGTCCAACAAGGTGGAAGTACGGCGATCCCAACGCACTTCCAAACTGCCGGATTGTTTTGTGGGGGTCATCAGCTCGTTATCGGTACACACCGAAGTTCTTCAGCCCAAAAGCGTTGCAGGCCACCCTCCAGAAGGCCCAATCACCGATGGGCCTCGCAACATCCTCAGTAACACAGCCCAAGAGCGTGCGACATTGGTGGTAACTCAGTCCACAACTTCTAAGTTTTGCTGTTTTGTCGTCGTATGCTCGGAGCGCGTCTGACCATCTCCACCGCCACCGTACGTGGAAGAATCATAAGAACCTGCGCGCTCCTGCAGGAATAGTTGGTAGTTGGTAGGATTATATTCTATCTTGTTCTATGTTGCAGCTTGACTACTTTTTGGTTGTTAGTTGTTAGGATGCTGTCCTTCTTGTCTTGTTCCCCCTCCTTATCTTATAAAAGAGAGGGGCTGGCCAGCATCAATCCTCAGTTCTCTAGGGTGGTAGATTTATCAAATCTGGTATCAGAGGGAGTTGCGCGTTCGATTCTTATCGTTCGCTCGGTCCAACTGCACCGGATAGCATATTTCCGCATCATTTCCGCATTTTCTTAGCATCTTGCATAGTCTGGTCTACCCTTGTTTGTGCATGGTGACTACGAGGTGACAAGTCATGTCTTCCCAATTTTCGAATACCATCCCCGAAACCCAAGAGTCGGTCCAACCTTCGGAAGGGGCTAACATTCATTTAGAGTCTATGGCTGCACTTGAGGTGCGAATCGATGCGAAGCTTGAGGCTCTGTTCGCGCGAGTGGATGCCCACCAGGCGAGCACGAACACCATGGTCCAGCAGATTTTGGCTGGGATCCAACACCTTACTGGTCACCTTGGGTCCATGAAGCATAGTCGCCAGAACCCAGCTAACCCTCCGGCGTCAGCAAACCCAGCACCCACTAGAGAGCTACCTCCGTTGGTCGTGCCCACCCGGCGGCACGTCTACGAGGATGAGTGGGGTCGCCCACATCCTTACGAGGCTCGTGGGGACCCAAGTCATGGCGACGATCCACTCGATGAGGATGATGTATGGGCCACATGTCGCGCGATTGTCCCAAGAAACCCGTTCTTGCAGACAAGGGCCCTGCCCACGTCGCCACCATCACTCACGACCACGCTGAGAACGACGTTGAGGCCGAGTGCTACACGAGTGGCAAAGAGTCTGGTCACCCCACACTCGTGGTGCGCTGCAACCTTGTCCAGCGTTTGCCCTCCGAGGATTGGAGGCGCATGAGTATTTTCACGACTTACATCAAGTGCAATAGGCATTCATGTAAAATTGTCATCGATGGGGGTAGTAGCTTGAACGTGGTCTCTCGGACCGCGATCACGCGCTTCGGTCTTCCCCTTGAGCCTCACCTGAAACCTTACTCCATCGCGTGGGTGGATACGTCGAGTCTTCCAGTCACCCATCGATGTCAGGTTCCCATCGCTTTTGGGGACTACCGGGAGAAGGTATGGTGCGATGTGGCAGCTATGGATGTCGCCCACATCCTCCTCGAGCGTCCGTGGTTATATGACCGGGATGTAGTCCACTATGGCCGGTCGAACACTTATGTGTTTGACCACAACAACCAGAAGATTCGTTTGATCCCGGCTCTGCCTAAGGAGCTCCGTGCATCGACCTCCAAGGGTGTGATCGCACCCGCGACACCTGCCCCTCCGTGTCTCGCCATGGTCTCCCTCATGCGCACCCCCGCGCTGGTTCGTGAGGCCCATGCGTCTAAAGTCGTTTATGCGCTCATGATGCGTGAGGCGCAGGCTTTCACGCCATGCATTGACCCGACGCCTCCTGTTGAGGTGTCCGCTCTACTTTCTAAGTTTAGCGATATCAGCCCCGATGATTTGCCTCATGGTCTCCCTCCAGCGAGGGACATCCAGCACGCGATTGACCTCATCCTAGGAGCGCCCCTCCCTAACTTGCCCCACCATCGACTCAACCCCGTGGAGCACGCTGAACTGCAATGTCAGGTGGATGAACTCCTTACTAAGGGGTATATCCATGAGAGCCTCAACCCTTGTGCCGTCCCTACACTGCTCACACCCAAGAAGGATGGGTCGTGGTGCATGTGCATCGATATTCACACCATTAATAGGATCACCGTCAAGTATAGGTTCCCAATACCTCCGCTTGACGACATGTTGGACTTGATTTCCTGTGCGTCTTGGTTCTCCAAGCTCGACCTCCATAGCAGGTATCACCAAGTCCGCATTCGTGAGGGCGATGAGTGGAAAACTGCATTCAAGACCAAAGATGGTCTCTACGAGTGGCTTGTCATGCCATTCGGGTTGTCCAATGCCCCGTCTACCTTCATGCGTTTGATGAGTCAAGTTCTCAAGCCCTACATGGGCAAGTTTTTGGTCATCTATTTCGACAACATCTTGATCCATAGTCAGACCCGTGACGAGAACTTGGGGCATATTCGCTCCACATTCGAACTCCTGCGCAAGGAGCACCTCTTCATTAACACGAAGAAGTGCACCTTTATGACCAATCGCGTGTATTTTCTTGGGTACATTGTGTCCGATCAAGGTTTGTTCGTCGACCCCGCTAAGGTTAAGGCCATTCAGCATTGACCCGAACCTCGTACTGTGTCGGAAGTCCATAGCTTCCTGGGTCTTGCCGATTTTACCGCCAGTTCATCCGTGGGTTCAGCACGATTGCAACCCCTCTCACTCAGCATCTCTCTAAAGATGATTTCGAGTGGACCCCTTCCACTCAACGTGCTTTCGATGCCCTTAAGGACGCCTTGACCACAGCCCCTGTCTTGCGAATTCCTGACTTTTTGAAAGTCTTCAAAGTTGCGTGTGATGCCTCCGGCACCGAAATCGGAGGTTCCCTTGGTCAGGGGGGCCATCCCGTGGCCTTCTTTAGCAAGAAGTTGAACACTGTTCGCCAGCGTTACTCTGCCTACGACAAGAAAATTTATGCCATAGTCCAGTCGCTCCGACAGTGGAGACACTACCTTCTTCACCGTGAGTTTGTCTTGTATAGCGACCACCAAGCCTTGTCCTTTCTAAATGCCCAAAAGAAGTTGGGCACCCGCCATGCCAAGTGGGTCGAGTACTTGCAATAGTACTCTTTTGTGATTAATCACAAGGCGGGCAAGGAAAATGTCATCACGGATGCCCTCAGTCGCATCTATACCCTCTTTTGTGTGATGCACACTCGCGTCAACACCTTTGACCTATGTTGTCCACACCGAATCCTCCGACCCCGAGTCCCCATTCCAACTCTGCGAGGGTTACCTCTTCTTGGGGAACCGATTGTGCATCCCCCGGTCGTCCCTTCATGATCACTTACTCCTCGAGCTGCACGCGGGTGGAGTCGCCGGCCACCATGGTCGCAACAAGACCCTCAAGATGGCGGAGGAACGCTTGTTCTAGCCTTCCCTTCGCAAGGATGTTGAGCGCATTGTCTGCCATTGCGGCACGTGTGAGTTGACCAAGCTCCGCCCCCCCGAACACGGGTCTCTATACCCCATTGCCTGTGGCCAAAGGTCCTTGGCGCGACCTCAGGATGGACTTTGTCCTTGGGTTGCCCCGAACCGCCTCCCGTTTCGATTCCATCTACGTGGTCGTAGACCGGTTTTTGAAGATGGCCCACTTTATCCCTTGTTCGCGCACTACGGATGCTTCCCACGTGGCACACCTCTTTGTCTGAGAGATCGTGCGTCTTCATGGTCTTCCCTCCACCATCGTGTCTGACCGTGACACGCGCTTTGTGAGCCATTTCTGGTGCTCACTTTGGGCCCTCTTGGGCAGCACTCTGAAATTCTCCACGGCTTATCACCCCCAAACCGATGGGCAAATCGAAGTCGTTAACCATAGTTTGGGTAATCTGCTCCATTGCCTCATCGGCGACCACCCGAGGTCGTGGGATACCATTCTCCCCACGGTAGAATTCACGTACAATAGTGCTTCTAATAGGTCTTCGGGTCTTAGTCTCTTCCAGATTGTCACGGGCCACCAACCTCGTAAACCCATTGACCTGCATGACCTACCCATGGAGTCCCATCTGTTGGCGCATGCATACTCTTTCACGTAGCATATAGCTAGCTTGCATGAGGAAGTTAGGCATCGGATCTCCTTGGGCAACACTCGTAATGCTATGAGGGCTAATGCGCACAGTAGGCCACAACACTTTTCTGTAGGTGAGCTGGTGAAGGTGTGTATCCACCCTGAGCGAATCCCCTACGCGGTTGTGCGGCAGATTGGCTCCAACACCTATGTCCTGGATCTACCTGAGAGCATGGGAATCCACCCCGTTTTCAATGTCGCAGACATCCTTCCCTTCCACGGTCCACTAGAGGAACCATCGGACCCCGACAAGTCTCTACCCCTTAGTTCTCTGGAGGAGAACTCTCCAAACCCGGGGGGGGGGGGGGTTGATGCAGGAGAAGCTAGTACAGAAGCAGGGGATGAATCGGAGGAGAAAACACCTCCCCAGAATTTTTCGCACCCTGAACACGGCCAAGCCGTGACTCCATCGCTCCGAGACGACGACGCAAGCACGGCACCCTTCACGGCCGTTCCGCCAGCCGTGTCCAGCTCAGCAGAACCTAGACAACCCCAACATGGCCGTGACACGGTTGGGCGAAAACACGAACACGGACATGACCCTCAACACGCCCGTGGCAACTACCGTGACGAGTTTGGCGGAAATTGGGGCATCCCATCACGCCCGTGACCGGAAACACGGCAAGGCCGTGATCAGCTCGCCTACACCAATCACATCCATTCTCCCGGCTATGACGGACTTGGCGTAAACTCGGCATCCTCGACACGCCCGTGATGAGACGCACGGCCAGGCCATGATCGCCTCGACAGACACCATTTCACCCCGGTGATCCCGTTTCGACATGCACAACCCCCCTACTAGTGATGGCAACGGGGCGGGTCGGGGTCAGGTTTTGCCATTCCCGACCCGACCCTGACTTCCCCAAACCCATCCCTAACCTCGACCCCGAACCCGACGGGTATAAAAAACCCAACCCCACACCCGACCCCGACAAATTTAAAAAATAATTATATATTATAAATAATATGTTAAAAATAATTTATGTTATATATTCATAATATATAGATAAAAAATATTTTACATAAACTGCATAATCATTTATACATAAATAATAATAATAATAATTAACAAAGTATCAAACTATTATAAATTTAGTAATTAGGTTATAATTAAAAAAGGGGTAAATTTGTCATTATATTTTTCGGGGCGGGTACCTAAATTCCCAGACCCGACCCCGACCCAACTTTACCCTGTCGGGTTTTCCCTGAACCCGACAGGTTTTCCTCGTTGACTTCGGGTTGGGTCAGGTCGAGGATGGGTTTTCTTGCCATCCCTACCCCTACCACATTCATCCATCCAAGGGGGACCAATGGGAGCCCAACAAGGTGGAAGTACGATGATCCCAATGCACTTCCCAACCACTGGATCGTTTTGTGGGGGGTCATCAGCCCGTTATCGGTACACACCAAAGTTCTTCAGCCCAAAAGCGTAGCAGGCCCAATCACCGATGAGCCTCGCAACCTCCTTAGTAACACAACCCAAGAGTGTGCGACATCGATGGTAACTCAGCCCACAACTTCCAAGTTTTGCTATTTTGTCGCCGTATGCTCAGAGCGCGTCTAACCATCTCAACTGCCACCGTACGTGGAAGAATCATAAGGACCTGCGCCCTCCTGCAGGAATAGTTGGTAGATGGTAACTTAGCTTGACCACTTTTTGGTTGTTAGTTGTTGGGATGCTGTCCTTCTTGTCTTGTTCCCTCTCCTTATCTTATAAAAGAGAGGGGCTGGCCATCATCAATCCTCAGTTCTCTAGGGTGGTAGAGTGCTCTAGCTTGTGGAGATCGTGGAGAGTCCCTTGATTCCTGAGTTGTAAGAGTCGCAGCCGACGCTTCGACTCGGAGTTGTAGTGTGTGTTTCTTGCTTTCAAAGAAGTAAATCCCACTGGCATTAGTGGGTCAGGTTCACCTATTTGTTTACATTGCTCTTGCTGTCCCATTTCGCTGCGTGTTTCCTTTAATCACCTCACCCACAGCATCTGAGTGTCGGAGGCGTGGACGATTTCCTGTTCATGGTTTGGTCACAGATGCATAGGCGCACGAGCTGAACACCGCAAACCCATTGTCCCGTAACGTGTTGTGCTTAAAGTTGCTCAAGAGGTTACTGATTAAATTTCACGTAGTTGGGTGTCGTCGGTTCTTCCTCTAGCATTTGTATTGCCCCGGAATGGATTCGTGTTGATTCCTCATGTTTCTTGTTATTTTCTGAGTGCTTTTATCTTCCCTCGTCTCTAGACCCTGTCACAATTTTTGTGCGTTGTGTAAACACCGTGGAGTATGGCTCTAGGGATCTCCCACCTATAGTAGCTTCATCAACTGGCCAGCCAAGTCCAGTGATGTAGCTACTATAGGAGGGATGGTCCTTAGTTCCGTACTCTAGGGTGTTTACACAATGCCCAGAAAACGTGAGAGGGTCTTGAGACGAGGGAAGTAAAAATGCGCGGAAATGCAACAAAAAAACATGAGGAAAATAGTGGAGAATTCATTTCAACGCAACACAAATGCAAAAGGAACCAAGAGATACCCAAATCTACAAAATGAACCCACTAACCTCTTGGTAAGCAATTTTAAGTGCAGCACATTTCTTGGGGGATAGTGGGTCGGCAGGGCTCTGCTCTCGTGCCTATGCACCTGCGAACATACCAAGAAGTAGAAAATCGTCCCATGCCTCCGGCGTACAGATGCTCGTGGGGTGAGGGAAAGCGCGAACAATGTGGGAAGAACACAGTGAATGTCTGAAAATAGGCGAACCTGACCCACCGGAGATGGTGGGATTTACTTTCTTGCAAACATGAAGGAGTACACAGGAGGGGTCGAGCCTAGCCCAAGGATCCAACACTCAGATTGAAACTCGATCGTCACCTCAAACTCAGGAAGCGAGGCACCGACCTTTGCTTCTACACGCTCTGAATTTGAGGCACCAACCACGACTTCTATAGCACACTATGAGCACTCTGCTACTGCTAAAGAACTAAAGGAGTAGGCTAGCCCAGCCCTCTCTTTTATAGAACAAGAGGAGGGGAACAAGACAAGGGTAGCATCTCTACAACTACCTACCCTAACCATCAAAAAGGTAGTCAATTGCTACATAAGACAAGAGGGAATAAAATCGTACCAACTACCAGCTACTACTGAAGCTTCTGTGCATGTCCTTGATTCTTGGGGTGCACGACAGTTGACCATCACACTAGCTCGGAGCAAGCCGCGACAAAACAATAGAATTTTGAAATTGTGGGCTAGTTCATGATGGTGGAGGCTTGCTCTTGGGCTGTTTTGTTCAGATGATTGTGGTATCCGTCTCGGGCCGGACCTTCGGTGGGTCAAGTTGGGGGGCCCATGGGTTGGAGGATCTCGTTATGGACCAAGAGTGAGTTGATGACTCCCATATATCGGTCTGGTGGTTGACTTGAGCATTGGGATCGCCGGATCATAACCTTGTTGGGCTTCTTCAGGTCCTCCGGGGATGGATGAACGTGGTATGGAGGGTGATGTATGTTGAAACGGGGCCGTCGAGGTGAAATGGCGTCTTTAGGGGAGATCACAATCGGGCCGTGATGGTGTTCATGACTGTGATTTGATGGTTCGAGGGTCACCGAGGTGTTCATGGCCTAGCCGTGACTATGTTCACGCCCATTCTTTGGCTCTCATCTGGGAACTACGATTTTCTAATTTTTCGCCGAGGAGATCACGGTCTGCCTGTGACTGTGTTCACGTCTGGAATAACTGGTTTTCCTGATTTTTGTTGGGGAGATCACGGCTTGCCCGTGATCTGTCATGCTGGAATCTGCCACAATAATCATGGCCTGGCCATGATGGGACTCACAACTGTGCTTTTGTCTGCGACTAGAACTAAAGTTTTTCGCGGAAGCTGTCACGGCTTGCCCGTGATTAGCTCGCAGAAAATTATTGGGGGGGGTGTTTTCTTGTCCAGATATTCCCCCTCGTTAGTGCTGGCTTCTCTTCTTCTACATCACTCCGCCACACCACCGCATAGGGCCCCATGTAATGTGGCTAGAGCTTAAAGTGTGCCTGGTTGGATACATGCTCGGGGTAGATACACACCCTCACCAATTCACCTATAGAAAAATGATGTGGCCTACGAAGTTTGTTGGCCCTCAATGCATTGTGAGTGTTGCCCAAAAAGATTTGATGCTGGACTTCCTCATGTAAGCTAGAAATATGGTGTGCAAAGGTGTATGCATGCTTGGAAAGGTGGGACTCCATAGGAAGATCATGCAAGTCAATGAACTTACGGGGCTATTGACTAAGGAGGACCTAGAAGGGACTTAACCGGTAGATTGATTAACAACACTATTGTTAGAGAACTCAGCTATGGGGAGCACGTTATCCCAAGTCCTAGGATGATTGCCTACATGACAACAGAGCAAATTGCCTAAACTCCAGTTTACAAATTCAGTATGCGCATCGGTTTGTGGGTGATAGGTGTTGTATCCCAAGGAGTAGCTAGACAAAAACTTATCTCTAGCATTGCCGCCAAAAACTTGTTGTGTACAAAAACTTGTTGTGTCCGCAAGTGCATGGATACTCGAAGTAATAAAAAATATCGATCCCCCATAGACCTTATTGTTAAGTACCAAATAGTTGTATTCTTACTAGCTAAGCAATGCAAGTAAATGATAGAAAGAACACGAAATCAGAGAGAAACTAGCACTAGGGTTTCATCCACCTTAATTTCAATGACTAGATATGAATAAAAGGTCGTTAATCTAATTTTATCATGATAAAGATATAATTTACTTCATAAAGGGATTGTCTCACTTTCGTGCAGACAACCATGCAGGGACCGATCCTCGCTTTCGTGCAAGATCTATCCCAAGTTGAAAATAAGTAAATCATCAATCAAAGAACTCAAGGATCACTTTCGTGCATCCGAATCCTAGGTTGAACATCTCAAGTGGAATCTCAAGAATCACTTTCGTGCATCCGAGTCTCAACATAGGTTCTACTTATGGTTTTCCAATGCTCCGATCCTCACTTTCATGCAGGATCTTCACGTTTAACAAAATAACTCAATTCTAGATTCAAATTATCAAACACGACAATTATTCTTCTAAAATCAAGAAATAAGAACTAACCTAATTTCTTACGATGAGTTCCTAACACTCAATTCTAGGGTTCCAAGTTCTCAAGCAAGTCACCTTTCGGTCCATATTGCGAAAACTCTAAAACATGCATGATAATAAGTATACTTCGGAGAATTATAGATAATCATCACATAAGTAGAATTAACATAACAAAATTATTCTGACGAAATAGAAGTTATCTAGTCATATAAAATCAAGGGGATTACACCCCATGTCCCATAAAGGTTTAAGCTAGCATGGAGGAAGAATTACAATAAATTATAGTTTAGAACGATCAAAAATTGAAAAGAAGGGGAAATAAACTTTACAGCACGGCTGTAATGGAAATTACAGTCGTAATCTTATGAGTGAACAGTGCGGGCACTCCTTCTTTCGTTGATTTCTCCTCCGATTGATCTCCTTTTGCTCTGAAACTTCTGGGGTATCCTCTCCTCCTCCAAGCGAAGCTTCCCCTCAAATTTCATGGCCAGAGATGCACTGTACGCTTCCGGGCAGCGAAACCTAGGTCGGCGGCGTGAAACTCGATTTCTCCCTCGACAGTAGATGAAAATTACGGCTTTCGGCCACGTGTTCTCCTCCTCTGAGGCTCTATTTTTCCTTCTTACAGCTTTGAATTTAAGGGCTTCGTCCGCAATCGATCGTGCAAAAATCGAACGTGAATTTTACCGTGGAAGTCACGAGCCAGGAATAGAATTACGACCATAATTATCTTCACGGCACTGCCGTATTTCCTTTAAGTTCTTTTGTACAAGATATGATCAGAATTACGGTACCATAATATGAATTATGACACTGCCGTAATTTTTGGAAATCTCTCGGGTCGGAAGTTACTTCAAAATACGGCACCGTGATTTTCATTACGGTGGTGCCATAATTTGTGGAAAATCTTCTGTATGAAAATTACCCAAAATACGGCAGTGCTCCAAAATTACAATAGTACTCGAAAATACAGTACCGTAATTATAATTACGGTACTACCGTAATTTGGGTTTTGGCTTCGATTTACGTGAAATTTGTCCTGTAGTCTCTTCTTGATGATGGGAATTCTTCTATGTATCTGATTTCGCTTGAAAATGCCTTAAAATCGTGCCTTTTTCCCTGAAAATCATCAAAAATCAAAATAGAAATAGATTCTGCAATATTTGATAAAAAAAGGCATAAAAATATGCAAAGTAGTGTAAATATGACACAAAAAGATCTGTAAAAAGACACAAAATATACTATAAATTTTGGTGTCTTCAATAGGCCGTGGAAAATTTCAGGGTGGTGCCCAAGAGGGCCAACAGTGAGCGCTAGAAGTGGCTCACAAAATTGGTGTCTCAATCAAACACGATGGTCAACAAGAGACCATGAAGGCACACAATCTCCTTGACAAAGAGATGGGCCACATGGGATGCATTTGATGTCCGATAGCATAGGATGAAATGGGCCATTTTAGAGAAACGGTCCACAACAACGTAGACCAAATCAAAGCGCGACGCGGTCCGAGGTAACCCCAGGACAAAGTCCATGCTAAGGTCATGCCACAGATTTCTAAAGGTGGTCAATGGGGTGTAAAGACTCGTATTCGGTGGACTGGGTTTCACCATTTGACAAGTGCCACAATGGAGGACAAAACGCTCCACGTCCTTACATAAGGATGGCCAAAATAGATGTTCATCAACCATCTCGTAGGTTTTATGGTGGCCAGCGACGCCGCCAGCATGCAGCTCGAGTAGGAGGTGGTCTCTCAGGGACGAACGGGGGATGCACAGGTGGTTCCCCAGAAAGCGATATCCCTTACAAACTTGTAAGGGGACTCGGGATCAGCGGACTCGCCAAGGCGCGAGTAGATGGTACGGAAGTCTAGACAAGTCGAGTACTCATCCTTAACGTGGGCAAAGGTGTTCACTGATATGCTTCCGCAAGTGCACGGAATTATCGAAGTAATAAAAAGATTATCGTTCCCAACGAGGGCTATGTAGTTAAGTACTGACTTCTCGATTTGTTTGAATCTAGGCAAACTAAACCAGTGGTTATTCTAAGCTTCTAAGTGCGACACAAACTTGAAAATAACTTTTAAGAGGTTCAAATTCTAAAGGATCGGGATTTCATGGGTTCACCACACTGACAATCATGAATCGTGTGAAAAATAACTAGTTCTATGGAATTTATCTATCATGAAAGGAACTTTTCCTATGGTACATATTACCTCCTCTTAGAGCGTAATACGGTATTTAGTTAGATTAACTCCCTACTCTCGTGACAGTTAACCTAACTAAACCCATTAAGTGCTATGAAAAGTTGGTTAAGACCTTCAGACGAATCCAAACTATTCTCATGATTGGATTCGAATTTTCAGTTGAAATAGGTCGGATGTTGCGATTCACCTCTCGGTCCTTCTCGCAACGTCTAAGACGTAAAATTACTTGGCCAAAGTAAATTACAAGATACATGTAATTTCAACCAAATCATGATAATAAATTCATAGAAAAGAGTATAAACATAGATTGATTCGTGAAAGTAGTGGGCTACACCCAATAATCCCGAACAAGTATCTACTTGCTCATGTCGTTAAGGAAATACATGATGTTTATGATGAACAAGTGAAAACTCCTAAAAAATCGTCGAGGAATCACAGAAAGAATAACGAAGCCACCTTCTCCTCGATCCGGAGATGAGGAAGAGTCGATCGATCGTCACTTTCGCTGGAATCTAGCCGGAATATGCCCTGGAATTGAACTTTCGCCCTTGTCGCCGCTGCTATCTATGTTCACCCAAAAAATCCCCCTTTACCCTCGAAAAATCTTATCTTTTATAGCTAGACCAGTTTAGGACTCATCCAGGAATGATTCTATGGAGTTTGGCTCAAATCCGGTTCGAATTGGTGGAGAAACGAGTGAAAAACTCATCGGGCGAAAGTTTTTACGGCCCGTGATGCGTTTACGGCTGAGGCCGTAAATGTTTCTGTGCATAATGTTTTCGGCCACAGAAAGTTTCACGAACCGTGATGGATTCACAGCCTCACCTGTGAAAGTTTCTGTTCATTCCGACACTTAGCCGATTTTCACCTTCCGTTCGTCGTCACTTTTACGGCTAAATTCGTAATTACGGCCAAGGCCGTAATTATCTCGTTCTTCACCGTTTTCACCCCAAATTTGACGTGTAGGCTTGTGATCTCCTTGGGAATTATGCTTTGGCTTCAAAACTCTCGAAATCCTTCATTTTTATGCCATTTTCCCTATATTTTCATAAAAACCAAGAAAAGTGAAGATTCTGTGCAAAGTAGAGTAAAAGCCCTAATAATAGCACAAAATCATGCAATAACGCTCAAAATGTGATATAAAACATAGGCAAAAACATGGTGTAAATGCGACACATCAAAATACCCTAGACTTAGAATTTTGCTTGTCCTCAAGCAATACACTGATATGTATAAAGAATGTAAAATAAGGAACACTCATCTGCTCTACCATCAATAAATTCCTTAGTCTACAATTTAGGTAAACAACTCTTCAGAACTTAAATCATTTAAGAGATATCACAGTAAAAGTAAATCGTCAAGAATTCACAATCCAAGAAAGATAAACTTCACAAGTCATGTTATAATGTTCGTTCAACACATACCAGGAAATCAAATACTTTTTGGTTTAATAAATCTACCTTGATCAATAGATAAAAGATTTATTTCAAGTCCATTTGGTGAAACTATAGATAAGAGATTTTTAATGCAATTTGGTCTTTAAACTGTTATATATCATAACATTGTTTAAAGTATACTGCAAGCAATATAATGTAACTCATGGTCGCAATCTTTAGTCAGAGGAATTTTCCACTTGGCCTACAACTTTCTCTTTTTCTCATTTTATTTTATTTAGACTTCAACTCATATCTTCGGTAACACTGCCAATTTTTTGCAGTGCCAAGTAGAGGAGTCCCTTTTTTTTCATTCGGAAAGCTGGCTAGTGTCAATGCATAACCTCAGATTATTCAACCAGAGGAGTTGGAGCAAATCTCGAGTTAAATAAATGAATCACCCAATTTCTATCCATAAAAGCAAAATCTATATAATCAAGGGAAGATAAACTAAAATTGAAGTATAAATTCACTATGCACATGTCTTTTAAACATATAATAATTCGTACATAAACTTTATCAATGTCAGAATTGATCTTACTCAACAATTTAAGTCCACATGAATTCTCAAAAGTTTTCTAAGTCATCCAACTTGAAATACCCAAAAAGCTTTCTAAGTTCAAAATTGAGGATAAATCAATCTAGTGTATCTTAAAAATCATAAACATTCAGGATTCATATCTATAAAGCTGTAAAGGTCTAGCAAAATATGAAAATGAGTACCCTAGACTTAAATTGTTGCATATGTGGAAATATTCAATCAATGAAGAATTTCAGAAAAAAAATTTTCGCAAGAGTTCCTTTTGTATTTGTTGGCGAAACCCTGTATAGTTATGTCAAAAATATGAAATACAACTCAAAAAAATCTGGAAAATATACCATTTCGAAGATATTCAAATTTTACATGGTAATCAACTCTTAGATATCAAATACCGTCAGGTTTCATCATTCAAATCACAGTTTACCATACTCACAAAGATTTATTCACTTACAATATCAATATCAATCTCGAATGCAAAAACTCATCAACCAAGCATCCAAAATCCGTACACTACATACCAGACACATAAGAAATGTCAAATATATTCAAAACCATCATATCCAAATCATGTTCAGCATCCTAAGGTCTAATATCATCTAATATATACAATATCAAGCCCAGTATCATAAGTCAAATAGAAATATCAAAAACGAATCATATAATGTCTAAATACAACGCACACACACAAATAAAACATAAAAGAAACTGTGTGTGGTCACATCAGCATCAAATCAGCCTATGCATAGATAGTATAATTGTGAGATCACATGTATAATATCAAGTAACAATCTGAAAGAGCATAAAAATGAAATACAATACTCACAAAATCAATCTGTCTATGTATGCTTGAAGTCTTCCTCCTCGTCTCTAGTATGTCTAGGCGATGATGATGGGAGACGATGCCGTAATAACTCCTCTATCACGCATAAAGAATCGAGTGCTCTCAGCTGTCCCTGCTCAAGACGCGATATGTCATCGTGCATCCTCCTCTGCTCAGCTCGCATATGCTCTAGTGAAGGATCTGATGGTGCTGAAGTGGATGGTCTGGCAGATGTAGACAGCCGATCAGCGGCTGATGGCTCGACGGGAGAAATATGCTCTGTAGATCTCGGCGGTGATGGAGGTGAAGTTGCCTCTCTAGGACCACCCCCAAGTGTGGGATCCACGATCGATCGAAGTAATAAAAAGATTATCGTTCCCAATGAGGATCTGGCAGTCAAGTACCGATTACACGATCGATCTATATCTAGACGATTCAAAGTGTAGTTTTTGTTTTGAAGACTTCTAATGCAAGAAAACAAAAAGGTGGTTTTAGGGTTTTGGCAAAAAATCAATTCAGATAAAATCAGGATCTAGGGTTTCACCACACTGACGATTATGAATTTAATAAAAATAAACCTTTGACAGAAAATTAAAGTGTTGAAAGGGATTTTTCCTAGGGTACAGATTACCTCCTCTCGAAGCGTAATCCGGTATCTATTTATGTTAATTCCCTACTTTCGTGACAATTAACATAAATAGTTCCATTAAGTTCTGTGAAGAATCATTGAATCCTTCAAGTAAATCTGAACTACTCTCGTGATCGGATTCATAGGTTTGAAAAGAATAGATCTGACGTCGCGATTCACCTCTTGGTCTTTCTCGCGACGTCTCAAACGCAATAAAACTTGGCTAGAGTATTAAAGCGAGATACGTACAATTCTAATCAAATCAAATCTATAAAATTCGGGTAAAAGATTTAAAACAATATATTTAATCTATAAATTGTCAATGGGCTATTCCCCAAATCCCAAAAATTAAGGTTGACACTTACATGTTCAGAGTAAGCAGCATGTTCATCGATGAATTAAATATGTAATCTCTCTAAAATAATCCAAAGAGACACTAGGAATGTAATTAGAACTCTTCCCCTTGATCTGGTGATGAAGATGAAGTGATCAAACCTCTCCTTTGCGTGATCTCTTGCCGGATTTATGCCCTAGAATTGAATCTCGCCGTCACCGCCGCCTCCCTTTGTTTCCATGCATAGAAGCCCCCTGAACCCTTCCTTTTATAGTCTAATCAGTATAGAGCCCATCTAGGAAGGTTTCTGAAGAGTTTGGTTCAATTTTGGTTCGGTTTGGAGTCGAATCGAGTGAAAAACCAGAAAGACGGACGTTTTTACGGTCCGTGATGAAATTATGGCCGAGGCTGTAATTGTTTCTTTGTGTACAACGCCTTTGTACACAGAAAGTTTCACGGATCATGATGGATTCACGGCCTCACCCGTGAAAGTTTCTGTGGACTTTTTAACTTAGCCGTTTTTCGTCACCCTTCGAAGCCAAAATTACGGTCGGCCCCAGAATTACGACCAAGGCCGTGAAAGTTGCGTTCTTCACTATTTTCGCTCCAAATTTGATGTGTAAGCTCGTGATCTTCTCGGGAATCATATTATGGCTTCAAAACTCTTGAAATCCATCATTTTTATGCCATTTTACCTACATTTTTATAAAAACCAAAAAAAGTGAAGATTCTGTGCAAAGTGAAGTAAAAATACTAAAATTTGCATAAAATCATTCAATTAAGCCCAAAATATGATAAAAAATATAGACAAAAACATTCTGTAAATGTAACGCATCAAAATACCCTACACTTAAAAGTTTGCTTGTCCTCAAGCAATACTCTGATATGTATGAAGAATATAAAGATAAGGAACACTCATTTGTTCCCTAATAACATCCTTAGTCCACAAATTAAGCAATCAATCTTTCTAACTCAAGTAATTCAAGAAAAATCATAATAGAGATAAATTCCCAAGAGATTACAATCCAAGAAAGATAAAATTCACAGTTCTTGTCATAGTATTCACTCTTCACACACTAAATATCAAATACTTTCAACTTAATAAATCCATCTTACTCAATAGATTAAAATTTATTTCAAGAATCTTGGCGATATTAAAAATAAGAGATTTTTAAAGCAATTTGGCCTTTAAACTGTCATATGCTATTTACTGTTAGCATCATAAAATTGTTTAAAGTATACCATAGGTACTTGACCCATTTTGCATGGCGGGCACCCAACTTATGTTGGGCGCTCAAGAAGGACAAGGCCTGGTGGTCGCTATGCAACACAAACTCGCGGTGGAGGAGGTAATGCCTCCATTACCGCAAGGACTAAACTATAGCGTAGAACTCCTTGTCATAGGTTGAATAACGCTGTCGGACAACATTCAGTTTCTCACTAAAGAAGGAAACAGGGTGGCCTTTCTGACTAAGGGTACCTCCAATCCCAGTACCGGAGGCATCACACGTGACTTCGAAGACATTCAAAAAGTCTGGGAGTCATAGGACAGGAGCAGTTGTAAGTGCATCCTTAAGAGTGTCGAAGGCATGTTGAGTGGCAGGTTGATAAGTGTTATTTTTATAAGATTTAAAGTCTTATTCATATGATCTTTTTAGGCTTAAGTCTTGTTTTATATCAGAATTTAGTATCTTTTCCCGTAAAGTATAGAATCTTCATTATTTTTTTGCTTGTTTATGAAATGCAAGTCATTTTCCTATATTTTTATGAAGATTTTGAAGATTTGAAGTTACGGGAAGATGCGTCATAGTTCAATGAGGTCACAGGTCAAATTTTAGATTTTTTAGAGTTTTCTATAGAGATCACGGCCTGGCCATGATAGACATCATGGCTTGGCCATGATAGCCATCATGGCCGTGATCATCCAAGCATTTTAGTCCTGCTTCTGCGAAGTAATCACGGTTAGCCTGTGACGGGTTCACGGCCGTGATCATCAAGTACCCAGAATTCTACGAAGTCATCACGGCATCGTGCACGGGCGTGATCTCCATCCAGATTTTTTATGCGCTCTTCATGGCTTGGTTGTGATCATCATCACGGCCGTGAAGATGTCTTTGTAGATCAGCGAACTCGTCATCGCCTGGCCATGACAGTCATCACGCCCGTGACAGCGTCCGTAGATCCTGACCATTCAGCGGTTTCTCACCAAATCTGAAGGTCCTAGAGCCTAGAAATTGGGGAAAAGTTCCATGCAACCTTCCTAACCACCTAAGGGTTCGATTGAGGTATAAAAAAGAAATTTTGGGTAGTTATCGGGTTTGAATTTTGGAGAGAGGCGACTAGGGCGACGAAAGGGGTTGATCGCCTTAAGCGATCCACTGTCGGATTACACTTCGAGGGAAGGTAATCTGTTTCCTATTTCAATTTGTTTAATATTTTACTTTAAATCCTTTAACAAGGGGAAACCTGAGGTCCTGATGCTTTCTTAAACTGTAATTCCCATTAAGTTGCTGATTTCCTGATTTGATAGTTTAAACTTAGAGTAGTTTTTTAGTTCCTATTTTGGAATTGTCTAGCTATCAATGACGCTAAAAGTTGATACTTGACACCTAGTTCGCTTGGGACGATATTGTTACTACTTCAATAGAAACCGTGCACTTGCGGTACTCCTATCAAGTTTTTGGCGCCGTTGCCGGGGAATCAGGCGTAGCCAATATTGACTAAACTGTTGAGTTGATAGATTAGATAATTTTTGTTTTTGTTAGCTGATTGTTTTTATTTAATTTGATTTGTTAATACTTGTCTTCTTTCTTTCTTCAAGCTTGTATTATTCTCTAGTCTGCTAATCCTGTGTATGCTAAAAACTATTAGAATAGGAAGCTTAGTGCCAGAAGATCCAGAAATCGAAAGGACCTTTTGAGCTCAAAGGAAAATCTAGGATCAATAGCTTGAAGATCCCCATCCAAATAAATCTACAATGGACCAGACTCGTTCGCTGAAGGACTTTCCTGCATTGAATGTGTAGGGCTTACACTCCAGCATTGCTTGACCGGCGGTCGAAGCAAATAACTTTGAGATAAAGCCAGCACTATGAATATAGTTGAACAGAACCAGTTCAGCGGATCACCTCACGACGACCCAAATTTATATTTGTTCATTTTTCTAGAATGCTATGATACTCTGAAGGTTAATGGGGCAACATCTGATGCTATACGCTTACGACTCTTTCCTTTTTCCCTTAGGGACCGCGCGCGGGCATGGTTACAGTCCCTCCCTCAAGGCTCCATCACAATATGAGATCAGCTTTCCCATGCGTTCCTCTCCAAGTATTTTCTACCGAGCAAGACTGCTCAATTGAGGAACCAGATTATAAATTTCAGCTAGAGAGAAGGGGAGTCACTTTATGAGACCTGGGACCACTATAAGGAGCTACTGAGAATGTGCCCACATGGGCTAGAAAAATGGGTATTAGTCCATACTTTTTATAATGATCTTTTATATAACACTTGTTTATCTGTAGATGTGGCCGCGGGCGGAGCGCTAATGAATAAGAACGTCGACGATGCCATAAATTTGATCGAAGACATGGCCCTGAATCACTACCAGTGGATGAGCGATAGAAACGTCCCGGTGAGGGGAGGTAAGCATGATCTCGATGTTGGTGTATATGCCCTAGGACCTATGGCTAGTCCGATATGTGTCACATTCATTTGTGATATATATCCTGGCATGGTCATTGTTATGCATTTCGTATATTTGCATCATATGTACATTTGCATATACAATATCCCTACAGATAGATATTATCTAATCTCAAAGGAAAATCCCCGATCAAGTGTCATAGTGGATAAGGGACAGCTGTGATGCACTTGAGACTTGCATATGCGCTGGTTGAGCACGGGTTGCTAATGCAGGCATATGGATATATCAAGGGAGATATACTGGATCGACCCGCCGTGAGGATTTGACTTGGTGTCACAGGTCAAATCTCATAGTGACAGAGATTCACTCGTCCTTGACTTGTGGGCATTGATATCTCTATATAGTAAGGGATGTACTTTGATACAACCTAATGCTCCACCGTAATAGAGGAGTTATAACGATTGTCATTGGGTATGTCTTGAGCCATATAAGAGATTCAATGAGCCAATAGAAGATTTGCCCCTTCCTTGTGGGGAAGCTTGATGTTGTCCATGGGCCCCTACATGGTGCATGACTAAAAGTGTGTCCACACCCAGGTTTAACTTGAATAGAGTCATGACCATCAACGTTGGAATAAACAAGTGTGACATGCTTGTCCGACTTGGATGATCAGCCTGGCAAAAGGACTAGAGTGTACATATATCTTGTCGCAGTTTTAGGGGATGTCGATGATGACACCATTCTGAGGACTTGGGTAGCAATGATGTACTCCTAGGTGCCACTCATTGCTTGTGATGACTTGAGGTTATTATTGCCTATGTCTGAGGAACCTACAGGGTTGTAAACCTAGACACTCGAGATCTCGTATTGATCGAGTTGCCTATGATCAAGTCATTTGGTTGATTCGAGTCAGTTTGGGAGTTCGATGCATCTCGGATGCGTCTGATTAGTTGGATATGACCTTAAAGAGCATTGTTATATTTTGACTTTATTTGACCCCAGTTGACCTTTGGATGACTACATTTGACCTCGGTGGATTAGGTCCAGTCCATGGGTCAAATGTTGGGTTTAAGCTCCGAAATTGTTCGGAGGCTTTTTGCAACTGATTTAAACGTAACATGAGGGCCCGGTGACTTAAGCGCTAAAATGAATATTTATATTCGTTTTAATGCGCAACTTAAGTCGTGGGGACCGCTTGCAACTTAAGTGAATATTTTTATTCAATTTAATCGTAACTTAAGCTGTGGGGCCGGCTATATATATGGTTCTAGGCATATGAGCTTTGTGAGTTACGAATTTTTTTTGATAATATTCAAAATTCTTCATGCCCTAGCCGTCCAAGCTCTCAACCCTTGCCGCCCACCTCTTCTCCCTCTCCATGGCGCCTCCAAGACAAGAAGTTGTCGCCTCTTCAAGGGACAACACGATTCTTCTCTCTTTGGCGTGCATGAAGGTGAGTGATCCTCTTCCTTTCTTCTTGGCGCATCCTATAGAGGGATTGGTGCTTGTGGAGATAGTTTTCCACCATGGGCGCAACTTCCATGAAGTTGGTGCCACACATGGAGAACAAAAGGAAAGGGCGATTGTATTTTAGAGATGGGCAATTCTACCTTAGCGCAATCTGCATGAGATTGCGCATGTTGTACAGAGGCAGAGACTTCCCCTCTTGGTGCATCTTGATGCTGGCGCATGCAAGAGGACTTTCTTAGGCACACCTTTGGGGTGGCGCAACAAGAGAGGACAATAACATAGGCAATAGGATCTTCCTCCCGAAGACTAGCACTAAGCATGGATGGAAGAGGATCTCGGGGAGTCCATGTGTGCACGATTGTAGAGGGCGGACCACTTGTGCGCCTCTCCTTCGTCATCGACAGCCCCTAGGATTATGTGAATAAAGGTATACTACTCTGACACATTCGGTGGATCACTCGTAAGGGATCTTGGCTTATGATGGGAATTCTATTTCGGGCTATAGCTTCCGCTGTTATTAAATTTTAAAATTGGCCCGGGGATTCCCAACACTCGATTTGCTAAGTTTGTTGGCGGCAAAGGTTGATTCTTTGTCACACCAACTAACTTCGATGAATTTTCACGCATTGTCTGTCAATTCTCTTACTTGTGAAATTTGTGGGAATTCTGGGCATGGTGTTACTGACTGCCAGATAATGACACCTTATTCTTCTGAAGTCTCTCTTGATTAGGTGAATGCTATAGGCAATTTTATTCAGAGGCAGCAGAATAATCCGTTCTCAAGCACCTATAATCCAGGTTGGAGAAATCATCTCAACTTCTCCTATTGGAATAGTCAGAACCAGGCAAATCCCGAGAACTTCAATAGCCTGGCGCAACAGGGAAATTTTGGCAATTAGTTCGCCCAGGCATCCTTCAGGCCACCACTAGGACTTCCACAAAGACAATTTAATCAATCGCAGAAGTCCAATCTTGAATTACTGTTAGAGAACTTTGTCACCACGCAGTCAACAAAATGAATATGTAGACGAGTCCATCAAGCAGTTGAATTCAAAGGTGGATTCATTGATCACACATTCAAGGATGTTCGAGAACTAGATTGCGTAGCAAGCAAGTTCATCCTCTAGACCATCTAGGAAGCTCCCCTCTCAACCCGAAGCAAATTCGAGGGAGCACTGTAATGCCATCATGACGCGAAGTGGCAAACAGTTGAAAGATCCCTCGATGGAGGTTAGGGATGACATTGCTTGTGTGCTAGATGAGCAGAGGAAAGAGAGTCAGTCCACCCAGGAACAACCAATAGAGAAGGAGGCTAAGCTAGAACCAGAATATGTGCCTCCACCTCCCTACAAGCCACCAATACCATTTCCGTAGAGATTGGCCAAGGCTAAGTTGGACAGGCAGTTTGGCAGGTTTTTGGAAGTGCTCAAGAAGCTTTACATAAATATACCATTTATAGATGCACTCTCCCAGATTCCCATATATGCCAAGTTCCTCAAAGATATACTATCCAATAAGAGGAAGATAGAGGAATAGGGGATGGTAGCATTGAGGAAAGAATGTAGTGCAATTATACAGAATAAGCTACCGCCCAAGCTTAAATATCTGGGTAGTTTCTCCATTCCATGTAGGATTGGGAATGTGCCTTTCGAGCGGGCCCTATGTGATTTGGGGGCTAGTGTAAGTCTCATGCCACTTTCAGTCTTTTAGAAATTGGACATGAGAGATCTTAAGGCTACCTCTATCGCCCTTCAGCTTGCCGATAGGTCTGTGTGTCACCCAATAGGGATATTGGATGATGTCCCTATTAAAGTTGGGAAATTTTTTGTGCTAGTAGATTTTGTAGTTCTCGAGATGTTAGAGGATTCTCGATTGCCCCTTATTTTGGGTAGGCCTTTCCTTGCTACTGCCGAGGCAGATATAAAGAATGGGAAGCTGTCCTTGAACATTGGAGAGAACAGTTTGGAGTTCGACCCTTCTACAGGTTTGAAGAGAGCAAGTTTTTCTAGGTCATGTTATAGTATTGATGTAGTGGAAGTGAATTTTGAGGTCCCAAGAGACATTATAGACCTGCTTGAGGCATGCCTCTTAAATAACCTAGAGCATATGGATGAAGAGATAGAGAATGAGGTACTCGTCTATTCAAGGTTTTTGGATACGAGCCCTGGTATTGACCCATAGAAAGTCCAGGGTGAGGTATTAGTAGAGAAGACACAGAGAGAGTCAGTGAGGGCAGACATTGAGCTGAAATCCCTGCCTAGCAATTTGCGATATGAGTTTCTAGATGAGGGTTCGTCTTGTCCTATTATTGTCATTTTATATTTAAACGAGTCAGAGACAAGATGATTACTTGACGAGCTTCGCGCCCACAAGAAGGCGATAGGCTATTCTTTGGATGATATCATTAGAATCAACCCTTCTATTTGCATGCATCAAATTTTCCTTGAGAAAGACAGCAAGGCTTCCATAGAATACCAGTGTCGATTGAATCCAAAGATGAAGGAAGTCATGGAAAAGGAAATTTTGAAGCTTTTGGATGTAGTGGTTATTTACCCTATCTTAGATAGCGAGTGGGTGAGTCCGTTGCACGTCGTTCAAAAGAAGAGTGTGATCACGGTGATAAAGAATGAGAAGAATGAGCTTATCCCCACCCATACTGTCACCGGGTGGCGAATGTGCATTGATTACAAAAAGCTCAACAAAGCCACCAGGAAGGACCATTTCCCATTGCCGTTCATCGATTAAATGTTGGAACGACTTTCTACTAATTCATATTTTTATTTCCTTGATGGTTTTTCAGGTTTCTTGCAGATCCCCATCCACCCGGAGGACCAAAAAAAGACTACCTTTACGTGCCCCTATGGCACGTTCACTTATCGGAGGATGCTGTTTGGATTGTGCAACACGCCTACGACGTTCCAACGATGCATGATCGCTATATTTCAGAGTTCATTGAGGACATCATGAATGTCTTCATAGATGACTTTTAAGTTTATGGATCGTCTTTTGATATTTATTTGACTAACCTGTTTAAAGTTTTATAGCGGTGTGAGGAAGTTAACTTGGTGCTCAATTGGGAGAAATGCCATTTTATGGTATGTGAAGGCATTGTACTTGGGCACCTTATCTTCGAGCAGGGGATCAAGTTCGATAGAGCAAAAATTGAGGTTATAGAAAGATTGCCCCTGCCTACCTCTATAAAGGGAATTTGGAACTTCCTCGGGCATGCCGAGTTCTACAAGAGATTTGTCATGGGTTTTTCTAAAATTGCCAGGTCTTTAACTAATCTTTTGGTTAAAGATGCTATTTTTGAATTTGATGAAAGTTGTTTGACTGCTTTTCAGACACTGAAGCGAGCATTGATATCGGCGCCTATCATGTAGGCTCCCGACTAGTCCCTGCCATTCAAGTTGATGTGCGATGCCAGCGACTATGCAGTTGGCGCGGTTCTAGGACAACGGCGGGAGAAGAAGCTCCATGTGATATATTATACCAGTCGGACATTAGACGAGGCCCAAGTCAACTATGCTATGACAGAGAAGGAACTACTAACCATCGTGTTCGCCTTTGATAAGTTCCACTCTTACTTGATTGATTCCAAAGTTATCATTTATATTGACCATGTAGCTATACGCTATCTGATGGGTAAAAAGGATGCGAAGCCAAGGCTAATTCTTAGAACCTTCTACTTCAAGAATTGGATATTGAGATTCGTGATAAGAAGGGTTCAGAGAATTCGGTTGCGGACTATCTGTCCAGATTGGTAAATGAATAGAGTGACATGGAGAGACTGCTGAAGATTAATGATGATTTTCCTAACAAACAACTTTTTGTAGTCACTAATATGGCTGCACCTTGGTACGCTGACTATATTAATTATATTGTTTCTGATGTTCCCCCCTGACTTGACTTTTCAAAGGAAGAAAATTTTTTTATTTGATGTGAAGCATTACTTCTGGGATGAACCATTGTTATTTCGGCAATGTGCCGATGGGCTTTATAGACGGTGCATTCCAGTGGAGGAAGTCAAGGATATATTATTCCACTGTCATTCCTCTCCACCATTCCTCTCCACATGGTGGGCATGCAAGTGCCACTAAGATTACCTTCAAGATTTTGCAATTCGGATTTTATTGGCCGACTATTTTCAAGGACGCAAAAAGCTATGTCTTCAGTCGTGATCAGTGCGAAAGGTCTGGCGGCATATCAAAGAGGGATGAATTACCAATGACAATAATTCTTGAAGTGGAAATTTTTGATGTTTGGGGGATAGACTACATGGGTCCTTTCCCGTCATCATGTGGGAACAGATATATATTGGTCACCGTTGACTATGTCTTTAAGTGGGTTGAAGCCTCGGCTGAGCCCACCAATAGTGCTAAGGAGGTGACCAAGATGCTGAAAAAGACTATATTCCCATGCTTTGGAGTGTCTTGCGTGCTCATTAGTGACGGAGGGTCCCATTTCTTGAATCAGAAGCTTGCATCCTTACTCAGAAAATATGGAGTTAAACACAGGGTGGCCACTCCATACCATCCCCAAACTAGTGGTCAAGTTGGAAAAAACATTCACAGTCGAAGGGTCATAATCAGAGGATAATTAAGGGAGAGGAACATTAGAAAAAGAATACAAATAAAAAAAAATATGAGATTGAATTTAAAAATACAAAAACAAAAATGTCTCGTTTCCCATCCCAGTCTTTCGCAACACTTCTGGTTTACTCATTTTGTTAGGTCTCGACTTCTTCGCTATGATCTCCCCAGTAGTTCATGTAGGAGCTATTGCCGTTTCATTCCTATTCGTTGTTATGATGTTCAATATTAAAATAGCGGAGATTCACGGGCGAATATTGACTCTTTGCTGTTTTATTCCTAGGTCAATCCATGACTTCTCAGAATAAAGAAATTTTTTCTCAGTTCGTTCCGCCATCCCACCCAATGAATTATTCGGATTCGTTTTCATTTTCAGTAGAATTCTATGCAGTCACAGGTTTCGTCATTCCCATAGCTTCTCCATTAATGATTAGACCTGAACTCTGCAATGGAGCTCCCAATAAAATTCTTTCTTGAGTCAATCTCCTTAGTTTTTATTAACCCGAGGCTCTTTATTATTCATATCACTTTATTATTTTATTATTATTATTTATATTTGATAGCACCCAAACGGGCTGCTACCGCAAGTGCACGGTCTATCGCGTAATAAAAAGATCGAACCCACACGGACTAGGGTCAATTACTAACTGATCGGTTAATCAATAGCTAGGTGATCGAAATGGTGTAGAAGTGTCACTAATCCTAAACCAAGTAATTAAACTAATACGGACTAAAAGTAAACAATGCAGGAAACAAGCAAACGGGGTTTTAAGATTATGATAGAAGATCGGGGTTTTAGGTTTCACCACACCGAAGAACGTATGAAAATTAAAGCTTGAAATTTTAATTAAAGTTTCACCTAAGTTCTCAAGGTAATCCTTCCAAGGGTACAAACGCGCTCCCTCTCAGGACACGGTCCGGTATCCGTCTTAACCCAAGTCTCCTACTCTCGTGGCTTACTAGGGTTAAAGCGGATCCAATGAGATCTGTGAAAGATTAGGGTTCCTCGAGTGATTTCGAGTGCTCTCGCAACACGAAGTCACCAGTCCAGTCTAGGGGTTCCGATAGTCAAGGTTCACCTCTCAGTCCTTCCCTCGACATCTAAAGCATGCATACATATGGCCAGTATGTAAACAAGAATTAAAACATCCTAAACATGAATAAGAACAAAGATAAATAGAGGAAAATATAGATCAAGTTATATTATCAAGCATTCTTATAGTGGGCTACGCCCAAACCCCAAAAATAAGATTACGCTATGGTATACATCATTAAATACATAGAATCTCTCATGAAAATTGAATCAAACCAAGGGGAATGATATATCTTTGATAGGAGACGGCTCAGCGTGATCCTCCACGTCGGAACGAAGAGAGAAACCCGCCGGAACAGTGTCGCCGATCGGAAAATCGCCCAAAACCCTAAGTTGTCACCGTTTCATTTCTTTCTCCCTCGTTACTTGACCAAATCCAATGATTTTAGTCCCTAATCGTTCATGTCTAAGTTGGGAAGATCTCCCTAAAATTTTGTCCAATTCTAAGCCCAGAATAGAAAGTTATGCCCAAAATACCGGACGTCTATCGATCTATTCGTAACGATACACGGCCGTGCATAGATGCACGGGCATGCCCGTGCACGGCTCGATGAAGCGGATTTTGACGACTTATGATGCACGGCCGTGCATGGATGCACACCCATGGCCGTGTATGATGTAGAAGACTCTGATTGAGCTGAAATTTGGCGTGTAGCTCCGTCTCATCATGAGGAATCATCCCATACCTTCAGATTCTCCAAATTCCATCGATTTCGAGGCCAAATACTTGCATTTCATTAAAACAGAGGAAAAGTGAAGGTTCTGAAGAATATGAAGCATTTGAGTAAATATATGAGATGAAACATGCATTATGCTCTAAAATAAGAATGAAATTGGGTCACGAAATATCATATTTTTACATGTCATCAAAATACATCGGACTTAAAGTATTGCTTGTCCTCAAGCAATTGAATTGTCTATAACACAGTGATGACATGGAATAGGAAATCTCGAAGTAGCTCAACTAGGTCTAATAAGGTTAATGGTTAAACACAACAATTCTTCAGGTTATAATGCAATATGGAAAGCAAATTAAACCAATTATCATGAATACAATCTATTAAAGCATGCCATGTTATATTACCAAAAACCTCTATACTGCATCTCACACACACATGATATAATTGATCAAGCCTCTAAAAAGACATATAATTGTGCACTAAGTCATGGGAAAATAGCATCAGTACCACATAGTCCCTATGTGGTGCCTTTTTTTTTTCATACAGTGCCAAGTGCCAAGCTTTGCTTCGGTACTACTTCGATACCACTGTCATTATTGAAAATCATGGGGTTAGTGCCAAGTATGATGAACTTAGGTACCACTATCCCTTCTTTAGTGAGATGCTATAAATAGTGCCAAGTGGAAATACAAAGTGCAATGTATAAGAACACTTCGGTACCACTATTTTTATTTCTAATCCCCATGACAAAGTGCACAAATGAAGTAGAGTGAAGAAACAAGAATCAAGCAATCGTGACACAGGAGATGCATACCAAGGTAAAGGTAAAGCAACAAGCATCCTCTTCAAGATTCTATCAATAATCAATTGGTTTAATTACATCAATCAACTACAGGAAACCCAAGAATCATATGTACTAATCATAACCATTATAGACCATAGGTAAACTAAAGTCAAGATTCTCATCCCAAGCAATCAAGTAGGCATAGAACAATGCAATACTAAAAGACAAAACAAATATCATGAATGGAAAGAGTGGGGTTGGGTAAGACACTATAGATGTTGACACAACTAAGAAAACTAAAACATGCAACTAAGAATGTATAAAACTAAAAGCAGATAGATGCAAACTAATAACTAAGATAAACTACTGGAAAAACATGAAAGTGGGGGGGCGAAACCCTAATATGCGCAGATTAAAATTTTGCATAGCGGAAGCTAGGGTTTCTAAGGATCGATTAGCATGAATATATGATCAACTTGTAAAACTTGTATAGATCAAAAGAGAGATCATACCAATGCCATTTCTTGGATGGCGACTTGGAAGCAAAGAAGCGTGTGCTTCTTCTCTAAAGGAATCGCACACAAGGTGATTGATGGCTTCTCCTTGGCGTTCCTTGTGCTAGCAAAGATCCAAGGTCTCCTGATCGCGTGAAGGTGATTAGAGATGATGTCTTTTCTTGTCCGAACTCTCCTTGGCGTGAAAACTCACCACACGAGAGAGGAGGCAACGAGAGGAAGAGGCCAGAGACGAGAATAGCGCCAACACCACGAACGTAGAGGCGTGAACTATTTTGGAAAGCATGACTTCCAAAAATAGTAAGCCCTCAACGTGTGATGCGTTCACTCCAAGTGAACTATCGCATTTTCCTCTCCCATTGAACCATGCGCTCACTATGATGAGCCGGTTCAATTACATTTGGTTCAAAGACCAAATTAAGCCAAGCCTTGGTCTAGATCATATAAAACCAAAAAGGTTCAAGATCTAACCATTCATCTCTTGATGCTCTTGATCTCATCGATCAAGCATCAATTCTCCCGATCGAAGCTTACTGATCTCAAGCCCTAATCAATCAAACATGATCAGACCAGATCTCACTTCCAATCAGAGTTTAAACTCCTTTAAACTGAACCAAAACAATTCAGTCCACACGATCTGACATAAGTAAGCCATATCATCAAATTGTGCGACCCTAAGGGTTTCCTTTAAATGTCGGTAACGACAACTTACGTTATCACGAACAGAGAGGGGTATCTAGCAACACATCACTGTCTCCCAATATAAAGGAAAGAGTCTTCCAAGACTACACCCAAACACAGCACAAGTGTGAATTCAATTCATTAGGCATACATGTTTCCTTTGCCACTGGATGTTCTCGTTGGACAAGCGTGTCAAGCCTGTAACTCCAACATGATGAGAATGATTAGATCAGATGAACATAGTCATCTGGGTATGGCCATACACTTTCTCAATCATCTCACCCAGGGGGCCCCTTTAGAACATCACACTCCAAACAAGGAGAAGGCAATCCTATATCTATCACTAGCGCCCTAACATGACTCATGTTCATTATCCAAGATAGTCTATAACCATTATGTTTCAAATGATATTGAACTACCTCAAGACAATGCCAATCCTCATTTAGAAACACAAGTGATCTCAAGTCAGAGGAAATATGCCACTTGTTTGCATATAAGGATTATTCACATTGTGACAAGCAATTGAATATCCTAAGTAGGGTCAGTCCAGTACATCCAATGTACCTATGAGTCTACATCTTATTCCATGCTCGAAGCATCCTATAAGATTAGAACACATATTAGTCTCAATCATATCAAGGCTGTCTCATGTTCACCAAGATATCTCGACTAAGGACAATACTGCATGTCAGCCAAGCTGAACAGCATTGAGACATTATTCAGAAGTATACATATGGCAGCAGATAATGCAACAACCTGAATAACAACCATTGCCTTTATAAACATTGAGTTTATACATGATACTGATATAATCCCAAGGCCTCAAACATTAGCCTTAAGGGCATACCCCAACAATCTCCCACTTGCACTTAATCTAATGGTTGAGAAATCTCAAACCCATATTATTACAGTGCTTCTCATGCTTCTGCTGCGCCAGAGGCTTAGTAAGCGGGTCAGCTAGATTGTCATCTGTATGAACCTTGCAGATCTTGATCTCTCCTCGATCTATGATCTCCCGAATCAAGTGAAACCTTCTTTGTATGTGCTTGGACTTCTGGTGTGACCGTGGTTCCTTTGCTTGTGCTATTGCTCCAGTGTTATCACAGAAGATAACCAATGGATCTGCACTCGAAGGAACAACACCAAGTTCCTGAACGAACTTACGAATCCACACTGCCTCCTTGGATGCTTCCGAGGCTGCAACATACTCGGCTTCTGTTGTGGAATCAGCAACAATTGATTGTTTGAAACTTTTCCACACCACTGCTCCTCCATTCAAGCTAAAAACATAGCCTGATTGCGATCGGAAATCATCCTGGTCAGATTGGAACGAAGCGTCAGTATATCCTTCAATACTGAGTTCTTCCTGACCTCCATAAATCAAGAACATATCTTTCGTCCTCCGAAGATATTTCAAAATGTTCTTGACTGCAATCCAGTGTGCCTTACCTGGATTACTTTGGAATCGACTGGTCACGCTTAACCCGTAAGCGACGTCTGGGCGAGTACACAACATCGCATACATAATGGACCCAATAGCCGAAGCATAAGGCGTATTGTCCATTTCATCTTTCTCAGTCTGTGTTTGTGGACACTGACTCTTTGAAAGATTCAGACCATGTCTGACTGGAAGATATCCTCTTTTAGAATTTTCTAAATGGAATCTCTCCAGGACTTTATCGATGTAAGTACTCTGGCACAGCCCGAGAAGCCTCTTAGATCTATCTCTGTAGATCTTCACACCTAATACATAGGCTGCTTCTCCTAAATCTTTCATCTAGAAACATTTTCTTAACCATGCTTTGACGGCATGCAGTTCAGGAATATCGTTTCCAATGATCAAGATATCATCGACGTAGAGGACTAGGAAAGTAATCACGCTCCCACTAAAACTCTTATATACACACGGGTCATCTTCATTTTTGATGAAACCAAACTTACAGATTGATTCATCAAAACGAATATTCCAGCTTCTCGATGCTTGTTTAAGTCCATAAATGGACTTCTTTAATTTGCATATTTTATGACGATCTGATGGATTAATGAAACCTTCAGGTTGTGTCATATACACATCCTCTTCTAATTTTCCATTAAGGAAAGCGGTTTTCACATCCATTTGCCAGATCTCATAATCATAATATGCCGCTATCGCGAGAATAATCCGAATAGACTTGAACATGGCTACAGGAGAGAAAGTTTCATCATAATCTATCCCGTAGATTTGTTTGAAACCTTTCGCAACTAGCCCCTTTATAGGTAACCACGTTACCATCCATGTCAATCTTCTTCTTGAAGATCCACTTACAGCCTATAGGGATTACTCCCGGAGGTGGATCAACCAAATCCCAGACTTGGTTATCTGACATGGAGTCCATCTCGGCTCGCATAGCTTCAAGCCATCTTGCTGATTCCGGTCCACTGACCGCATCCGCATAAGTGAGGGGTTCATCATCAATGATGTAGACTCCGTCATAGCACTCAGGCTGTCTACGGATCCTTCCCGATCTTCGCGGTTCCTGTGATATCTGAGCCTCAGGTTGTTCAGTAACCTGTTCTATTGGCTCAGGCTCATCCAACTGAGTTTGACTACTTTGTCCTTCTTCTGGATTCTCATCCAGCCTTATTTCTCTCCCACTGGCCTCTTGCAGAAGAAATTCCTTCTCAAGAAAAATAGTCGTACGAGCAACAAATACTTTGTTCTCCTTGGGATCGTAGAAATAATAACCCTTAGTTTCTTTAGGGTAACCGACAAAGATACATTTATCAGATCTGCTCTCCAGTTTCCCAGAGGCGAGCTTTTTGACATAAGCCTCGCAACCCCAGATTTTGATAAATGTCAAGCTCGGCTGTTTTCCATACCATAACTCATATGGAGTCTTTGAAACGGCCTTGGATGGCACTCGATTTAGTACCTTTGCAGCTGTTTCCAGTGCAAATCCCCAAAAGGAGTAAGGTAGAGTAGCCTGACTCATCATAGAACGAACCATATCCAGTAAGGTTCTATTTCTCCTCTCGGACACACCATTCCATTGCGGTGTTCCTGGTGGAGTGAGCTGTGAGATAATCCCACACTCCTTCAGATAGTCAGTAAACTCTCGACTCAAGTATTCTCCACCTCGATCTGAGCGAAGTGCCTTGATATTTCGGCCTAGCTGATTTTGTACTTCATTTTTGAACTCTTTGAACTTGTCAAAAGATTCACTTTTATGTCTCATTAGATAGACATAACCATACCTACTGAAATCATCAGTAAAGGTAATGAAGTATGAATAGCCACCTCTAGCATGTTTACTAAATGGCCCACACACATCACTGTGAATGAGGTCAAGTAAACCTGAAGCCCTTTGACCTTTATTAGAAAAAGGAGACTTCGTCATTTTGCCCATTAAACAAGCTTTGCATGTATCAAGTTCCTCATAGGAGAATGATCCCAGTAGTCCATGGTCATGCAACCGCTTAATGCGCTTCTTGTTAATATGGCCTAAATGACTATGCCATAGCAAGGTGCTGTCATCAGCATACTTGGCTTTCTTATTATCAATCTGTTGTACAGAACATTCCATGTCCAACATGAATAACCCATTGTTAATTGACCCAGTAGCATAAACAATATTATCTAATGAAATATAACACTTTAAAGTTTTGCATTCAAAGGAAAACCCTTTCCTGACAAGAGCAGGAATAGAGATAATATTCTTAGTTATGCTCGGTACAAAATAACAATTGTCAAGTTCCAATACAAGACCAGATGGTAAAGAGATGTGATATTCTCCTACAGCAACAGCAGCAACCCGTGCCCCGTTTCCAACTCGTAGGTCCACCTCATGCTGTCCCACCTGTCTTCTTCTCTTGAGTTCCTGTACATTTGAACAAATGTGAACTCCACATGCAGTGTCCAACACCCATGAAATAGAAGAAGAAGATACCATGACTTCAGTCACGAAAATACCTGAGCCAGAAGCGAAAGGCTTGCTTCCCTTCTTGTCTCCTTGGAGCGCTTTACAGTCCTTCTTCCAGTGACCCAGCTGGCCACAATGGAAACATCTGTATTCCTTCGACCGCTTGATCTTTTGTTTCAGAGCCTTGTTGTAGCTCTTGATAGGGGCTTTGCCCTTCTTCCCCTTCTTCTTGTTCCTGGAAGGAATCATCAAGACAGAGGATGAAGGCTTTCCCTTTTCAAGAGTCTGCTCTGTAGTATAGAGCATGTTCAGTAACTCTGCCGGGGTACAGTCGATCTTGTTCATATTAAAATTAATGATGAACGGATCGAAAGAGGCCGGGAGAGACTGCAGGATAATGTCTACAACAAGCTCCTGATTGATGGTGTGTCCCAGTTTCTCTAGAGCCTCCTTGTACCCAATCATCTTGAGTACGTGAGCTCCCACTGGACTCCCTTCAGTCAGTTTGCTCTGAAAGAAAAGTTTTGTCAAGTTATAGCGTTCAGTCCTTGCCTGTGCAGCATACAGCATCTTGAGATTTGCTATAATTTCAATAGTAGATAAATCCTCATGCTGACGCTGAAGCTCTGGCGTCATAGACGCAAGCATAAGGCAAGCGATATCAATGCTATCATTGACATGCTTCTCATAAGCATCCCGAACCGCCCTTGCGGCGTTCGCAGCGGGTTGAGGCGGTATTGCCGTCTCAAGGACATACAGTTTCCTCTCAGCCTTAAGAACAATCTTAAGGTGTCCGTACCAGTCTGAGAAGTTTGGCCTAGCAAACTTCTCCCTTTCCAGTAAGGATCGCACATTGAACGCTGTGGTGTTCGTTGCTGCAGTAATCTACAACATTGCAAGAACAACAAGGTCAGTATCAATGTTAGAATCAATCCAGGACTTAAGAATGATTCTTTTCTCACTATTTTATCTGACTGAAAAATCCAGTAAAACAGTCCGAAAGAGTAAAACTCTTTTAGTGAGATGGGATCCAGATTTCATACTTGGTCTCCGCGTCCCGCTCAGGCGAGATAAGATGCACAGAGAGTACAAGCACTAATCTCTGGTAGGCAATCCCTACCAATCGCCAACCCGTGTGATTCCCCTTCATCTGGGCAATCCAGCAGACTGTGCCAACTGAGTTGGTACAACACAGTCTCTGATTCCACAGATGGCTGCCTCCATATAGCTAACATATGCTCAATATGTAGCCCACATGGTCAAGCTGACCTGACCTACTCCCTGGACCACCACGTGCTATGCTGAGCAACGAGAAGCGATAAATCCCTTCTCTGTAACACGCAGGTGTAATCACACACCGTCTGAAGATAGATGGGTGTGCCCACTGAGTGGGTACAACACAGCCCCAACGATAGTCAGAACAGTGAGGTTTCGCGTCAGAAGGCTTACGTGCTTGATATTCATCGTTGGATTTTAACGGTCCTTTTATCTTCTTAACTATCATGCAAATCCTATGGTGATAGCAGAAGAATAAATCATGCAGATATAAATTTACTTAAACAGTAAATAGAAAGCATGATGATCTTATGTGGTAAAAGCCCATTAAGCCTAAGTTAGACCTTAAATTAACTTAAGTCTTCACTTGAGCTCTTCATGGGTCTTTATCATTTCATTTGGCCCAACCCGGGCCAAAGCGCCCTATGCAGCTGAGATGCGCCCACCAGGTAAAATGCGCCTGTCCTAGAGTCGAACCCTAGACCTCCCACTGGTGAAGCCACTTGCTGCATGCGCCTCTGCCATGTGTGCTCTGAGCTCATGTCTGATTAAATTACATTTTAATCTATCTAGACATGATTTGACTCGCAGGTCAATTACACATTATCAATTAATTAAAATGTGATGCGCAGATCACAATAAATAATTTACAATATTGATTCAGGCACGCAGGCCCCAACACAGCACACATTAAAATTGGGCAGCCCACATAAGATGAAATAGACATTCAATCATGTTATACAAACATCATGTGATCCAATCAAGAAAATAAAATTTTCGAAAATCCCATTGGCATCAATTTTATTTCCTTATGTGCCCTACTACCTTACAACGGTCCATTAATAGGGATCCACTCATCAGACCTAGTCAGACCCACTGTAAGATCCAAGGATCTTAAGTCCTGGTAAGCATTATTTTTGATTTAAATAAAATTATTGACTGTGTTATTACTCTTGTGTGTTGATTGTTAATTTATAGTTAATTAATTAGAGCTTAGTGGTTGTTAATTTTAATTAATTAACTAGCTTGTTGGACGTTAATTAACTGGTTTAATGATTATTAAATTGTGATTTATATTGGTTGTTAATTTATTGTAAATTAATTAGAGATTAATGGTTGATTATTAGTTGTTAATTTAGGATAAATTAATTAGACCTTATTGGATATTAATTAAATCCTTATTGGATTTGCGTTTAAGTGAAGTAATTAATTGGATGTTAATTTAAACTCTTATTGGATGTTCACTTAAACTAAGGGTTATTGGGTTACACTTAAATTAGATTTAAAATTTGAATTAGCTAGTTAAAGGGGTTAAAACCTATTTGAATTAATGGGTTAATGGGTTAAAAATTTAAAACCGAAATTTTTAGTTAGTAATTCGGTTAGGGTGAGATTATTGGCGATTTTTGGAGTCTTGAGAAAACTTTGGGCGACGGCTAGGAAGAAGGAGGCGACTTTGGTGTTCTTGGAATTTTGAGGTGATTTTCTTCATCTTCTTCCCTTGGCGATTTTCTTTGAAGTGAAGAAATTTCCTTGGCAAGTTCTTGGAGATTCCTTGGGCGACTTAAAGACTTTAGGCGATTTTGTAGAGGTTTTTCACCTTGGTGTTCACGGTTCAAGGTGAGTGGGGTGTCTTAATTGAGTTTTGTCCACTTAATCTTGTTAGATGATACCATTATTTGTTTGGAATCTTTGCATGCTAAAACCGAAAACTCAAGATTTCACCTTGTTATGAAAACCTAAATTTCCATGTTTAAAACCGAAACTTTGATGTTAGTTATGAAAACCAAAACAAAACATAATCTTGATGATTGTTTAACCAAAATTTTGTATAGGTAGGTATCTCATGAAAACCGAAACTTGTAGCATGAAATTTAAGGTATTTTATAGGGAATTTTAGTAGCATTAAATCATTGAATTTTTATATGATTTTGGTAATATTAAATCAGTGATTTTGTAGTATGAAGTTCATGTTAATCAAGGAGTAAATTAAATAGATAATATGTATGGAAACCGAATTTGTGATAATATAAATGGAAACCGAATTGTTTGTGAAAACCGAATTTTGATGTTTGTAGTTACATGGGGTAATTTGTAAAATTATATGGATATATGTTTTAGTTTTATGTAATTTTTATGAATGCTAGTTAAATGCAATGTTATTTATTTGTTTGAGAAACTTGGGTGTTAACTTAGTCAGATTTGACTAAACAAATCAGCATGAAATCTAAGGACTACACTATATCATGTGATATTCGAATATGAAATATTATGTGTTTATTATGTGATTTATGGGTTATGTGAATCTTGAACAATATGTGTTATGTGATGGATTATGTGAATTTTGAATATTATGTGTTATGTGTTGGTTAGGACTATGGCTAAGTGTAACCGTGTACTCATAGGATAGTCCTTATGTGATATGTGAAGGGTTAGATTTCAGCCCTATATTTGATATGTGAGGGGGTTGATGTTCAGCCTGCCTATTATGATGGGGGTTGATGTTCAGCCTGCCCGATATGATTTTTGTGATGACTATCCTAGAGTCTAGTTGACATTTAGGAGTCCACCTTTGTGAAATATGAAATAAGATATGTCTGTTGTCCAGTAGGAACCTTTTGGGAGAACGGGTTTTGACGCAAAGTGCCATGTCTTGGTCGGACAGGGGCCACCTCTTGATGTCATTACTCTTTTATGTTATGGGGTGATATAAGACGCAAAGTGCCATGTCTTGATCAGACAGGGGCCACCTCTTGATGTCATCACTCTCATTTTGTGATATGGGGTGTCGTAGAGCAAAGTGCCACGTCATGACCTGGCGGGGGCCACCTCTTGAATCTACACACAATCCATCGATGTGTTATGGGGTGATAGAGCAAAGTGCCACGTCGTGACCTGGCGGGGGCCACCTCTTGATTCTACTCACTATCCATGTTTATGTGTTGCACGAGATTTTGCAGCTCCTAGTGCTTTGGCCAAGCCGGGTTAGACCATATTGGTCACTACTGATTATGCTGGACAACTAGGTTAATTAAGTATGGTGTGTTTAGTTGGTTTAGAATATATGTGTTTAATTGGTTTAGAGTATAACTCTAGAACCTGAGTTTGTTATATGCTGGTGTGTACATCTGACTGTCTATATGACTTCTGTTTCTTTATTTTGTTATATGTTGACATAATGTTCTGTTGAAGATTTTTAAAATAATCTGCCTATATTTTTGAATGTATGTTCTGGATGGTCGATTTAGACTATCCACTCACTGGGCTGTGTAGCTCACCCCTCACTATTTTCAGGCATAGAGCAGGGGCGCATTTCTTGAGTGCATTGGCGTGGATAATTATGCTATTTGCTGTTTTAAGAACTTTTGTGCTTAATTCTTGGGGCCGGTTGTGGCCTTAACATGAATTATATGAACTATGTGAACCATGTGAACTATGTGAATTGTGTTGCCGGTTAAGGCAATCTTATGAGTTTGATTTTTGTGTCACCGCGGGCTTCAGCCTGGTTTCGGTGTTTGGTATGAGTTTATAAAATCGACTTTGTGGTTTTGCTTTGAATTTCGAATCGAATCGTATTTATGCCATCGGATTTGATATAACTGTTGCCTTGCATATGTCTAGTGCAAGGATTGCGTGGTGGCAGGTACCTTTATGTGATTTATGAGATTTGTGTTTTGTGAATTTGTATGTATGGATTTATGGAAATTTTTCAGATCGTGTTTTCTTGAACTCGGTTTTACCTAGCATATGATCGATCTTATATGAAACATCCTGTACCGTTCATGAATTGTGTCATTAGTTTGGGGTTAAGATAACGGGATGTTACACCCACTGCCCTTGCATGCACCAAGTCATAACCGACTTGAGTCGACCTAGTGGTCAACTATGCATGCCTTAAGGGCTGAACGTCCCTCATGATTTCTGGCAAGCGGGTGTGACCCCGGGCCTTAATCATGATCGTTCATTGGTCGCCTCGATCAGACATCGCTACACGCCTTTCTGCAGTCGACCTATAGCCACCTCATGCTTGCGCATAGGTGCTATCTGGTCAACCCATCTAGGCTATCAGATGGTCTGATCAGACTGTTGGGTCTAGACTAGACTGATGACTTCAACCCTAATAACCCGTCTAAGTTTTTCAAGTAGGTGCTTATAGATCTAAGTGGATGCGCGCAATATGTTAAGTTTTGGTAAAAACAACTTCAACAAGCGCCAACATGAATCATGCGCCACCAAAAGTAAAAGCATACAAGCATGTAGTTTTCGGCATGATCATTATTTTAGATCTACTTATCGCAAACATGGATCACACAAAGCAATCATATGATTCATACAGAAACCTTGCTCTGATACCAATTGAAAGTGGGGGGCGAAACCCTAATATGCACAGATTAAAATTTTGCATAGCGGAAGCTAGGGTTTCTAAGGATCGATTAGCATGAATATATGATCAACTTGTAAAACTTGCATAGATCAAAAGAGAGATCATACCAATGCCATTTCTTGGATGGCGACTTGGAAGCAAAGAAGCGTGTGCTTCTTCTCGAAAGGAACCGCACACAAGGTGATTGATGGCTTCTCCTTGGCGTTCCTTGTGCTAGCAAAGATCCAAGGTCTCCTGATCGCGTGAAGGTGATTAGAGATGATGTCTTTTCTTGTCCGAACTCTCCTTGGCGTGAAAACTCACCACACGAGAGAGGAGGCGACGAGAGGAAGAGGCCAGAGACGAGAATAGCGCCAACACCACGAACGTAGAGGCGTGAACTATTTTGGAAAGCATGACTTCCAAAAATAGTAAGCCCTCAACGTGTGATGCGTTCACTCCAAGTGAACTATTGCATCTTCCTCTCCCATTGAACCATGCGCTCACTATGATGAGCCGGTTCAATTACATTTGGTTCAAAGACCAAATTAAGCCAAGCCTTGGTCTAGATCATATAAAACCAAAAAGGTTCAAGATCTAACCATTCATCTCTTGATGCTCTTGATCTCATCGATCAAGCATCAATTCTCCCGATCGAAGCTTACCGATCTCAAGCCCTAATCAATCAAACATGATCAGACCAGATCTCACTTCCAATCAGAGTTTAAACTCCTTTAAACTGAACCAAAACAATTCAGTCCACACGATCTGACATAAGTAAGCCATATCATCAAATTGTGCGACCCTAAGGGTTTCCTTTAAATGTCGGTAACGACAACTTACGTTATCACGAACAGAGAGGGGTATCTAGCAACACATCACTGTCTCCCGATATAAAGGAAAGAGTCTTCCAAGACTACACCCAAACACAGCACAAGTGTGAATTCAATTCATTAGGCATACATGTTTCCTTTGCCACTGGATGTTCTCGTTGGACAAGCATGTCAAGCCTGTAACTCCAACATGATGAGAATGATTAGATCAGATGAACATAGTCATCTGGGTATGGCCATACACTTTCTCAATCATCTCACCCAGGGGGTCCCTTTAGAACATCACACTCCAAACAAGGAGAAGGCAATCCTATATCTATCACTAGCGCCCTAACATGACTCATGTTCATTATCCAAGATAGTCTATAACCATTATGTTTCAAATGATATTGAACTACCTCAAGACAATGCCAATCCTCATTTAGAAACACAAGTGATCTCAAGTCAGAGGAAATATGCCACTTGTTTGCATATAAGGATTATTCACATTGTGACAAGCAATTGAATATCCTATGTAGGGTCAGTCCAGTACATCCAATGTACCTATGAGTCTACATCTTATTCCATGCTCGAAGCATCCTATAAGATTAGAACACATATTAGTCTCAATCATATCAAGGCTGTCTCATGTTCACCAAGATATCTCGACTAAGGACAATACTGCATGTCAGCCAAGCTGAACAGCATTGAGACATTATTCAAAAGTATACATATGGCAGCAGATAATGCAACAACCTGAATAACAACCATTGCCTTTATAAACATTGAGTTTATACATGATACTGATATAATCCCAAGGCCTCAAACATTAGCCTTAAGGGCATACCCCAACAAAACAGAAAGCTGACCAAGTGACGGGTGAAACCAAAGAAACTCATCCCCAGCGCTGATGCAGTCTCACCTGAAGCTCATGCACAGACTCTATAATAGAGGACTGTGTTCGTCCTTGGCGCTCCACTTCTGCCTCAAGTTGTTGGATCCGGTAATTGCAGTCAGAGACAGACAGATGAGTCTCTTCCTGTGCGTCCCCGATAAAGCAGACATAGGCCTCAATGCGGTCGAGCTGGGTAGAAGGGCGTTGCTGAGCAGGTTGTGGTGGTTCAGTGGCAAGAGGTACATCCACATCTTCAACTGCTTCTACTCTCCAGTTCTACCGCTCACGAATTGTGGTGCGTGCTGGGTTTGGTAGCGGCAATTTCACATCGCTCCCGGGGAAGATCAAGCTGTAAAGTCCACCTTCCTTCACTATCATCCGCATCTAAACGCAGGAATCGAGATCAAGTCGGCAGTTGCCCCGGGCTTGCTCCATCTAGTAGGGATGAATCCCTACTGCGCGAGCGATAGGGGTGAGAAGTCCCCCGAGAGCTATTGCACCTTTCGGTGCCCTTGATACCTTCTGGAGTTGTTGGGCAAAGTGAAAAACAGTGTTGAGGCGGACCCCATACAGCGTAACCCAAAGAAACTGAAGCTCAGATGCTCTGACTATGCCATCAGACTCTCCTCGTCCAAAGATAGTATGTGCCATGATACGATGCACATACTTCAAAATAGGGTTCCTGAGGCAGGTGGCTCTAGCTGTCCTGGTGTCAAAGGGTCTCAGGTCGGTCAGTTTAGCCCAGAAATTGCTATCATTGAATGCGGTAGGTGTGAGTCTTGTCCCGTCTGTAGGAAAACTATATATAGAGTTCAGCTCTGTCAGTGTAAACATATATTCGGTGTTGTTCAACCAGAAGGATAGACTGTCGTCGTCTTCATCAGTGTGAATGCTAGCATGGAACTCCATGGATGATAAGAACTCCAGTACAATGGGGATGTAGGTGGGGGTAGCAGATGGTGAAGAATTGTTCCCATCCTATGCGTTGAAACAACCATTGTACATCTTCATAGAAGCCAAGAGTGTTGAGAGTACCATGATCGAGGAATCTGGTGGTGATCACTGGGCGGCGGGCGAGGGCAGTAAGCTTAGCAAGTTGCTCTAGATCACGACAAATGATCCCATATGGCGTAGGCGGCAAGGCAGGCAGTGATGGAGCGGCGGCGCTAGATGAGGACGCATGATGCTTGGACGTGACTTGCTTGCGTCGAGACATCCCGGAAGTGTAGGAGAGTGACAGGAAGATAGCTTGTGTTGTGGAAGAAGCTTCAGAGGCGTTGGCGACGATGAAAGAAAGTCGGCGGCGCGCCATCGTGAGGCACGGATCAGTGCCGAAAATATGAGGGAAACGGTCGCCGGAAGGTGGGGAAGAGGATGGTGGGTCGCCGACGGTCGATCGGGCTCTGGAAGTGGCGGATCGGGAAGGCGGCACCAGCGGCTAGGGTTTCGTGCACGGGTGTGCACGAGGCTGTGTACGCTCCCCTTTTTATCACTTATCGTGCAAGGCCATGTATGGATACATGGCCCAGCCTGTGCAGCTCTCGGTCAGATCGATCCAACAAAGTTCACTTACGATGCACGGCCGTGCATCGGTGCACGGGCATGCCTGTGCACGTCTCGGTGAAAATCTAGAAAAGCGTTCACGGCCGTGTGTCTCTTCACGCCCTTGCCCGTGCATCTCTCGGTCATTCGCTGGGAAGAGATAACCGAGCCATGCACGGCCGTGCATGGATGCACGGGTGCAACCGTGCATGGCTCGGTGATACCTGAGAAATCCAGAAAAATTCCTAACAGTGTGGTACAGCTTGTAGAGCATGAATATGAAAGAAAGACTAAAAAATAACAATGTCTAAATGGTGAAAATAAATAAGAAAGTAAAAGAGTAAATAAGAGGTTGGGTTGCCTCCCAACAAGCACTTCTTTAGGGTCAATAGCTTGACCAATGCTTGAAGATTATGGTGTGGCTGGTGGATCACTAGCATAAAAAAGTGCATGTAGTCTCCTGCCTTTTTGCTGTCCTGAAAGCATTCTCACCAAAACAAGTATCATATGTTTCACTAGCAAGTTGATCACTATCAAGTTAAGTATCCTCAGTCTAGGGACATATTTAAATTCACATTTCAGATCTTCCCTTACCTCTAGGTTGATCTTGACAAGTGTTTCAGGTTGTACCTTATCTGTATCGTTAGCGGGATGTAAGTCCTATAGTTGGGAGTTTACCTGAATACCAGTTTCAGGCACCTCATCATCATCATCAATCATGTAAATTTCCAATAAATCTTTGTTGATCTGGCGGACATGAATTTCCTCAACCACTTTGTTCAATATTTCTATGTTATAGCATAACCTAAACGTCTTATCAGTTTTAATTATCAATCTATGAGGAATAGGAATCAGTGGTTCAGATAGAGGTGGTAAAATGCATATTGGTTCCTCTTCATCAAAATTTGTGATATCAATGTTTAAATTATTCTCAGCCAAATGACTCTCCAATTCACCCTCACTGAAATCGCTACTCTTTACTTGAGGCTCCTCTGACTCTGTCATGGGTTTGGCTATGGCTTGCTGTTTGAGCTGGATAATCTGGGTCTCCAATATTTTTGAGTGTGTAGCCATGTTGCAAAAAAGTGTGGCCATGGAATCCACCTTCAAATTCAGCTGACGAAGAGACTCATTCATGCTGTCATTGTGCTTCATTTGACTTGCCATGAAATTCTCCAACATCGACTCTAGACTTGACATGTTAGGTGGGTCTGGCTGCTCTTGATAGACAAATGGAGGTTGCATTCTGGGAGGAGGCCTGAAATTAGAAACGAAATATGAGTTAGAAAAATTCACAGGATAGACTTGCTCTTGGTTTGACCTATAGGAGAAATTTGGGTTATTTCTCCATCCCGGATTATATGTGTTCGAGTAGGGGTCATCTTGATTTTTGAAGTTCCCAATGGCATTAAACTATTCAGATGGAGTGCTCAAAATGGGGCAATCATCAGCAGCATGTCCTGACACTCCACAAACATCACAAGAAACATATGGTAATAATGCAGGATTGATAAATTCATAAGTATTAGAGCATGGGTGAATGGAAAATGAAGTCCCCAATTGACATTCATCAGAAAAATGACCTGTACATCCACATATATCACAAGAAACATACGGTAACAATGCAGGATAGATATTTGATGAATCAACCATCATGCACAATAATCAAGTGAATACTTTTAGGGAAAATTCAGAAACTCTAGATGATAGGAAAAATTCAGCCACAAGAAGGAAAAACTATATAAAATAAAAATAATAAAAAAAGAAAATCTAACTAAACCTAGTCTACAAATTTTCTGATCGTGTTAATATTGGCAACCTAGTCCCGGCAATGGCGCCAAAAACTTGATAGGGCCCAGACGGGCTGCTACCGCAAGTGCATGGTCTATCGTGTAATAAAAAGATCGAACCCATAGGGAATAGGGTCAATTACTAACTGATCGGTTAATCAATAGCTAGGTGATCGAAATGGTGTAGAAGTGTCACTAATCCTAAACCAAGTAATTAAACTAATGCAGACTAAAAGTAAACAATGTAGGAAACAAGCAAACATGGCTTTAAGATTATGAGAGAAGATCGGGGTTTTAGGTTTCACCACACCGAAGAATGCATGAAAATTAAAGCTTGAAGTTTTAAAAAAAGTTTCACCTAAGTTCTCAAGGTAATCCTTCCTAGGGTACAGACGCACTCCCTCTCAGGACACGGTCCGGTATCCGTCTTAACCCAAGTCTCCTACTCTCGTGGCTTACTAGGGTTAAGGCGGATCCAATGGGATCTGTGAAATATTAGGGTTCCTCGAGTGATTTCGAGTGCTCTCGCAACACGAAGTCACCAGTCCAGTCTAGGGGTTCCGATAGTCAAGGTTCACCTCTCAGTCCTTCCCTCGACATCTAAAGCATGAATACATATGGCCAATATGTAAACAAGAATTAGAACATCCTAAACATGAATAAGAACAAAGATAAATAGAGGAAAATATAGATCAAGTTATATTATCAAGCATTCTTACAGTGGGCTACGCCCAAACCCCGAAAATAAGATTACGCTATGGTATACATCATTAAATACATAGAATCTCTCATGAAAATTGAATCAAACTAAGGGGAATGATAGATCTTTGATAGGAGATGGCTCAGCGTGATCCTCCACATCGGAACGAAGAGAGAAACCCGCCGGAACAGTGTCGCCGATCGAAAAATTGCCCAAAACCCTAATTTGTCGCCGTTTCATTTTGTTCTCTCTCGTTGCTTGACCAAATCCAATGATTTTAGTCCCTAATCGTTTGTGTTTAAGTTAGAAAGGTCTCCCTAAAATTTTATCCAATTCTGAGCCCAGAATAGAAAGTTATGCCCAAAATACCGGATGCCTATTGATCTGTTCGTAACGATACACGACCGTGCAAGGATGCACGGGCATGCTCGTGCACGGCTTGGTGAAGCGGATTTTGATGACTTATGATGCACGACCGTGCATGGATGCACACCCATGGCCGTGTATGATGTAGAAGACTCTGATTGAGCTGAAATTTGGCGTGTAGCTCCGTCTCATCATGAGGAATCGTCCCATACCTTCAGATTCTCCAAATTCCATCGATTTCGAGGCCAAATACCTGCATTTCATTAAAAAAAAGGAAAAGTGAAGGTTCTGAAGAATATGAAGCATTTGAGTAAATATATGAGACGAAACATGCATTATGCTCTAAAATAAGAATGAAATTGGGTCATGAAATTGAAGGTCCTAACAAGGTGGCGAAACCCTAGATAGGCGCATGAAAAATTTCTTCTAAAACAGCGGAGTGGGTTTCTTAGTATCATCGCATGCAATATGATCAACTTAACAACATGAAAAGAATTCATACCGAAGCCATGTGTTGGATGGCGTCTTGGAAAGAGAGAGCAAGAGAGATCTCCTCCAAATGATGCGCACACAAGAATGAGGATGCGCTCACTTCCTTGGTGCTCCTTGTGCTAGCAAGGTTCCAAGAGGTGTCTTTGATCGAATGGAAGGGATGGATGAAGCTTTGCTCGCTTTGCCAAATGACTCTCCAAGGCGTCCAAGACTCGTCACACACGAATGCCCTCTCGAGAGTAAGTGGGGAAAGGCGAGAGAGAAGTTCTCTTGGCGTGAACGTGAGATGTGGTCACGTTAGAGAACATGCTATCTAAAAATAGCAATGTCTCAACGTTCATGTGACCATGCATTACCCCAATCGCCAATGCCTCTTTACTTGAACCATGCACTCACCCAATGAGCTGGTTCAAATCGATTTGGTTCAATAACCAAATAAACCAAGCAACTAGTCCAGATCATAACAAAAACCCCTAAGGCTTAAGATCTGACCGTTCATCTCTTGATGCTCCTGATCTCACCGATCTAGCATCCATTCTCTCAATCGAAGCTTACCGATCTCAAGCCCTTATCAATCAAACATGATCAGACTGGATCTCACTTACAATCAGAGATTAAATCCCTTTAAACTGAACCCAAACAATTCAGTCCACACGATCTGACTTAAGTAAGCCATATCATCAAATTGTGCGACCCTAAGGGTTTCCTTTAAATGTCGGTAACGATAACTTACGTTATCACGATCAATGAGGGGTATCTAGCAACACATCACTGTCTCCTGATATAAAGGAAAGAGTCTTCCAAGACTACACCCAAACTACAGCACAAGTGTGAATCCAATTCACAAGGCATGCAAATTTCCTTTGCCACTGGATGTTCTTATTGGACAAGCGTGTCAAGCCTGTAGCTCCAATATGATGAGCATGATTAGATCAGATGAACACTGTCATTTGGGTATGGCCATACACTTTCTCAATCATCTCATACAGAGGGGGGCCCCTTTAGAACATCATACTCCAATTAAGGAGACGGCAATCCTTTATCTATCACTAGTGCCCTAACCTGACTCAAGCTCACCATCCAAGATAGTCTATAATCATTATGTTTCAAATGATATTGAACTACCTCAAAACAATGACAATCATCATTTAGAAACACAAGTGATCTCAAGTCAGAGGAAATGTGCCACTTGTTGCAATCAAGGATTATTCACATTGTGACAAGCAATTGAATATCCTAGTAGGGTCTGTCCAGTACATCCAATGTACCCATGAGTCTACATCTTATTCCATGCTCGAAGCATCCTATAAGATTAGAACACATATTAGTCTCAATCATATCAAGGCTGTCTCATGTTCACCAAGATATCTTGACTAAGGACATAACTGCATGTCAACCTAGCTGAACAGCTTTGAGACATTATTCAGAAGTACACTTATTGCAGCAGACAATGTAACAAACTGAATAACAACCATGCCTTTATAAACATAAGAGTTTATTACATGATACTGATACAATCCCAAGGCCTCAAACATTAGCCTTAAGGGCATACCCCAACAATCTCCCACTTGCACTTAATCTAATGGTTGAGAAATTTCAAACCCATATTATTAAAGTGCTTCTCATGCTTCTGCTGCGCCAGAGGCTTGGTAAGCGGGTCAGCCAGATTATCATCTGTATGAACCTTGCAGACTTTGATCTCGCCACGATCAATGATCTCCCGGATCAAATGAAACCGTCTCTGTATGTGCTTGGACTTCTGGTGCGACCGTGGTTCCTTTGCTTGTGCAATTGCTCCAGTGTTATCACAAAAGATAACCAAAGGATCAGCACTGGAAGGAACAACACCAAGTTCCTGAACGAACTTACGAATCCACACTGCCTCCTTGGATGCTTCCGAGGCTGCAACATACTCGGCTTCTGTTGTGGAATCAGCAACAATAGACTGTTTGAAACTCTTCCACACCACCGCTCCTCCATTCAAGCTAAAAACATAGCCTGATTGCGATCGGAAATCATCCTGGTCAGACTGGAATGAAGCGTCAGTATATCCTTCAATACTGAGTTCTTCCTGACCACCATATATCAAGAACATATCTTTGGTCCTCCGCAGATATTTTAAGATGTTCTTGACTGCAATCCAGTGTGCCTGACCTGGATTACTTTGGAACCGACTGGTCACGCTTAATCCGTAAGCGACGTCTGGGCGAGTACACAACATCGCATACATAATGGACCCAATAGCCGAAGCATAAGGCGTATTGTCCATCTCATCTTTCTCAGTCTGTGTTTGTGGACACTGACTCTTCGAAAGATTCAGACCATGTCTGACTGGAAGATATCCTCTTTTAGAATTCTCTAAATGAAATCTCTCCAGGACTTTATCGATGTAAGTACTCTGGCACAGCCCGAGAAGCCTCTTAGATCTATCCCTGTAGATCTTCACACCTAATACATAGGCTGCTTCTCCTAAATCTTTCATCTGAAAACATTTCCTTAACCATGCTTTAACCGCATGCATTTCAGGAATATCATTTCCAATGATTAAGATATCATCGACGTAGAGGACTAGGAAAGTAATCACGCTCCCACTAAACCTCTTATATACACACGGGTCATCCTCGTTCTTGATGAAACCAAATTCAGAGATTGATTCATCAAAACGAATATTCCAGCTTCTCGATGCTTGTTTAAGTCCATAAATAGACTTCTTTAACTTGCATATTTTATGACGATCTGATGGATTAGTGAAACCTTCAGGTTGTGTCATATAGACATCCTCGTTCAGATTTCCATTAAGGAAAGCGGTCTTCACATCCATCTGCCAGATCTCATAATCATAATATGCAGCTATCGCGAAAAGAATCTGAATAGACTTAAACATAGCTACAGGTGAGAAAGTTTCATCATAATCTATCCCGTATATTTGTTTGAAACCTTTCGCAACTAGCCTGCCTTTATAGGTAACCACGTTACCATTCATGTCAATCTTCTTCTTAAAGATCCATTTACAGCCTATAGGGATAACTCCCGGAGGCGGATCAACCAAATCCCAGACTTGGTTATCTGACATGGAGTCCATCTCGGCGCGCATAGCTTCAAGCCATCTCGCTGAGTCCGGTCCACTGACCGCATCCGCATAAGTTAGGGGTTCATCATTATCAATGATGTAGACTCCGTCATAGCGCTCAGGCTGTCGAAGGATCCTTCCCGATCTTCGCGGTTCCCGTGATATCTGAGCCTCAGGTTGTTCAGTAACCTGTTCTACCGGCTCAGGCTCATCCAACTGTACTTGAGCACTTTGTCCTTCCTCTGGATTCTCATCCAGCTTTATTTCTCTCCCAATGGCCTCTTGCAGAAGAAACTCCTTCTCAAGAAATATGGCCGTCCGAGCAACAAACACCTTGTTCTCTTTGGGATCATAGAAATAATAACCCTTAGTTTCCTTAGGGTAACCGACAAAGATACATTTCTCAGATCTGCTCTCTAGTTTCCCAGAGGCGAGCTTTTTGACATAAGCCTCGCAGCCCCAGATCCTGATAAATGTCAAGCTCAGCTATTTCCCATACCATAACTCATATGGAGTCTTTGAAACTGCCTTGGATGGCACTCGGTTTAGTACCTTTGCAGCTGTTTCCAGTGCAAATCCCCAAAAGGAGTAAGGTAGAGTAACCTGACACATCATAGAACGAACCATATCAAGTAACGTTCTATTTCTCCTCTCGGACACACCATTCCATTGCGGTGTTCCTGGCGGAGTGAGCTGTGAGATAATCCCACACTCCTTCAGATAGTCAGTAAACTCTCGACTTAGGTATTCTCCACCTCGATCAGAACGAAGTGCCTTGATATTTCGGCCTAACTGATTCTGTACTTCATTCTTGAACTCTTTGAACTTGTCAAAAGATTCACTTTTATGTCTCATAAGATAGACATACCCATATCTACTGAAATCATCAGTGAAGGTAATGAAGTACTGATAGCCACCTCTAGCATGTTTACTAAAAGGCCCACACACATCACTGTGTATAAAGTCAAGTAAACCTGAAGTCCTTTGACCTTTATGAGGAAAAGGTGACTTCGTCATTTTGCCCATCAAACAAGCTTTGCATGTATCAATCTCCTCATAGGAGAATGATCCCAGCAGTCCATGATCATGCAACCGCTTAATGCGTTTCTTGTTAATATGGCCTAAACGACTATGCCATAGCAAGGTGCTGTCATCAGCATATTTGGCTTTCTTATTATCAATATTGTGTATAGAACATTCCATGTTCAACATGAATAACCTATTGTTAATTGAACCAGTAGCATAAACTATATTATCTAAAGAAAGAACACACTTTGAAATATTGCATTCAAAGGAAAACCCTTTCCTGACAAGAGCAGCAATTGAGATAATATTTTTAGTAATGCTTGGAACAAAGTAACAACTGTTTAATTCTAACACAAGTCCAGATGGTAAAGAGATGAAATAGTCTCCTACAGCAACAGCAGCAACCCGTGCCCCGTTTCCAACTCGTAGGTCCACCTCATGCTGTCCCACCTGTCTTCTTCTCTTGAGTTCCTGTACATTTGAACAAATGTGAACTCCACATGCAGTGTCCAACACCCATGAAATAGAAGAAGAAGATATCATGACTTCCGTCACATAAATACCAGAGCCAGAAGCGATGCTTCCCCTCTTGTCTCCCTGGAGCGCTTTACAGTCCTTTTTCCAGTGACCCAACTGGCCACAGTGGAAACATCTGTATTCCTTTGACCGCTTGACCTTTTGCTTCAGAGCCTTGCTGTAGCTCTTGACAGGGGTCTTGCCCTTCTTCCCCTTCTTCTTGTTCCTTGAAGGAAACATCAAGACAGAGGTTGAAGGCTTTCCCTTCAGAGTCTCCTCAGTAGTCAAGAGCATATTGAGCAACTCTGCCGGAGTACAATCGATTTTGTTCATATTAAAGTTAATAATGAACGCATCGAAAGAGGGCGGGAGAGACTGTAGAATAATGTCTACAGCAAGCTCCTGATTGATGGTATGCCCCAGTTTCTCTAGAGCCTCCTTGTGCCCAATCATCTTGAGCACGTGAGCTCCCACTGGACTCCCTTCAGCCAGTTTGCTCTGAAAGAAAAGCTTAGTCAGATTATAGCGTTCTGTCCTCGCCTGTGCAGCATACAGCATTTTGAGGTTCGCTATAATCTCTATAGCCGACATATCCTCATGCTGACACTGCAGCGGTGGCGTCATAGACGCTAGCATCAGGCAAGCGACATCAATGCTATCATTGACGTGCTTTTCATAAGCTTCCCGAACCGCCCTTGCGGCGTTCGGAGCGGGCTGAGGCGGTATAGCCGTCTCGAGGACATACAGTTTCCTCTCTGCCTTAAGAACAATCTTAAGGTGTCCGTACCAGTCTGAGAAGTTCGGCCCAGCAAACTTCTCCCTTTCCAGTAGGGATCGCACATTGAAGTTCATGGTGTTCGTTGCTGCAGGTATCTACAACAATGCAAGAACAGCAAGGTCAGTATCAATGTTAAGAATCGATCAGGACTTAAGAAAGATTCCTTTTCTCACTATTTTATCTGGCTGAAAAATCCAGCAAAAACAGCCCGAAAGAGTAGAACTCTTTTAGTGAGATGGGATCCAGATTTCATACTTGGTCTCCGTGTCCCGCTCAGGCGAGATAAGATGCACAGAGGGTACAAGTACTAATCTCTGGTAGGCTGTCCCAGCCAATCGCCAACCCGTGCGATTCCCCTTCATCTGGGCAATCCAGCAGACTGTGCCAACTGAGTTGGTACAACACAGTCTCTGACCCCACAGATGGCTGCCTCCATGTGCTACCATATGCGCCACATATGTAGCCTACATGGTCAAGCTGACCCGACCTACTCCCTGGACCACCACGTGCTATGCTGAGCAACGAGAAGCGATAAATCCCTTCCCTGTAACACGCAGGTGTAATCCCGCACCGTCTGAAGATAGATGGACGTGCCCACTGAGTGGGTACAACACGGCTCCAACGATAATCAGAACAGTGAGGTTTCGCGTCAGAAGGCTTACGAGCTTGATATTTTAGCGTTGGATTTTAACGTTCTTTTATCTTCTTATCTATCATGCAATTCCTATGGTGATAGCAGAAGATTTAAATCATGCTATTCTAATTGTAATTAAACAATAAAAGAAAGCAAGCTGATCTTATGTGGTAAAAGCCCATAAGCCTAAGTAAGACCTTAATTTCACTTAAGTCTTCACTTGCTTTTCTTCATGGGTCTTTTGCTGCTCATCTGGCCCAAACCAGGGCCCAAGCGCCTACTGCAGCTCAGGTGCACCTACTAGGGAAAGTGCGCCTGGTCCCAGAGTCGAACCCTGGACCTCCCACCTGGTCAAGCCACTGCTGCATGCGCCTCTACCAAGTGTGCTCTGTGCTCTTGTCTAATTAAATTACAATTTAACTATCTAGACAAGATTGACACGCAGGTCAATAACACTTTATAAATTAATGGAAATGTGATGCGCAGATCACAATAAAATAATTTACATTTAATTTCCAGGCACGCAGGCCCCAGCACAGCACACATTAAACGGGCAGCCCACATAAGATAAAATAAACACACATATGGCATCCAAACAGCATGTGATCCAATTAAGAAATTAAAGTTTTGAAAACCCCTTTGGCATCAATTTTAATATTCTTATATGCCCTACAACCTTACAACGGTCCATTAATAGGGATCCACTCATCCAATCTAATCAGATCCAGTGCCCTTGCATGCACCAAGTCCTAACTGACTTGAGTCGACCCAGTGGTCAACTATGCATGCGCCAAGGGCTGAACCACCCCATGAGTTCTGGCAAGCGGGTGTGACCCCGGGCCTAACTCATGTGCATTCATGGGTTGTCTCAACCAGACATCGCTACACGCCTGTGATGCAGTCGACCTACAGCCACCTCTTGCTTGCGCAAAGGTGCTATCTGGTCGACCCATCTAGGCTATCAGATGATCTGATCAGACTGGTTGGATCTAACCTAGAGGATGACATCAACCCTACTAACCCGTCTAAGGATTTATAGTAAGACCTTAGATCTAGTGAGGTCGCGCAAGTAATATACGTTTGATAAAACATCAACAATATTGTTGGTGTATATGCCCTAGGACCTAGTTTTGGTCCACTTATGTACTACTTGACTTTGATATTTATATATATCATTCTGGCATTGTCATTGTCAATGTTTGTTTACATCTGCGCACATGTACTAACATGATAATGTCCCTGGAGACAGATTGGATCTGTGCTCAAATTATTGTCCCCAGTCGATGTACCTTAGTGGATATGGGACAGCTATGGTACTTGAGAGACTGGTATGTGAGCTGGTTAGGTACGTGGTGCTAATGCAGACACATGGGTATATCATTGGAGGATATACTGGAAAGACCCGCTGTGAGGCTATGACTTGGTGTCATAAGTTATCCTCACAAGTGACAGGAGATGCATTGATCCCTTGACTTGAGGTCATTGATCATTCTATATGGTTAGGGACTTGCTTTGATACAACCTAACACCTCGCCGTAGATGGGAGGTCATAACGGTTGTCATTGAGCATGTCACGACCCATATGAGAAGGTCAATGGACAGACATAGGATTTGCCCCTTCCTTAGGGAAGTATGATATCCATGGAGCTCCTTTATGGTTCTATGACTGAGAGTGTATGGCCATACCCAGGTAAGAACCTGTTTTAGTCATAGCCATGTGATTGGGTGAAAACAAGTGGTGACACACTTGTCCAATCGGATATCACTCCGGCAAAGAGACTGTAATGCATCTGTACCTAGTTGCGATGATGGGGATGTCGATGTCGATATCCATTCCAATGACCTGGGTAGCAGCGATGCACTGCTAGGTGCCACTCACTGCTTGTGGTGACCTTTGGTCAGCACTGCCAGCGTCAGAAGAACCTACAGGGTCGCACACCTTGATACTTGAGTTCTCGTATTGATCGAGAAGCCTTATGATCAAGTTATTGGATAACTCGAATCTAATTGGGAGATTTCATCAGCACTAATGGGCCTGATGAGATGGAAGAATGTTATTGGAGCCAAACTTCATTTTTGGCAGGTTGACCCGTATTTGACCATGGTTGGTCACACTTGGATTAGGGTTGCATTGGATTGGATCCAAATGCTTAATCAACCCATAGGATGAAGTTTGGGCTAGCTCATTATCCAATGAAGCCCAATAACAAGTTCTCATGAAGAGAAGAGAGGATAAAAGGGTATAATGGGGAGAAACCCAACCCCATTGGCGCCTAAGGGGCATAATGGGGTTAGGGTGGCAAAATTGCTTCATTAAGGAAGCAATTTGCGCCTAGCCCTTCTCCCTTGATGGTATGAATGCCTTTAAGGCATGTCTTGGGCTGATATGGTACTTGGGAAATTATGGAAAGGTTGAATGAAGTTTATGGTAAAGTCTTGAAGACTTTCCTTGCATCAAACCTCCTCATCCTAGCCCTACACTTGTCATGATCCTAGCCCTTGCCCTAATCGCCTCTTGCCCTATATATGTGACCCTAGCCGCCCCCTCTTATATGATTCATCCTTGGAGGCGTGAACATAAGAAGGGAGCGAGAGCAAGGAGCATTGGCGCAATCTCTTTCTCTTCCATCAAGTGGCCGCAAGCTTCTCCTTCCTTACCACTTGGCGCATCTTTCTCTCTTGGTGGCGCAAGGTGGTTGGAGCATCTCCCTAAGGCTTGGATCTTCTTCCCGAGGCTAGCACCGGGCGTGGAAGAAGAGGACTCGAGGCATCCGTGTGTGTGAGACTGCAGAGGGCGCACAGTTGGGCGCCTATCACGACATCGACCTCATCTTGCTCTGAGGTATTTTCTAACTCATCGCGTCGACCCCCTTGCATGCGATCTTCACTCGGTTTTTGGGATGGACCTGTTTCGGGGACATTCTTCCGCTGTGCAATGTATGTATGTGTCTCTGAAAAATTGTAAAATGTCCCCGGGGTTTCCCAACAGTGGTATCAGAGCGACTTGCAAGACTCGAACGATGTTTTATGCTTTTCTTTCATGCTCACATGCCATATCTCTATTTTCGAAAATAGCATGATGCATGGCAAACGATTTTTTCTAAGTAGGAAAAATTAGTGTTTCTTGTTTCTATCATCCTCTCAATCTCTTTTGGATTTTTGGACTATTTTTCTTGTCTGATTTAAAGATCAAAGGCGCACGTAGTTTTGTCAAGTAGGACGGGCATTGTGTCTTCGGACTGGCCAAGTCTCTTGATCTGACAAAATTGCCAGCCGAAAGGATCTCTGAAATCATCTTGAAAAATAAATCGCAATTAACCAAAAGATTTGTGAGAAGAAGAGGAGAAAAAGAAACTAGTTTTAATGAAAAAGTAAAATTTCAGATTTTATGTTTTTCATGAGCATGTAGAATTGCATGAGTAAATACCTTGATTGTGCATAATGTTGTGATCATTAGTCAAGCCCCCCTTTGCATGCCTGTGATGTTTCCTCGTGAGGCCTGCGTGCCGCTTTTCTTTTTGTTTTTAAGAAGACTAGGGTAGCGCATGTACTTGGAGCTTGGCGCATGCATGGAGTTGGCGCACCTTGGATGGTGGCGCAACAAGCATCAAGGAAAAGGCGCAACCTTGCTTGATGACACAAGTTAGGCATGGCCGAACCCTTGGGTTTGAGAGCTAGCTAACTTGGCATCTTTCATTGTGGCGCATTCTCCTTGGAGGAAGACCATGGCATTGGCCGAACCTTTGAGGTCTACCCTTAAGGTTTGAGAGCTAAGCCATGAAGAAAGGACCTTGGAGCCCACCTTGAAGACCAAGATAGAGGGCGACTAGGATAGGTCTATCTTAGGGGCTTGAGTCCTATGTCAAGAGTTGAACCTCCTTTTGGCATGGGTTGGTTCAATGTCTTGAAAGGGCTTTGATCACATCATCTTTTACTGCTTTCCTTATCTGCTAAAAGCATGCCTGTGATGTTTTATCATTATGTTATCACTATAGGATTGCATGCCTGTATTGTTAGACATAAGATAAAACTGATGAGACCTTAAAAACCCTCATAAAATATCAAGTCTAGAAGCCTTCTAACGCGTAGCCCTCACTAAGCTATCGATCAGTGGAGTTGTGAACTGGTTCCCACCCTCGTGGGACACACCCACTTATCTTTAGAAAGTGTGTGGTGACAATGGTTTCCCCAGTCCAGTTTCAACCTGGGCGTGCCTTCGCAAGGAAACTCATTGGCCCTGGGCATAAACGGTTAGGAATGGACTTGACTAGAAATTCACATGTACTGGGCACATGGTGAAAGTCTAGAGGCATCGTTGAGAGGTTAGGGTTTCATGTTATATCCAGCCCTCGCTGGACATGAAATGCCCAAGACTGTCTCAACAAGGGGAGTTGCTTGGAGCAACCGGCTGGTGCGCCCACCTTAGGAAACATGGGTTACTTTGTGCATCTCATCCCACCCTCGTGGGACGCGAAACCTCATGTGAAATAAGGATCCCATCTCACTAGGAAGTCTTAAACTTCCCGATTGACTTTGTGGGTTGTCAATTCGAATTTAAAATAGTGGGAGCAGTAATCATTTAAAACAAGTCCAGTTTAAATGATTCGAAGTAGTACTAATCTGCTGTTTCTTGGTTATTGTAGAACAATGAACAATGGCAGATGGTCACTGCGATCTACCCTGGAAAGGGATAAGTTGGTTGGATACAACTTAAAGGATTGGTATATGAACTTGAGAATTGTGCTCAAGCTCGAGAGGAAGCTATATGTCCTTGAGAAGCCAATTCCTGAGCCACTTCCATGCTTGGCCTCAGCAGCTGAGAAGGATGCTTATGATAAGCATCAAGCTGATACTTTGGAGATTGCACAATTGATGCTAACCAACATGTCGCCCGAGCTAAGAGGGCAATATGAATCTAAGAGTGCCTCTGAAATTATTTCTAGTCTAAGGCAGCTCTTTGATGCATTGGTTGAGCTCAACCCTCCTAAAGTAGACATTCAATGTGTTAAGCCCAAAGGCTTAACTAAAACATTGAAAATAAAGATGGAAAGAGTCAGGAATAATAAGTGCTACTCATGTGGAGGACCACCTCACATAATAAAGGACATAGTACGACTTCAGAATGAGAAGAAGAGAGGCAAGGCTTCGTCTTCATGCTCAGGTATCTATGTTACAGAAGTCAATCTTTCTACTTCTATGTCATGGATATTGGATACCGCATGTGGAGCTCATATTTGTACAAATATGCAGGGGCTCAAGAAAAGTAGATCGGTGCGACCTGGAGAGATTGACCTACGCGTTGGAAATGGGGCACAGGTTGCTGCTGTTGCTGTAGGCGTCTTGACTCTCTCCTTGCCTTCTGGACTTCTATTAGAACTAGATAATTGCTTTTGTGTACCTTCACTTACTAAGAACATTGTATCCATTCCTTGCTTAGCAAAGAAAGGATTTAAGTTTGAAATAAATAAGAACTCTTGTTCTTTTTCATTTGCAAATATGTTCTATGGGAAGGGTACTTTGTGCAATGGTCTGTATATCTTGGATATGGAAAGTTCTATCTGTAACATAAGTAATAAAAGGACCAAACTGAGTGGTTCAGTTGGTGCTTTCCTATGGCACTGTCGATTAGCCCATATAAACAAAAATCGCATCCAACAACTCCATGCAAATGGATTGTTAGATTCAAGTTCCTTGGAGGAATTTGATACCTGTGAACCTTGTTTATTAGGGAAAATGACAAAGGCACCCTTCACCAAGATTGGTGAGAGGGCAGGAGGTTTATTGGATCTCATACATACTGATGTGTGTGGGCCTTTCAATAAACAAGCCAGAGGAGGGTACAACTACTTCATTACCTTCACTGATGACTTCAGTAGGTATGGATATGTCTACCTAATGAGACATAAATCTGAGTCCTTTGAGAAATTCAAAGAATTCAAGAATGAAGTAGAGAACCAGCTTGGAAGATCCATTAAAGCTCTTCGATCTGATCGAGGTGGAGAATACCTGAGTGGAGAGTTCTTTGACTATCTGAGAGAGTCTGGGATCATATCCCAACTCACTCTGATGTAGGGGTGATTCACAAAGCATGCAAACAACGATTTTCGAAAAATAGTTTTTTTGTAGTTTTATAAAGTAGAGAAACCGACTTATACTAACGAGGTTTGAAAATAATGTTTTTGTAGTTTTTAAATAAGAAAACCGAATTAAACTACTTGCAAGAAAGAAAAATGCTACTTGCTTCAAAGTAAATGACCATAAATGAAAAGAAGACTTACAGTGCGGCCCTTGAGCATAGAAGGACCGTCCTTCCCGTTCTTCACCGGTCCTACTCTGATGGAAGGTGTAGGTTACACACAGGGCAATCAGCAATCCCACACAGGCGTGGGTGAGTTATAAAGCAGATTAAAATAACTACACAATCAAAAGTCAAGAGGGAGGCTAGTCCTCCAAATTCTCTTGCTAACACAAATATTGGACTAACTAAGAGGGGGGGGGGAAGAAAAGGGGAAGAGGGATGCGCCAAGCTCCTTTCCTTGCGCCAACTCCTACAAATCCGAGGGAAGTGTAGTAAGATGCTCTTAGATAATATGAAAAGAGAACACAAGAGGTTAGAACACTTAACTTATAGAATGGTCTTGAAGAGATCAAAGGATGCTTCCATGTTCTGTGCGCCACTTGAGTTGTGTTCTTGCTTTGATGTTGAATGCTCTCGGTTTGACTTGGATGAAGTGATGAGGAAGAGAAGAGGAGAGGAGTCTCGGCTCTTGGAGAAGTAGGGGGGAAGATGAGGGGGCTTGGGCGACACAAGCACCCTAAGGAGAAGAAGTAGGCGACACAAGCACCTAGGCGACACAAGCACCTTTCTTTGGCTAGGAAACTAGTCAACAATTTTATTTCAACAATGCTTAATGCACATGATGCGATGGGGACATATTTATAGGTGGCTAGGGATGAGGATAAGGTGAGGGCAAGGTGGTCATTGGCCCCTTGCGCCCCTTACATAAGTGGGAGATTTTGAAATTAATTACAAGGCAATTAATGCAATTAATGGGCTGATATTGTTGTCTTCTTTGGAGAGTCTTCAAAGGAAAGCATTTGAATTTCGAATTTGCTTTCTTCCTTGTGTTGATGTCGCATGGGTGGAGAGTTGACTTGAATTTGAATTCCTTCCAAGTTGGTTTGGGCGGCAATGAGATGAAGGAAAGGATTCACCATGATTTGTGGATCTAGATTAGGCGCCCCTTGATTTGTGGATCTAGAGTGGCGCCCCTTGATTGATGGATCTAGATTGAGCCTTTGCATTCATTTGTTGCTTGAGGGTGGCGCAAATGAATCCATGGGTTTGGTATCTTCTTCAATTGGAAAGGGCCTTGAAGTGGGGCTTTGAAGTGGAGTTGAGTTGGAAGTCCCCTTTGAGCTAGTTTGAAGTGAACCTTCCAAAATGGGAACTAGCTCCATGGAGTAGAGTGAGCTAGCTAGCTTGTATCCCTTGAGCCATCTTTAAATGTGTCCAACTACATGCACTAACCTACCATGATATTACAATGCACAACCTACCAACAACATTGATAAAAATAAACTACATGGTAGACTTTTGGGTGGAACTAACCTATCATGCCATGCAATGCAAATATGGAAAGTACTAAAAAGGAAAGTGGACTCTAAGTGAAGCCATACCTGATGGGCTTCCTCCGAGCCCTAGTGGATCTTCTAGGAGCTGTGTTAGGCCCTCCATCACACTCCTCCTGGAACACCTCAATGGAATGGTGTGTCTGAAAGGAGAAATCGAACTTTATTGGATATGGTTCGATCTATGATGAGTCATGCAACTCTACCTCCCTCATTCTGGGGGCATGCACTTGAGACAGCTTCTCTGATACTGAATAATGTTCCATCTAAGAGTGTCTCCAAAATACCATACGAGGTATGGAGTGGGAGACGCCCTAATCTCACGTTTATTAGGATCTGGGGATGTGAGGCTTATGTCAAACGTCAGGATTCTAGCAAGCTAGAACCTAGATCTGATAAGTGTGTATTTGTGGGGTATCCTAAGGAAACTAAAGGATACTACTTCTATGTCCCAACCGAGAACAAAGTTTTTGTTGCTCGGGGTGCTGTCTTTCTAGAGAAAGAATTTCTTATGAAAGAAGTAAGTGGGAGGGAGTTTGACTTGGATGAGGTCCAAGTGCAACCACAAGACAAAGAGATGGAATCTGAGCCATCTTCACCGGTTGTTATACAACCTGAGGCTCAGACACAGGTCCCACGTAGGTCTGGGAGGATTCGTCGTGCACCTGAGAGGTACGGGTCGCTGCCGACTCAACACGATGGAATTTTCATCATTGAGGATGAACCCAGAACCTATGATGAGGCGGTCAGTGGACCGGACTCCGAGAGATGGCTTGACGCCATGCGATCCGAGATGGATTCCATGTCGGCTAACCAAGTCTGGGATTTGGTTGAGCTGCCTGATGGGGTAAAACCCATAGGGTGTAAATGGGTCTTCAAGAAGAAGACAGACATGGATGGCAATATAGTTACCTATAAGGGTAGACTAGTGGCTGAAGGTTTTAAACAAGTCCACGGGGTGAACTATGATGAAACCTTCTCGCCAGTTGCCATGATCAAGTCCATTCGGATTCTGCTTGCTATAGCTGCATATCATGACTATGAGATATGGCAGATGGATGTGAAGACAGCGTTCCTTAACAGGAAGCTGACTGAGGATGTGTACATGACACAACCTGATGGTTTCATCCATCCTGCAGAGGCTAATAAGGTCTGCAGGCTAAAGAGATCCATTTATGGATTAAAGCAAGCATCTCGAAGTTGGAATCTTCGATTTGATGAAGCTGTGAGAGATTATGGCTTTATCAAAAGCGAAGATGACGCCTGTGTATATAGAAAATTCAGTGGGAGCTTGGTGATTTTTCTGGTCTTGTATGTCGATGACATACTGCTCATCGGAAATGACATCCCTAGTCTTCAAGCTGTGAAGACATGGTTGGGGAAGTGTTTTGAGATGAAAGACTTAGGGGAGGCCGCCTATATTCTAGGCGTGAGGATCTACCGAGAAAGATCCAAGAGGCTCCTGGCCCTTAGTCAGAGTACCTACATTGATAAGGTCCTTGAGAGGTTTAACTTGGAGCAATCTAAGAAAGGATACCTTCCAGTAAGACATGGCCTTACTCTCTCAAAGAGCCAGTGTCCTACAACACAGGCTGAGAGGGATAACATGAGTCGAATTCCTTATGCTTCGGCAGTAGGATCGATCATGTATGCAATGTTGTGTACTAGACCAGACGTGGCATATGCTGTAAGCATAACCAGCCGATACCAATCCAATCCAGGTCTGCAGCACTGGGTGACTGTAAAGAACATCCTAAAGTATCTGAGGAGAACTAAGGATTTGTTCTTGGTCTATGGGGGACAGGAAGAGCTCAGTATGCAGGGCTATACTGATGCATCATTCCAGTCTGACCTTGACGACTTTAGATCGCAGGCCGGCTATGTGTTCAAGATAAATGGAGGCGTTGTATGCTGGAAGAGCTTCAAGCAATCCACCATAGCAGATTCTACAACCGAAGCAGAGTATGTGGCCGCTTCTGAGGCAGCCAAGGAAGCCGTTTGGATAAGGAAGTTCATATCTGATCTTCAGGTGGTTCCTAGTGCAGTGGATCCCATTGAACTCTATTGTGACAACAATGGAGCAATTGCACAAGCCAAGGAACCACGGTCTCATCAAAGATCCAAACACATACTCAGAAGATTTCACCTGATCAGAGAGATCATTGAAAGAGGTGATGTCAAGATTAGCAGAGTTGACACAGAAAACAATCTGGCAGACCCATTGACCAAGGCTTTGGCGCAGCAGAAGCATGATGGTCACGCTAGAGATATGGGGTTAAGATTTCTCAACCTCTAGGTCTTAGTGCAAGTGGGAGATTGTTGGTGTATATGCCCTAGGACCTAGTTTTGGTCCACTTATGTACTACTTGACTTTGATATTTATATATATCATTCTGGCATTGTCATTGTCAATGTTTGTTTACATCTGCGCACATGTACTAACATGATAATGTCCCTGGAGACAGATTGGATCTGTGCTCAAATTATTGTCCCCAGTCGATGTACCTTAGTGGATATGGGACAGCTATGGTACTTGAGAGACTGGTATGTGAGCTGGTTAGGTACGTGGTGCTAACGCAGACACATGGGTATATCATTGGAGGATATACTGGAAAGACCCGCTGTGAGGCTATGACTTGGTGTCATAAGTTATCCTCACAAGTGACAGGAGATGCATTGATCCCTTGACTTGAGGTCATTGATCATTCTATATGGTTAGGGACTTGCTTTGATACAACCTAACACCTCGCCGTAGTTGGGAGGTCATAACGGTTGTCATTGAGCATGTCACGACCCATATGAGAAGGTCAATGGACAGACATAGGATTTGCCCCTTCCTTAGGGAAGTATGATATCTATGGAGCTCCTCTATGGTTCTATGACTGAGAGTGTATGGCCATACCCAGGTAAGAACATGTTTTAGTCATAGCCATGTGATTGGGTGAAAACAAGTGGTGACACACTTGTCCAATCGGATATCAGTCCGGCAAAGAGACTGTAATGCATCTGTACCTAGTTGCGATGATGGGGATGTCGATGTCGATATCCATTCCAATGACCTGGGTAGCAGCGATGCACTGCTAGGTGCCACTCACTGCTTGTGGTGACCTTTGGTCAGCACTGCCAGCGTCAGAAGAACCTACAGGGTCGCACACCTTGATACTTGAGTTCTCGTATTGATCGAGAAGCCTTATGATCAAGTTATTGGATAACTCGAATCTAATTGGGAGATTTCATCAGCACTAATGGGCCTAATGAGATGGAAGAATGTTATTGGAGCCAAACTTCATTTTTGGCAGGTTGACCCGTATTTGACCATGGTTGGTCACACTTGGATTAGGGTTGCATTGGATTGGATCCAAATGCTTAATCAACCCATAGGATGAAGTTTGGGCTAGCTCATTATCCAATGAAGCCCAATAACAAGTTCTCATGAAGAGAAGAGAGGATAAAAGGGTATAATGGGGAGAAACCCAACCCCATTGGCGCCTAAGGGGCATAATGGGGTTAGGGTGGCAAAATTGCTTCATTAAGGAAGCAATTTGCGCCTAGCCCTTCTCCCTTGATGGTATGAATGCCTTTAAGGCATGTCTTGGGCTGATATGGTACTTGGGCAATTATGGAAAGGTTGAATGAAGTTTATGGTAAAGTCTTGAAGACTTTCCTTGCATCAAACCTCCTCATCCTAGCCCTACACTTGTCATGATCCTAGCCCTTGCCCTAATCGCCTCTTGCCCTATATATGTGACCCTAGCCGCCCCCTCTTATATGATTCATCCTTGGAGGCGTGAACATAAGAAGGGAGCGAGAGCAAGGAGCATTGGCGCAATCTCTTCCTCTTCCATCAAGTGGCCGCAAGCTTCTCCTTCCTTACCACTTGGCGCATCTTTCTCTCTTGGTGGCGCAAGGTGGTTGGAGCATCTCCCTAAGGCTTGGATCTTCTTCCCGAGGCTAGCACCGGGCGTGGAAGAAGAGGACTCGAGGCATCCGTGTGCGTGAGACTGCAGAGGGCGCACAGTTGGGCGCCTATCACGACATCGACCTCATCTTGCTCTGAGGTATTTTCTAACTCATCGCGTCGACCCCCTTGCATGCGATCTTCACTGGGTTTTTGGGACGGACCTGTTTCGGGGACATTCTTCCGCTGTGCAATGTATGTATGTGTCTCTGAAAAATTGTAAAATGTCCCCGGGGTTTCCCAACACAATAAAGATGCACCGACTTTCATACATGCTCAAACATGAAAAACATATGTAATCATTTTCGCATGTAACCTAACCTATAGATCTAAGCATGTTGCGCAAACATGGATCACAAAACATGGTATAGCAATCATAAAATATGCATCAACCAAGGCTCTGATACCAATTGAAGGTCCTAATAAGGTGGCGAAACCCTAGATAGGCGCATGAAAAATTTCTTCTAAAGCAGCGGAGTGGGTTTCTTAGTATCATCGCATGCAATATGATCAACTTAACAACATGAAAAGAATTCATACCGAAGCCATGTGTTGGATGGCGTCTTGGAAAGAGAGAGCAAGAGAGATCTCCTCCAAATGATGCGCACACAAGAATGAGGATGCGCTCACTTCCTTGGTGCTCCTTGTGCTAGCAAGGTTCCAAGAGGTGTCTTTGATCGAATGGAAGGGATGGATGAAGCTTTGCTCGCTTTGCCAAATGACTCTCCAAGGCGTCCAAGACTCGTCACACACGAATGCCCTCTCGAGAGTAAGTGGGGAAAGGCGAGAGAGAAGTTCTCTTGGCGTGAACGTGAGATGTGGTCACGTTAGAGAACATGCTATCTAAAAATAGCAATGTCTCAACGTTCATGCGACCATGCATTACCCCAATCGCCAATGCCTCTTTACTTGAACCATGCGCTCACCCAATGAGCTGGTTCAAATCGATTTGGTTCAATAACCAAATAAACCAAGCAACTAGTCCAGATCATAACAAAAACCCCTAAGGCCTAAGATCTGACCGTTCATCTCTTGATGCTCCTGATCTCACCGATCTAGCATCCATTCTCTCAATCGAAGCTTACCGATCTCAAGCCCTTATCAATCAAACATGATCAGACTGGATCTCACTTACAATCAGAGATTAAATCCCTTTAAACTGAACCCAAACAATTCAGTCCACACGATCTGACTTAAGTAAGCCATATCATCAAATTGTGCGACCCTAAGGGTTTCCTTTAAATGTCGGTAACGATAACTTACGTTATCACGATCAGTGAGGGGTATCTAGCAACACATCACTGTCTCCCGATATAAAGGAAAGAGTCTTCCAAGACTACACCCAAACCACAGCACAAGTGTGAATCCAATTCACAAGGCATGCAAATTTCCTTTGCCACTGGATGTTCTTATTGGACAAGCGTGTCAAGCCTGTAGCTCCAATATGATGAGCATGATTAGATCAGATGAACACTGTCATCTGGGTATGGCCATACACTTTCTCAATCATCTCATACAGAGGGGGGCCCCTTTAGAACATCATACTCCAATTAAGGAGACGGCAATCCTTTATCTATCACTAGTGCCCTAACCTGACTCAAGCTCACCATCCAAGATAGTCTATAATCATTATGTTTCAAATGATATTGAACTACCTCAAAACAATGACAATCATCATTTAGAAACACAAGTGATCTCAAGTCAGAGGAAATGTGCCACTTGTTGCAATCAAGGATTATTCACATTGTGACAAGCAATTGAATATCCTAGTAGGGTCTGTCCAGTACATCCAATGTACCCATGAGTCTACATCTTATTCCATGCTCGAAGCATCCTATAAGATTAGAACACATATTAGTCTCAATCATATCAAGGCTGTCTCATGTTCACCAAGATATCTTGACTAAGGACATAACTGCATGTCAGCCTAGCTGAACAGCTTTGAGACATTATTCAGAAGTACACTTATTGCAGCAGACAATGTAACAAACTGAATAACAACCATGCCTTTATAAACATAAGAGTTTATTACATGATACTGATACAATCCCAAGGCCTCAAACATTAGCCTTAAGGGCATACCCCAACAGAAATATCATATTGTTACATGTCATCAATATTTATTCAGTATTGATGCTTTGTCACATTGCCAATGGAGAATTTTCCCGAGAGAGTCAGTCCCTTGATCTGGTGGTGGGTGGGGTCGGAAAAAGATGGTGATTGGCATGAAAGATTTCCGGAAGCACTATGGGCTTACCGAACAAGATACATAACTCCAACTCAATGTACTCCATACTCACTATAGGTTGTCCTGATCCATATGATGTTAGCACCCTCCCTATAATGTAGTCCGTCCACCCAAGAATAGAATAAAGAAGCCCTGTATCTAATCTATAAGCATTTGATTCAACCCTTCCTTTCGCTACATTGCCTGGCTTTCTCCGAGTTGAGAAAGGGAGAAACGAAGGCCTAAAAAAGTCAGTATGAATAAGATTGGACTTGACCTAACCTTCTTCTGGTCTAGTCTTTCCCGGGCTATCTCGGAAGTTCCAAATCCGGCTTTCGCCGGAGCTTGCTGGGTCAAAAACTCGCGTAAGCGCCTTGGTCATCTCGATTCTGATCTTTTTTTCTTTTGTGTATGTACAATGAGTTATATACTAAATAATATGCTGACCTAGATGAACTATTCTATATAATATAGTTCATATTAAATGAAATGTTCATATTAAATGAAATTTCATGAAATTTCATTTTCATTTTTCATATAGTTAAGTTAATATTAAATGAATAGCCAAGATCAGCTACATCTAGTCATGGGACGGTAGGAAGGCCTGTTTGGAATGGTTGGACCAGCAGAGTCATACTCCATCTACTATGTGAATAGTTGAGAGCGAAGATAGAATGCAGATAAGTTGGTTTTTAAGTGGCAGCCTATCCGTATCCCTTCGCATGGTCGTTCTATCGCGAAGTTGGCAGCGGGAGTGGGAAAGAGCGAGAGCTCAGCTGCGAGTATCTCCCTTTCAGTCCGTATCACAAAGCTAGTGTTGACCAGCTGTCATGCATGGTTGAAAATAGGGGGCTAACCGACGACCCCCTAATCAAGCTTTGTTCGATAAAGCAAACAAACGACTCGTTCCGACAACTTCGAACCTTCTCAACCCCTATTCATTCGCTGATCAACCGACAAGAGAGAGGTATGTGTCATTGTGGCGAGGTCAACTAAAGAGGAGTTGAATGAGACCTACCAGTAGGAAGATCTTGGTGAACGAAAGAAGAAAAAGAGCAGGAAGCGTGGCCTCAAACAGATAGGCAATGGATAGATGGAGATTCTATTATCTATAGAATTCGAACCCGAACTCCATTTATGATTCATTATTTCGATCTAATTGGCCTTTGTTCTTTATTTTTGGAATGGATATTATATTGGATTTCCTCCTATCCATTCTTTATACCCTTTTACGGATGAATTATGCCCATTTTCACAGCTAGGATTTACATCAAAAAAGACATATGAGCAAACTTGACTTGATATTTTGGGGCATTATCATACAAAGAAGAGATTTCATATTTTTGTTACTTCGTATCTTCGGGTCGAAGCAAATCAAGCGAAGCGATTAAGCTAAGGCTAAGAAGTGAATTACTCCACTCTCTAGTATGTCTCCCAGTTGTATGGCACAAACCGAAGGCTAGAGAACTGAAGCTGAACGAACACGGTTCGAGATCTCTTTCCTGGCTTGGCTCACTGAGGTTAGATCTCATTTTTTCTTTTTTCTTTTTTGCCGCCCTAACCTATTTGGAGATGTGGTTATTCTATTCTACGAGAAAAGTGTAGCGAGGGGTCAATCCCCTTTGTTTCAAGATGCCCGAAGGGCATACCTTTAAAAAAGCGGATCTTTTGGTGTTTTCCCTAATATCCGAAGCTACCCATTAGGGTAGACCCTTTAACAATCCCATTCCCTCCGTTTGGAGCCATGCTTCGCGTCTTCACAGTACCCTTTTGGGTACGGCCGAGAATATAATATGTATCCCGAGCCATCTCGATTAATTTGTTTGTATGAATATTTATCTGATATGATACATTATTTACGTGTCAGGAACCAGATTTGAACTAGTGACATGAGGATTTTCAGTCCTCTGCTCTACCAACTGAGCTATCCCGACCATTTCAATAAAACCTTATAGGAGTCCTATAAAGCATATTCTATATTCTCATAATTTTATTATAGACGAGGTATTCCATATTTTTTGAGGCTAGCTCGATAGAATCGGGGATCTTATCTACTCGCTTGATCCAGTCTAGGAGATGTGAGAAACCCCCAGCTCTGTTCATTGGTTTGGACAAGATACGACTTATTTGAAATAAAATAAATTGAATGAAAAATTGAGAAAAATGAATATTTCTCTGAGATTCTAGGTATTCCATGATTCTTTCCTGCATCAATTGCAAATCCTTGGTCATTGAGATTCACATCATACTTTAGTTTAGCCCATTTTCAAAGGTTGAAATTACATATATTTCAGGAGATGTTCTTTCATTTTCATAATGGATGGGCTTGTCTTTACTGCACCCCTTGTTGCAGGAGCTCGTAGAACCTTCCGCTAACTTTGCGAAAGATTTATTGAAATTGTAAGTTATAGGATATCAAATATTTCTTTTTGACTAAAAACATGGGCTTTTCTAAAAGTGTCACCATATTAAAGAAAATTTATGTCAAAAAGACCAGTGTTTCCTAAACTCTTCCAGCAATGGTGTCTAATAGGGTGATTAAAGGCATTTTACAGAAGACTGTTTCTACCTCACGGACTGACTAGGCTCTCAAATTAGATGATGCCTTATGGGCTTACAGGATAGCATTTAAGACACCCTTAGGGATGTCTCCATTTCAACTAATTTATGGAAAATCATGTCATTTGCCTGTTGAGATGGAACATAGAGCCTTTTGGGCAATTAAATTGCTAAATTTTGATTTACACTATGCAAGGGAATAGAGGAAGCTGCAGTGAAATGAGCTGGATGAGATTCGTGCTTCAGCCTACGAGAATGCCAGAATCTACAAGGAGAGGACCAAAAGATGGCATGACAAGCACATTGTCCAGAAGCACTTTCAAGAAGGAGAGCAAGTTCTTTTGTTTAATTCTCGATTAAAGTTATTTCCAGGGAAACTCAGAACCAGATGGTCAGGACCTTTTGTGGTCAAGAAGGTATTTCCTCATGGTACTATCGAGATATGAAGAGAACAAGCTGGATGTTTCAAGGTGAATAGGCAGCGTCTTAAGCCCTATTATGCACATGAGCCTATGGAGAAGGGAGTCACCATTAAACTCTCTGACCCTCTATCTAATTATTGACATTTAAACATTGGTCGAGCTATAGACCTTTACACAAGCACTATTTGGGAGGCACCCCAAGGACTTATCATGTGTTGTATTCATTTAGATACTCATGTTGTTTGTTGTTTGTTTTGTTGTTTTGTTGTTTTGTTATTTTTATTTTGATATTATTTTGTGAAGTTCCATAGCATTATTTTTCATATTTTATACATTGATTAGCATCCTATTGACAGTGGTAATTTTTGGCTTTTTTCAGGGAATTTTTGCTTGTCGCTGAGACGTTCACGGTCAGGTCATGATGACCATCATGGCTGTGATCGCCTTGCAAATAATGTAGAGTCTACCGAAGTGTTCATGGGTGGGCCATGTTTACTGTCATGGCTGTTATCATGAATGGACAGTTTTTCGACAAGATTGTCACAGCATGGGTGTGTTCACTGTCACGACTGTGTCTTAAGGGAGTATATTTTTCACTGCGACCATCACGGCCAGGCCGTGACTATCTTCACGCCCGTGTCTATGTCGTTTGGATTTTCGACGGGGTGATCATGGCAGGGCCATGACGGCCATCACGGCCATGCTTCATTTTATCTCATCCGCCTATAAAGGAGCGCAGCGGCGGAACTTAGGGTTCACACCCGTTCCCAGCACCACCGCCACCTCTTCTCCTTGCCTCTGAGCTCGAAACTCTCTAGATCTTTCCTCTGCTACCGTCCTTAGCTCCAGCATCATCCTCCATCCCTCGGTGACCCTTAGATCTATTTTTCTGGGTGAGATCTCGTCTTTCTGCTGGATTTGTCGCCTGTAGCAAATCTCCGCCGCCTTCCACCGGATTTCACCGCCAAAAGCTTCTCCAGCCTTCCTCGCCTTCAACCACCACCTTCCTCAATTCCTGTTGACTCCGGTCCTCCAGATCTGGTACCTATCAACTAGAACTGTGCTTTTGCTCTTGATCTGTGAGTTGGGCACTACCTGTAAGATCCAAGGATCTTAAGTCCTTGTAAGTATTATTCTTGATTTAAATCTTTGACTGTGATATTTTATTCTTGATTTAAATAAAATCATTTGGCTGTGATATTTTTCCTATGTTTTGTTTTCGTCAACCTTAGGATGGGGGAGAATTTTATCCCTAAAAACCTTAAGGGGTTAGTTATAAATTAGTGGCAAAGGGTTAGTGGATGTTAATTTAAGTCTTAATGGATTTTGACCCTAGTAATTAATTAATTAGAGTTTATTGGATGTTAATTAAATCCTTATTGGATTTTCGCTTAAGTGAGTAATTAATTATGGGTTATTGGGTTTACACTTAAGTTAGATGGATCTTGGGTTTAAAATTTGAATTAATCAGTAAGTGGGTTAATTCATAAACCCTATTCGAATTAATTAGTTAGCGGGTTTAAAATTAAAAACCGAAATTTTAAGTAGGTAATTGCGGTTAGGGAAGGAGAGTTAGCGTTTTTGGCTTGGAGGAAACCTTGGGGGCGGCGGCTTGAAGGCTTGGGCGATCTCTTGGAGGCTTGGACGAATTTCCCCTTCTTCCTCTTCCTTTTCCCTTGGCCGGCGTTCTTTGGTGTTTGGTGGCGCTTCTTCTTCCATTGGTGGCGACATTGGTGGAATTTCAAGGCCTTAGACGAGTTTTTGGATCATCTTGGTGTTCACGGTTCAAGATAATAGGTGAGTGGGATGTCTTGTTCGAATTTTATCCTTTTGGTTGTGATAGATAAATAATTTTGATTTCTTAGAAACTTCATCATGCTAAAAACCGAAACCCAAGATGTATCTATCATGAAGACCGAAACTTGATTTCTTAGAAACTTCATCATGCTAAAAACCGAAACCCAAGATGTATCTATCATGAAGACCGAAATTTGACAACATGAAATTTAAGATATCTTTTATATGGAATTTAGGTAGCTCTAAATCAGTGATTCTTGGGCATGAAATTCTTATTAACTAGGGTTAAATTTTAAAGTAGATTATAGCATGTAAATCGTAGAAACCGTGGACTACTTGTGATATTATGTAATGTAGATTGTAAGAATACAAATTTTAATCCTAAGTTGATTTTTGTTTCTCTATGTGCAGCATGTTATATAATTATATCCTATGTTAATTTTTATGAATTTCTCTATGTGTAGCATGTTATATATTTATGGCCATGTATCTTTGTTTGAGAAACTTGGATGATAATTTAGCAAGGTTAAACCAAACTGATCAGCATGAAACCTAAGGACTCTACAAAACATTATATGATTATGTGGTTTCAAATGTTATGTGTTGTGGTCTGTGTACCCATTATGGTTAGGACTAAGGCTAAGTGTAACTGTGTACTCAAGGGGATAGTCTATATGTGATAGATTAGGGCTTGGAGATTTCAGCCCTGTGTTTGTGATATGTGAGGGGTTGATGTTTCAGCCGCCTGTTGTGATTATCGTGATGAAAATGACTATCCTAGAGCCTGGTTAACACTTAGGAGTCCACTTTTGTGAAATAAGATATAAGTTGTGTCTAGTGGTTGTCCAGATAAGGAACCCTTTGGGAGAACGAGTGATTGAAGCAAAGTGCCATGTCTTGGTCGGACAGGGGCCACCTCTTGATTTCATCACTCTTAGACTTTTAGATTTTTGTGTTATGGGGTGGTGTAGATCAAGGTATCACATCTTGACCGGATGGGGATCACCTCTTGAGTCTACACACTGTCCATGTTTGTGTTGCATGTGATTTGCAGGCTTCTCCCAGTGCTTAGGCCAGAGCCGGGTTGGACCATAGTGGTCACTCTTGATTTATGCTGGACAACAACTAAGTGGTTGGTGTGTTTAGTTAGTTTAGAGTATGGCTCTAGAACTTTGGTTACTGACATTTGTGTGATGCCTGTACATCTAATTGTTTATATGAGTTCTGTTCTTTGTTTTCTGTTCTTTGTTTTCTGTTCTTGGTTTTAGTTATATGTTGACATAATGTTCTGCTAAAGATTTTTAAAAAAAAACAATCTGCATGTATCTTTGAGTGTATGTTATGGATGGTCGATTGAGACTATCCACTCACTGGGCTGTGTAGCTCACCCCTCATTCTTTTCAGGTGTAGAGCAGGGGCGCATTGCCTGAGTTAGCGTATGTTATGGATATTGTGATTTTCTCTACAACTATGCTGGTGCAATGTATAAGATTTTTGTGTTTAGTTAACTGGGGCCGGTTATGGCTAAACTTTGTGAACCAGTGTTGCCGGTTGTGGCAGTTTTGAGATTATGATTTTTGTGTCACCGAGGGCTTTGGCCTATTTTCGGTGTTTGGGTCATTGATGTTAGTTCCATGAGTTTATAAAATCGATATTGTGGCTTTGCTTCGAATTTCGAGTTGATTCGTATTTTGCGATCAGATTTGATATAATTGTGAACTTGCATATGTCTAGTGCAAGTATTGCCTGGTGGCAGGTACCCTTACATGATTTATGAATTTTACGGATTTTATGTGGTTTTGATATAACTGTTGACTTGCATATGTCTAGTGCAAGTATTGCGTGGTGGCAGGTACATTTGTGAATTTGTGTTTTGTGGAAATTCAATGTGTGGATTCTCGAAAAATTTTCAGATCGACTTTTCCTGAACTTGGTTTTACTTAGCATGTGCATCGATCCTGTGTGATAACATCCTGTTCCTTTGTGACTTGTGTGGCTTGTTTGGGGTTAAGATAACGGGATGTGACACTACCGCTGCTAGTTCATCTGCCCTCGCTGCCGCCGCCATTTCTTCAAATCTAGCGCCACCGCCTCTTCTGCCCTCGCCGCTACTGCCAGTTCATTCTTGCCACTGCCACCTCTTGGTTATCTCTAGCCATGTTGTGGCCACACCAACACCTCTCGGTCCTCCAGATCTATTAGTGACGTTGTCTAGCCGCTAGCTCTTCCGAGTTCCAATTCCACACACAATGTCTAGCTGCAAGAAGACTATTGCATGAAAGTCCACCTCCAAGTGGCTAGCTGTGGCGGAGAAGTGCAACCAATATGGAATAATCTTTTGCGACACCGCGCCGAAGGCGCGCTACGATTTCTTGGAGTCCCGATGAGTTATCAACACCTGATATCTTGATCGCAGCACCATCTCAACATTGGGGATTTTTGACGATGTCTTCCATATGTTCCAGTACATAGGGTGGGAGAAATTCTTTCAGACGACCCCACTGATGTATGTCCTAATCACTTTAGAGTTTATGTCGTCCCTTGAGGTCAACGTAAACATCAACGATGACGACAATGATGAGACCGTATCTTTCTGGTTGGGAAATCAAGACCACATCCTTACGCTGTCGCAACTTAATCAGATTTACGGATTTCCTAAGGATGGTACTTGCCTCACTCTACATGAGTACAACGATCAGGTGTTCTAGGGTGCGATCTTGGGGCAACAATGTTTCATCTCCCAGACAGCGTGTGCGAGCTACGTTAGCAACCCCTGCTTCTGCTACATGCACCACATTCTTGCGCACACTTCCTCTGGGCTATTGTACACTCTTGCATGTTAAATACAGCATTTTATCTCGTTAAGCAGTTGCAAAAGTTGGCTAGCACTCATAAGGGGGTCGTAGCTTCAGGCGGCCTCATCACTCCTATCGCTATTGCTTTGGGCATTGAGCTCTCTAGGGTGGAGCAGGCTAGGGGTAGCTCACGCATCGACCTCGAGTCCTATCAGGCAATGAAGATGATTGCCCGTGCGGGTGTTGCCTTCTGTCTTCTCTTCAGGGGGAGTGATTTTCCGATGCCTCTGCCGAACCTGGAGCGCATTTCTATTCATGAGCAGTAGAGTTGGCATCTGCTTCTGATGCCTAACGAGGATATCCCAATGGACATGGCCCCACCTTCTCCATCTTTCTGGACTTTCCGGCATGCCGAGCCATCTTCTTCTGCGTCGACAATGAATGCCTTCGCCAACATCAAGGGTTATCTGAAGGCCATTCGCGAGGATCAACATGAGTCATGCTTAGAGTTTTAGGACATTCTACGTCGCCTTGGGGAGATGAAGGCGGAGCAGGCTCGTCAGGGACATGTTCAGGCCTCCATGTCTCAGGCCATTCAGGATATGCAACGAATTTTGAACACAAAGAAATGGTGATCCTTCCTTGATCTATGCCATGCTGCGAGCGCATATCTGCTTTTCTATCTGCTTTAGTAAGTTGCTTATTCCTTTTAGTTGCTATTCATGTACTTTTCCATTACATAGGAGACTATGTGGTTCTTTGCCGCGAGTAGAGGGTTCCCCTCTATTTAGTTTATGTTTTTGTACTTACGACATTTGTCTTTCTCTAGTTTCGTAATATGTGATATGTGTTTCTGTTTGACTACTGTGTCTGCATCTTATATGCACTAAGTCACTAAGTTTCTGAAATATTTCTCCATATATTATAGTGTCTGTGATTCTTGTGATATACTGCAAATTTCTAAGTTTGTGATGGTATTTTCATGTGATCTTGTCCTCAGTTGCGTTTAGTTATTTGGAATTATGATGTGAATCAAAATAGTTGTTCTTGGTGCTAAGGTACATTCCTATTATGCCTACACATATTTATTCAATTTGAGTTTTTAGATTATTATTGAGTATGACTACTGTGACACGAATGATGTTTGATAGGTTGTTCCTTATCTTCCAAATGAATTCTAAACACAAAGTTATATTTTTGATTATTCATGCTTATTATATTTCTTGCTGTCAGTTTTTCACTTGCACATATAAAAAAACAAAAAGGAGTAGTGGTTCCTAAGTGACGATAAATCATCCAACTTGGCACTGTCGATGAAGTAAAAAAACAAAAAAAAAGAAAAAAATGAAAGAACATGAGAAACGAAGGGGTATGGTAAAAGTGAACAACTCCGCTTTCTTCCACATAGGATTAGTGTGAGGAAATGAGTTTGTGTATATTATGTGGTGTACACACTTTGAATTTGTTTTCTAATCAAGTACTAGGGGTGCATTCATCACAAATGTTTGTCCTTCGCGTAACAAGGTTAAAAGTTAATTCAGAGAAGTAGCTTGAGCCTGCCGATGGAAAAATCATGATTCCATTTTGGCAATTATTGAAAAGCTCATTAGGTGCAACTTGATTTGATTTACTGTTTTAAGTGGAATTTGATGATTATGAATTGTTGATGTGATCCGAAAGGACACATTTTTAAATACGCTCAAGTAGACTAATCTAATGTATCGCAGCCAAAACTTGTTTGGCGCACAGGGAACTGTCACCCCCTGATACGGCTCCAAAAACTTGTTGTTCCTAACTCGTAGTGTCCGCAAGTGCATGGATACTCGAAGTAATAAAATAAATATCGATCCCACAGAGAGACTAGTGCTGTCAAGTACTGAATAATTGATTTTCTTACTATCTAGGCAATCGAATAATAGCAAAGCAAGAATCAAAGACACACGGAAAATCACTATCAGAGAGAAATTAGGACTAGGGTTTCATCCACTTTGATTTTCAAGACTAGAAAAGAAGTAAAGAATTCATCAATCAAATCCTAAAATGATATAGGCATAATTTACCTAAAAAGGGATTGTCTCACTTTTGTGCAAATAACCATGCAAGAATAAATCCTCGCTTTCGCGCAGGATTCATCCCAAGCTAAAGATAGGTGAACCATCAGAAGAAGAACTCAAGGATCACTTTTGTGCATCCTAATTCTAGGTTGATTGCCTCGAGTGGAATCTCAAGGATCACTTTCGTGCATCCAAGACTCAACACACGTTCTACCTGTTGGGGTATGCCCTTAAGGCTAATGTTTGAGGCCTTGGGATTCCATGAGTATCGTGTATATATAAACTCTTTTGTTTATAAAGACAATGGTTGTTATTCAGGTTGTTACATTGTCTGCTGTAATAAGTGTACTTCTGAATAATGTCTCAAAGCTGTTCAGCTAGGCTGACATGCAGTTAAGTCCTTAGTCGAGATATCTTGGTGAACATGAGACTGCCTTGATATGATTGAGACTAATGTGTGTTCTAATCTTATAGGATGCTTCGAGCATGGAATAAGATGTAGACTCATGGGTACATTGGATGTACTGGACAGACCCTATTAGGATATTCAATTGCTTGTCACAATGTGAATAATCCTTATGCTACAAGTGGCACATGTCCTCTGACTTGAGATCACTTGTGTTTCTAAATGATGATTGTCATTGTTTTGAGGTAGTTCAATATCATTTGAAATATAATGGTTATAGACTATCTTGGATAATGATCATGAGTCAGGTTAGGACACTAGTGATAGATATAGGATTGCCGTCTCCTTAATTGGAGTGAGATGTTCTGAAGGGGCCCCCCCTTAAATGAGATGATTGAGAAAGTGTATGGCCATACCCAGGTGAATATGTTCATCTGATCTAATCATGCTCATCATATTGGAGTCACAGGCTTGACACGCTTGTCCAATAAAAACATCCAGTGGCAAAGGAAACATGTATGCCTAGTGAAGTGGATTCACACTTGTGCCGTGGTTTGGGTGTGGTCTTGGAAGACTCTTTCCTTTATATCGGGAGACAGTGATGTGTTGCTAGATACCCCTCACTGATCGTGATAACGTGAGTTATCGTTACCGACATTTAAAGGAAACCCTCAGGGTCGCACAATTTGATGATATGGCTTACTTAAGTCAGATCGTGTGGACTGAATTGTTTCGGTTCAGTTTAAAGGGATTTAATCTCTGATTGTAAGTGAGATCTGGTCTGATCATGTTTGATTGGTTAGGGCTCAAGATCGGTAAGCTTCGATCGAGAGAGTTGATGCTAGATCGGTGAGATCAGTAGCATCAAAAGATGAACGGTCAGATCTTGAACCTTAGGGTTTAATTTGATCTGGACCAATTCTTGGGCTGATTTGGTTTGGTCGTTGGACCAACTACATTGAACCGGCTCATATGTGAGCGCTTGGTTCATATGAGAGAAGAGATATGCGTTTGGTTCACTTCATGTGAACGCATAACGCATGTATTGACGTCTTGCTAATTTTGGCATTTCGGTTTTTCCAAAGTGATGAACGTCTCAACGTTCGATCACAAGGCTTCTCTAACGCTCGTCTCCCTTTCGCTCTTGACGACACACACACTCTTGCGTGGTGAAAGTTGACGAGAAGAAGGATCGGCCAAGAGAGACTTCATCATCCCCTTCCATTCGACAAGGAAGCTTGGGTGCCTTGCTAGCACAAGGGACGCCAAGGAAGTAAGCGATCTTCATCTTGTGTGTGAACTTTTGGAGGAGAACAAAGTTGCTCTCTTCTTCCAACACACCATCCAAGCGATGGCCATGGTATGGATCTTATCCAATCTTTGCAAGTTGATCATTGAAACATACATGCGATCATAGAAAACCTAGATTCCGCAAGAAAAGGTTTTACATGCGCCTATTAAGGTTTGCGCCCCCCTCTTGAAAGGGGTACTCACACTACCTATGGTTCTCTAACGTTCCGATCCTCACTTTCGTGCAAGATCTCCACGTTTGACACAATAATTTGATCCTAAGATCATTAATCATCATCAAGGCAATTACTCATCTAAAATAACAAAATAAGAACTTAGCCTAATTTCTTACGGCGAGTTCCTATTAGTCAATTTTAGGGTTCCAATTCTCAAACATATCACCTTTCGGTCCTTAATGCAAGAATTCTATTCATGATGACAAAAAATAAACTAAGGAGAATCTTAGAGCAGTAATCTCATAGGTAGAAGTATCAAAGTAGAACTATCATGATGAAATAAAAAGAGTTCTAGTCATTAAGAAAATTAAAGGGGATTACTCCCTCGTGTCCCAAAATAAGCTTAAGCTACCATGATGAAGAGATTATAAAATTCCATAGTTTCAGAAAAACGAAAATCAATAAAAGAAGGAGTTTTTAGAAAATACAGCATGGCTGTGAAGTATTTCACAGCCGTAATTTGCAAGAGAAGTCGTGAACAATGTGGCGCGAGCTTCTTCCTTTGATTTCTCCTCGAATCGATCTCCTTTCATTCTGAAACTTCAGACACGTCTCCTTCACCAGGCGAAGCTTCAGTATGAAAATCACGGCCGAAAGTGCTCTGGATTGATCGCGGCGGCGAAACCCTAGGCGGCCGCGTGTTCTGTGATTTCTCCCTTGACAGTTAACGAAATTTGGGGCTTTTGTGTCTTCACAATCCTCTCCTTCGAAGCTCCACCTTTCCTTTTTTCAGTCTTTTGTTTTAAGCTTTGGATCGACCGCAATAATCTCCGCAAAATTCGGGCGTCAAAATTGACCTGGGAGTCGCGTTCAAAAATCGGAATACGGCAGTGTAATATCTTACGACATTGCTGTAAAATCCCTCGATTGTTCTGTTCTGAAAGTGCTGAAAAATACGGCACCATAATATGGTTTACGGCCGTGCAGTAAAATCGGCTGAACTCTCTGGTCGGATACGTCGGGAAAATACGGCCCATGTAATTATTTATGGCAGTGCCGTAATTTCAGGGAAACTTTCTGTTTTGAAGACGTTCCAAAATACGGCCTGTAAAATGGGTTACGGCAGTGCGATAATTTCGGCAAAGGTCTGTGTTTGGAAAATCACTAAAATACGGCCGTGCTCTCGATAATACGGTAGCCGCAAAAAATACAGTACCGTATTATAAATACGGCACTACCATATTTTGGTTTTCTGCCTCGGTTTACGTGAAATTTCTTGGGTGACCTCTCCTTGATGATGAAAACTCTTCCATGTATTTGATTTTGCTTGAAAACGCCTTAAATAGTGCCTTTTTGCCTGAAAAACATGAAAAATCAAAATAGAAATAGACTTTGCAATATTTGATGGATTCAACATAAAACCAAGTAAAAGATCCTCAATTTAACATGAAAAGGTATCTAAAATGAAGCAAAATATACTACATATTTTGATGTCATCAAACACATAAGGCTCAAACTTTGCTTGTCTTCAAGCAAAAATCAAAATTTGAAATCAAAATTTGATTAAAATAATAACCTTTTCATGCTCAATAAATTTCTAAAATACAACCTATCAATGAAAAATTCTATCAATTGATTCACAAAACTTTAAATAAACATATCATCTCAGAACTCAATCCTCTAGCTCTACTACTCAATCAAATAAAACTTTTCAACTTGTATAATAAATAGAATTTTCAATCTCATGATTTCACCCAGTATCAATTTAATTCTATCATGCTTTTGTTTACAGGAATTGGGTTTCCAAGAGCTTTTTCCACATAAAATTTCTTACTCCCCCTTTTTTTTTGTTTTTTTTTTTTTTGCATTGATGGTACGTATCCACGTAGACACATACTTTTTATTTTTGACTTCAACTCTTTCTTCGGTACCACTGTCAATTTTACACAGTGCCAAGTAGAGGAGTCTTATTCCTTTTTTTTTCTCATTATTTTTCATGTATAGACTTCAACCCATGTATTAGGTACCACTATCAATTTTACATAGTGCCAAGTAGGGGAGTCTCTCACTATTTTTATGGATCTTGGATTCCCTCTTCCCAACAAATAGCAAAAATATACTAAACTTTAACTAGGTTGATCAATTGATATCAATTCACAAATCATACTCATATACTCATTTTATTCAAAAGAATAGTCCGCTTTCAGATCTCATTCCTCAAATTACACATCTACCCAAAATTTCATGCAACAACTAATGTCAAATTTCAAAAATAGATGTGCTTTGAAGAAATAAATTTAACATGATATGTTTCTCTATAGTCATAGATATGCATCGAGGAGGACATTTATCAATGAAAGTCTTCTTCAAAAATAGAATTACACCACAAGATAGCAGAAAGTGGATAATTTGCATTCAATTCTTTCTCAAAAGATTGAGGAAAATAGAATGCAAAGTAGTAGGGGAAGTGATGCTCACAAAATTTAATTTTTCGCCATCATTGGATTTAGCTTTCTTTATATCTCCCTCATTATTCTATTCTCCTACAAAAAGAGTGGAAATTTTAATTCTAAAAAATAGACTAAAACAAAAGTGACTAAACTAAGCAAGAGTGCTTAGGTTGCCTCCCAATGAGCACTAGTTTAAAGATCATTAGCTTGACCGTTCGATATTCGGATTTGATCGTGGCTCATCAAGGTAAAAACTTTCCTTTTCCCCAATCTGCTCTTCTTGATAATAATGCTTCAATCTTTGACCATTAACTTTGAATTCTCCCGTTTCCTCACTCCATATGTCTACAGTTCCATAGGGATAGGCTTTCTTTACCTGAAATGGACTAGACCATCGAGATTTAAGCATTCCAGGAAAAAGTCTCAATCTAGAATTGAACAAAAGAACAAAGTCACCTGGTTGGAAGTCTTTTCTGAAAATCTGTCGATCATGCCATCTTTTAGTCCTTTCTTTGTAAATTCTTGCATTCTCATATGCAGAGAGTCTGATCTCATCTAGCTCGTTTAATTGTACCCTCCGTTTTTCACCCACGTTTTTCAAGTCAAAATTCAGCTTCTTGATTACCCAGAACGCCTTATGCTCGAGCTCTATGGGAAGGTGACATGATTTTCCATAAATCAATTAAAAGGGGGACATACCTATAGGTGTCTTGAAAGCAGTCCTGTAAGCCAACAATGCATCATCAAGTTTGAATGCCCAGTCTTTCCTAGTGCGTGACACTGTTTTCTCCAGAATTCCTTTGTTCTCTCTGTTTGATATTTCAACCTGTCCACTTGTTTGGGGGTGATAGGGTGTTGCAACTCTATGATTAACTCCATACTTCCTGAGTAAGGCTAAAAACTTATGTTCTATGAAATGTGAGCCTCCATCACTGATCACTACTCGGGGTGTCCCATATCGTGGAAAGATAATCTTCTTGAATAGTTTAATAACAACTCTCGAATCATTGGTTGGTGAAGCGAGAGCTTCAACCCATTTTGAGACGTAATCAACTACTACAAGAATGTACTTGTTACCTCTAGAAGATGGGAAAGGTCCCATGAAGTCAATCCCCCAAACATCAAATATCTCAACTTCAAGAATATTGGACAGTGGCATCTCATGTCTTCTGTTAATGTTCCCAGTCTTTTGACATCTATCACAAGATGACACAAAGTTTCTAGCATCTTTAAAAATTGTGGGCCAATAAAAACCTGATTGTAACACCTTAAAAGCAGTTTTCTCAGTACCGGCATGACCACCATATGAGGATCCATGGCATTGGAGCAATATATCTGCAACTTCTTCTTCAGGTACACATCTTCTAAAAATGCCATCTGCACATCTTCTAAACACATAAGGCTCATCCCAAAAATAGTGTTTCATCTCAGCCAAAAATCTTTTCCTTTTTTGGTAGCTCAAATCAGGAGGAAAAATATTGGCTACAAGATAATTCACTATGTCAGCGTACCAGGGGGCTCTGAGTTGTTCAATGGTCAAGAGTTGTTCTTCAGGGAAGGAATCATTGATCTCATCATTCTTTTTAGTGTCTATCATTATTCTTGAGAGATGATCTGCAACAAGGATTTCTGATCCCTTTTTGTCTTTAATCTCCAAATCAAATTCTTGCAGGAGTAAAATCCATCTGAGTAATCGTGGTTTGCTATCTTTTTTCTGCATTAAGTATTTCACAGCTGCATGGTCGGTGTACACTACCACTTTGGAGTTAATCAAGAATGACCTAAATTTATCAAAAGCAAATACTATGGCCAATAGTTCCTTCTCAGTGGTGGTGTAATTTTTCTGTGTCTCATCCAAAGTCTTGCTGGCATAGTGAATAACATGAGGTTTCTTATCTTTTCTCTGTCCCAAGACTGCTCCCACTGCATAATCACTGGCATCACACATGAGTTCAAAGGGTAAGTCCCAATCTGGGGGTTGAATGATGGGTGCTGAAACCAAGGCTTTCTTTAACCCCTGAAAAGCAAACAGACATTTCTCATCAAAGCAGAATTTGGTGTCTTTACAAAGTAAATCAGTTAAAGGTTTAGCAAGTTTAGAGAAGTCTCTGATGAATCTCCTGTAAAACCCTGCATGTCCCAAAAAGCTCCTGATCTCCTTGATAGTGGTGGGTGGTGCTAACTTCTCAATCACATCTACCTTGGCCTTATCCACTTCAATCCCTCTCTCTGAAACAAGATGGCCCAAAACTATCCCCTGTCTAACCATAAAGTGACACTTTTCCCAATTCAAGACAAGGTTAGTCTCTTCGCATCTCTGTAAAACTCTAAAAAGATTAGCTAAGCAGTCATCAAAAGAGAAACCATAGACAGAGAAATCATCCATAAAAACATCCATGAAGTCTTCAATAAATTTAGAAAAAATTGTCATCATACAGCTTTGAAAAGTTGCAGGTGCATTGCATAAACCAAAGGGCATTCTTCTATAAGCAAAAGTACCATAAGGTCATGTAAAAGTGATTTTATCCTGATCATCGGGATGAATAGGAATCTGAAAAAATCCGGAATACCCATCAAGAAAACAAAAGTGAGAGTGTTTAGCAAGTCTTTCCACCATTTGATCAATGAAAGGCAAGGGAAAATGATCCTTTCTAGTGGCAACATTTAATTTTCTATAATCAATACACATATGCCAACTAGTGACATTTCTAACAGGTATCAATTCATTATCCTTATTTTTCATTACAGTGACACCCCCTTCTTTGGAACACAGTGTACAGGACTCACCCACTTACTATCTGAGATAGGGTAGATAATACCTGCATCTAGTAATTTTAGTACTTCCTACTTCACCACTTCCTTCATAGACGGGTTGAGCCTTCTCTGAAAATCAACATGCGACTTGTGCTCATCCTCCATGTGAATCCTGTGCATACAAAAAGAAGGATTTATTCCTTTTAAGTCATCAATAGAATACCCAATTACCTTTCTATGAATTCTTAGCTCCTTCAAGAGTAGATCAGTTTCCCTGGCATCTAATTTAGCATCCACAATCACAGGGCAGGTAGAGTTAGGACCAAGAAATTCATATCTAAGGTTATCAGGTAAAACTTTCAACTCAACTTTAGGGATCTTTTCACTTTCATTATCAAAAGTAGCACAATCTAGAGTCTCATGTTTTTCATCATCAAAATTATCAAAATCATTCTCAAAACCAGAACTATCAATTTTTTCACAAGAATTTTTTAAGGAATCAGAAAAAGGAACATCAGCAGAAGAATCATCAAACAAACAACTAACATCATAAACTGTGTCATCAATGGCATGAATGGTGCAACAGGAACTAGCATATGCAGGTTTTTTCAATGAATTATTCAAATCAAACTCAATCTTATCATTGCCAATTCTTAAAGCAAGTTTACCGTTCCTTACATCAATAAGGGCTCTAGCAGTGGCTAAGAACGGCTTACCCAAAATAATAGGAATCTTGGCATCCTCTTCCATTTCATGTACCACAAAATCAGCAGGTATGAAGTACTTACCAACTTGTATAGGAACATCCTCTAGAATATCTACTGGATATTTTACAGATCGATCGGCGAGCTGCAAAGAAATTGTAGTCGGCTTAGGAGCTCCCATGTCCAATTTCCTGCACACAGACAAAGGCATGAGACTTACACTAGCCCCTAGATCACATAAGGCTCGGTCGAAAGTCATACTTCCAATAAAACATGGGATAGAAAAACTATATGGATCATTCAATTTTGGTGGCAACCTGTTTTGAATAATAGCACTACATTCCTCAGTTAAAGCCACTGTACCATAGTTCTCTATCTTTCTTTTGTTAGACAAGATTTCTTTCAAAAATTTAGCATATATGGGCATTTGAGATAAAGCTTCAGTAAATGGTATGTTAATGTAAAGCTTTTTCAAAACATCAAGAAAATTCCCAAATTGCTTGTCTAACTTTTCTTGTACTAATCTTTGGGGAAAAGGTACTGGTGGTCTATAGGGTGGAGGTAGATTAGTCTTAGAATCATCTCCTTTACATGGCACATCCCCTTTTGGTATACTTCCTTTTTTAAGTGTTGAACTAGGTAGGGTTTGTTCATGTTCAAAAAATTTTTCTAATTCTAATTCCTCCTCATGATCATTAATAGACTCTTTCGCTTTAAGTTCTCCTAATTGTTTCCCACTTCTAGTGATAATGGCATTGCAATGTTCCCCAGAGTTTAACCTAGATATTTGTTCTTCTAGAATTTTATTGCAAGTAACTAAGGATTCTACTTGAGAAGCAATATGACTAACAGTTTCTTCAAGATCCTCAAATTTTTTCGTGTTTTGAATTTGCAAAGATTGGATTTGGCTAGCTGAAAATTTTTCTAACATGGGCTCACTAACCTCTTCAGTTAGGGTTTGCTGATCCTCATTCTCACTCTTACCATGTTGATGATAATATAGAATTCCTTCATCCGAAGTCCATTGGCTATGATTTAAGGACATCTCCTCAAGCAATTTGAAAGCATCATCAATTGTTCTACTCATCAAGGCTCCCCAGCAGCAGCATCAATAATTAGACGGGTATTATAAACTAAGCCATAATAAAATATCTGAATTAAAAACCAATTTTCAAAGCCATGGTTATGACACTTCCGTTGTAAATCATTGAATCTCTCCCATGCCTCGCTGAATGATTCTCCACCTTTCTATTGAAAGTTCGTGATTTGATTCCTCAATTGGATAGTCTTGCTTGGTGGAAAATATTTCGTCAGAAAAGCTTTTGACAATTGTTCCCATGTTGTGAAAGTATTGGGTTGACAAGAATGCAACCACGTTCGTGCTTGATCCCTGAGAGAAAAAGGGAATAATATCAGTTTTAGTGCATCATCAGAAACTCCATGGATTTTTATGGTATCACAATATTCAAGAAAAATATATAAGTGTGAATAAGGATCTTCGATTGATGATCCTCCAAACTGATTCTGCTGGATTATAGTCAAGAAGGCAGGATTAATTTTAAAGTTGGTGGCCTCAATTGCAGGTTTGCAATGCTAAAGTGTATCCCTTGAGGATTAGGGGCTGCATAGTCCCTTAGTGATATTTACTCAGCCATTAGAAATGAATTTCCTGCGCACACTAGAGCAAACTGATCAAATGATGTAAGTAAACAGAAGAGAATAAAAAGATAAAACATAAATGAAACCTAGTCTAGCAATACTCTCAATGTTTTCAATATTGACAAAACTAAAGTCTCCCTGGCAACGACGCCAAAAACTTGATGTGATTTGAAAGGACACAATTTTAAATACGAGCAGGTAGACTAATCTAAGGTATCGCAACCAAAACTTGTTTGGCTCACAGGGAACTGTCACCCCCTGATACGGCTCCAAAAACTTGTTGTTCCTAACTCGTAGTGTCCGCAAGTGCACGGATACTCGAAGTAATAAAATAAATATCGAGCCCACAGAGAGACTAGTGCTGTCATGTACTGAATAATTGATTTTCTTACTATCTAGGCAATCGAATAATAGCAAAGCAAGAATCGAAGACACACGAAAAATCACTATCAGAGAGAAATTGGGACTAGGGTTTCATCCACTTTGATTTTCAAGACTAGATAAGAAGTAAAGAATTCATCAATCAAATCCTAAAATGATATAGGCATAATTTACCTAAAAAGGGATTATCTCACTTTTGTGTAGATAACCATGCAAGAATAAATCCTCGCTTTCGCGCAAGATTCATCCCAAGCTAAAGATAGGTGAACCATCAGACGAAGAACTCAAGCATCACTTTTGTGCATCTGAATTCTAGGTTGATTGCCTCGAGTGGAATCTCAAGGATCACTTTCGTGCATCCGAGACTCAACACACGTTCTACCTATGGTTCTCCAACATTCAGATCCTCACTTTCGTGCAAGATCTCCACGTTTGACACAAGAATTCGATCCTAAGATCATTAATCATCATCAAGGCAATTACTCATCTAAAATAACAAAACAAGAACTTAACCTAATTTCTTACGGCGAGTTCCTATTAGTCAATTTTAGGGTTCCAATTCTCAAACATATCACCTTTCGGTCCTTAATGCAAGAATTCTATTCATGATGACAAGAAATAAACTAAGGAGAATCTTAGAGCTGTAATCTCATAGGTAAAAGTATCAAAGTAGAGCTATCATGATGAAATAAAAAGAGTTCTAGTCATTAAGAAAATTAAAGGGGATTACTCCCCCATGTCCCAAAATAAGCTTAAGCTACCATGATGAAGAGATTACAAAATTCCATAGTTTCAGAAAATCGAAAATTAATAAAAGAAGGAGTTTTTAGAAAATATAGCACGGCTGTGAAGTATTTCACAGCCGTAATTTGCAAGAGAAGTCGTGAACAGTGTGGCGCGAGCTTCTTCCTTTGATTTCTCCTCGAATCGATCTCCTTTCATTCTGAAACTTCAGGCACATTGTCTCCTTCACCAGGCGAAGCTTCAGTATGAAAATCACGGCCGGAAGCGCTCTGGATTGATCATGGCGGCGAAACCCTAGGCGGCTGCGTGTTCGGTGATTTCTCCCTCGACAGTTAATGAAATTTGGGGCTTTTTGTGTCTTCACAATCCTTTCCTTCCAAGCTCCTCCTTTCCTTTTTTTCAGTCTTTTGTTTAAAACTTTGGATCGACCGCAATAATCTCCGCAAAATTCGGGCATCGAAATTGACCTGGGAGTCGCATTCAAAAACCAGAATATGACAGTGTAATATCTTACGACACTGCCGTAAAATCCCTCGACTGTCCTGTTCTGAAAGTGTTGGAAAATATGGCACCGTAATATGGTTTACGGCCGTGCCGTAAAATTGGCTGAACTCTCTAGTCGGATACGTCGGGAAAGTACAGCCCGTGTAATTATTTACGGTAGTGCCGTAATTTCAGGGAAACTTTATGTTAGGAAGACGTTCCAAAATACGGCCCGTAAAATGGTTTACGGTAGTGCCGTTATTTCGGCAAAGATCTCTATTTGGAAAATCACTAAAATACGGCCGTGCTCTCGATAATACGGTAGCCGCGAAAAATACGGTACCGCATTATAAATACGACACTACCGTATTTTGGTTTTCTACCTCGGTTTGCGTGAAATTTCTTGGGTGACTTCTCCTTGATGATGAGAACTCTTCCATGTATTTGATTTTGCTTGAAAACGCCTTTAATAGTGTCTTTTTGCCTGAAAAACATGAAAAACCAAAATAGAAGTAGACTTTGCAATATTTGATGGATTCAACATAAAAACAAGTAAAAGATCCTCAATTTAGCATGAAAAGGTATCTAAAATGAAGCAAAATATACTACATATTTTGGTGTCATCAATTGTCTTTACATAGCGTTAGTGTTTAATCATTTTTTAGATTTAAGGTTTGCCTTTGCAAAATAATTTCTATCATCGGTATAGTTTGTATCTCAATTTTTTTTCTTTAACTTAGGATTGAGTTAAATGGTAGCATCTGGGACTGCACTTTAGCCTTTGAACATGTTATATTTTTGGTATCTGATTGTTCCAGATAGTTTAATTGCTTGAGGACAAGCAAGATTTTAAATATGTGATATTTTAATAAATGTTATTTTTATAAGATTTAAAGACTTATTCATGCGACCTTTTCAGGCTTAAATCTTGTTTTATGTCAGAATTTAGTATCTTTTCCCGTAAAGTATGGAATCTTCACTATTTTTTCATTTATTTGTGAAATGCAGGTTATTTTCTTATATTTTCGTGAAGATTTTGAAGATTTGAAGTTACGAGAAGATTCGTCACAGTTCAATGAGGTCACAGGTCCCATTTTAGATTTTTTGGACTTTTCTATAGAGCCCCGGGCTAATTTTAAAATTTAATAACAACGAAAACTATGGCTTGAAATAGAATTCCCACCATACGCTAGGATCCCTTATGAGTGATCCACCGAATATGTCAGAGTAGTATACCTTCATTTGCATAATCCTAGGGGCTGTCGAAGACGAAGGAGAGGCCACAAGTGGTCCACCCTGTACAATCGTGCACACACGGACTCCCCGAAATCCTCTTCTATCCACGCCTGGTCCTAGTCTTCGGGAGGAAGATCTTGTTGCCTATGTTGCCCTCTTAGACTTGTGCCACCACCAAGGTGCACCAAAGAGAGATCGGAGGAGATTGATCATAAGGAAAGGGAAGCTCTATCACTTGTGCCAATCTCAACTTCTAGCCGCATCCTCATGACTTGCGCCACACCCTAGGTGCGGCGGCCATGAGAAAGATCCAACCATAAGATCATCTTATCAAACATAGTTGGCACCAATCTTCCAAGAAGATGCGCCAAGATGAAGATTAGAGATCCATCAATTTCCTCCTCTTCTCCTTCCTTCACTATATGCTCCAACCTCATAAAAGTTGCGCGTATGGAAAGTATTGGTCCTTCTTCATGCGCAATCCCTCCAAGGGATACATGATCGAAGAAGGAGGAAGGTTCCAAACCTTCTCAAGCGTCCATGGAGGATGAAGGGACCGCCTAAAGCTTCTGGCACAACTTCTTCACCTTGGAGGCGCCTATGGAGAGGAAGAAAGAGTGAGCGGCTAGGTTAGAGAGCATTGGGATGATAGTGCGCCTAGGGTTTAATTTATTATGAAAGAAAGGAAAGGAAAGGAAAGAAAGGAAAGGAAAGGAAAGCTGAGCCCGAGGTTTGTGGGACCTTTTGACATTATTGAGAGAGTTGGTCCAGTGGCTTACAGGTTAGCTTTACCTCCTGCTTTGGAACATTTGCATAATGTATTCCATGTTTCTGCTTTGAGGAAATATCATCCTGATCCATCTCATGTATTGGAGTTGGAACCTCTTCAGATTCAGAGTGATTTGACCTTTGAGGAAAGACCTCTCCGGATTGTGGATAGAAAGGATAAAGTTCTGAGGAACAAGTCTATACCTTTGGTAAAGGTTATCTGGGGAAACCATTCGGTTGAGGAGGCGACCTGGGAGACTGAAGCTGATATGAGGATGTTGTATGCTTATCTTTTTGATGATATGAATGTTGAGCTTTAGAGGACTAAAGCTTTATAAGGAGGGAGGGATGTAAGATCCAAGAATCTTAATTCCTTGTAAGTACAATTCTTGATTTAAATAAAATCCTTGGCTGTGATATTTTTCTATGTTTTGATTTTGTAAACTCTAGGATGGGGGAGAGTTTTATCCCTAAAAACCTTTAGGGGTTATTTATAAATTAGTGGCAATGGGTTAGTGAATATTAATTTAAGCCTTACCGGATTTTGACTCTTGTAACTAATTAACTAGAGCTTATTGGATGTTAATTTAATCCTTATTGGATTTTCACTTAAGGGAATAATTAGCTATGGGTTTTGGGTTTGCACTTAAATTAAATGATATTGGGTTTAAAATTTGAATTAGTGGATTAATTCATAAACCCTATTTTGGTACTTGGGGCGAAAAAAAAAAAAAACCTTAGGGGCGGCGGTTTGAAGGCTTGGGCGATTCCTTGGAGGCTTGGACGAAATTCTTCTTCTTCCTTTTTCCCTTGGCCGGCGTTCCTTGGTGCTTGGTGGCGTTTTCTCTTCCTTTGGTGGCGTCTACCTAAGAACATTGGTGGAACTTTAAGACCCTTAGACGAGTTTTGTGGAGAGAATTTCACCTTGGTGTTCACGGTTCAAGATAAGAGGTGAGTGGGGTGTCTTATTCGAATTCTATCCACTTGGTTGTGCTAGATGATAAGTTTGATTGCTTGGAAATTTCACCATGCTAAGAACCGAAACTCAAGGTGTATCTATCATGAAAACCGAAATTTTACAACATGAAATTTAAGATATTTCTTATATGGAATTTAGGTAGCTTAAAATCGGTGATTCTTGAGCATGAAATTCTTATTAACTAGGGTTTAAATTTTAAGTGGATAATATGCTAGTAATTGTAGAAACCGTGGGTTACATGTGGGTATCATGTGAAGTAGATTGTAAGAATACAAATTTTAATCCTATGTTGATTTTATGGATGCCCGGATAAATGCTAATAGTGTTATAGGATCCATGATCGTTTCTCTATGTGCAGCATATTTATATATATCTATGGCCATGTATCCTTGTTTGAGAAACCTGGGTGATAACTTAGCAAGGTTACACTAAACTGATCAGTATGAAACCTAAGGACTCTACACTACATTATGCGGTTATGCGGTTTTATGTGTTGTGGTCTGTGTACCCGTTATGGGATGGATAGGACTAAGGCTAAGTGTAACTGTGTACTCAAGGGGATAGTCTATATGTGATATGTTAGGGGTTAGAGATTTCAGCCCTGTGTTTGTGATATGTGAGGGGTTGATGTTTCAGCCCTGCCTGTTGTGATATTGTGGTGGAAGTGACTATCCTAGAGTCTGGTCGACACTTAGGAGTCCACTTTTGTGAAATAAGATATAAGGTGTGTCTAGTGGTTGTTCAGGTAAAGAACCCTTTGGGAGAATGAGTGATTGATGCAAAGTGCCATGTCTTGGTCGGACAGGGGCCACCCAATGATTTCATCACTCTTAGACTTTTAGATTCTTGTGTTATGGGGTGGTGTAGATCAAGGTATCACATCTTGACCGGATGGGGATCACCTCTTGAGTCTACACACCGTCCATGTTTGTGTTGCATGCAATTTGCAGGCTTCTCCCAGTGCTTAGGCCAGAGCCGGGTTGGACCCTAGGGGTCACTCTTGATTTATGCTGGACAACTAAGTGGTTGGTGTGTTTAGTTGGTTTAGAGTATGGCTCTAGATCCTTGGTTACTCTGTGGTGACAATTGCGTGATGCCTTAGCAGTGTTCATCTGATTGTTTATATGATTTCCTTTCTTTGCTTTTGTTATATGTTGGCATGATGTTCTGTTAAAGGTTTTTAAAATAATCTGCATGTATCTTTAAGTGTATATTATGGATGGTCGATTAAGACTATCCACTCACTGGGCTGTGTAGCTCACCCCTTACTGTTTACAGGTGTAGAGCAGGAGCCCACTGCCTGAGTTAGTGTTTGATATGGATATTGTGATTTTCCCTACAACTATGCTGGTTTGATGTACAAGACTTTTGTGCTTAGTTAACTGGGGCCGGTTATGGCCAAACCTTGTGAACTCGCGTTGCCGGTTGTGGCAGTTTTGAGATTTTGATTTTGTGTCACCGAGGGCTTGGGCCTGGTTTCGGTGTTTGATATCATTAACGTTAGTACTATGAATTTATAGAATCGATATGGTGGCTTTGCTTCGAATTTCGGGTCGATTTGTATTTTTCGATCAGATTTGATATAAATGTGATTTATGGATTTTACGTATTTTATATGGTTTTGATATACTGTTGCCTTGCATATGTCTAGTGCAAGGATTGCGTGGTGGCAGGTACATTTGTGAAATTATGTTTCGTGGAGATTCTATGGATGGATTCTCGAAAATTTTTTTTTCATCGGACCTTTCCTGAACTTGGTTTTACTTAGCGTGTGCATCGATCCTGTGTGATAACATCCTGTTCCTCTAGGACTTGTGTTGCTTGTTTGGGTTAAGATAACGGGATGTGACAAGTTTGGAGGAAATGTTTGAAAAATTTATGGGTGTTTAGATGAAACAAAATGAAGAAGTGAACGAGACCCTCAAACAAATGACCTCTAGGATGGAAAACATGAATTCTAGGATGGACAACATAAGTGCCCATACTAAAATGTTATAAACCCAAATAGCACAACAAGCTAGCACATCTTATAGAGCCCCAGGGAAGTTGCCTACTAAACCTGAACTCAACCCTAGAGAGCACTGTAATGCCATAACTACCAGGAGTGGGAAACAGTTAGATGAACCAAGGGGTAGACCTGATAATGATGATAAGAAAGAGCCTAACATTGCACCTAGTAGTCAGCCAACCTTAGGGATACCACCAGCACATGCGCAATCCCAACAAGTAGCTAGACAAAAACTAATCTCTGGTGTTGCCGCCAAAAACTTGTTATGTCCAAAAACCTATTATGTCTGCAAGTACACGGATACTCAACGTAATAAAAAAATATCGATCCCACAGAGACCTTGTTTGTCAAGTACCGAATAATCGAGTTCTTACTATCTAGGCTATCGAAGTTATGCAAGTCAACTAATGAAAGCTAATGAAAATATCACAGAGAGAAACTGGGGCTAGGGTTTCATCCACTTTGATTTCTATGACTAGATATGCATAGTAATTCGTCAGTTTAAATTTATCATGATAAAGACAATTTACTTCATAAAAGGATTTTCTCACTTTCGTGCAGACAACCATGTAGGGACCGATCCTCGCTTTTGCGCAAGATCTATCCCAAGCTGAAAATAAGTAAATCATCCATTGAAGAACTCAAGGATCACTTTCGTGCATCCGAATTCTAAGTGGATCATCTCGAGTGGAATCTCAAGGATCACTTTCGTGCATCCGAGTCTCAACACGAGTTCTACTTATGGTTCTCTAACGTTCCGATCCTTACTTTCGCACAAGATCTCAACGTTTGATAAATTGACTCAATCCTACATTCATATTATTAAGCATGACAATTATTCTTCTAAAATCAAGAAACAAGAACTAACCTAATTTCTTACAGTAAGTTCCTTATCATGCAATTTTAGGGTTCCAAGTTCTCAAGCAAGTCACCTTTCGGTCCTTATTGCGAAAACTCTAAAATATGAATAATAACATAAATCTATGGAGAATCAAAGAGCAATCTATCACAAAAGTAGAATTATCATACTAAAATTATACGTGACGAATTAATAAAAAGTTTATCTAGTCATTAAGAAATCAAAGGGAATTACACCCCCATGTCCCACAAAAGGTTTAAGCTAGCATGGATGAGAAATTACAATAATCCATAGTATCAAAATGTTGGAAATCAAGAAAGAGGGGAAAAACAAATAACCACACGGCTGTAATGAAAATTACAGCCATAATTTCCACGCGTGAATAGTGCCAGCGCTGGGTTCTTCGTCGATTTTTCCTCCGATCGAGATCCTTTCGCGTTGAAACATCTGAGGTATGTTCTCTGGCTCCAGGCGAAGCTTCCCTTCAAATTTCACGGTCGGAGATGCACTGAACGCTTCCCCGGCGGTGAACCCTAAGGCGGGCGGCGTGAAACTCGATTTCTCCGTTGTTAGTGGATGAAATTTAGGGCTTTTGGTGTCTCCCCCTTCATCTCCTCGAAAGCTCCCTATTTTGCTTCTTATAGCTTTGGATTTAATGGCCTGGATCATCCGCAATCGATCCCGCAAAAATCAGACTCAAAATTGACCATGAAAATCGCGTCTCCAGGTTGTAATTACGGCCGTATTTTTCATTACGGCACTACCGTAATTTCAATCGAGTTCTCGGGTGGAAATCTGTCTGGAATTACGGGTACCATGAAATATTTTACGGCAGTGCCGTATTTTCAGCAAAAATTTCTAGTCAGAAAGTGCTCCAAATTACGGCCCATGAAAATCTTTACGGTAGTGCCGTAATTTCCGAAAATCTTTCTGGATGAAAAATTCCTAAATTACGGCAGTGCTATGATATTTCGGTAGCCTGTGAAATTACGGTATCATAATATAGATTACGGTCCTGCCGTAATTTGGTCTCGAGCTCCAATCTTCATGAAATTTGTCGTGTAATCTCCTCTTGATTGTGGGAACTCATCCATGCATCTAAATTACTTGAAAACGCCTGAAAATTGTGCCTTTTTACCTAAAAATCATCGAAAACCAAAAAGAGTATAGATTCCGCAGTAATTGATAAAAAAGGCATAAAAATAAGCAAAGGTTCATGAATTTGACACAAAAAGATATATGAAATGGCATGAAATTTACTATAAATTTCAGTGTCATCAAACACATAAGGCTCAAACTTTGCTTGTCCTCAAGCAAAAATCAAAAATCGATCATAGGCATAGATTTTCTCATTAAGAATAAATTTCTAAAATACAATCACTAATGAAACATCCCACCAATTGATTCATAAAATTTTAAATAGACATATCATCTTTTGAATTCAATTCTCAAGATTCACAACTTAATTGAATAAAACTTCGCAACTCGCATAAAAGGTAGAATTTCAATCTCATCAATTCATCTAATTTTCAGTTCAGATCTATCATACTTTTGTTTATAGGAATAGGATATCCAAAAATCTTTTTCCACTCAAATTTTTCTTTTCTTTTCTATTTTTATTTTTATTCTTTTTGTGTTTTTGATGGTATGCACCCACATAGATACACACTTTTTATTTGGAACTTCAACTCTTGCCTTAGGGACCACTATCAATTTTACACAGTGCCAAGTAGAGGAGTCATTTTCTTTTTCTTTCTCTCAAATTTTTTTTTCTTTTCAGACTTCAACCCATGTGCTTTGGTACCACTATCAATTTTGCACAGTGCCAAGTAGGGGAGTCACTCACTATTTTTGGATCTTTGGATTCTTTCTTCCCAACAAATAGCAAATAGACTAAACATCAATTAGACTAATTAATTGACATCAATTCAAAAGGTTATACTCATATGCTGATTTTATTCAAAAAGTAGCTTCACTTTTAAATTAAATTCTCCAAATAATATATCTCCTTAAAATCTCACTCATCAACCAATGAAAATTTTCAAAGGAAGATATGTATAAGAGAAATAAATTTGACATGATATACCTATACCTAATCACAAATATGGATTCATTCACCATCAATAGAATCATACAAGTCATCAACAATAAATAGATCAAGGCTATAAATCAATCACATCAATCAAAATTATACTTATCAATCATCAAATTATATCATCAAAAATATTAAAAACATCATCATGTGTAATACAACCATATCGAAAATAAATCATCAATATCAAACTGTCATACTACAACCCCATCAAATAGAAATCAATATCATCATCATCATACAACCATATCGAATATAAAAATATAGGCATGTAAAGTAGAGTTGCAATGGCGGACACAACAAGTATGTAGAGTTATCCCTCCTATAAACAAATGAAATATCAGTAGATAAAGAAAATAGAATGCAAAGAAATAAGGAAAAGGGATACTCACAAAACTCTACTAATCCTCGCCGTCGGATCCTATCTCCTCAGTGTCCTGAGCTGCCGTGTCGATCGGATCAACATGTGGCTCTCCCTGGTGCCCTCCATAGTCTCCACCTCTCCTAGGATCCTGAAAGTCAAAACGCTCATATAAGAAATTCCCCATCTTTTCTATATAGTTGCTGAGATGTTCCACATCGTAGTGAAGGTGATGCATCGAGTCCTTCATCTCCCCTATGGTGTCCATCATCCTCTCCATACGATGTCCCTGACGATATATCTCAGCGGAGAGTGCCTGGAATCTTGGGTCAAAAGCACTAGACCATCCTCCAGTAGGTCTGTGGGAAGATCTAGCAGCTAGGGTAGTAGGATCAGCAGGTCGGTGAGATGGTGACTCCATACCATAAGGATCATCTCTTCCACCCTAAGTGGGTGGTGGTGGAACTGCACTCAGCGGTGGTGTGAAGGCGGCCTCGGCGGTGCTCAGTGAAAGCTTCCTGTTCGCTCTTTCTTTTACAGTGGTCTTCTCTAGATGGGGTAATGGTAGAGTAGGGGCATTTGGTCCAAGGACCAAACAAAAGACATCCCCTTCTCTAACTATCATTTTCATTACCATGCAAGACTCTAGATCAAGTCTTGCATTCCCCCTTGCCACTTCAATCCCATATGGTTCAACATTCAAATGTAGGGCTATAAGTGTAATCAGCCCTCCTATCACAATGGCACCCCTCTTGTCCCTAGCCACTTTATCCATGTGTTTCATCATAAAGAAAGCAACATCCACAACTACTCCATTTAGCATCCCCCGAAGAAGGTAAAGCTCAGACTGTCTCACCATCCCATAACTATCTCCTCTGCCAAAGACAATGTGGGCAAGAACTCTATGCACATACTTGATACAGGGATTCATGATCTTTGAAGCTCTAGCAGAAGCAGCAAAAAGTGAGTCCATGGGTTATCTGGTTCCAAAAACATGTTCAATAAATCCAATTGGTATTTTTGTAAACCCTCCAGAACCCAAGTGAAATATAGATCTGACTTCTCTTAAACTTAACTTTCTTTCAATATTAACCAATCTAAATGTGATATCTCCCTCAGCAGGTCCATCTAAAAACTCTCTCAGATCCACATTCAAGCTACTCAAAAACTCCAAAGCTAGTGGCAGATAGGTGTAAGGTGTCATCTCAAAAAATCTTCTAGCCTTGACTTCCTCAAACATCCACATCACATCATCATAAAGCCCAAGTGCCTCTAAAGTCCTTCTATCATCATATTTGGTGTTGATAACCCTTCTTTCAACCAATTGATTGTATCTGGACTCTTGAATTTCATCCCTAAAAGCAATGCCATAGGGATTTGGTGGTGTAGAAGATGTGGTTGGCCTTTTTCCTCTTTTCTTTGAAACAACCTGCTTGACCTTAGGTGCCATGAGTGAACTTCAAGAATGAACTAAGCTGTAGCTCAAGATTGGCAACACAATATAGCAAAGTATAGCAGAGATAAGATTCCAATAACACTTTCTACATGAATGTCAATACTTATCAAGCATAATAGGAGCAAGAGTCAGTTAAAATCATGCTTAAACTTCAACATTTCAGTCAACAATGAAAAGGGGCGAACATGAACAGTAAATCTCAGCAAATCCAACTTGTTTGAGCTTAAATCTCTCGTGGAAATTGGTCAAAAACTCTAGAAACGGACAAGAATTGGTCGCCTATCATCTAAGAAGTAAATGGAAACAAGAATCTCTGAGAATGACCAACAATTGAAGACAAACGACGAAAGGGGCGAAATATGCATGAAAACTCACCAAAATCGAGAAATCGTGTGAAAGAGTACCAGATCGGCGGCAATAATCGGAAAGGAAGGGTCGCCGGCGTGCTCTGAAGGTCGGAGATGGTCTGGATGTTGGGGTATGCCCTTAAGGCTAATGTTTGAGGCCTATGGGAATGTATTTGTATCATGTAATAAACTGTTATGTTTATAAAGGCATGGTTGTTATTCAGTTAGCTACATTGTCTACTGCAATATATGTTCTTCTGAATAATGTCTCAAAGCTGTTCAGCTCGGCTGACATGCTATTATGTCCTTAGTCGATATATCTTGGTGAACATGAGACAGCCTTGATATGATTAAGACTAATATGTGTTCTAATCTTATAGGATGCTTCGAGCATGGAATAAGATGTAGACTCATGGGTACATTGGATGTACTGGACAGACCCTACTAGGATGTTCAATTGTTTGTCACAATGTGAATATTCCTTGATTAAGACAAGTGGCACATTTCCTCTGACTTGAGATCACTTGTGTTTTCTGAATGATGATTGTCATTGTTTTGAGATGGTTCAATATCATTTGAAAGATAATGATTATAGACTATCTTGGATGGTGAGCTTGAGTCAGGTTAGAGCACTAGTGATAGACATAGGATTGCCGTCTCCTTGTTTAAGGAGTGTGATGTTCTAAAGGGGCCCCCTGGATGAGATGATTGAGAAAGTGTATGGCCATACCCAGGTGACAGTGTTCATCTGTTCTAATCATGCTCATCATATTGGAGTTACGAGCTTGACAGGCTTGTCCAATAAGAACATCCAGTGGCAAAGGAAATATGCATGCCTTGTGAAATGATTCACACTTGTGCTGTGGTTTGGGTGTAGTCTTGGAAGACTCTTTCCTTTCTATCGGGAGACAGTGATGTGTTGCTAGATACCCCTCACTGATCGTGATAATGAGAATTATCGTTACCGACATTTAAAGGAAACCCTCAGGGTCGCACAATTTGATGATATGGCTTACTTAAGTCAGATCGTGTGGACTGAATTGTTTGGGTTCAGTTTAAAGGGATTTAATCTCTGATTGTGAGTGAGATCTGGTCTGATCATGTTTGATTGATTAGGGCTTAAGATCGGTAAGCTTCGATCGAGAGAATAGATGCCAGATCGGTCAGATCAGGGGCATCGAGGAGATCGACGGTTAGATCGGGAACCTTAGGGTTTATTTAAGATCTAGACTAGATCATTGGCTTGATTGGTTCTTAAACCGAACCAAAGTGAACCGGCTCACTTGATGAGCGCATGGTTCAAGGGGAGAGGAGTTGGCGACAAGTTCACTTGGCGTGAACGTTGGGGTGAGGAGTGGTTACTATTTTTAGTAACCATGATCTCCACTTGGAGAGAGCGCTCATCCAAAATAGAGTATACCCTATTTTCGCCAACACAATTAGTTCCTCTCGCCCATATTCCTCTCGACTCTCGTGAGTGTGGCGACGCTTGAAGGATTGAGGAGGATTCGGCCAAGAGAAAAGATCTCCATCCCTTTCTCATTCGATCAAGGATTCTTTGAAGCCTTGCTAGCACAAGGAGCGACAAAGAGTTTGCCATCATCCTCTTGTGTGCGGGACTTTGGAGAAGTGGCACTTGCGACTTTAGCTTCCAAGGCAACACCTACTCCATGGCGATGGTATGATCGTTTTGCATCATCTTTGATAATCTTATATCGAGTTGATCTTTTAACATGCAAGTCGATTCTATAACCCTAGTTTCCGCAAGTCAAAATTTTATGCGCCATCACTTTAGGGTTTTTGCTCCCCCAAGAAGGGGACCCCCCTTAGGCTAAAGGGGTAACTTCACTGGAGACGAAGGTTGGTGCTCGAACGAGTGAGAAAACTCAAAACATGGCCTAGAAAACTAACAGTGCCGTTATCTCGTCAAAACTTTCTAGTCAAAATTGACAGGAATTACGGTACCGTAATGTAAATTACGGTAGTGCTGTAATGTGCGCCAAAACTTGCTTACCTACAAAAATAAAAGAAAAAATTAGTTCTAAGGGCAAAAGTAAAAAATAAAGTGAAAAAAACTAAAGTTAGAAAGCTTGGGAAGCCTCCCAAGAAGCATTAATTTAAAGGTCTTTAGCTTGACCCATTTGCACTCAGATTTGCTCTTGAATTCCTTAATTTTCACTCTGATTTTCTTTTGATTTGAGCATTTCTTTCAATCACATAAGGCTCAGCCTTGAAATAGTGTCCAAATTTACTGAAGATCTTCTTTCCTTTATCAAACAATCTAGAGCCTCTTCTTCTTCTTCTCTTTTTCTTCTTCTTCTCAGAATTGTGATGTCCTTTCTCCTGTAATCTTCTATCAATGTCCTCAGAAAAATTGTTAGTTTCCAAATTAGAGGACTCATCAAATAAATTACAAACATCATGAACAACATCATCAACTATGTCAACACTACAACATGATCCAGAATATGATAGTTTATTCAAAGAATCAGCAAGATCAAATTCAATTACTTTTTCACAAATATCAAAAGTGATTTTTTCCTTTTCTAACATCTATGTGTGCTCCAGCAGTAGCTAAAAAGGGTCTACCAAGAATTATAGGATTTTTATGATTTTCCTCCATGTTTAGGACTACAAAATCTGCAGGTATAAAAAATTCACCTACCTTGGTTGGAACATTCTCTAAAATACCTATAGGATACTTTACCGAGCTATCGGTGAGCTGTAAAGATACGGATGTGGGTTTTAGCTCTCCAATGTCCAGCTTCCTACAAATAGATAAAGGGATTAGGCTTACACTGGCTCCTAAATCACATAAGGCTCAGTCAAAAGTCATGCTTCCAATTGGACAAGGTATAGAAAAACTACCTGGATCCTTCAGTTTTGGTGGTAATTTATTTTGAATAACAGCACTACAATCCTCAGTTAAAGCCATAGTACAAGTACCATAGTCATCTAATTTTCTTTTGTTGGATAAGATCTCTTTCAAAAATTTTGCATATGATGGCATTTGAGATATAGCTTCAGTAAAAGGAATATTAATGTAAAGTTTTTTTCAACACTTCAACAAATTTGCCAAATTGTTTATCAATTTTGCTTGCACTAACCTTTGTGGAAAGGGTATAGGTAGCCTGTAAGGTGGAGGTAAATTAGGTTTAGAATCATTTTTCTCACATGGCACATGCCCTTTTGGTTCATCCCCCTTTTGAGGTGGCAAACTAGCTTGGGTTTGTTCATGCTCAGAAGATTTTTCTAATTCATCATCATGATCATCATTAGGCTCTTTTTCATTATTCATAACTTTTCCCTTGGTTTCTTCTAATTGTTTCCTACTTCTAGTGATAATAGCATTACAGTACTCCCTAGGATTCAACTCATGTTTAGCAGGCAATTTTCCAGGGGGTCTGTAAGAACTACTAGCTTGTTGAGCAATTTGATTTTATAAGATTTTGTTGTGGGCTGTTAAAGATCCTACTTGTGAAGCTAATTGACTAACCATTTCTTTGAGATCTTCAATTTTCTTATTTTTATTTTGCATGAACTAATTTTGATTAGCCATCATCTTTTCAAGCATGGACTCAATGTTTGAATTCTGGTTTGAATTTTGATTTTGATTTGGCTTATTTTGGTATCCTCTGTTTTCAGTTTGTCCCCCTACATTTTTGTTGTTTTTCCAAGACAGGTTGGGGTGATTTCTCCATCCAAGGTTGTAGGTTCCAGAATAGGGATCATTAGTTCTACTTTGATTATAGTTCCCTAATACATTAACATGTTCACTATCCTGACTAGCAATGACTTTATAATCTTCAGAAACATGACCATTGTTACCACATATATCACAAACAAGAGATGAAGAAACAACAGGAGTTTGCATCTAAAATCAAATCTGTTGCATAAAGAGACTACCTTCTCTACCAAGGTGCGCCAACCATCACTTTCATTCTTACCTTGGGAAGGTTTATAAAGCACTCCTTTCTCTAAAGTCCACTGGTTATGATTCAAAGCCATCTCTCCAAGCAATTTAAAAGCATCATCAATGGTTTTGCTCATCAGAGCTCCTCTTGCAGCAGCATCAACAGTTAGTTTGGTATTATAAAGCAAACCATTATAAAAGGTATGAATTAAAACCCAATTTTCAATACCATGGTGAGGACACTTCCGTTGTAAATCATTGAATCTCTCTCATGCCTCACTAAATGATTCATCATCCCTTTGTGCAAAGCTTGAAATCTAATTTCTCATTTGAATGGTCTTGCTTGGTGGAAAATATTTCATCAGAAAGGCGTTGGACAGTTGCTCCCATGTTGTGAAGGTACCGGTAGGTTGTGCTTGAAGCCAAGATCGCGCTCAGTCCCTAAGAGAAAAAGGAAATAATCTCAATTTTAGTGCATCGTTAGAAACTCCATTGATCTTAATTGTATCACAAAGTTCTAAAAACAAAGAAAGGTGTTGGTTAGGATCTTCAAGAGCAGATCTTCCAAACTGGTTCTGTTGAATCATGGAAAGAAAAGTAGGCTTAATCTCAAAGTTATTAGCCTCTATGACCGGTCTAGCAATGCTAGAATGAATTTCTCATGGATTAGAGGCTGCATAGTTCCTAAGTGATCTTTGTTCTGCTATAGTCACTTCTTCCTCTCCTTGTTGTTGACCTTCTTCAAATCTCAACTTCCTGCACAGTCTAAGAGTTTTGTTTATCTCAGGATCAAAAGGTACAAGAGGTCCTGATCTAAGATTCTTGCGCATGCAAAGTAGATAAATCAAATGATTTCATGAGAAAAGAAAATAAATAAAAAATAAAACCTAGTCTAGCAATATTCTCAATATCTTTAATATTGACAAAACCAAGGTCCCCGGCAATGGCGCCAAAAACTTGTTGTATCCCAACAAGTAGCTAGACAAAAACTTATCTCTGGCGTTGCCGCCAAAAATTTGTTATGTCCAAAAACATGTTGTGTCCGGAAGTGCACAGATACTTGAAGTAATAAAAAATATCGATCCCATAGAGACCTTGTTTGTCAAGTACCGAATAATCGAGTTATTACTATCTAGGCTATCGAAGCTATGCAAGTGAACTAATAAAAGCTAACAAAAATATCAGAGAGAGATACTGGGACTAGGGTTTCATCCACTTTGATTTCTATGACTAGATATGCATAGTAATTCTCATGTTTAAATTTATCATGATAAAGACATAATTTACTTCATAAAAGGATTATCTCACTTTCGTGCAGACAACCATGCAGGGACCGATCCTTGCTTTCGTGCAAGATCTATCCCAAGCTGAAAATAAGTAAATCATCCATCGAAGAACTCAAGGATCACTTTCGTGCCTCCGAATTATAAGTGGATCATCTCGAGTGGAATTTCAAGGATCACTTTCGTGCATCTGAGTCTTAACACAAGATCTACTTATGGTTCTCTAACGTTCTGATCCTTACTTTCGCACAAGATCTCTTATCATGCAATTCTAGGGTTTCAAGTTCTCAAGCAAGTCACCTTTCGGTCCTTATTGCGAAAACTCTAAAACATGAATAATAACATAAATCTATCGAGAATCAAAGAGCAATCTATCACAAAAGTAGAATTATCATGCTAAAATTATACGTGACGAATTAATGAAAAGTTTATCTAGTCATTAAGAAATCAAAGGGAATTACTCTCCCATGTCCCACAAAAGGTTTAAGCTGTAAGTACCCCTTAAGATTAAGGGGGGTCCCCTTCTAGGGGGAGCAAAAACCCTAGTCATGTGGCGCATAAAACTTTGCAGCGGAATAAAGGGTTTGAAAGAATCTATTGCATGATATATGATCAACTTAAGTAAACTTGAATTCATACCATAGCCATTTGCGTTGGATGAAGACTTGGAAGGAAAGGCGCAAGCGAGCCTTCTCCTAAGGTGACGCACACAATTGGTGTCGCCTACTTTCCTTGGTGCTCCTTGTGCTAGCAAGGTTCCAAGAAGCCTTTGTCGAATGGAAAGGGAAAGGAAAAAGATCGTCTTGCTTGAGTTTCCTTTTTTCGTCCTCCTCTTCTCTAGCCGAGAGGTTGTCACGTCTAAGCCAAGCGTTGGCGACGAACAAAGAGAGGGGGAAGCGTGAAGTGTGGCAATCGTGAGTCATGGCCACGATTAGTAGAAGTGCTATCCAAAAATAGCATCCACTTCTCAACATGCGCTCTTGGGTTTACCCAATCGCTAATGCCACATCACTTGAACCATGCGCTCAACCAATGAGCGGGTTCACTTCGGTTTGGTCCAAGACCAATTAAACCAAGCAATATGGTCTAGATCTTAAATAAACCCTAAGGCTTCAGATCTAACCGTCAATCTCTTCGATGCCCCTGATCTGACCGATCTGGCATCTAATCTCTCGATCGAAGCTTACCGATCTAAAGCCCTAATCAATCAAACATGATCAGACTAGATCTCACTCACAATCAGAGATTAAATCCCTTTAAACTGAACCTAAACAATTCAGTCCACACGAACTGACTTAAGTAAGCCATATCATCAAATTGTGCGACCCTGAGGGTTTCCTTTAAATGTCGGTAACGATAATTCTCATTATCACGATCAGTGAGGGGTATCTAGCAACACATCACTGTCTCCCGATATAGAGGAAAGAGTCTTCCAAGACTACACCCAAAACATAGCACAAGTGTGAATCAATTCACAAGGCATGCATATTTCCTTTGCCACTGGATGTTCTTATTGGACAAGCCTGTCAAGCTCGTAACTCCAATATGATGAGCATGATTAGATCAGATGAACACTGTCACCTGGGTATGGCCATACTCTTTTCTCAATCATCTCATCCAGGGGGCCCCTTTAGAACATCACACTCCTTAAACAAGGAGACGGCAATCCTATGTCTATCATTAGTGCCCTAACCTGACTCAAGCTCATCATCCAAGATAGTCTATAATCATTATGTTTCAAATGATATTGAACTACCTCAAAACAATGACAATTATCATTTAGAAACACAAGTGATCTCAAGTCAGAGGAAATGTGCCACTTGTCTTAATCAAGGAATATTCACATTGTGACAAACAATTGAACATCCTAGTAGGGTCTGTCCAGTACATCCCATGTACCCATGAGTCTACATCTTATTCCATGCTCGAAGCATCCTATAAGATTAGAACACATATTAGTCTTAACCATATCAAGGCTGTCTCATGTTCACCAAGATATATCGACTAAGGACATAATAGCATGTCAGCCCAGCTGAATAGCTTTGAGACATTATTCAGAAGAACATATATTGCAGCAGACAATGTAGCTAACTGAATAACAACCATGCCTTTAAACATAACAGTTTATTACATGATACTGATACATTCCCATAGGCCTCAAACATTAGCCTTAAGGGCATACCCCAACAATCTCCCACTTGCACTTAATCTAATGGTTGAGAAATCTCAAACCCATATTATTACAGTGCTTCTCATGCTTCTGCTGCGCCAGAGGCTTGGTAAGCGGGTCTGCCAGATTGTCATCTGTATGAACCTTGCAGATTTTGATCTCGCCACGATCTATGATCTCCCTGATCAAATGAAACCGTCTCTGTATGTGCTTGGACTTCTGGTGCGACCGTGGTTCCTTTGCTTGTGCGATTGCTCCAGTGTTATCACAGAAGATAACCAAAGGATCTGCACTCGAAGGAACGACACCAAGTTCTCTCACGAACTTACGAATCCACACTGCCTCCTTGGATGCTTCCGAGGCTGCAACATACTCGGCTTCTGTTGTGGAATCAGCAACAGTTGACTGTTTGAAACTCTTCCACACCACTGCACCTCCATTCAAGCTAAAAACATAGCCTGATTGCGATCGGAAATCATCCTGGTCAGACTGGAACGAAGCGTCAGTATATCCTTCAATACTGAGTTCTTCCTGACCACCATATATCAAGAACATATCTTTGGTCCTCCGCAGATATTTTAAAATGTTCTTGACTGCAATCCAGTGCGCCATACCTGGATTACTCTGGTAACGACTGGTCACGCTTAACCCGTAAGCGACGTCTGGGCGAGTACACAACATCGCATACATAATGGATCCAATAGCCGAAGCATAAGGCGTATTGTCCATTTCATCTTTCTCAGTCTGTGTTTGTGGACACTGACTCTTCGAAAGATTCAGACCATGTCTGACTGGAAGATATCCTTTCTTAGAATTCTCTAAGTGAAATCTCTCCAGGACCTTTTCGATGTAAGTACTCTGGCACAGCCCGAGAAGCCTCTTAGATCTATCCCGGTAGATCTTCACACCTAACACATAGGCTGCTTCTCCTAAATCTTTCATCTGGAAACATTTCCTCAGCCATGCCTTAACAGCATGCATTTCAGGAATGTCATTTCCAATGATCAAGATGTCATCGACGTAGAGGACTAGAAAAGTAATCACGCTCCCACTAAACCTCTTATATACGCACGGGTCATCCTCGTTCTTGATGAAACTAAATTCAGTAACTGATTCATCAAAACGAATATTCCAGCTTCTGGATGCTTGTTTAAGTCCATAAATAGACTTCTTTAACTTGCATATCTTATGACGATCTGCTGGATTAGTGAAACCTTCTGGTTGTGTCATATACACATCCTCATCCAGATTTCCATTCAGGAAAGCTGTTTTCACATCCATCTGCCAGATCTCATAATCATAATATGCAGCCATCGCGAAAAGAATCCGAATAGACTTAAACATGGCTACAGGTGAGAAAGTTTCATCATAATCTATCCCGTAGATTTGTTTGAAACCTTTCGCAACTAGCCTGCCTTTATAGGTAATTACGTTACCATCCATGTCAATCTTCTTCTTGAAGATCCATTTACAGCCTATAGGGATAACTCCCGGAGGCGGATCAACCAAATCCCAAACTTGGTTATCTGACATGGAGTCCATCTCGGCGCGCATAGCTTCAAGCCATCTCGCTGATTCCGGTCCACTGACCGCATCCGCATAAGTAAGGGGTTCATCATTATCAATGATGTAGACTCCGTCATAGCGCTCAGGCTGTCGACGGATCCTACCCGATCTTCGCGGTTCCCGTGATATCTGAGCCTCAGGTTGTTCAATAACCTGTTCTACCGGCTCAGGCTCATCCAACTGTGCTTGGTCACTTTGTCCTTCTTCTGGATTCTCATCCAGTTTTATTTCTCTCCCACTGGCCTCTTGCAGAAGAAACTCCTTCTCAAGAAATATGGCCGTCCGAGCAACAAAAACCTTGTTCTCTTTGGGGTCGTAGAAATAATAACCCTTAGTTTCCTTAGGGTAACCGACAAAGATACATTTGTCAGATCTGCTCTCTAGTTTCCCAGAGGCGAGCTTTTTGACATAAGCCTCGCAGCCCCAGATCCTGATAAATGTCAAGCTTGGCTGTTTCCCATACCATAACTCATATGGCGTCTTTGAAACTGCCTTGGATGGCACTCGGTTTAGTACCTTTGCAGCTGTTTCCAGTGCAAAACCCCAAAAGGAGTAGGGTAGAGTAGCCTGACTCATCATAGAACGAACCATATCAAGTAGCGTTCTATTTCTCCTTTCGGACACACCATTCCATTGCGGTGTTCCTGGTGGAGTGAGCTGTGAGATAATCCCACACTCCTTTAGATAGTCAGTGAATGCATGACTTAGGTATTCACCACCTCGATCTGAGCGAAGTGCCTTGATATTTCGGCCTAGCTGATTCTGTACTTCATTTTTGAACTCTTTGAACTTGTCAAAAGATTCACTCTTATGTCTCATCAGATAGACATACCCATATCTACTGAAATCATCAGTAAAGGTAATGAAGTATTGATAGCCACCTCTGGCATGTTTACTAAAAGGCCCACACACATCACTGTGTATAAGGTCAAGTAAACCTGAAGCCCTTTGACCTTTGTGAGGAAAAGGTGACTTCGTCATTTTGCCCATCAAACAAGCTTTGCATGTATCAATCTCCCTATAGGAGAATGATCCCAGCAGCCCATTATCATGCAACCGCTTAATGCGTTTCTCGTTAATATGGCCCAAACGACTATGCCATAGCAAGGTGCTGTCATCAGCATACTTGGCTTTCTTAATATCAATTTGCTGTATCGAACATTCCATGTCCAACATGTATAACCCATTGTTAATTGAACCAGTTGCATAAACAATATTATCAAAAGATAAAATACACTTTGAAATATTGCATTCAAAGGAAAATCCCTTCCTGACAAGAGCAGGAATGGAGATAATATTTTTAGTTATACTGGGAACAAAATAACAACTGTTTAGTTCCAATACAAGTCCAGATGGTAAAGAAATAAAGTAGTCTCCTACAGCAACAGCAGCAACCCGTGCCCCGTTTCCAACGCGTAGGTCCACCTCATGCTGTCCCACCTGCCTTCTTCTCTTGAGTTCCTGTACATTTGAACAAATGTGAACTCCACATGCAGTGTCCAACACCCATGATATAGAAGAAGAAAACATGACTTCAGTCACGAATATACCTGAGCCAGAAGCAAAGCTTCCCCTCTTATCTCCTTGGAGCGCTTTACAGTCCTTTTTCCAGTGACCCAGCTGGCCACAGTGGAAACACCTGTATTCCTTGGACCGCTTCACCTTCTGCTTCAGAGCCTTGCTGTAATTCTTGACCGGGGCCTTGCCCTTCTTCCCCTTCTTCTTGTTCCTGGAAGGAACCATCAAGACAGAGGTTGAAGGCTTACCCTTCAGAGTCTCCTCAGTGGTCAAGAGCATATTCAGCAGCTCTGCCGGAGTACAATCGATTTTGTTCATATTAAAATTAATAATGAACGCGTCGAATGAAGGCGGGAGAGACTGTAGAATAATGTCCACAGCAAGCTCCTGGTTGATGGTATGCCCCAGTTTCTCTAGAGCCTCCTTGTGCCCAATCATCTTGAGCACGTGAGCTCCCACTGGGCTCCCTTCAGCCAGTTTGCTCTGAAAGAAGAGCTTTGTCAAATTATAGCGTTCAGTCCTCGCCTGTGCAGCATACAGCATCTTGAGGTTTGCTATCATGTCTATAGCAGACATATCCTCATGCTGACGCTGCAGCGGTGGCGTCATAGACGCTAGCATCAGGCAAGCGACATCAATGCTATCATTGACGTGCTTTTCATAGGCTTCCCGAACCGCCCTCGCGGCGTTCGGAGCGGGCTGCGGCGGTATCGCCGTCTCGAGGACATACAGTTTCCTCTCTGCCTTAAGAACGATCTTAAGGTGTCCAAACCAGTCAGAGAAGTTCGGCCCAGCAAACTTCTCCCTTTCCAGTAGGGATCGCACATTGAAGTTCATGGTGTTCGTTGCTGCAGGTATCTACAACAATGCAAGAACAGCAAGGTCAGTATCAATGTATAAGAATCAATCAGGACTTAAGAAAGATTCTTTTTCTCACTATTTTATCAGGCGTGAAAAATCCAGCAAAACAGCCCGAAAGAGTAATACTCTTTTAGTGAGATGGGATCCAGATTTCATACTTGGTCTCCGCGTCCCGCTCAGGCGAGATAAGATGCACAGAGAGTACAAGCACTAGTTTCTGGTAGGCAGTCCCTGCCGATCGCCAACCCGTGTGATTCCCCTTCATCTGGGCAGTCCAGCAGACTGTGCCAACTGAGTTGGTACAACACAATCTCTGACCCCACAGATGGCTGCCTCCATGTGCTACCATATGCTCCACATATGTAGCCAACACGGTCAAGCTGACCCGACCTACTCCCTGGACCACCGTGTGCTATGCTGAGCAACGAGAAGGGATAAATCCCTACTCTGTAACACACAGATGTAATCCCACACCCTCTGAAGATAGATGGACGTGCCCACTGAGTGGGTACAACACGGCTCCAACGATAATCAGAACAGTGAGGTTTCGCGTCAGAAGGCTTACGAGCTTGATATTAAAGCGTTGGATTTTAACGGTCCTTTTTATCTTCATGCCTATCATGCAATTCCTATGGTGATAGCAGAAGATAATTTAATCATGCAATTCTAATATTTATCAATAAAAGAAAGCATGAATCTTATGTGGTAAAAGCCCATAGCCCTAGTGAGATCTTAACCTAACTTAAGTCTTCACTTGCTCTTCATGGGTCTTTAGCTGCTCATCTGGCCCAAACCTGGGCCCAAGCGCCATCTGCAGCTCAGGTGCGCCTACCAGGGAAAATGCGCCTGGTCCCAGAGTCGAACCCTGGACCTCCCACCTGGTCAAGCCACTGCTGCATGCGCCTCTGCCAAGTGTGCTTTGTGCTCTTGTCTAATTAAATTACAAATTTAACTATCTAGACAAGAGTGACACGCAGGTCACTTACATTTATAAATTAATTAAACAGTGATTCGCAGATCACAAAATAAAATTAATTTACAATCAATATTCCCAGGCACGCAGGCCCCAGCACAGCACACAAATAATATGAGCAGCCCACATAAGACTAAATAAACAAGCAAATGCATCATTCAATAACCATGTGATCCATCAAAAAAATTAAAATTTTTGAAAACCCCATAGGATCAATTTTAATTTTCCTTATTTGCCCTACAACCTTACAACGGTCCATTACTAGGGATCCACTCATCCAACCTAGTCAGATCCACTGCCCTTGCATGCACCAAGTCCTAACTGACTTGCGTCGACCATAAGGTCAACTATGCATGCGCCAGGGCTGAACATCCACACTGAGGTCTGGCAAACGGGCGTGACCCCGGGCCTAACTCAGGTGCGTTCATAAGTTGTCTCAATCAGACATCGCTACACACCTGTCTGCAGTCGACCTATAGCCACCATAGGCTTGCGCCAAGGTGCTAACTGGTCGACCCATTCAGGCTGTCAGATAGTCTGATCAGACTGTTGGATCCAACCTAGGGGATGACTTCAACCCTAGTAACCCGTCTAAGGGTTTAAAGTATGGGCTTAGATCTATTTGGAGCGCGCATGTAATAAGGATTTTTAATAAAACCTAGATGCGCCAACAAGCAAGATAACAAAAGCATGTTTCGGCATGAAACAATGTAACATGTAAATTCGCATGTTGTTAACTCTAGATCTATAGATTTAAAACATGGATCACACAACATGAAGCAATCATATAAGCAAGCATTAACGTTGGCTCTGATACCAATTGTAAGTACCCCTTAAGATTAAGGGGGGTCCCCTTCTAGGGGGAGCAAAAACCCTAGTCATGTGGCGCATAAAACTTTGCAGCGGAATAAAGGGTTTGAAAGAATCTATTGCATGATATATGATCAACTTAAGTAAACTTGAATTCATACCATAGCCATTTGCGTTGGATGAAGACTTGGAAGGAAAGGCGCAAGCGAGCCTTCTCCTAAGGTGACGCACACAATTGGTGTCGCCTACTTTCCTTGGTGCTCCTTGTGCTAGCAAGGTTCCAAGAAGCCTTTGTCGAATGGAAAGGGAAAGGAAAAAGATCGTCTTGCTTGAGTTTCCTTTTTTCGTCCTCCTCTTCTCTAGCCGAGAGGTTGTCACGTCTAAGCCAAGCGTTGGCGACGAACAAAGAGAGGGGGAAGCGTGAAGTGTGGCAATCGTGAGTCATGGCCACGATTAGTAGAAGTGCTATCCAAAAATAGCATCCACTTCTCAACATGCGCTCTTGGGTTTACCCAATCGCTAATGCCACATCACTTGAACCATGCGCTCAACCAATGAGCGGGTTCACTTCGGTTTGGTCCAAGACCAATTAAACCAAGCAATATGGTCTAGATCTTAAATAAACCCTAAGGCTTCAGATCTAACCGTCAATCTCTTCGATGCCCCTGATCTGACCGATCTGGCATCTAATCTCTCGATCGAAGCTTACCGATCTAAAGCCCTAATCAATCAAACATGATCAGACTAGATCTCACTCACAATCAGAGATTAAATCCCTTTAAACTGAACCTAAACAATTCAGTCCACACGAACTGACTTAAGTAAGCCATATCATCAAATTGTGCGACCCTGAGGGTTTCCTTTAAATGTCGGTAACGATAATTCTCATTATCACGATCAGTGAGGGGTATCTAGCAACACATCACTGTCTCCCGATATAGAGGAAAGAGTCTTCCAAGACTACACCCAAAACATAGCACAAGTGTGAATCAATTCACAAGGCATGCATATTTCCTTTGCCACTGGATGTTCTTATTGGACAAGCCTGTCAAGCTCGTAACTCCAATATGATGAGCATGATTAGATCAGATGAACACTGTCACCTGGGTATGGCCATACTCTTTTCTCAATCATCTCATCCAGGGGGCCCCTTTAGAACATCACACTCCTTAAACAAGGAGACGGCAATCCTATGTCTATCATTAGTGCCCTAACCTGACTCAAGCTCATCATCCAAGATAGTCTATAATCATTATGTTTCAAATGATATTGAACTACCTCAAAACAATGACAATTATCATTTAGAAACACAAGTGATCTCAAGTCAGAGGAAATGTGCCACTTGTCTTAATCAAGGAATATTCACATTGTGACAAACAATTGAACATCCTAGTAGGGTCTGTCCAGTACATCCCATGTACCCATGAGTCTACATCTTATTCCATGCTCGAAGCATCCTATAAGATTAGAACACATATTAGTCTTAACCATATCAAGGCTGTCTCATGTTCACCAAGATATATCGACTAAGGACATAATAGCATGTCAGCCCAGCTGAATAGCTTTGAGACATTATTCAGAAGAACATATATTGCAGCAGACAATGTAGCTAACTGAATAACAACCATGCCTTTAAACATAACAGTTTATTACATGATACTGATACATTCCCATAGGCCTCAAACATTAGCCTTAAGGGCATACCCCAACATAAGCTAGCATGGATGAGAAATTACAATAATCCATAGTATCAAAGTGTTGGAAATCAAGAAAGAGGGGGAAAACAAATAATCACACGGCTGTAATGAAAATTACAGCCGTAATTTCCACGCATGAACAATGTCGGCATTGGGTTCTTAGTCGATTTCTCCTCCGATCGAGATCCTTTCGCGTTGAAACTTCTGAGTTATGTTCTTTGGCTCCAAGCGAAGCTTCCCTTCAAATTTCACGGCCGGAGATGCGCTAAACGCTTCCCGGTGGCGTGAAAATCGATTTCTCCTTTGTTAGTGGATGAAATTTAGGGCTTTTGGTGTCTCCCCCTTCGTCTCCTCGAAAGCTGCCTTTTTGCTTCTCACAGCTTTAGATTTAATGGCCTGGATCGTCCGCAATCGATCCCGCAAAAGTCAAACTCTAATTTGACCATGAAAATCGCGTCTCCAGGTTGTAATTACAGCCGTATTTTTCATTACGGCACTGCCGTAATTTCAGTCGAGTTCTCGGGTGGAAATCTGTCTGGAATTACAGTACCGTGAAATTCTTTATGGCAGTGTCGTATTTTCAGCAAAAGTTTCTTGTCGGAAAGCGCTCGAAATTACGGCCCGTGAAAATCTTTACGGTAGTGCCGTAATTTTCGAAAATCTTTCTGGATGAAAAATTCCCAAATTACGGCAGTACTCTAATATTATGGTAGCCTGTGAAATTATGGTACCGTAATATAGATTACAGCCCTGCCGTAATATAGATTACGGCGCTGTCGTAATTTGGCCTGGAGCTCCAATATTCATGAAATTTGTTGTGTAATCTCCTCTTGATGGTGGGAACTCATCCATGCATCTGAATTACTTGAAAACGCCTGAAAATTGTGTCTTTTTTCTTAAAAATCATCAAAAACCAAAAAGACTGTAGATTCTGTAGTAATTGATAAAAAAAAAGGCATAAAAATAAGCAAAGGTTCATGAATTTGGCACAAAAAGATATTTGAAATGAGATGAAATTTACTATAAATTTCGGTGTCATCAATGAACCAAGGGGTAGACCTGATAATGATGATAAGGAAGAGCCAAACATTGCACCTAGTAGTGAGCCAGCCTTAGGGACACCACCAGCACATGCGCAATCCAGCCCTAGTTCACCACCTTACGGGTGTGATGAGCCTTCACAGGGTTGTGATGAGTCACGCCAACCTGATGTTCCTAGACCTAGTTCATCTGCTCCATATAGGCCTCCCATACCTTTTCCCCAGAGACTTGTTCAAGCTAAGTTAAGTAAACAGTTTAGAAAATTTTTGGATATTTTGAAAAAGCTTTATGTAATATTCCATTTACTGATGTTTTGTCTCAAATGCCCACTTATGAAAAATCTTTGAAAGAGATATTGTCTAACAAAAGAAAAATAGAGGACTACGGCACTGTGGCATTGACTGAGGAATGTAGTGCTATCATTCAAAACAAATTGCCACCGAAATTAAAGGATCCAGGTAGTTTCTCTATACTTTGCTTGATTCGAGATATGGCTTTTGACAGAGCCTTATGTGATCTTGGGGCTAGTGTGAGTCTAATACCTATATCTGTTTGCAGGAGACTAGACATGGGAGAGCCAAAGCCGACATCTATTTCTGTACAGCTCGTTAATCATTTAGTTAAGTATCCTATTGGAATTCTAGAGGATGTTCAAATTCAGGTAGGTAAGTATTTTATTCCAGTAGACTTTGTGGTTTTAGAGATGGAGGAAAATTCTAAAATTCTCATCATTCTTGGAAGAACATTTTTAGCTACAGCAGGGGCAATCATTGATGTATGGTAAACTCACTCTTAATATTGGTGAAAATATAATTGAGTTTGATTTGTCTGAGTCTATGAAAAAACCATCATATGTTGGGTCTTGTTGTAGTATTCATATTGTAGATGATATTGTTAGTGATCTTCATACTCTATTTGATGATTCTACTAATTCTGAAACATATGATTCATTAAATTGTATTTCACATGATGATCAAGAAAATCAGGAGGAGAAATTTCCAAAAGTTGAACTGAAATCTTTGCCAACAAATCTTCGTTATGAATTTCTTCAGCCTAATTCTACTTACCCTGTTATTGATAATATATAGCTTAATGAAAGGGAAACAGACTTGCTTTTAAAGGAGTTGAGAATTTATAGGAAGATAATTGGGTATTCTTTTGATGATTTAAAAGGAATTAATCCCTCTTTTTGTATGCATAGGATACTTATGGAAGAGGAACACAAACCACATGTGGATTTCTAGAGAAGGCTTAACCCCTCTATGATAGAAGTTATGAAAAAGGAGGTTTTGAAACTACTTGATGCAGGTATTATTTATCCTATCTCCGATAGTAAATGGGTAAGTCCTATTCATTGTGTTCCTAAAAAAGGGGTGTGACTGTGATGAAAGGAAAAGACGATGAATTAATTCCTGTTCGAACTGTGACTAGTTGGCGCATGTGCATAGATTATAGAAAATTAAATTCTGCTACTAGGAAAGATCACTTCTCTCTGCTTTTTATTGATCAAATGGTTGAAAGACTTGCTAATCACTCTTATTTTTGCTTTTTGGATGGGTATTCTAGATTTTTCCAAATTCTCATCCATCCTGATGACAAAGCTAAGACCACTTTTTGATGGGGGTAGAGACCATGACCCATGCAAATATAAGTGGAGCTTAAGGCTACCCTAGTCTATGGGTACCCTAAGGCACACTTGCATTGCATGCATCATGTACATATGGTAGGTTTTGTATTTTTCTTTTATGGAAATTATACTGCATCATAGTAGTATTAGTGCATGGAATAATGCTGCATCATAGTAGGAGTTGTGTAATAAGCATTTACAACTCATGTGGACAAGCTCAAGGCTAGCTCAAAGCTCACTACAAGAAGCTAGCTCCAAATATGGAAGGTCACTTCAAAGCCTAGCTCAAAGTGAAGACTTGAGATGAAAGGAGTTCATCTCACCTTTCCAAATTCATATGCCTCATCAATCATGGATTATATCAGCCACCTCAAGTGATATGCACCCATCAAAGAAGAAAAAAAATCAAGATCCCAATCCCTAAAATTAAGGAAGGCAATTAGTGGGATTTGTGTTCACACCATGGAAGGAAACAAGCCAACCATTCTATCAATCTTCTCCAAATTCGCCCAAGACAAGCATGGAAGCCTTGCCACCTCTTGAAGCCACTTAAGGGAAGAATTCAAAGGAAATTCGTCCAAGCACAACACTGAAGCCGATCAAATATCAAGAGTAATTCGTCCATGGCCAAAGAATGAAGTATTATCACCTCTTCTTGTCGCCCAAGCAAAGAATAATGCGCCAAAGCCACCAAAAGACTTCTATACTCGTCCAAGCCAAAGAGGAAACATTTCAAACACCAACCAAAAAAGGAAATATTACAAAGGAAAAGAATTCGACCAAGCATGAGTTTTCAAGCCAATCTCGACCAAAGGAACTCTTGCCACGACAATGCATTGAAGACTAAAATTTATTTCCTATTTTGCTCTTTTGTAACATTGGGGAAATTGTCTACAAACTCTTGTAATTGCATGTAGATGCAAGACTCTTGGAAGAATAGAATTGTCGATTAGTTTTTAGGAAACTATGGGTGCTTGTGTCACCCCTCTCCCCCTTTTTCTCATCTGAGGTGCTTGTGTCACCTATCCTCCCTTCTTCTCCCAAGGGCCACGGTTCCCTTCTCTAACCCCTTCCTCTTATCACCTCTACACATCTATTTGCGCAAGGACAACCTCTTCAACCAACAAGTGGCGCATCTATTCCCTCTTGAACCTCAAATGGCGCATCTACTTCCTCTTCACCATCTCTTGCGCATCTACATCTTCTTCACCAATTAGTGGAGTAGCACTCCTCAACTCCATCATCAAGGTCTTCTCCAAACACAAGTAAACTCCTCCCATCATTGGCATGGATGCACTCTTGAAGCCGAGGATCAAGTTGAAGAACTCTCCTTGAATAAGCTAAGTTTCTTCAACTATTTGTGTTATTTGTTTCTACTCTATTCAAGAGCAAGTTTACTACACCTTGTGAATCTTGTAGGAGGATGGCGCAAGGATATGGAGAGCCACTCTTGGAGCAATAACATAGAACCATGGATAGCCGAAACTTGAAGAGCCATCCTCCATCCAAGACTTAGCGCCCCTTCAAGTAGTAGACCCTTTAGTTGTTCAATCATTAGGTTTAGTAGTTAACTCAGTTATATTTGTTAGCAAGAGGAACTTGGAAGATTAGCTTCCCCTCTTGATCTCCTTTATTGTAAAAGGCCTTGGACTTTAAACCCTAATTTTTAATACTCACACATGTGTGAGTTTGTTGTGTTGGTGTGTTTGTAATGAAGCAACTCCTTCCATCAGAGTAGGATTGTTGAAGAATGGGATGTTACGACTCTTCTACTCTCAAGGGTCGCTCTGTAAGTATCTCTCCTAGTTTTTCAATTCTAGTTTAAAATAGTTTAGTTTAGGATTGCATGCTTAGCCTTAGAGTAGTTAATCACATGTCTAGTTTTAATTTGTTTTGAAAAGCATGTTAGAGTAACTTAACTAGTTGCTTGTTTGTTTGCTTAGTAAACTTGCATGCATAGTAATTTCGATTTTTATTCTAAAAATACCAAAAAAAACATATTTTGAAAAACACATTGGATAAATTTGCATGCTAGCTTGTTTCTTCAAGTTTTTTAAATTTCATGCTAGCCTATAAATTGCATGCTCCCCCCCTACATCACTTTACCTGCCCATATGATACCTTTGCCTATAGGAGAATGCCTTTTGGTTTGTGTAATACACCTGCTACTTTTTAGAGGTGTATGATGGCCATATTTTCAGATTTTATTGAAGACTTTATGGATGTTTTTATGGATGATTTTTCTGTTTATGGTTTTTCTTTTGATGATTGTTTGGCTAATTTATCTCGAGTTTTGCAGTGGTGTGAAGAAACTAATCTTGTGCTTAACTGGGAAAAATGTCATTTCTTGGTTAGATAGGGAATAGTTTTGGGACACTTGGTTTTAGAAAGAGGGATAGAGGTTGATAAAACAAAAATTGAAGTGATTGAGAAGTTGATGCCACCCACGACAGTCAAGGAGATTAGAAGTTTTTTTGGGACATGCAGGATTCTACTAGTGGTTTATTAAGGATTTTTCTAAACTTGCTAGACCGCTTACTAATTTGTTTTGTAAGGATGTTAAATTTTCTTTTGATGAAGGATGTTTATCTGCTTTTCAGGATTTGAAGAAAGATTTGATATCCGCACCCATCATGCAGCCGCCTGACTAGAGTTTACCTTTCGAGCATATGTGTGACGCTAGTGATTATGCGGCAGGAGCAGTGCTTGGTCAGAGGAAGGAGAAGAAGCCCTATGTTATCTACTATGCTAGCCGAACCCTAGATGAAGCACAGAAAAATTACACCACCACTGAAAAAGAGCTCTTGGCCATTGTTTTGCTTTTGATAAATTTAGGTCATATTTGATTAATTCCAAGGTTGTGGTGTATACAGATCATGTAGCGGTAAAGTATTTGATGCAGAAAAAAGATAGCAAGCCGTGCTTTCTTCGATGGATCTTACTTTTGCAAGATTTTGATATAGGGATTAAGGATAAGCAAGGAGCAGAAAATTTTGTTGTAGATCACCTTTCGCGGATAATTGCAGATGCAGATAAGGGTGGCATAATTAATAAGTCCTTTCCAGATGATCAACTCTTAGCTATTGAACAAATCAAGGCTCCATGGTATGCTGATATAGTAAATTATTTAGTTGCCAATATTTTTCCTCCAAATTTGAATTATCAAGGAAAGAAAAAATTTTGGCTGAGGCAAGACACTATTTTTGGGATGAACCTTATGTTTTTCGAAGATATGTAGATGAGATTTTTAGGAGATGTGTGCCAAAGGAAGAAATTATGGATATCCTTTTTCAATGTCATGCATCATCTTATGGAGGACATGCTAGTACTCAAAAGACTACTTTTAAAGTTTTACAATCTGGATTTTATTAGCCTTCAATTTTTAAGGATGCTAGTGATCTTGTATTATCTTATGATAGGTGTCAAATGATAGGGAACATTAACCGAAGAAATGAGATGTCACTTACTAGTATACTTGAGGTTGAGATTTTTGATGTTTGGGGGATAGATTTCATGGGACTATTCCCATCATCTGGAGGTAATAAATACATTCTTGTGGCAGTAGTTTATGTATCTAAGTGCGTTGAAGCTCTTGCTTCTTCTACTAATGATTCTAAGGTAGTTGTGAAACTGTTCAAAAAGATTATTTTTCCACGCTTTGGAATGCCAAGAGTTGTGATTAGTGATGGAGGCTCACACTTTATAGAACATAAATTTTCTGCCTTACTTAGAAAATATGGCGTTAATCATAGAGTTGCAACACTTTATCATCCCGAGACAAGTGGACAAGTTGAGATATCAAACAGAGAGATTAAGGGGATTTTGGAGAAACCTGTGTCACGAATAAGAACGAACTGGGCTTACAAACTTGACGATGCACTGTGGGCATACAGAATAGCTATAAAACACCGATAGGTATGTCTCCTTTTTAGTTAATTTATGGTAAATCATGTCATCTACCTATAGAGCTCGAGCACAAGGCGTTCTAGGCAATCAAAGCTTTGAATTTTGACTCAAAGAGTGTGGGGGAAAAACGAAGATTACAATTAAACGAGCAAGACGAGATTAGACTCTCCGCTTACGAAAACGCAAAGATTTATAAAGAGAGGACAAAAAGATGGCATGATCGACATATTCTCAGAAAATAATTTCAACTAGGTGACTTTGTTCTTTTACTTAATTCAACATTGAAACTTTTTCCTGGTAAACTTAAGTCTTGATTTCAGGTACAAAAGATTTATCCTTATGGAGCTGTGGACATTTGGAGTGAAAAAATGGGGGAATTCAAGGTTAATGGTCAGAGGCTAAAACATTATTACAGAGAAGAACAGGACAAAGAACGGATGAAATTGCAATTTAAAGAGCCTCGATCAGATTTGAGTGAAGAATGGTAAAGCTAGTGACCTAAAAATTAGCGCTTCTTGGGAGGCAACCCAAGCACTCTTACTTTAGCTTTTCTATTTTTAACGTTTTTACGTGTATACTAATTTTTCCTTTTTGTAGGAGAGTATGAAATTTTCTATGGCGAAATAGTGATTTTTCATCATTACGGTAGGGCTGTAATTATTTTTACGACCATAATTTTGCTCTATTATCGGCTAGAAGGTTTTACGGCATCGCCGTAGTTATTTTTACAGGCCGAAATATTTTAACAATTCTTTACAGAGAGTTTTACAGTATGGGTGTAATTTATTTTACACCTGTAATTTTAATTACCATAAAAAATGAAATTTTTACGGTAGTACCGTAAGTTATTTTACAGCTGTAATTTTGAGTTGAAATATTACCAAAAGTTTTACGAGGGTGCCGTAATATTTATTACGGCCATAATTTCAAAGGTTTTATATATAAACCCCTGCTGTATTTTACGGTTTTCACCCATGGTTTTCGTGATTTTGCGCCGCTCCTTCGATTCGAGCTTTCAGTTGCTTCCAGATTGTCTGACGGCTCCTTCCGATCACTTTCTGACCATCTCTGAGCAGGATTCCAGCGAGTCGGAGTCCCGATTTAACCCAGAAAGAGGAGTTTTGCGTTTTTCCGCCAAGCTTCATTTCCAGCTAATTCTAGTTTCGTTAGTGCTGCTACTGCTTCCAAAGGTTTCGCTAGAGGAAGAAATACTTTCCTGAGGAGTTTGGAAGATTGATTTAGCTAGAAATCCAGATTTACAAGTTGCATTCTCAGCCCTATTTCAACATTTGGTAACGCATCTTTTTCCCAACCTTATTTCCAGTTATATTACATTGCTTGGATTGAAATGGCACCCAAGAAGAAGCAAGTTGTATCCAAAGGGAAGGGAAAGACTCCAGCTTCTTCTACACCACCTCCACCTCAGAATCCATATGGCATTGTGTTTAGAGATGCAGTGCAAGAAGAGAGATATAACATGCTGCTAACTAGACGTATAGTAAACATGAAATATCCTAATAAATGCACCTTAAATATTCTAGGGTTTATGATGACGCGTTTTGGATGTTTGATCAGATTTTGGCAAAGAAATTTTTTCAGATTCAGCCACAGAGTTACCTTCCTCTAGTTTTGGAATTTCGTAGTAGTCTCGATATTGAACTTCATGAGTACCATGATCGAGATGCGAAGGGTAATATTACCTTTCGCCTTGCAAACATTGAAAGGAGTCTTACACTCTGAGATATTAGGGCAATTTTCCACATACCAAGAGCAGGAATGACACATCCACCTCGAACCTTCCTTGAGAATGCCTTCTAGAATCAGATAACTTCAAAGTTGAGTTTTTCACCCTCAGCAGCTAGAGCAACAAATATCTCAAACCCTTGCATCCGATATGTTCGTAGAGTCCTTGCACACACTATTTTTGGATGGGGAGATAGTGACGGGATGGTATGGCAATCTGAACTTTACTTCCTATGGTGCATGTTGCATGGATTCTACGTGGATTTAGCTTTCTTTCTAGTCAAATAATTTGATAAAGTTGCACGTGCAAGAAGGGGTGCTATTGTTATAGGAGGTTTCATTACTCCTATTGCACTCTCTTTGGGTGTAGAGCCTAATGAGATTGAAGTTGCAAAGGGAAATCCAAGGATAGATTTAAAGTCATGTGTTGTGATGAAGATTGTTGTTAGAGAGAGTGATGTCTATTGTTTAATTCTCGGACCTAGTTCTCCAACTTTACCACTGCCGAATAAGGAGAGAACTACAGTCCAGAATCAGAGGAACTGGAAGCTTTCCCCAAGTGCAGCTGTAGATACTACCCTACCCCACATGATACTATACCACCACCGCCTACATGGGGAGGGAGCAGTGACCCATTTGGTATGGGTATTCGTTCTTCTGAGCCTGGACAGGGCTCTTCTTCTCATGGTGCAGCAGGACCTTGGAGAGGGTGGTCTACAACTTAGGATGCCGATTTTCAAGCACTATCTGCTGAGGTATACCGTCAAGGGTGCCTCATGGAGAAAATGCTTGATGTTCTTCAACTTGTATATGATGATGTCAAGGATATCAAGGGATTTCTATGGAATGAATACAGCAGTGAAAATGAAGAAAGAGCACAAGATAATGATTCAGATGAGCATATGGGAGAGGCTGCCCCAGATGAGGAGGATGATGAAGAGACCGATACTGACACAGATGATTAGTGCTTTGTGAGTATTTCTTTTTCCTATCTACACTTTATTTGTTCTTATACATCGTTGATGATGCATAATTTTTGTAGGAAAGGGTAACACTGTCATGCCTTTTGTGCCTAGTGCTCCTTGATTTCATGTTTTGTGTTCTTATGAGTTTGGATATTGATTTGATTTGGTTATACTTGAATATTATGATGTTTTGTGATGATGCTATTTGGCACCACATGTGGGTGCAATACATTGGGGATTATATAACTCTTAAAATTGTATTTCTTTCTCTATGGATGTGTTTTTCCCCTGAATGTATGGATTTCTCTGTGATGATATGTGGTTTTGTGGATGCATGATTATGATTGAACACCTTCTTTATTGATGTCTATGCTTATCAATGTCTGTAAATGAAGATATGTCTCTTGTGATAAATCTATTTCTTTAATATATATCCTCTCATTGTAATTCTTCCTTAAGTGATGCATGAGATTTTGGATGGATATGATGTTCGATGAATGAAATTTGAGAATGAAGCATCCTTTTTGAATAACATGAGCATATGAGTATGATTTATTGAGTTTATATTGATTGATTAGCCTAGTTGATGTTTGATCAATTATACAATTTATTGGGAAGAAAGAATCCAAAATCCAAAAAAAAAAAAGAGAAAAGAGAGTTGTATGACTCCTCCACTTGGCACTGTGAAAAATTAGCAGTGGTACCGAAGATATGAGCTGAAGTCCAAATAAAAAGTATGTGTCCATGTGGACATATGCCAAGAAAAAGCTATTTGACATTAACTCTGCTGTCTTATGCTATGATTCTTCTGGCCAAAAAGATATGAGTTCTATTACATCGGCTATGTGGTCGGTGTACTCTAAATTTGTCACCAGAAAAAAAAGGTGGAAATCAATTTAGAGAATGTCAAAAACAAAAAAATAAAAAATAGAAAATGAAAAGAATTTTGAGTGGAAAAAGATTTTGGAGATCATATTCCTATAAACAAAAGTATTATGGATTTAAACTGAAACTTGGGTGAATTCATGAAATTGAGGCTCTATTTATTATACAAGTTGCAAAATTTTATTTGATTAAGATTGTGAATCTCGAGAATTAAGTTATAAGGACGGAGTATTTATCTAGAGTTTTATGTATCATGTAATGGAAATTTTCTATGGGTGATTATGTTTTAGAAATTTATTTTTCATGAGAGAAATATATTACCATACTCAGCATTGATCTTATTTTTATTTGCTTGGGGACAAGTGATGACATGCAAATATATGATATATCGCAGCTTAATTTTATCATTATTTCGGAGTAAAATGCATGCTTTGTCTCATTTGGCTTCATATTCTTCAGAACCTTCACTTTTCCTCTGTTTTATTGAAATGTAGGTATTTTGCCTCAAAATTGGTGGAATTTGGAAGATCTGAAGATATGGGACGATTCCTCATGATGAGACAAAGCTACACGTGAAATTTCAACCCAATCGGAGTCCTCTACGCTCTTCACGGCCATGGGTGTGTATCCATGCATAGCAGTGTTGGGAAACCCCCGGGATATTTTACAATTTTCAGAGATAGAAATTACACAAATACATTGCACAATGGAAGCAATATCCCTGAAACGAGCCAGTCCCAAAAACCCAGTGAAGATCGCATGCGAGGGAGTCGACACGATGAGATAAAATATACCTTACAGTAAGATGAGGCCGATGTCGAGGTAGGCACCCAAGCGTGCGCCCTCTGCAGTCTCGTACACACAGATGCCTCGAGTCCTGTTCTTCCACGCTCGGTGCTAGCCTCGGGAAGAAGATCCAAGCCTTGTATCACCTTCTTCAAGTTGCGCCACCCTCCAAGAGTATGCGCCAAGGATGAAGAAGGATGGGAAGAGGAAAGCCGCCACTCTCTCAAGCCCTTCTTGCGCCAAGAGAAGAAGGAGAGGAAGAAGAACACTTGCGGCTAGGGTTTGATGGAAGATGCACCTCTTTCCCTTGCTCTCGCCTCTCTATGTGTTCTCATGTATCCAACGAGTAGAATACCATAGAGGGGGCGTCTAGGGCCTCTTATATAGAGCAAGGGGCGGCTAAGGTTAGGGCTAGGCGGGTAATGAAGCAACTTTGGCCATCCTAATTGTTGATGTATATGCCCTAAGGACCTAATTCTGGTCCGTCACTTGTACTACTTGACATTGATATTTATAGCATACTGGCATTGTCGTTATCATTATTTGTTTACATCTGCGAACATGTACTTATATGATAATGTCCCTGGAGACAGATTAGATCTGTGCTCAAACTATTGTCCCTAGTCAATGTACCTTAGTGGATATGGGATAGCTATGGTACTTGTAAGACTAGTATATGGGCTGGTTAGGCACGAGGTGCTAATGCAAGCATATGGGTATATCAGTGGTAAATATACTGGACCGACCCGCTGTGAGGCAATGACTTGGTGTCATGAGTTATCCTCACAAGTGATAGGAGATACATTGATCCCTTGACTTGAGGTCATTGGCCATTCTATGTGGTTAGGGATATGCTTTGATACAACCTAACACCTTGCCGTAGTTGGGAGGTAATAACGGTTGTCATTGGGCATGTCACGACCCATATGAGAAGGTCAATGCACATACACAGGATTTGCCCCTTCCTAAGGGAAGCATGATATCCATGGAGTTCCTCTATGGTTCTATGACTGAAAGTGTGTATGGCCATACCCAGGTTAGACCTGATTTAGTCATAGCCATGAGATTGGATAGAAACAAGTGGTGACACACTTGGCCAATCGGATATCAGTTCGGCAAAGAGACTGTAATGCATCTGTACCTGGTTGCGACGATGGGGATGTCGATGTCGATATCCATTCCGATGACTTGGGTAGTAGCGATGCACTGCTAGGTGCCACTCACTGCTTGTGATGACCTTAGGTCAGCACTGCCAACGTCAGAGGAACCTACAGGGTCGCACACCTTGATACTCGAATTCTCGTATTGATCGGGAAGTCTTATGATCGAGTTATTGGATAACTCGGATCAATTCTGGAGATTTCATCAGTGCCAATGGGCCTGATGAGATGGAAGAGATTTGTTGGAGCCAACTTCCATTTACGGCATATTAATCATGGTTAGCCCAATTTGACCTATGGTTAAATTGGATTGGATCCATGGGCTTGGTTAACATGCATAATGGACATTGGGCTGGGCCCATTGAAAAGTTGGGCTTAATGGGCTTAAGGAGAAGAAAAGAGATGGCGCATGCTTAACCCTAGTTAGACTAGGGTTAGCGCCTATACCTCATGTGAGTTTAATTAATCATGATAAAATAAGGGCTAATTAATTAATTAATTAGAGTCCTATTTTTGTGGGATTAAATGGGCTGATTTATTTGAATTAATAAGAGTCCTAATTGGATTAGGATTTAATTAATTAAATAAATAATTAGAGTCCTAATTGGATTAGGACTTGATTCAAAATTTAATTTGAACCTTGATCAAGTCGCCCACTTGAGTCCTAATTGGATTAGGACTGATCATGATTAATTAGAATCCTAATTAGATTAGGATTTAATTATTTAAACAATCAATTAGAGTCCTAATTGGATTAGGACTTGGTTAATTCCTAAAATAATTAAACTCCTAAATCCTCTCCTAGCCGCCCACTCAAATTGAATTGTGGCCACACACTCAACCGCCTTTTGCTCTATAAATAGAGCCATAGACGCCTCCCCTCATGATACTAATCTCTCCTTGAGGCGTGATCAAAATTGAGGGTGAGTTCTTGAGGGCGAGAGCAAGAGGCTAGTGGCACAATTTTTCCATCCAACCCTAGCCGCAACACACCTTCTTCCCTTCCTCTTGGCGTGAGGAACTTGGTGGTGTTTGGTGACTTCCTTCTCCTCATCTTCCTCTTGGCGCATACACCTTGGAGGTGGCACAAGGCTAGAGAAATAAGCACAAGACTTGGATCTTCTTCCCGAGGCTAGCACCGGGCGTGGAAGAAGAGAGCTCGAGGCATCCGTGTGTGTGAGACTGCAGAGGGCGCACGCTTGGGCGCGTACTACGACATCGGCCTCACCTAAATCAAGGTACTTTCTATCTCATCGTGTCGACTCTTTCGCATGCGATCTTCACTGGGTTTTTGGAACTGGCCTGTTTCGGGGGTATTCTTCTGCTGCGCAACGTGTTTGCATCTCTGAAAATTGTAAAATATCCCCGGGGTTTTCCAACAGTGGTATCAGAGCGACTTGCGAAACTCGAACGATGTTTTTCATGCTTTTCATATTTTTCATGCTCACATGCCATATTTCAATTTTCGAAAATTGCAAATTGCATGGCAAACATTTTTTCTAAAAGTAGGAAAAATTAGGGTTTCTTGTTTCTATAACCTTTTCAATCTCTTTTGGATTTTTGGGTTATTTTCTTGCTTGGTTTAAAGATCAAAGGCGCACGTGGTTTTGTCAAGTAGGACGGGCATTGTGTCTTCAGACTGGCTGGGTCTCTTGATCTGATAAAATTACCAGCCGAGAGGATCTTTGAAATCATCATGAAAATTAATTGCGAATAACTAAAAGATTTGTGAGAAGAAGATGAGAAAAAGAAACTGGTTTTATGAAAAAGTAAAATTTAAATTTTTTATGTTTTTCATGAGCATGTAGAATTGCATGAGTAATGCCTTGATTGTGCATGGTGTTGTGATCATTAGTCAAGCCTCTTTGCATACCTGTGATGTACTCTTGTGAGGCCTGCGTGCCACTTTTCTTTTTGCTTTTAATTAAGATGAAGATTAGGATGACGCACATCACCTGAAGATAGGCGCATGCTTGCTTGCTTGCGCACCTTGCATGGTGGCGCAAGAAGCACCCCTCCTTGATGGCCCTTACTTGGTGGCGCATCATCCTTGAAGGAAGCCCATGGCATTGGCCGAACCTATGAGGGTGCTTCTAGGGTTTCCCTAGAACTACCTCTAGGGTTTGAGAGCTAAATCATGGTGAGGAGGACCTTGGAGCCGAGCTTGAAGACCAAGATAGAAGTCGGCTAGGTTAGGTCTTTAGGGGCTTGAGTCCTAGGTCAAGAGTTGAACCTCTTCTGGCATGGGTTGGTTCAATGTCTTGAATAGGCTATGATCACATCATCCCTTTACTGCTTTTCACATCTGCTAAAGCATGCCTATGATGTTTTATTTTATGTTATCACTATAGGATTGCATGCTTGTAATGCTAGACATAAGATAAAACTGAATTAATGAGACCTCAAAACCCTCATTCAAATATCAAGTCTAGTAGCCTTCTGACGCGTAGCCCTCGTCAAACTATCGATCGATGGTGCTGTGCATTGTTTCCACCCTAGTGGACACACCCATCTATCTTTAGGAGGCGTGTGGTGACAATGTTTTCCCCAGTCCAGTTAAAATCCTGGACGCGCCTTTGCAAGGAATTCGTTGGACCTGGACATAACGGTCAGGATAGACTTGACTAGTTTTTCATATGTGATGGCCACATGATGGAACTCTGGAGGCAGCCTCAAGAAGTTAGGGTTTTGCGTTGTTACAGCCCAAGCTAGGCACAAAATGCTTGAACTGTCTTGAGAAGGGGAATTGCTAAGTTGCAATTGGCTGGCGCGCCTACCTTGAGATACATGCGTCACCTCGTGCAGTACATCCTGCCCTAGCGGGACGCGAGGCCGTGTGAGGAACAAGGATCCCATCTCACTAGGAAATCTTGAATTTCCCGATTGACTTTGTGGGTTGTCAATTCGATTAAAATAGTGGGAGCCATGATCATTTAAAAAAAGTCCAGTTTAAATGATTTGAAGTAGTGCTAATCTGTTTTTCTTGGCTGTTGTAGAAATGATGACTATGAACAATAGCAGATTGTCACTGCGATCTATCCTGGAAAAGGACAAGTTGGTTGGATCCAACTTGATGGATTGGTGTCGAACCTTGAGGGGTGACCTCAAGCTCGAAAGCTGTAAAAGGCATAACCAAAAAGAGGAGAGGAGAAGGGTTACAACTTCATCTTCAGGCTCTAGTATTTGCGTGGTTGAAGTCAATCTGTCTACTTCAAATACGTGGGTATTGGATACCGCATGTGGAGTGCATATTTGTACAAGTATGCAAGGGCTCAAATGAAGTAGGACAGTGCGACCAGGAGAGATTGACCTTCGGGTCGGTAATGGGGCACAGGTTGCTGCTGTAACTATAGGAGACTACACTCTCTCGCTACCGTCTGGACTTCAACTAGAACTGGAACATTGCTTCTATGCACCGTCGATTACTAAGAATATTATATCCATTCCTGCCCTGACGAGGAAAGGATTTTGTTTTGCGATAAAAGAGAACACATGTTCTTTTTCATTGGCAAACATATTCTATGCATCTGGTACACTATGCAATAGGTTGTATGTCTTGGACATGCAAAGTTCTGTGTGCAACGTGAATGCTAAGAGGATCAAGTTAAGTGGTTTAAATAATACTTATCTTTGGCATTGTCGTTTAGGGTACATCAACAAGAATCGCATCCAAAATCTCCATGCAAATGGATTCCTGGATTCAGATACCTTGGAGGAATTTGGCACATGCGAGCCTTGTTTGTTGGGCAAAATGACAAAGGCGCCATTCACCAAGCATGGTGAGAGGACCACAGGTTTGTTGGATCTAATACACAGTGATGTGTGTGGGCCATTCAACAAACAAGCTAGAGGTGGGTATGTCTACTTCATCACATTTACTAATGACTTCAGTAGATATGGTTATGTCTATTTGATGAGACATAAGTCTGAATCCTTGGAGAAATTTAAGGAGTTCAAGAATAAAGTGGAAAACCAGCTTGGACGATCCATTAAGGCTCTTCGGTCTGATCGAGGCAGAGAGTACTTGAGCTATGAGTTTGTTGACTATCTTAGAGAGTGTGGGATTCTTTCCCAACTCACTCCTCCTGGAACACCTCAATGGAATGGGGTGTTTGAGAGGAGAAATTGAACTTTGTTGGACATGGTTCGATCTATGATGAGTCACGCAACTCTACTTTCGTATTTGTGGGGTTTTGCATTACTTACAGCAATCAAGACACTGAATAACGTTCCATTAAAGAGTGTTCCTAAGACCCCACATGAGTTGTGGACTGGGAGACGCTCAATGCTATCATTTATGCAGATCTGGAGATGTGAGGCTTATGTCAAACGTCAGGATTCTAGCAAGCTAGAACTCAGATCTGATAAATGTGTGTTTGTGGGGTATCCTAAGGAAACCAAAGGATACTACTTCTTTAATCCCACCGAGAATAAAGTTTTTATTGCTAGGACTGCCGTATTTCTCGAGAAAGATTTTCTCTTGAAAGGCACCAGTGGGAGAAGCTTTGACTTGGATGAGGTCCAAGGTCAACCACAAGACACAGCAGGAGAGATGGAACCTGAACCACCTGCACCGGTTACTGGGCAACCAGAGGCTCAGACACAGGCCCCACGTAGGTCTGGGAGAATTCGTCGTGCACCTGAGAGGTATGGGTCGCTGCTGACCCAACACGACGGGATCTTCATCATTAAGGATAAACCCAGGACTTATGATGAAGCGGTCAGTGGATCGGACTCCGAGAAATGGCTTGAGGCCATGCGATCTGAGATGGATTCCATGTCAGCTAACCAAGTCTGTGATTTGGTTGAGCTGTTGGATAGGGTAAAACCCATAGGCTGTAAATGGGTCTTTAAGAAGAAGACAGACATGGATGGCAACATAGTTACCTATAAAGGTAGATTAGTGGCTAAAGGATTCAAGTAAGTCCACGGGGTGGATTATGATGAAACCTTCTCGCCAGTTGCCATGTTCAAATCCATTCGGATTCTACTTGCTATAGCTGCATATCACGACTATGAGATATGACAGATGGATGTGAAGACAGCTTTCCTTAATGGAATGCTGACTGAGGATGTGTATATGACACAACCTGATGGCTTCGTCCATCCTGCAGAGGCCAATAAGGTCTGCAGGCTAAAGAGATCCATCTATGGATTAAAGCAAGCACCTCGAAGTTAGAATCTTCGATTTGATGAAGCTGTGAGAGATTATGGCTTTATCAAAAGCGAAGATGACGCCTGTGTATACAGAAAATTCAGTGGGAGCTTGGTGATTTTTTTGGTCTTGTATGTCGATGACATACTGCTCATCGGGAACGACATCCCTAGTCTTCAAGCTGTGAAGACATGGTTAGGGAAGTGTTTTGAGATGAAGGACTTAGGGGAGGCTGCCTATATCCTAGGCGTGAGGATCTATAGGGATAGATCCAAGAAGCTCCTAGCCCTTAGTCAGAGTACATACATTGATAAGGTCCTAGAGAGGTTTAGCTTGGAACAATCCAAGAAAGGGTACATTCCAGTGAGACATGGCCTTACTCTCTCAAAGAGCCAGTGTCCCACCACACAGGCTGAGAGGGATGACATGAGTTGAGTGCCCTATGCTTCGGCAGTAGGATCGATCATGTATGCAATGTTGTGTACTAGACCAGATGTGGATTATGCTATGAGCATAACCAGCCGATACCAATCCAATCCTGGAGTACAGCACTGGGTGGCTGTAAAGAACATCCTAAAGTATCTGAGAAGAACTAAGGATTTGTTCTTGGTCTATGGGGGATAGGAAGAGCTCAATATGCAGGGCTACACTGATGCGTCTTTCCAGTCTGACCCTGACGACTTCAGATCGCAGGTCGGCTATGTGTTCAAGATAAATGGAGGCGCTGTATGCTGGAAGAGATTCAAGCAATCCACCATAGTTGATTCTACAATCGAAGCTGAGTATGTGGCCGCTTCTGAGGCAGCCAAAGAAGCCGTTTGGATTAGGAAGTTCATTTCTGAACTTCAGGTGGTTCCAAGTGCAGTGGATCCCATTGAAATCTATTGTGATAACAATGGAGCAATTGCACAAGCCAAGGAACCACGGTCTCATCAAAAATCCAAACACATACTCAGGAGATTTCACCTGATCAGAGAGATCATAGACAGAGGTGATGTCAAGATTAGCAGAGTTGACACAGAGAACAATCTAGCAGACCCATTGACCGAGGCTTTGGCGCAACAGAAGCATGATGGTCACGCTAGAGATATGGAGTTAAGATTTCTCAACATCTAGGTCTTAGTGCAAGTGGGAGATTGTTGGTGTATATACCCTGAGGACCTAATTTTGGTCCGTTACTTGTACTACTTGACATTAATTTTTATATCATACGGGCATTGTCGTTATCATTATTTGTTTACATCTGCGAACATGTACTTATATGATAATGTCCTTGGAGACAGATTAGATCTGTGCTCAAACTATTGCCCCTAGTCAATGTACCTTAGTGGATATGGGACAGCTATGGTACTTGTAAGACTAGTATATGGGCTGGTTAGGCACGAGGTGCTAACGCAGGCATATGGGCATATCAGTGGTAGATATACTGGACCGACCCGCTGTGAGGCAATGACTTGGTGTTATGAGTTATCCTCACAAGTGATAGGAGATGCATTGATCCCTTGACTTGAGGTCATTGGCCATTCTATGTGGTTAGGGATATGCTTTGATACAACCTAACACCTTGCCATAGTTGGGAGGTAATAACAGTTGTCATTGGGCATGTCACGACCCATATGAGAAGGTCAATGCACAGACATAGGATTTAACCCTTCCTAAGGGAAGCACGATATCCATGGAGCTCTTCTATGGTTCTATGACTGAAAGTGTATGGCCATACCCAGGTTAGACCTGATTTAGTCATAGCCATAAGATTGGATAAAAACAAGTGGTGACACACTTGGCCAATCAGATATCAGTTCGGCAAAGAGACTGTAATGCATCTGTACCTGGTTGCGATGATGGGGATGTCGATGTCGATATCCATTCCGATGACTTGGGTAGCAGCGATGCACTGCTAGGTGCCACTCACTGCTTGTGATGACCTTAGGTCAGCACTGCCAACGTCAGAGGAACCTACAGGGTCGTACACCTTGATACTCGAATTCTCGTATTGATCGGGAAGCCTTATGATCGAGTTATTGGATAACTCGGATCAATTCTGGAGATTTCATCAGTGCTAATGGGTCTGATGACATGGAAGAGATTTGTTGGAGCCAGCTTCCATTTACGCCATATTAACCATGGTTAGCCCAATTTGACCTATGGTTAAATTGGATTGGATCCATGGGCTTGGTTAACATGCATAATGGACATTGGGCTGGGCCCATTGAAAAGTTGGGCTTAATGGGCTTAAGGAAAAGAAAAGAGATGGCGCATGCTTAACCCTAGTTAGACTAGGGTTAGCGCCTATACCTCATGTGAGTTTAATTAATCATGATAAAATAGGGGCTAATTAATTAATTAATTAGAGTCCTATTTTTGTGGGATTAAATGGGCTGATTTATTTGAATTAATAAGAGTCCTAATTGGATTAGGATTTAATTAATTAAATAAATAATTAGAGTCCTAATTGGATTAGGACTTGATTCAAAATTTAATTTGAACCTTGATCAAGTCGCCCACTTGAGTCCTAATTGGATTAGGACTGATCATGATTAATTAGAATCTTAATTAGATTAGGATTTAATTATTTAAACAATTAATTAGAGTCCTAATTGGATTAGGACTTGGTTAATTCCCAAGATAATTAAACTCCTAAATCCTCTCCTAGCCGCCCACTCAAATTGAATTGTGGCCACACACTCAACCGCCTCTTGCTCTATAAATAGAGCCATAGACGCCTCCCCTCATGATACTAATCTCTCCTTGAGGCGTGATCAAAATTGAGGGAGAGTTCTTGAGGGCGAGAGCAAGAGGCTAGTGGCGCAATTCTTCCATCCAACCCTAGCCGCAACACACCTTCTTCCCTTCCTCTTGGCGTGAGGAACTTGGTGGTGTTTGGCGACTTCCTTCTCCTCATCTTCCTCTTGGCGCATACACCTTGGAGGTGGCGCAAGGCTAGAGGAATAAGCACAAGGCTTGGATCTTCATCCCGAGGCTAGCACCGGGCATGGAAGAAGAGAGCTCGAGGCATCCGTGTGTGTGAGACTGCAGAGGGCGCACGCTTGGGCGCCTACTACGACATCGGTCTCACCTAAAGGAAGGTACTTTCTATTTCATCGTGTCGACTCTTTTGCATGTGATCTTCACTGGGTTTTTGGGACTGGCCTGTTTTGGGGGTATTCTTCCGCTGCGCAACGTGTTTGCATCTCTGAAAATTTATAAAATATCCCCGGGGTTTCCCAACACTAATCCCATTATACCCCTTAGGCGCCAATGGGGTTGGATCTCTCCCCATTATACCCCTTAAGCGCCAATGGGGTTGTTATTGGGCCTCATTGGGTAATGAGCAAGCCCAAACCTCGTTGAATGGTTGATTAAGCAATTGGATCCAATCCAATGCAACCCAAATCCAAATATGACCTAACCATGGTCAAATTCGGGTCAACCTGCCAAAAATGAAGTTTGGCTCCAATAACATTCTTCCATCTCATCAGGCCTATCGACGCTGATGAAATCTCCCAAATAGATCCGAGTCATCGAATACTCGATCATAAGGCTTCCCGATCAATACGAGAACTCGAGTATCAAGGTGTGCGACCCTGTAGGTTCCTCTGACATTGGCAATGCTGACTTAAGGTCACCACAAGCAGTGAGTGGCACCTAGCAGTGCATCGCTGCTACCCATGTCATCGGAATGGATATCGACATCGACATCCCCATCATCGCAATCAGGTACAGATGCATTACAGTCTCTTTGCCGAACTGATATCCGATTGGACAAGTGTGTCACCACTTATTTTTATCCAATCTCATGGTTGTGACTAAATCAGGTCTCACCTGGGTATGGCCATACACTTTCAGTCATAGAACCATAGAGGAGCTCCATAGATATCATGCTTCCCTTAGGAAGGGGCAAATCCTATGTCTGTCTATTGACCTTCTCCTATGGGTCGTGACATGCTCAATGACAACCGTTATTACCCCCAAACTACGATGAGGTGTTAGGTTGTATCAAAACATGTCCCTAACCATATAGAATGGCCAATGACCTCAAGTCAAGGGATCAATGCATCTCCTATCACTTGTGAGGATAACTCATGACACTAAGTCATTGCCTTACAGCGGTTTGGTCCAGTATATCCACCACTGATATACCCATATGTCTGCGTTAGCACCTCGTGCCTAACCAGCCCATATACCAGTCTCACAAGTACCAGAGTTGTCTCATATCCACTCTGGTACATCGACTGGGGACTACCATTTGAGCATAGATCCAATTTGTCTCCAGGGACATTACCATGTAAGTACACAGTCGCAGATGTAGACAAACATTGATAATGACAATGCCAGAATAATATATAAAATATCAATGTCAAGTAGTATAATAATGGACCAAGACTAGGTCCTAGGGCATATACACCAACAAGCCGTGCATGAGCTGACTAGCCCAAACTCTGACGAGATGTTCACGGGCATGGCCGTGCATCCATGCACGGCCGTGAAGAGTAAGTTTTCCAGTCACGGAGCCATGCACAGGCATGCCGTGCATCCATGCACGGCCGTGTACCGTCCCGTGTAGTTTCGATAGGTGTCTGATTTTTCACCCATAACTTTCTATTTTGGAAGCAGAATTGAACGAAATTTTTAGGGAGACCTTCCTAACTTACACACGAACGTTTTGGGATTGGAATTATCGGATTTGATCAAGCGGTTGAGGAGAACGAAGCGAAACGGTGACAACCTAGGGTTTGGGACGATTTTCTGGGTGACAACACTGTTCCGGTGTGATTTCTCCACCATTCTGACGCGGATCTTCATGTTGGACCTTCTTCTATCAAGGATCTACCCTTCCATTTGGTTTGATTTCATTTGCATGAGAGATTTGATGTGTTTCACAATGTATACGATAGCTTAACTCTATTTTTGGGGTTTGGGCATAGCCCACTATATGAAAGTTGAATATTATGACTTGATCTATATATTTTTCCACTTATCTTTGTTCTTATTAATGCCTAGGAAGTTTTCACTCATGTTTATGTACTGGCCACATGTATGCATGTCTTAGATGCTGTGGGAAGGATTGAGAGGTGAACCACAGTCATCGGAATCCCTTAGACTGGACTGGTGATTTCGTTTGGTGAGAGCACTCGAAATCACTCGAGGAACCCTATTCCTTCACAGAACCCATTGGGTCCGCTTAACCTGGTAAGCCATGAGAGTAGGAGACTTGGGTTAAGTCGGATACCGGACCGTGTCCTGAGAGGGAGCGTGTCTGTACCTTAGGAAGGATTACCTTAAGAACTTAGATAAAACTCGATTAGAACATAAAGCCTTAATATTTCTTCATGTTTCAGTGCGGTGAAACCCGATACCCCGATTCTCTCTCATAGACTTAAAACCCCGATTGTTTTGCTCTCTGCTCTGCTTGATTTTAATTTGATTTTAGTTTGCTTTAGTTTAATCTCTTGCACTAGGATATTAGCCATTTCTCCATTAATCATTAACCTAGCTATTAGTTGACAGATTAGTTAATACTTGACCCCTAGTCTTCGTGGGATCGATACTTATTGTATTACGCGATAGATCGTGCACTTGCAGTAGCAGCCGTCGAGACCCTATCAGCAAGCAAGGTTTGAGCCTTATGTATTTTGATGCATCGTATTTACATAGTATTTTTACTAGATGCATAATCTTTCTTGTTTCAAGCATATTTTCATTAAAATTAGACTTAGAATCATTGTTTACTCGGAATCTTCACCTCTATTGGGTTTTGGCATATTTCTAGGAAAAACGACCAAATTTCGATGGTTTTTGAATGATTTAAGTATATGAACAAGATCCAAACATCAAAAAGGAATTACCCATCAAATTTCAAGCAAAATTGGAGCTAAGGCGAAATTACGGCCCTACCGTAATTTTCATTACGGCTGTAATATTATTGGAAAAATTAGGAGTTCACAGAAAGAACCACAGCACTGCCATGGTTATTTTCCCGGCCATGGTTTCCTAGAAAATTTACACAGAAATAATTATGGTACTGCCGTAATATTTTTACGGGCAGTAATTGTTCTAGCAAAATTCACAGAAGAAATTACGGCACTGTCATAATAAATTCCACGGCCGTAACTCTTAAATAAATAGTCGTGTTTGCCCGAGTCTTCCGCGAGTTACTGTAGCCGAGATTTGCGAAGCCAAATTAGGAGGATTTAGGGCACAATTTCGAGATCTGAAAGAAGGGGAGTGTTCTATAAATCAAGGAGGAGATTTCAAGCCAAGTATCCCGAATTTTAATCAACAACAAGGAGAGAAATCGAGAGAGGCGCCGCTGCTTTAGTGTTCATCATCGAGAATCAACCAGACCATCTCCAGCTACCAAATCTTTAGGGAAGGTGCGCCTTGTGAAGGAGAAGACACACATAAAGTTTTAGATTAGAAGGAGTTCGATTGGAGGAGAAATTATTAGAAATAGTTCTTCACAGAAATCACGAGCTGTGAAATATTTCACACCCCTGTGAATATCAGTAAACCATTTTTTTCCTTTTTTTGAATTTTGATTTTTTAAAAAAAATGAATTATTATTGTATTTCTTTAATCATGATAGCATAAAAACCTTTTTGGGACAGAGAGAGTAATCCTTCCTAATTTTTGTAATGACTAGATAACTTTTATTTTGTCATAGAATGATAATTTTGCTTTTGTGATTGTTGATCTTTATATTTCTAGTCTCAAAATTATTAGTATGTCATAGAATTTGTGATATGGACCAAGAGGTGTTTTACAAATTCAGAACCCTCAAATTGTGTTTTTAAGAACTTAGGCTATGAGAACATATTTGTTCTAGAAACTCTAATTTTTGAAGCATATGTACATGTTAGTATTTTTATCTAGGAATTTTATTGATTTAGACATGATAATATGATCGAGAGGTGATTTTTTTGTTGGAAACCCTTATGTAAAACCTATAAAATTAAGATATGAGAGTATTTAATTTTACTTAAGATTTTGACTTTAGAAGTTAAATCTATGAGAGTAAATTTAATGATTTAGTCTGATAAACTTTTATTCAACACTGAGTAGTAAGTCACGGGAGTGAAAACTAGTTCAGTGTAAATTGTTCATCTGTGAGGAGGCAATTTCTTTACAAGTAAGGAGGATGAAACCTTAGTCCCAACTTTCTCTCTGAAATTTACAACAATTTTCGATTGTTTGCCTTTGACCGATTCCATCGTATATTGTCTGCTTAGCTAGTGAGAACTTAATTATTTGGTACTTAGCATATAGGTATTTGTGGGTTCGATATCTTTTATTACTTCAACGTATCCGTGCACTTGCGGACACATCAACTTCTAATGCACACTCACTTTATGAAAGTAGACACTCATCACGGGTAATTTTTTTTTTTAACTAGAAATCTTGCACCGAGATAGGCAGGAGTTCTTTCGAAGGTCCCAAGCCCTAATCTATAGTGAAGATGGACTTCAGTAATGCTCACTCTCTTTATAAAAGTAGGCACTCGTCACTCACTTTTTTTTAACTAGAAATCTTGCACTCATCACGGGCAATTTTTTTTAACGCTGATCGCCCTCGGCTATGATGATATTGTCGCCCATGCGACGATCCTTGCCTCAGCGCACATCTGCAATCAACTACTATGAGTTGTCGAGATCTAATGTGTCTGGGGATAACCATATCAATTCCCACTAAAGTCATAAACACCACTGTCCCAATGCAACTGAGTGTGCTGGTCACCAAGATATCCTGCTCTGACTGGTGATCTCAACTGGAGTCAAGTTTTGCAAGGCACTAAATCCATTCCGCTTGTGTAGATGAGAGCCGATGTGTCATGATGGAGTAAGTGTTGGAGATGTTGTCTGCCTCCACCACAAAATCGCTATGGAGGAGGATGATGCACCCTATACGAAGATTGTACCTAGCGATTATCTCCTGCTCATGAGCTATGTAGTGCTGCTCTATCAACCTCAATCTCTAACTCAATAATGCAATGGTGTGCCTGATATCACGCGTTTATATAGCACATTACGGCTTAGTTTTGTTATTGTTATAGGATTGAAATTATAAGTTTTATCCCATTTATTGGCTCAAAAGCTTTATATTGCTCGGAATCTTCACTTTTTTTTATTTTATTGAAATGCAGAAAATATTGATGAAATCCAATGGAAATTGGAGAAACCGAAGACATGGGGTAATTCTTTATGAAGAATTATAGCCACATGTCAAATTTCGGACGAAATGGAGCACAAACGAGAGTTCACAGCCATACCTGTGCATCTATTCACGGTATCCTGAGTTCCTAGACTTTACTGAGATGTTCACAGGCATACCCATGCATCCATGCACAGCCATGAAGATTTCGGTTTCACTTACAAGACTTTGCCAAAATGTTCACAGGCATGCCCGTGCATCCATGCACGGTTGTGAAGATTTTGGTAATGTATTTCCAGACTTGTGATGTTGGAACCTTGTGATGTTTAATAAAGTACTTTGTTTGGTTTTCTAATGTTTTTATTCAATCCTAGTTGCAAATATTTCATAATGTTTTTATTCAATCCGAGTTGCAAATATTTCATATTATTGCATTGGCCCTGCATTCATATGTTTTAAACGTTGTGGGATGAACTAAGAGGTGAACCATAACGTCGAAACCCTTAGGATTGGACTTGTATTTTTTACCACGAAAGTAGGTCGAAACTACTCGAGGAATAAATAATTCTCCACAAAACTCATTGGATCTACTTAACCTAGTAAGCCACGAAAGTAGGAGACTTGGGTTAAGCCAGATACCGGACGATCTGTACTCTAGGGAGAATTTTCTTAAAGAACATAGATTACTCAAACTAAGACTTTTATAAGCATCATTTTTTTCATATTCTTTAGTGTGGTGAAACCCATTGCCTTGCTTTTCTCTCAAGAATTTCTCATCTCTTAGTCATCTGACTTGGTTTAGTTTTAGTTCTTGCACTAGATTAATCAACCTTTCATCACTATTTGATTGCATAGCTAATAATTAATTGATTAATTAGTACTTAACTCCCTAGTCCTTATGGGATTCGATACTTTTATTACGTAATAGAACTGTACACTTGCGGTACGCCTATCAAGTTTTTGATGCCATTGAGGGGGGACCCTAGTGACTCTTTTGTCAGCTTTTGCACTTCCTTTAGTTTTATTCTGTTGATTAGTTATTTAGTTTCTTATCTTGCTATTTGCTTTCTTGCCTTGTATTTCATTTTAGTGTTTTCAACACCTTAGGTGTCTTTGCCCACCCCTCATTTATTGTAGTTGTTTTGTCCTTCCCACTGAATTGTTATATGAATACCTGCATGATAGACTTAGGAATCTCGATTCTGTTTGGATGTTTGAATTGGTTACAATTTACATACAGACTTTTTGTTGGATGGTATTGCAGATCTTAATTAAATCTTATTGTTACTTATACAATTCTGATGAGTATGCATATTGACTTAATGACCACTTATTAACCACCTATTGTACATAGCTTCTCTACTTCTTGCCTTCATATTTCATATTCACCTTGTGCATTATTTCATGAGAATCAGAAAAATATGATAGTGGTACTAAAGTATTGGTGTCCACGATACTATACTTGGCACTGGTCTCAGCATGTTGACAAAAAATGGGCAATGGTACCAAAACAACAATGTGCGAAACACATCATCTAGTTTGGCACTACCCTATGACTACAAAATAAGAACAACAGTGGTACCGAAGTCATGATTCTCCATATCTACTTGGCACTATTCTTATTCTAAAAAAAAGAGAGCCAAATGCTCAAATTTATGTGACTCCAATACTATTCCGATGCTATTTTCTCATGACTCAATGCACAATTACATTTTTTTTTATGAAAACTTGATATCATATAGCTTAATATGAGGTGTGTTACACATGCTTTTGATTTCACTTTTGCATACTCCAAGGGATTGTATTTGTGACATTAGATTTAATTTCTCTTTAGTATTATACCATAACATAGAACTTTGTGTTGCTAAACTGTAACCTTGACATATTATGTTTATTTGATTGAGATTTCCTATTTATTTTATTACTGTGTTCTAAAACAATTCAGTTGCTTGAGGACAAGTAAAATTCTAAGTCCGATGTATTTGATATCACGCATTTATATAGCACATTGTGGCTTAGTTTTGTTATTATTCTAGGAATGAAATTATAAGTTTTATCCCATTTATTCGCTCAAAAGCTTTATATTGCTCGGAATCTTCACTTTTCTTTGATTTTATTGAAATGCAGAATATATTGATGAAATTCGATGGAAATTGGAGAAACAGAAGACATGGGGTAATTCTTTATGATGAATTATAGCCACGCGTCAAATTTCAGATGAAACGAAGCACAAATGGGAGTTTATGGCCATGCATGTGCATCTATTCATGGTCGTGCATCATCTTGAGTTCCCAGACTTTGTCGAGATGTTCACAGGCATACTCGTGCATCCATGCATGACCGTGAAGATTTCAGTTTCACTTTCCAGACTTTGCCGAAATGTTCATAGGCATGCCCGTGCATCCATGCATGACCGTGAAGATTTCGGTTTCACTTTCCAGACTTTGCCGAAATGTTCACAGGCATGCCCGTGCATCCATGCATAGCCATGAAGATTTCGGTAATGTATTTCCAGACTTCGCCGATAGCTTCACGGGCACACCCATGCATCTATACACGGCCTTGAAGATGTCCGCCATTCACAATACCCATTCAGTTTTTTGTCTGATTCTTGCTATTCTTGAAGCAGAATTTGAGGAAAATTGAAGGGGACTTTCCTAACTCAGCCACAGACAATTTGGGATGGTGATCGTGCAGTTTGGTGAGGGTAATCGATGGGATTTTGGCGAGAGGCAACGACTAGGGTTCAGGCGACTGAAACGACTTCGGGAGGCTATTCTTCATTGATTTCTTCCCCATTTCGACACTAAAGATCACGATCCATCCTCCCCTCTTGTAGATATAGTCTTTCTCCTAGTTTGCATTGATTTTCTATGAGAGATTTGATGTATTTCATGATATATGTTATAACATAGCGTATTTGGGGTTTGGGCATAGCCCGCTGTAAGGATGTAGGAACCTTGTGATGTTTAATTAAGTACTTTGTTTGGTTTTCTAATATTTTTATTCAATCCTAGATGCAAATATTTCATATTCTTGCATTGGCCCTGCATTCATATGTTTTTTTTTTCAATCCTAGTCTACATTCATATTCTTAACCTAGTAAGCCACGAAAGTAAGAGACTTGGGTTAAGCTAGATACCAGATCATAGCCTGAGAAGGGATGATTTGTACTCTAGGGAGAATTTCCTTAAAGAGCATAGATGACTCAAACTAAGACTTTTATAAGTATCGTTTTTTCCATCTTCTTTAGTGTGGTGAAACCCATTGCCCTACTTTTCTCTCAAGAATTTCTCGTCTCTTAGTCATCTCGCTTGGTTTAGTTTCAGTTCTTGCACTAGATTAATCAACCTTTCATCACTATTTGATTGCCTAGCTAACAATTGATTGATTAGTTAGTGCTTGACTCCCTAGTCCCTGTGGGATTTGATACTTTTATTATGTGATAGAATCATGCACTTGCGGTACGCCTATCAGTGTCTCTTCTGTAGAAAGACTCCCTCGCCCAAATCTAAGGTATCAGATTGGATTTTGAATGAGCGACCGAAATCCTGCATTTGAAGAAACAGCCCAGTGGCGATTTCTTAGTCTCTGCTAGCACAATTTGACAGTCTTATCCTTTATGCTGGAAGTCCTTCCTCAAAAGGTTTGGAGCTATGCTCCTGAAGTCATCTTGCTAGAACATCCTCAAGTTCCTCTCACTGAGGAAGGATCTAAGCTTTGAGGGCCTAGATGAGATTGGCTGCTCGACAATGGTTGTCCTCTCCTGTGGATCTGCCTAGCTACTGCCATGATCATCATGACTGAGGTACTAGATCATCAAATTAGTAATGGACCAACTCTCCCTCTGGTATTGCTGGTCTCTTAGTGGATGAACAACTGTCATCAGGTATATTGAGTGCTCTTGCATCGTGGTAATACATCAATCACAAAGCTGAATTTGAAGACTAACCCCATCATGTCTACTATATGTGTCAATATCAAAATCATCTAGAGAGGCATATCGGCACAAAGATCAGGCTCCCTAGTGTGATCCTCCACTCTATAATGTCGTACCAGACGCATGTCATCTCTGAAGTATCCAAGGTACTGTCACGGGCTCACAATGTCTCTGCTACATGATCATGTCCAATGCCAAATGCTAGAAGCAGTGTCTAAAGCTGTTATCTAGTAAGATAGTGACACTGAAGATGGATCTAGAGTGTTGGGTGGACTTTGCTGCTATCAGTCCCGCCAACTGTGTCCTGAGCTCTTGCTCCAAAGAATAGCTGAGATAAATAGGCCAAAAGTGAGGAGAGGCTCCTGAAACTGTCTTGATGTGATGATCAATCATATATAAATGAGATGGTCTCCTAAGCAATCTGGGTGTAAGATCATCTCTAAACTCTTAGAGATGCATCTTCTCTTCATCCTGAACATCTTATTGACTTCCCACCTGGTGAGTTCTCATCCAAGTGGCCAGAGAAGTCAACTCACCCTGATGTTTGCCCATTTGCTGTTGGGAATCCCCGGGCTATAAGAAAACGAAAACAGTGGAAGCGAGCCCGAAACGAGATTTCTAATTCAACAAGGATCGACTTACAAAGAATACAAAGGGATGTGATAGGGGCAATACCTTATCAAGCAACTTTTAGAAGCGGCCAATGATGAAGACGCGCAAGGGCCCATCCTCTACAATCGCGCACACACGGACTCCTCGAATCCTCTCCAATCTCCGCGCTGGGTGCTAGCCCCGGAAGATGAGATCCACGCCTCTAGCCTTCTCAACTTGCGCCACTGCCAAGGAGAAGAAGGGATGTTGGCGACAAGGAGTGGGTAGCACTGCCACTTGTCCCAACCTTTGATGCCGAAAAACTTTTATTGTCGTCACCTCCTAGACCCTCATGCCAAGGAGCAGAGGGGAGGCGACAACTAGAGACAAAAGAAGAGTCTGGTACAAAAGAATCTCCCAGGTGGGCCTCTCTATTTATAATAGCAGAACCAGATGCACACTGGAGATACTTCCCATGCGGGATAAAGAGCATAGGCGCCTACACACAATTACGCGTCATGGGTTCGAATCCCCGCATACGCAATTAATTGTAAATGCGCCAAGCATAGGCGCCTACTCACAATTAAGCGTCATGGGTTCGAATCCCCGCAGACATAATTAATTGTAAATTGCGCCCAAGCTTATTAATTAGCCAAGAGAAGAATTCTCCTGCCAACCAATAAAATATCATCTCCTCTATAAAAGTCTCAATGCATCAGTTCCCCAAAAAGATCCGAATCACACAATGATTCGATCAGAGACTAAACGATCAGTATGAGAACTCGAGTGTCAAGGTGTGCGACCCTGTAGGTTCTTCAGACGTTGGCAGTGATGACTAAATCATCACAAGCAATGAGTGGCACCTAGCAGTACATCATTGCTACCCAAGTCATCAGAATAGTGTCATCATCGACATCCCCTAAAACTGCGACAAAGTACAAGTGCAGCCTTGTCCTTTTGCCAACTGATGTCCAGATTAGGCAAGTGTGTCATACTTGTTAATCCTAATAATATGGCATGACTAAATCAGGTTCTCACCTGGGTATGGTCATACACTTTCAGTCATCCATATAAGGCGCCATGGACAATCAAGCTTCCCCGCAAGGAAGGGGCAAATCCTTTATTGGCACATTGAATCTCTCATACGGCTTATGACATACCCAATGACAACCGTTATGACTTCCCTTTTACGGCGAAGCGTTAGGTTGCATCAAAGTACATCAATCACTATATAGAGATACCAATGTCCTCAAGTCTAGGACAAGCGCAACTCTGTCACTGTGATATTCATCTTGTGACACTGAGATGAATCCTCACGGCGGGTCGATCCAGTATATCTCCCTTGATATACCCATATGCCTGCGTTAGCAACCCGTGCTCAACCAGCGCATATACCGGTCTCAAGTGAATCATAGCTGTCCCATATCCACTATGATTCTCGACCAGGGATAAACATAGAGACTAGATAAAATCTATCTATTAGGGACATTGTACATGCAAATGTACATATGCGCAGATGTACAAACTTGCATGACAACGACAATGCCAAGATAACTTATCTATCAACTAGATGTGATACACATATCCCAATGGACCATCCTGAGGTCCTAGGGCATAAACACTAACATTTACAAGGTGGCTGCTGAGGTAGCACCGCCTTGCACTCCTACACAACTCACAAAGCATGGATACCGATCATCCATAATCTGTACTCTGCCAAGATGAGGTACCACTACTGCCCTCATCTTTCTCAATAACTCCGATCCAATAATCACGTCATAATCATCAAGCTGCATGACGTGCACATAATGTGTACCAATCCAATCGCCAAAGATGATTAAGACTATTGGGGTATGCCCTTAAGGCTAATGTTTGAGGCCTTGGGATTGTATTAGTATCATGTAATAAACTCTTAAGTTTATAAAGGCATGGTTATTATTCAGGTTGTTACCTTGTCTGCTGTAATAAGTGTACTTCTGAATAATGTCTCAAAGCTGTTCAGCTAGGCTGACAGGCTATATGTCCTTAGTCGAGATATCTTGGTGAACATGAGACAGCCTTGATATGATTGAGACTAATATGAGTGCTAATCTTATAGGATGCTTCGAGCATGGAATAAGATGTAGACTCATGGGTACATTGGATGTACTGGACAGACCCTACTGGGATATTCCATTGCTTGTCACAATGTAAATAATCCTTGTAAGCAGCAAGTGGCACATGTCCTTTGACTTGAGATCACTTGTGTTTCTAAATGATGATTGTCATTGTCTTGAGGTAGTTCAATATCATTTGAAACATAATGATTATAGACTATCTTGGATGGTGAGCTTGAATCAGGTTAGGACACTAGTGATAGACATAGGATTGCCGTCTCCTTGTTTAAGGAGTGTGATGTTCTAAAGGGCCCCCTTATGAGATGATTGAGATAGTGTATGGCCATACCCAGATGACTATGTGCATCTGATCTAATCATGCTCATCGTATTGGAGTTACAGGCTTGACATGCTTGTCCAATAAGAACATCCAGTGGTAAAGGACATATGTATGCCTTGTGAATTGAGTCACACTTGTGCTATGGTTTGGGAGTAGTCTTGGAAGACTCTTTCCTTTATATCGGGAGACAGTGATGTGTTGCTAGATACCCCTCACTGATCGTGATAACGTAAGTTATCGTTACCGACATTTAGAGGAAACCCTCAGGGTCGCACAATTTGGTGATATGGCTTACTTAAGTCAGATCGTATGGACTGGATTCTTTGAGTTCAGATTAAAGGGATTTAATCTCTGATTGTAAGTAAGATCTGGTCTGATCATGTTTGATTGATTAGGGCTTGAGATCGGTAAGCTTCGATCGAGAGAGGTGATGCTAGATCGGAGAGATCAGGGGCATCAGGAGATGAACGGTTAGATCATAAGCCTTGGGGTTCGATTTGGTCTAGACCAAGTGGCTTGAGCTATTTCGGTTTGGTTTGATGAACCAAAGCCGATTTGACATTTTGGATTGAACCGGTTCACAAATATGAACGCTTGGTTCAATGCCAAAATGCGTTTTGGGTTGGCTTGAACGCATGACTTGATTGACTTCCATTTATGGAAAGTCATCAAGGGCCGGTTTTGCTTCAATGCCAAAACGCTTATGCGTTGAGCTCCTCACTTCAACGCCTTGATTCTTTTCGAGGTGTGGTTGACGAAGGTGTGGAGTAGACATCCAAGAGAAGCTCTCGGCCGAACGGATTCATCTCATCAAACCCTTTCCATTCGACAAGATAAGGCTTGGGTGTCTTGCTAGCACAAGAGATCTCAAGGAAGTGAGCATCTTCATCTTGTGTGTGGACTTGTGGAGGAGACCTAATTTGATCTCTTCTTCCAAGCCGAATTCCAAGCTTATGGCGTTGGTATGATTTCTCATAACTTAAGTTGATCATATAGTTTCATATGCGATTTTGAAACCCTATTTTCCGCCATGCATGCTAGATGCGCATGATTAGGGTTTCCCCCCCCCCCTTTATCTTAGGGGTCACTTCAATTGGTATCAGAGCTAGGCTCTTGATATGATCTATATGATTGCTTTGAAGTGTTTGTGATCCATACATATTGCGCTTACTTGATGCATGCTTTGTTTACATGAAGTTTGCGCTTGTATCATGCTAACATGAAGTTTGCGCTTGTATCATGCTAACATGTAGTTTGCGCTTGTATCATGGCTTTGATGAAGTATGCGCTCCCCCAAGAAGGGGACCCCCTAAAGTTTGCGCTCCCCCTTGAAGGGGACCCCCTTAGATCTAAGGGTTATCAACATGCTAGAAGATATATCTTATGGATGTTCTAGATGTTTGCGCATGTCAAAATGTTTTCTAAAACTTACATCTTGCGCGCATGATTAGATCTAAGGTGCCACTTCATTAAATCCTTAGATGGGTTGATGGGGTTGAAAGCATCTTCTAGGTTAGATCCAACTAGTCTGATCAGACCATCTGACAGCCTAGATGGGTTGACCAGATAGCACCTGTGCGCAAGCACGAGGTGGCTATAGGTCGACTGCATCCAAGGCGTGTAGCGAGGTCTGGTTGAGACAACTACTGAACACACATGAGTTAGGCCCGGGGTCACACCCGCTTGCCAAAACTCATGAGGGTGGTTCAGCCCTTGGCGCATGCATGGTTGACCATCAGGTCAACTCGGGTCAGTTAGGACTCGGTGCATGCAGGGGCAAAGGATCTAACTAGATGGATGAGTGGATCCCTATCAATGGACCATTGTAAGGTTGTAGGGCACATAAGGAAATTAAAATTGATGCCATGGGGTTTTTCAAAAATTTAATTTCTTGATTGGATCACATGATGATTTGATGCCATGATGCTTGTCTATTTAGTCTTATGTGGGTTGCCCTATTGTGTGCTGTGCTGGGGCCTGCGTGCCTGGTAAATTATAAGTTAATTTTATTGTGATCTGCGAATCACTTTTTCATTAATTTATTGTATAATTGACCTGCGAGTCAACCTTGTCTAGATAGATCAAATGTACTTTGATTAGACAAGAGTACAAATGCACACATCCCAAAGGGGCATTCAGCTGGTGGCGCACCTGAGGTGCTCTTGGCGCTAGGGCCCTAGGTTGGACCAGATGAGATGCCAAGGAGCTCAAGTGAAGACTTAAGTAAAATTAAGGTCTTACTAGGGTTCATGGGCTTTTACCACATAAGATCATGCTTTCTACTTATTGCTAATAATTAGAATTGCATGTTTAAGTTTATCTTCTACTATAGCCATAGGATATGCCTGATAGTAAGAAGATAAAAGACCGTTAAAATCCAACGCTAATATATCAAGCTCGATAAAGCCTTCTGACGCGAAACCTCACCTTTCTGATTATCGTTGGAGCCGTGTTGAACCCACTCAGTGGGCACGTCCATCTATCTTCAGACGGTGCTGGATTTCACCTGCGTGTTACAGAGTAGGGATTTATCACTGCTCGTTGCTCAGCATAACACGTGGTGGTCCAAGGAGTAGGTCGGGTCAGCTTGACCATGTAGGCTACATATGTGGCGCATATGGTAGCGCATGGAGGCAGCCATCTCTGGGATCAGAGACTGTGTTGTACCAACTCAGTTGGCACAGTCTGCTGGATTGCCAAGATGAAGGGGAATCGCACGGGTTGGCGATTGGCTGGGACAGCCTACCAGAAATTAGTGCTTGTCATCTCTGTGCATCTTATCTCGCCTGAGCGGGACGCGGAGACCAAGTATGAAATTTGGATCCCATCTCACTAAAAGAGTGATACTCTTTCGGACTGTTTACTGGATTTTTCAGTCAGACAAAATAGTGAGAAAAGAATCTTTCTTAAGTCCTGGATTGATTCTAAACATTGATACTGACCTTGCTGTTCTTGCTTGTTGTAGATTCCTGCAGCAACGAACACCATGAGCTTCAATGTGCGATCCCTACTGGAAAGGGAGAAGTTTGCTGGGCCGAACTTCTCTGACTGGTTCGGACACCTTAAGATCGTTCTTAAGGCAGAGAGGAAACTGTATGTCCTCGAGACGGCGATACCGCCGCAGCCCGCTCCGAACGCCGCAAGGGCGGTTCGGGATGCCTATGAAAAGCACGTCAATGATAGCATTGATGTCGCTTGCCTGATGCTAGCGTCTATGACGCCACCGCTGCAGCGTCAGCATGAGGATATGTTGGCTATAGAAATTATAGCGAACCTCAAGATGTTGTATGCTGCACAGGCGAGGACAGAACGCTATAATCTGACGAAGCTCTTCTTTCAGAGCAAACTGGCTGAGGGGAGCCCAGTGGGAGCTCACGTGCTCAAGATGATTGGGCACAAGGAGGCTCTGGAGAAACTGGGGCATACCATCAACCAGGAGCTTGCTGTAGATATTATTCTGCAGTCTCTTCCGCCTTCTTTCGATGCGTTCATCATTAACTTTAATATGAACAAAATCGATTGTACGCCGGCAGAGCTGCTGAATATGCTCTTGACTACTGAGGAAACTCTGAAGGGTAAGCCTTCAACCTCTGTCTTGTTGGTTCCTTCTAGGAACAAGAAGAAGGGGAAGAAGGGCAAGGCCCCTGTCAAGAATTACAGCAAGGCCCTGAAACAGAAGGTGAAGCGGTCGAAGGATAACAGGTGTTTCCACTGTGGCCAGCTGGGTCACTGGAAAAAGGACTGTAAAGCGCTCCAAGGAGATAAGAGGGGAAGCATTGCTTCTGGCTCAGGTATATACGTGACGGAAGTCATGGTTTCATCTTCTTCTATATCATGGGTGTTGGACACTGCATGTGGAGTTCACATTTGTTCAAATGTGCAGGAACTCAAGAGAAGAAGGCAGGTGGGACAGCATGAGGTAGACCTACGCGTTGGAAACGGGGCACGGGTTGCTGCTATTGCTGTAGGAGACTATTTCATCACTTTACCATCTGGCATTGTATTAGAATTGAACAATTGTTATTTTGTACCCAGTATTACCAAGAATATTATCTCTATTCCTGCTCTTGTCAGGAAAGGATTTGCCTTTGAATGCAAGATTTCAAAGTGTGTTTTAACTTATGATAATATTGTGTATGCAACTGGTTCAATTAACAATGGGTTATTCATGTTGGACATGGAATATTCTATACAAAACATTGATAATAAGAAAGCCAAGTATGCTGATGACAGCACCTTGCTATGGCATAGTCGTTTAGGCCATATAAACGAGAAGCGCATTAAGCGGTTGCATGATCATGGACTGCTGGGATCTTTCTCCTATGAGGAGATTGATACATGCAAAGCTTGTTTAATGGGTAAAATGACGAAGTCTCCTTTTCCTCACAAAGGTCAAAGGACTTCAGGTTTACTTGACCTGATACACAGTGATGTGTGTGGGCCTTTCAGTAAACATGCCAGAGGTGGCTATCAGTACTTCATTACCTTCACTGATGATTTCAGTAGGTATGGATATGTCTATTTAATGAGACATAAAAGTGAATCTTTTGACAAGTTCAAAGAGTTCAAAAATGAAGTACAAAATCAGTTAGGCCGAAATATCAAGGCACTTCGTTCTGATCGAGGTGGAGAATACCTGAGTCATACGTTTACTGACTATCTGAAGGAGTGTGGGATTGTCTCACAGCTCACTCCGCCAGGAACACCGCAGTGGAATGGTGTGTCCGAGAGGAGAAATAGAACGTTACTTGATATGGTTCGTTCTATGATGAGTCAGGCTACTCTTCCATATTCCTTTTGGGGTTTTGCACTGGAAACAGCTGCAAAGGTACTAAACCGAGTGCCATCCAAGGCAGTTTCAAAGACGCCATATGAGCTATGGTATGGGAAACAGCCTAGCTTGACATTTATCAGGATCTGGGGTTGCGAGGCTTATGTCAAAAAGCTCGCCTCTGGGAAACTGGAGAGCAGATCTGAGAAATGCATCTTTGTCGGTTACCCTAAGGAAACTAAGGGTTATTATTTCTACGATCCCAAAGAGAACAAGGTATTTGTTGCTCGGACGGCCATATTTCTTGAGAAGGAGTTTCTTCTGCAAGAGGCCAGTGGGAGAGAAATAAAGCTGGATGAGATTCCAGAGGAAGGACAAAGTAGTCAGGCAGAGTTGGATGTGCCTGAGCCAGTAGATCAGGTTACTGAACAACCTGAGGCTCAGATATCACGGGAACCGCGAAGATCGGGTAGGATCCGTCGACAGCCTGAGCGCTATGTCGGAGTCTACATCATTGATAATGATGAACCCCTAACTTATGCGGATGCGGTCAGTGGACCGGAGTCAGCTAGATGGCTTGAAGCTATGCGAGCCGAGATGGACTCCATGTCAGATAACCAAGTCTGGGATTTGGTTGATCCGCCTCCGGGAGTAATCCCTATAGGCTGTAAATGGATCTTCAAGAAGAAGATTGACATGGATGGTAACGTGGTTACCTATAAAGGCAGGCTAGTTGCGAAAGGTTTCAAACAAATCTACGGGATAGATTATGATGAAACTTTCTCACCTGTAGCCATGTTTAAGTCTATTCGGATTCTTTTCGCGATAGCTGCATATTACGATTATGAGATCTGGCAGATGGATGTGAAGACAGCTTTCCTTAATGGAAATCTGGATGAGGATGTGTATATGACACAACCAGAAGGTTTCACTAATCCATCAGATCGTCATAAAATATGCAAGTTAAAGAAGTCCATTTATGGACTTAAACAAGCATCTAGGAGCTGGAATATTCGTTTTGATGAATCAATCTCTGAGTTTGGTTTCATCAAGAACGAGGATGACCCGTGTGTATATAAGAGGTTTAGTGGGAGCGTGATTACATTCCTAATCCTCTACGTCGATGATATCTTAATCATTGGAAATGATATTCCTGAACTGCATGCTGTTAAGGCATGGTTAGGAAAATGTTTCCAGATGAAAGATTTAGGAGAAGCAGCCTATGTATTAGGTGTGAAGATCTACAGGGATAGATCTAAGAGGCTTCTCGGGCTGTGCCAGAGTACTTACATCGATAAGGTCCTGGAGAGATTCCATTTAGAGAATTCTAAACGTGGATATCTTCCAGTCAGACATGGTCTGAATCTTTCGAAGAGTCAGTGTCCACAAACACAGACTGAGAAAGATGAAATGGACAATACGCCTTATGCTTCGGCTATTGGGTCCATTATGTATGCGATGTTGTGTACTCGCCCAGACGTCGCTTACGGGTTAAGCGTGACCAGTCGATTCCAAAGTAATCCAGGTTTGGCGCACTGGATTGCAGTCAAGAACATTTTAAAATATCTGCGGAGGACCAAAGATATGTTCTTGATATATGGTGGTCAGGAAGAACTCAGTATAGAGGGATATACTGACGCTTCGTTCCAGTCGGACCAGGATGATTTCCGATCGCAATCAGGCTATGTTTTTAGCTTGAATGGTGGAGCAGTGGTGTGGAAGAGTTTCAAACAGTCAACTGTTGCTGATTCCACAACAGAAGCCGAGTATGTTGCAGCCTCGGAAGCATCCAAGGAGGCAGTGTGGATTCGTAAGTTCGTGAGAGAACTTGGTGTCGTTCCTTCGAGTGCTGATCCTTTGGTTATCTTCTGTGATAACACTGGAGCCATCGCACAAGCAAAGGAACCGCGGTCGCACCAGAAGTCCAAGCACATACAGAGACGGTTTCACTTGATCCGGGAGATCATTGATCGAGGCGAGATCAAAATATGCAAGGTTCATACAGATGACAATCTGGCAGACCCACTTACCAAGCCTCTGGCGCAGCAGAAGCATGAGAAGCACTGTAATAATATGGGTTTGAGATTTCTCAACCATTAGATTAAGTGCAAGTGGGAGATTGTTGGGGTATGCCCTTAAGGCTAATGTTTGAGGCCTTGGGATTGTATTAGTATCATGTAATAAACTCTTAAGTTTATAAAGGCATGGTTATTATTCAGGTTGTTACCTTGTCTGCTGTAATAAGTGTACTTCTGAATAATGTCTCAAAGCTGTTCAGCTAGGCTGACAGGCTATATGTCCTTAGTCGAGATATCTTGGTGAACATGAGACAGCCTTGATATGATTGAGACTAATATGAGTGCTAATCTTATAGGATGCTTCGAGCATGGAATAAGATGTAGACTCATGGGTACATTGGATGTACTGGACAGACCCTACTAGGATATTCCATTGCTTGTCACAATGTAAATAATCCTTGTAAGCAGCAAGTGGCACATGTCCTTTGACTTGAGATCACTTGTGTTTCTAAATGATGATTGTCATTGTCTTGAGGTAGTTCAATATCATTTGAAACATAATGATTATAGACTATCTTGGATGGTGAGCTTGAATCAGGTTAGGACACTAGTGATAGACATAGGATTGCCGTCTCCTTGTTTAAGGAGTGTGATGTTCTAAAGGGCCCCCTTATGAGATGATTGAGATAGTGTATGGCCATACCCAGATGACTATGTGCATCTGATCTAATCATGCTCATCGTATTGGAGTTACAGGCTTGACATGCTTGTCCAATAAGAACATCCAGTGGTAAAGGACATATGTATGCCTTGTGAATTGAGTCACACTTGTGCTATGGTTTGGGAGTAGTCTTGGAAGACTCTTTCCTTTATATCGGGAGACAGTGATGTGTTGCTAGATACCCCTCACTGATCGTGATAACGTAAGTTATCGTTACCGACATTTAGAGGAAACCCTCAGGGTCGCACAATTTGGTGATATGGCTTACTTAAGTCAGATCGTATGGACTGGATTCTTTGAGTTCAGATTAAAGGGATTTAATCTCTGATTGTAAGTAAGATCTGGTCTGATCATGTTTGATTGATTAGGGCTTGAGATCGGTAAGCTTCGATCGAGAGAGGTGATGCTAGATCGGAGAGATCAGGGGCATCAGGAGATGAACGGTTAGATCATAAGCCTTGGGGTTCGATTTGGTCTAGACCAAGTGGCTTGAGCTATTTCGGTTTGGTTTGATGAACCAAAGCCGATTTGACATTTTGGATTGAACCGGTTCACAAATATGAACGCTTGGTTCAATGCCAAAATGCGTTTTGGGTTGGCTTGAACGCATGACTTGATTGACTTCCATTTATGGAAAGTCATCAAGGGCCGGTTTTGCTTCAATGCCAAAACGCTTATGCGTTGAGCTCCTCACTTCAACGCCTTGATTCTTTTCGAGGTGTGGTTGACGAAGGTGTGGAGTAGACATCCAAGAGAAGCTCTCGGCCGAACGGATTCATCTCATCAAACCCTTTCCATTCGACAAGATAAGGCTTGGGTGTCTTGCTAGCACAAGAGATCTCAAGGAAGTGAGCATCTTCATCTTGTGTGTGGACTTGTGGAGGAGACCTAATTTGATCTCTTCTTCCAAGCCGAATTCCAAGCTTATGGCGTTGGTATGATTTCTCATAACTTAAGTTGATCATATAGTTTCATATGCGATTTTGAAACCCTATTTTCCGCCATGCATGCTAGATGCGCATGATTAGGGTTTCCCCCCCCCCCCCCCCCTTTATCTTAGGGGTCACTTCAAAGACATCATATGAAACCTGGTGATCTACTGCTCCACTGTGCTAATTGTCTTAACTCGATCTTGTGTGGGGGAGATACACAAGCCCAACCGAGTCGCCATCCTATCTGACATGAACTAATGTGAAGCTCTTGTATCAACTAGAGCGTGAACTCGATCTTGAGCTTCGCCTTCAACTCCTCCCATGTGATATTTCGTAGCACCTCCTCTTCTGCAGGAGCCACAAGGGTATGACACCAGAGCTTGGCATCGCCCATGAGATATACGGCACAAACCTGCGCGCAATCATTGTCAGTCACATAAGTAGCTCTGAAATATTGCTCAATATCCCAAAGGAAGTTCTCTAACTCCTCTACACTGCGTGTCCCACTGAAAGGTGTGGGCTCAGGTATCCTCAAACATACTATGGATGACTAGGTATCCCCTGCGCAAGAAAGGTAGAACGACTACCCTACTCTTAAGTTCGGTCACCTCCAATGCAACTGCTCCAAGTGCTGCTGGGAGACGTGCCAACTCACTATCAAAGTGGGTCCCTAAGGACTCTATCATCCGGTGGAGAACCTGAAGGCATTCCACCCCTGTGGAATCTCCATCATGATTCCTGATCGTAACTTTAAGTCGGCAGATGCATTTAGTTAATGAAACCATAGTTATTCTTTACTCTGAAATCTGAGAAGTGGTATATGATCTGAAGGTCTAACCTTTGGGTGCACTGAGAACGAGCTAAGTAAGCACTCGGTCTGGGCCAAAATTGAACGATTAGTGAAAAGGCCAAGGGATTACACCCCAGCACTGAGCACCAACATATGTAAACCCTAAACGGTTTCCACTAACGCCTATATCTCGGGGATCCAAACTCTATGCAAACTAATACCGGTTTATCACGGGCAATTTTTCTTTTAACTAGAAATCTTACACCGAGATCGGCAGGATTTCTTTTGAAGCCCCCAAGCCCTGATCTAGAGTGAAGTATCCAGTTAAGGACACTTAAGTGGAAGCACTAGGACTCTCAAATTCCTACACCCAAGAGGGGTTCGGTGACTCACCACCCCTACGAGTATGCTCACAGAAATCACACTGCTAATATCTCTCAGCCCGCCCTCCTCACTCATCGTAATACCCAAATTGGGCCAATGGATAATTAATAGTACTTGTGAGCAAGAGCAAGCAAGGCTGACTCTTTGAGGGGCCAGGCCAAATAATAGCAGATAATAACAATCATCCCTACACCAGCTCACATGCTAAGCAAAAGAGGCAGGTTGAGCAGAAAACCCAGAAAGAGCTTGATCGACGATGCAAGTACGACAATTCAGTTCTAAATCCGAGGAAGTTTAGATGTTGCCCCTGTAGTGTGCCTTGCTCCTAGTGCCTTTGACTATCAAAGAAGCCTCATACACTGCTCAACCGTACACGCAGCATAGTGTGCCGTAAGACATGCACATGAGCCACAAGTCTAGCACACAAAGGAAGAAGCCACACGTATGAGCCCAGCCAGCCACGCGCGACTCATCTCCTTCACGCGAGATCACCAAAACTCCACGCGCGTTCGTCAAGCCCCTCGCGTATCCACCCAGCTGTTTCTATTCGTCAAGCGCACCTCACTGGTGCCGTCGGATAGAACCCTAGCACCGTTGATCGCTATACGATGCTGCTTGAGTCGACAAAACCCTAAATTGGTTCGCCGCTTTGAGTCACCGAGATGTGCACTCCCTGGAGTCGAAATCGCACCTTAGTGTCATCGTCGAAGCCACCAGAGATGTTGTAGCCACCTGCTTGAATCGACGAACCCATAGTTCTAGCCGCTGACTATTGCCCTTGCTAGACAGCACGCCATCATCGCTAGAAGTTGCCAGGGTTGCTCGCGGTAGAGAAGAAGCCACTGATGCTAGGATCTGCACGAAACTCGCCTAGATGTTACGAATGATGCCTGGGCTCTCTGCCAAGCCACCTGGATGTTGCTTGGAGAAAGGAGATGCCGCCAGACCTTCCTCTGTTGCAGTCAATGCACACGCGTGACGAGCACTTGCTCGTATGCATGAACGCTTCTCGTCGTCTGCTATACAACGCCCTGATGATGTGTACGTGTGTGGGGAACTGGAGAAGCATACCTCACTTCCCTCTCTCTCGCCTAGGCCTCTAGCCATTACCTCTGAATGTCCTAGGGGAAAACCTAGACTCGTCAACGCATTCTGACGCCACCCTGTAGCCCTTGAGGTCTATTTAGAACCTAGGGTGCCACCCACACACACACCATGTGTCACCACCTAAAGTGCCACATGTGCGCCACTATGGCTTGCTCATAAGCTAGACCATGGGCTCGCCAACGGTTCAATATGAATGTTGGGTCTAAACTCATAATTATGTGCACACCCTACGCATGTGTTAAAATGAGTGTCTGCCTCTCTCTTGCACGTTCTTCGCTCAAACCCACATATTAGGGTGACCAGTCAGGTCAATCCGGTGAATTTAACTCAATTAATTAATTCAAGCTCAAGCAACCTCTGTGCGCCACGCCAAATGATCAGATATTCATGCCATTCGTCGTGCTCAGTGTGCCTCAGGTTTCATGCTAAATCCTAGGGCATCATAATGTTGACTTTGCAACTCATGCTCGCTTTGCTCTCTGTATGGTGGTGTTGTAGCTCAACTTCAACAATTGGGTGCATAAGTATCACGTCTCAGACATCAAAGCTCTATGCATCTCTACTGTGATCAAGCCTCGAGCACCATTATCATTGCCCAGATCTCGTAGTCATTTAGTTGCCAAGATGTGGCCGTAGGAAGCTGTGCAAGAGTGGGAATGCTCACTCATTTTCACCAAATTTGAGAAAAAAAAATGAAGAATACTTTTTCCCTTGTTCCCTTAAAATGAGAGAATATACTTTCTTTCCAAGTAAAAACATCCTGCGATGGAAACTGAGTGGGTGAAAATAAGAGGGCAAATAGCAGCATCGTCCCCAAAATAAGGAAATATAATTTTTCAAATCCAATTAATCGCAGGGATTATTAGGAAGGAAATAAAAATTCTTCGCGTCACACAGGCAGCTTATTATGAACCAATACTAACCAAACAGTCATGGAAACCGCCAATACGATGCAATTATTTCTCTTAAATAATCCCTGAATTACGTACGAAGTCTAAATCAAGACCTCATTCTCAAATACCTCAGTTAACAGCTGAGTTTCATGAGGTAAAGATCAATCAAAATGTATGTATTAAATGGTAAGCATTCTTAACTTAAATCGTACGCCCAGAGAAAGCTTCCCAGCTACAAGCTACAACCTGCAATGGATCCAGATCATAGAATAAACTGCAGATTCCACAATATTAGGGGGCCTGCAATAACCAAGTTGCATATACTACTACGTCAACAGCAAACTACCAGAAAATGCCATGGGTGTGTACTCTTCCTGAGGAGACTCAATGGTTCAGGCAGAAAGTCTAGTTCTCAGCTCAGATGCCACCGCATCAATAAACTCTTCCGTATTCAGATATTGAGCTCGAGTAACACTGGAGTAAAAGAGACAAGAGTTTTTCTATTAGAATTCAAGAAGATAATTGCCTCTCAAGAAACAACATCATTAAATGAGTCAAAGAACACCTGGATCCGTGAATAAGAAGTGCCAGATCTTTGGTCATTTTCCCAGACTCAACAGTTCCAATGCAAGCCGCTTCCAACTTTGCAGTAAAATCAAGCAACCTCGCATTGCCATCTAGCTTTCCCCTATCACCAAAGCCATCAAAACGTTTCAGCATGGGAAATTTATGGTAATTTGGTTCTCTCGGAAATTCTCCTTGGTACATACAATTATAAACATCTTATGCTCAACCCTTTCAAACCACAGATGAAGAGAATAACTGATAAGCGTCAAATATGAAATTTACAGTGAATAATTGTCCACTGCTAACACAAATCAAAACAGAAGAACAATCTGAGTCCAACCTGTGCGCAAGCCCTCTTGACCAGGCAAAGATGGAAGCTATACTATTTGTACTGGTCTCGCCACCTTTTTGGTGCACCCGGTAATGGCGTGTTACAGTTCCATGTGCAGCTTCAGCTTCAATGGTTTTCCCATCAGGGCACACCTAAAAGAATGATATTTTGCTTGTATCAGTTAGTATCTTACAGGATAATTCCCAACAGTAAGTCAGTAATTTTTTTTATCATGACCATTTAACATAGTACAACACTGAAGGAAATGCATCCAGAATTCAGCTCCAGCATTGGCTAGTGCAAAAGCACATTTTTAGCAGGACAGTAAATAGTTGATACTTGATAAGTACTTAGTTGTATAAGATATGTTCTAGATGAAACCTTGATTATCCTCATGTGAAAACAAACTCTTACAAAAAACGCAAGCCAGATAAACTCAATCTCAGATTGGCATAAATTTTCCAATTTGACTCTAAATCAACTCAATCCAGAGTTCTCAGGGTGCACCACTAATTCATCAGTAAGGAAATATTTTACTCCAGAAGCTAATTTGAGAAATTAGCATATAGAAGAGTTCATTTTCCAAGCTGATAGCATAGGAGACTACAATAGCTACAGGTACACGTACCAAAACTGATGTCATAAGACCAAGTGATCCAAAACCTGCAGAAAGGAAAAAATCATTGATGGTTAATAATATTCGCTAATCTAGCTTTCAACAAGAATCAGCAATATTTAACAAAATATGGAACTTCTCCTGATCACACATCAAACCTTGAGCCAAGAAATCACTTTGCACATCTCCATCATAGTTTTTGCATGCCCATACATAACCACCTTCACTCTTAAGTGCATATGCAACCATGTCATCAATCAGACGATGCTCATACCTGAAAAAATTCTATGAGATACCAAAGAGATTCCTAATATGCATCCATCAAATGGAAATGAAAACAGACCAAATTCCTGTAGCCTCATATTTGGATTTCCACTTAGTTTCATAAACTTCCTGGAATATATCCTTGAACCTGTGGAATTAATGTACAATAACAACTTCATGATTGCTTAAAGCATACAATTCTAGTGATACAATTAGGCACAATGAATTATACGACATGACCAAATACCTTCCATCATATTTCTTCAAAATTGTGTTCTTGGTGCTAAGATAAAGTGGCCATTTCTTTTGGTAAGCAGTAGCCATTGAAGCTTCAGCAAATGCATTAATTGACTATAAGACGAGAAGGAAAAATTAACTACCATATTTTTAACCAAAAACTTAACAGATTTGACAATTGTTGAAATTTCACAACCTCATCCGTGTTGTACATAGACAAGGCAACTCCACCTGCACCAGTGAAATTGTACACCTCTAGTTGGACCTCTTCATCTTTTCCTTCTGAAAGTGATTTGCAAGAAAGAAAATTTACCACCTATTAATAAAAAGAAGTAAAAATGAACACAAAATGTTCTGTTGTGAACGAGTCCAAAAATATTGAAATACCATAAACTAATTTGAGCTTGCCAGGCCCTTTGATAACTGTATCAGTTGCACGGTACTGATCCCCAAAAGCATGTCTTCCTATGCATATTGGCTTCGTCCATCCTGAGAATGTGGCATATCAGACTGGAATCTAAGCTACGATATTCACACAGTAACAAAGGTAGGAAGTTATTTAAATACCTGGTACAAGACGTGGGATATTTTTGCAGATAATTGGCTCTCTAAATACAGTGCCTGCCAATAACGAATGTGCAAGTTCAACCGATATAATCATCAGGTTAAGATATATGATGCATTCAAGTTAACTGACCATTCAAAATGTTCCTAATTGTCCCATTAGGGCTTTTCCACATGGATTTCAAGTTGAACTCCTTAACTCGAGCTTCATCTGTCATTATTTACAACCATATTTAGTCAAGTTAAATTGTTGTGTCAACACTTGGATTTGTAAGATACAAAGTGTAGCTCTTTACCTGGAGTTATCGTTGCACATTTGATTGCTACATTATATCTGCAACCACATCATCCAAGATTTACAAGAAATTACAGATGTAATGTCATAAAAAATTAATATAAGTAAAGATGATTCCAAGTAAAAATAAAAAGAAGCAATTTAGAATGGACAAACATCTAGAGATAAGGCATATTGAACTAAAATTTCAAAATACAAACTAAATCGGCTTATCTCAGTTATTCCTAATTTCAGTAAAAAAAACAAACTAGAAATTGAATGCCCTTAATTTTGCTTCATTAAAGTTGTTGGAAAGCATTGGATGTTGCAAATTAAATTCATTTATTGTGTTTCTTCTTAATTATAGAATTTTAATAGTCTAAATTAATGTGTATGTATTATTTTTCCTTAGCATCATTTGGTCACCATTCAAGAGGAGTCACACACGTTCACACCAACATAAGGAAAGTTTTCAAATTTCAAAGGTAAAAGGAAGAAGTCGGCCAAGGCAAATCAAGGAAGAAAACCAACACAATAAATGCTGATTTTATTCTTACCCTTTTCATGTAAACACAAGGAAGAATTGACATCCTTGCCCACAAACGCTGCTTGCCAATAATTTGTAATTATTCATGCATGAATAATCGATTTGAATAGCTGATAGAAATTTCTCTTGGTGGTGCTTGTGTCGCTGGTTCCCTCTCCCCCTCTCCTTTGAAGGCGAAGCCTTTTTTCTCCCTCTTCCCTCTAATTCTTCACCAGACCGAGATCCCTTTCACCCCTTTTCTTCTTCAATAAAACAAGCCTCAAGAAGGATTCCTCAATCAAGCAACACATCAAGGTCCTTGAGAGCCGAGACTAGAAGACTTCTTCCATGGCATCTCCTCCAAGCCTTGTTAAGTGTTTCTACTCTAGATGTGCTATTAATCTTCATGCTTTTGAACTCCTTATGACACCTTAAATTTCTTGTAGCAATGAAGAAGATGATGGAACACTTGAGATACCCTCTCAGCGCCCCCTCTTTGCCTCTCTTTCCCACTAATTAGTTAGTCCTAATTTTTGTAATAGTGCATCATCAAAATTTGATGTAATGAACAAAACTAGTTAACCCCTGCCCTCGTATTCTCATGCTTCAATGTGATATTAGAGCAAAATAAGTTCTAGAATTCCAACTAGGGTTTTCTGGTTCATGCTTTCTTAATCACTAGATATAAAAATTCCACTTTGCCTTGTCAAAGTTGTTCCACTAACTTCCTCAATTGTCTACTCCCATTCAGTGTTTGAAATTTTGGTCTGAACCAGACCGAAATTTCCAATTTGTACTGGTTAGAGACTGGTTTCACTGCAGCATATGTTGGTACGTATGTTTTACTTTAGCATAGTGTCAATATGCACTATTCATACTAATCCGACACCATTGCACTTCTATTGTGCTCATAACAAAAAGATCTTCCCAATATTTCCTTCCCCCTTGACTTTTTTCCTCTTTTGTATAGTTTCCCTTTTATAGTAGTCTCCCCTCCCCTTGCGCATGGAGTCATTCTTGACACTGTTTGCAATGCAACGGAATCATTGCCTTATCATAATTGAAGCCCCACATCAACATTAGGTCATATAAAGATGTTTACTACTGCTCTACCCACACAACTCTCTACCACTACTCCCTTAGAACCAACAATTCAACTCATCATCCATATGTTTGCCTCCATTCTCACATCTTAGAATAGCTTCCAATGAGAAGTTCCCTCCGCATATGTCACTCATCGAGTTCCACCACCTCAACATTATGGCTCCTATAAATCACCTCTAACACTATCACCCCCTAATCCACTTCCACAAGTAGAAGTATTTGCCTTCATCCTATACTTCTAACAAGTTCCCTGAAAATAAGATGTTATCCATGGTATGGAGCGTCATCTAAGGTCACAAGCAACGCATCTGTGAGTCATCTCTCCAATAATCTTAAGTCCATGGACATCAGTCTCCATGAGTTTGCTGTAAGCTCCTATCATTGTCAATCTTCCTCCCTTCTTCAATTCCTAATTTGCCATGCTCTAAAAGTGCTCTAGTGTGCTTTTGGGTGTTGGCTCATCTTCCTGTACATCCATCTTAGTCATTGGTTCCCTTCACCTTCATTCTTAGACATCCCCTCCCAGGTCTGATTTCACATCCACACCTTCCTCTTGACTTGTCATCCCTTCAATTATAGTCATATTAAGAAACACAAAAAAGGCAGGACACCCGGTCTTCTATCTTGCACTCATTGTCATCTTTTATGGTATCTAATTTGTAATATGTCACTACTCTTATGCCTTAGTTGTGTCTTCTATCCTCATTTCAAGACAAGAAGTATGCCTTTGCACTCATTGTCATCTTTTATGGTGATATATTTTGTAATATGTCACTACCCTTGCGCCTTAGCTATATCTTCCATCCTCACTTCAAGACAAGAAGTGTGCCTTTGCAAGAATTGCTCTCTCTAGAGTCTTACAATGCCTCTCAATTTCAATATTTCACACTTCTTATGCCTCAATCATCTCCTCTATTTTGTCTTAGAGTCTCATAATTGTTCCCTTGAGAGTCGCATATTCGGCTTAAAATAAAATATTGAAAAGCATTGACTATGGCAAAATAGGAACCAATTACTTATTATTATTATTAATTATAGTTTTAACTAGAACTAAATTAATTATAAGTATTATTTTTTCTTTTAAGCCTATATACAGGCTTGCTAAGTAGTTGAATAACGCATTGTATATAATTTTGTGATAATATTTCACGTGAAAAGCGAGAGAAAAGATGACATGGTATATAAAACTTAGTGAGTTTACTACTATTAATTTGTGTTTAAGCATTTTAAATTGGATCATGTTGCTTCAAAGTCATCAAGTAAATGGTTCAGTTTGCAAAGTGGGTCATAATAAATAGTACTAAAGTAAAGCCAACTTAGTCTTATGAGTCCAATAAGAAAAGATTACCAAGGATAGTGAGCTACTATTGAGCTAACCTCACATGCTATCTATCAACTATGAAATGGTTTTTAGACATGTGTTATGTCTTAAGCTTAACAAGGACGTCAAGTTTTAGGTGGGGAATTGTGATACCCTAGGTTTTGTCACAGGTAGGAAGTGAAAAAAAAAATAATATAGTATATAAGACTTAATAAGCTTACTACCATTGGCTTGGAGTTAAGCATTTTAAGCTTTAGGTTCACTAAGCTAATGTATCAATTTGTTCATTAAGTGGGTTGTAACAAATTTAGTATAATTATATAATTTAGTTTAATCTCTCTCCTCTTGCTCTCATGTCTCAACAAAAGTAATAGCAACTAATTGGAATTGAATATGTCATTCATATTAAACTATTTTCCAAGTAGTAGATTGTATTAAAATGATTAGCAACTTTAGAACCTAAGGAGAAATTTTCTAATTATGACTAACAAAAAATCTAAATGCCTTCACAATCTATAATTGCCTCACCTCTACCTATTCCACAACCTATTCTATTGTTCTACCTACTTACCTAGACACTATTATGCAAGGGTAGATATATATATAAGTATATAACCTAGTAGGCAACTGGCCTTAATGGTCTCCTAGAAAGGGCTTATAGACTTTGAGGATTTCTTATATTTTTCAAAAAAATATATTATCCCCTCACATATCTAAGTTTATAACTTTTCTCCCATATAGTTGGGATTAAAGATCCACAATTGTTATTGTCAATCCTACTTCTAATCAAAATGACAATATCAATAAGACAACAACAATTTTTGTCATCTAAGTCTATATTTGCACCTTGTTTGTAGAAATATTAATCTTTGTACCACTAAATTATTATCTTCCCAAAAAAGGCCACATCATCATAAATAGCCTTATGTAGCATGCTCTTCAATGTCCAAAACAATTCAAGCATCATTTAATCCTAGATAATCATCTCGGAGTGTGTTCAACTTGGATTCTCATAGTCAAACAATTAGTCTTCATTTGTTCAAAGTGTTGATGAGGATTAGAGATCCTTATATATATATATATATACGTATATGTATATATATATATACGTATATGTATATATATATATACGTATATGTATATATGTATATATGTATATGTTAGCTATATGAGTAAGATATATATATGTATATATGTATATATACATATATGTATATATACATACATGTATATATGTATATATACATACATGTATGTATATACATACATGTATGTATATACATACATGTATGTATATACATACATGTATGTATATATGTATATATGTATATATGTATATATGTATATATGTATATATGTATATATGTATATATGTATATATGTATATATGTATATGTTAGCTATATGAGTAAGATCATATTGGACTATATAAAACTCTAACAATTCCTAGCAGTGATTGTGCTTATTATGAGATGTTACAAGTAGCTATGACATCAACATTTCTTTTAAAGCAACTCATAAGGATCTCTAATCCTCATCAACACTTTGAACAAATGAAGACTATATATATATATATATATATATATATATATGTATAAAAATAATTAATTCATAACCTTGTTTATACAATTGTAATCAAGATGCAATAAACACTTTCATAATCACATTTATTTGGTACTTCCATCTCTAGCATCATCATTGTATCCTTGGCATCTAGGAAATGTTGACGAATCAATATGTCATTCAAAATAAAAAAAGAAATTCATTAAAATTAATAGTTTTAAAAACTAATCGGTATTGTTTAGTACAGGTAGTACATATCATTTCGACAATACAATTACCGATACCATATACAACTAGTAACGTTTAGTATATACTAATTTAAGACTATGCTAGTACACCGATATGGACCAAGATCTAAAACCATATTCAAATTATTTAATCACTTTAGCTTGGTGTTGGTGTAGCTAAGTAAAAATCTACATTTTGATTCATTTGGTACATGGTCAATCCATAATTGAAATGTCAAAAGATCTCCTATACCAAAATATATCCACTAATAAGATCACTATCTATTATGCTAGAAAAAAATTAGAATTTCCAAACTCTAATAGTTAACCAGCCCAGATAGCTTACAGTCATGTGCTAGCATTATTACAATAAAAGAATGGACATAATATGATTCAATAGGTTAGATTTGATGCATACTTAAGAGTAGCTTCTGCACTTTCTATTGTGACTTTATCATCTGTAGCATCACGATGAGGCAGTCCCAAATCAAAGTACTTGATATCCAGGTCCAAGAATGGAAAAATGAGCTGCATTGTCCGTGAAATCATTAAGTTCTACATGTACTAGCAATTTAACCTCTCTTACATTATGTCTCACAAGAAAGTGACTGAGAAGAGGTACAGTAAGCAAAGTAGGCAAGAGGGCCGTCAGTCACCTTTTCTTTAATTGATTTCCAAAATACCCTAGTCATTTCATCCCCTGCCACATAGCAAAAGTATTTATAGTCAAGAGAACATTTAATGAGCAAAAAAACATTCTAGGTACATCCTCTCAAAACGACACAATCTATTTCAAGAATGTATTGGAACAATAACAAAATGATTTTAGCAAACAGGATGGAAAATTGTGTAGAATGGCATGGTACATGGGCAGGCAGTTTAAGAGAATTCAAATATACACGTATACCATTGTATACTTTGCACTCAATCAAAGCATGGAAAGAGGGGAAGCAGTGAAAGAGATATTCGTGCAACAGAGATTATGTTCCAAAATAAAGAATTTAAGCAAAGAATTGTTGCCTATATTTAGCAAGTTATCATCCTAGGATTAACAATCAAGGGTGAACGGGAAATGCAAGATCTAATAGTTAAAACATTACAATACCAGTCTTGAGAGAAATCACCATCAATTAGATACTACATGGAATGAATATTTACATGAAAATCATGCTCAATTAGCAAGTAGTTATGTCCTGAGACAATTATCAGTGGTCAGAAGCTAAATGGACTCAAATGTTTCATGAAATGCATGCTCTTGCATCCATTTCCAAATGTAGTAATTTAGATGTTAAAACTTAAAAGTAAATTTTTTTTTGTTGATTCAAACTTTACCCACATGTTTGTAATTGAGCATATTTATATATAAAACTGAAAAGCACATAAACCTAATTTATGTGAATTTATTGGATGGAATTTAGAAAAGAAACTGATTTTTGTTGGTATAAGCTTGAAATTGAAAGAATCCTTACACTGCATTTTCTTTTCCTAATTTATTTTGATTTTAGTATAACTAGGCATTACCATCAAGATCATGTCACATCTTTAATGAAACTCATATTATTATGATGGAAAAGCATATATTTGAATTCAATAATGTTTCTTTTGAAACTTGTATGTGATCCACACCTCTTTGATCCACAAAAAGCTCTTAGGCCCTTAACAGAGGTAAGTGTGTTAAAAGAACTCTTTGACAATCCTGTTTAACCCTAAATTGGGAGAAGTTTCTAGGTACTTTGAGTGGTGGACAAACAAAGAACTTTGATGGGTATCAAATGTCAACAAAATGGGCAGAAGTCCAAAATCAATAATTGTCTCATGTACACCAATATGTTTGATATCATAAGAGCCTATTTCTTTTTGTAAATTTTTAATCTTTCGCTCCAACTGAGCACTTAAGTTGTCACTAATCCTATATTGTGAGCTCCTGCAACAAGAAGTCACTTAATGCAGAAATTTGACTTTGATATTATAGATGATGAAGGTTTAAGACTATGTGCAGCCACCATCACCACTGTTAGAAGACACAATCATCAATTTGAGACAATGATTTTCTTGAGCCATTAATTCTACATAGGTATAGTGTGGATATTTTGCACGCTTGTTCTTTTTTTTTTTTTCATTGTCAATGTAGATAACCAATTCTACTTAACCTCACTCTCCAAACATAAGCTACATCTTAATATCATGTGGCTTAGTAGAATATTAGTCATATGTTGGATCATGCTTTTCAAAAGGTGTTCAGAAGATTGTTTGAGTTACAATTTATCGTTTCATTTAACGGACTCAAGGTTGATTTCTTCATTCATCTTATTGTCCTCCTCCTCTTCTTTCATCTTCAAACTCTCCTTTATATATGTGAGTGTTATTTAGGAAGTCACCATCCTACACACATTGAAGATTTGAAAAAAATCCACCTTAAATAAAATTTAATGCCCTACAAGGCATTGCATTAAATGAAGACTCATTTCCATATATTGGCACATCAAATGCCTAGGTCATTTATGATTTCAAGCTTTTCTAGAACCTTCAAATTAGTAGACTTAAATTGTTGTTTAAATTAATTTCATACTTCGTTTAATCACCATTGAAGTCATGATATGTCACTATCAACAAAATATCTATCCACACTCACAGCTGACACATAACTTGATAAATAACTATTAATACATGTCAACTACTAATTGACTACCAACCCTAATTACATCATTATGCTGTCAAGCATCCAAAATTTAACTCCAATTGCATGCATTTGTTAGTAGAGTTATTAGATGCTTAAAAAATCTATACTCAGTTTAATTTGTTTCATGTATATTTTGTCTTCCATATTCTTAGCAAAGGTTTATTGTTTCGCTTAGTATTTCCTGTCTTTTCTGTAAATTAATTTTTGCACTTTGTGACCTATCAATAGATAATGAACTCCCAAGAATATGGATATTCCTTCTCCTGCAATGTAGAATAAGGAAAACACAACCGGAGGAACATCAAATTGAACTAAGTGATAATATTCTTCTCCTTTTATCTAAAGAAGGACAAAATATTAGTACAATTGTTCGATAACAAGACATTAATGTGGATAAGGTTAACGTACTGGTGTTACTGGGGTTAATAATTATTAGTCATGATGTTAATGGATTTAGTGGTAAGTGTTAATGGAGTTATTGATTACAGATCATTAGCAATTATGTCTTGTACCCTATTCGAGGGCCTAAGTAGTTGCAAAATTAAGACATAATATGATTATGAAATAATGAATTTGAGAGGTTGGTATCTCCCTCTTCTACCCCCTACGGCAGAGCTATATCTGTTTCCTAACCTTGTTCACATTAAGAATAGGACTTGTATCTCACCCCCAATTCCTCTATCTATTCCCCATCAAAATTTCTCCACCTTCCCTCAAACGTAGGCTCCTCCTACATCAGATATCCTCAAGCAAAAAAGGTAATACACCAAATAGCTCATTTATCTCGATCTAACCAAGAGCTTCACGCAGAAAATTTGCATCAACTAACACACAACATATATCTGGACGAACACACGAAAAAAACGAAGAACGATAAACAAAATGCTGCAGTATTCGGGCACATCTGTCACGGTCACACAGCATATATCACAGATCAAGTAGAAAAACTCTATCAAAAGAAACAAGAACACAAAAATGAACCGGATCTAGGGAGGACATAGCACCCTAAACACAGGAAGAAATCAATCGAGGGTGTTTGGTGGAAAATGGGTGGAGAGATCGGAGTGAAGGGATCGAAGGCGGCGCTCACCGTCCATCTCGACAATGGGGTTTTCGACTTTGATCTTTTCAAACGCCATTTCGTGGACACCTCGCGGTGAGATTGGCGTATTGACGAAGACGAGGAGAAGCGAAGATGCAGAGCGCAGGGGTCGAGTGTAAATGGGAAGCTGCCGCCTTCTAACTTATTTGTATGGATAATTTATGTAAATTTTTATTTGTGTCCAAAATTAGAATCATGGATAGTATTCTATTAATAGAATTTGTATTCACAAGTTTTTGTTTTTTATTTTAAAAATAAATATTTTAGAAAATCTTTGATATATTTTCAATCATGATAAATAAAATAAATTTGTAAATTGAAATATTAAAATAAAGATTAAACACCGTTAAGTTTTTATTCTTGTGAATACAAATATTAAAATAAATTTTTATTCTTTCCTTTTAGTTCTTTTGTCTAAAAAAACACCGTTAAGTTTTTAATCACTCACATCAAGACAAAGTTATAGGTATGGAGACTTGTGATAAGAATCAAATAGTATAGCAGAGAATGATTTGATCAATTGTTTGATTGATTTTATGTGTCCAAGTGTGATAATACAATACAAGCTGGGAACAAATTTGACTTAATGGAGATTGCCTAGTTGACCAGGCAACATTAACCAAGAGTTGGTCAGCCGGTCAATATGTGTGGGCGAGACTCGAGAGATTGATGTAGACTCGCCGCGATATTATTAGTACACTCAATTTCATTACGCAAAGCTACAGATGACGTGGGCCCCGTTTGGAGGCCGCTGCCCGCCCGCGTTGGCGTTTGCGGGCAGCCAAAAGTCGTCCCGCGCCCCGTTTGACGCCCAGCTTCTCAGTTGGAAACTGAGAAGCTCCACTGTTTAGGAAAAGTCGTCCCACCCCAGCTTTTGGAAAAGTAAAAGCTCTGCTCGCGGAACGACTTTTTCTCTTTCGTCTTCGCAGCACGCCGTCCTTGCCTCTGATCGTCGCCAGTCGTCCCCAGCGCCGATCGTCGCGAGCTCCGAACGTCGCGGGCTCCGATCGTCGCGAGCTCCGAACGTCGCGGGCTCCGATCGTTGCCCCCTTCGATCGCCCGCTCCGATCGTTGCCCCCTTCGATCGCCCACTCCGATCGCCCCACTCCGATCTTCCAGATCCTCGCCTCCGCCTCTAGCTGACGCCAATCGCCTCCAGCTGCCGCCGAGCTCCAGCTGCCATCGCTAGCCTCTCCAGCTGCCGCCGAGCTCCACCGCAACTGCACCTTCCTCCGCCGATCTACACCGAGCTCCACCGCTAGGCTCTCCCGCTGCCGTCGAGCTCCACCGCAGCTCGACCTTCCTCCGCCGAGCTCCACCGCTAGCCTCTCCAGCTGCCGCCGAGCTCAACCGCAGCTCCACCTTCCTCCGCCGAGCTCCAGCTGGCGCCGAGCTCCACCGCTAGCCTCTCCAGCTGCCGCCGAGCTCCACCGCAGCTGCACCTTCCTCCGCCGATCTACACCGAGCTCCACCGCTAGGCTCTCCCGCTGCCGTCGAGCTCCACCGTAGCTCGACCTTCCTCCGCCGAGCTCCACCGCTAGCCTCTCCAGCTGCCGCCGAGCTCAACCGCAGCTCCACCTTCCTCCGCCGAGCTCCAGCTGCCGCCGAGCTCCACCGCTAGCCTCTCCAGCTGCCGCCGAGCTCCACCGCAGCTGCACCTTCCTCCGCCGATCTACACCGAGCTCCACCGCTAGGCTCTCCCGCTGCCGCCGAGCTCCACCGCAGCTCGACCTTCCTCCGCCGAGCTCCACCGCTAGCCTCTCCAGCTGCCGCCGAGCTCAACCGCAGCTCCACCTTCCTCCGCCGAGCTCCAGCTGCCGCCGAGCTCCACCGCTAGCCTCTCCAGCTGCCACCGAGCTCCACCGCAGCTCCACCTTCCTCCGCCGAGCTCCACTGCTAGCTCCATCTTCCTCCGCCGAGCTCCACTGCTAGCTCCACCGCAGCTGCCACTTGTGAGTATTACTCAAGTTTGTTAGAATTTGTTGCAAGCCCTATGCAGATATGAGTTTGCAAGTAATTTAGATTCACATGTATCTATTCAATTCAAAGCACCATGATAACTAGTAGCTAAGGTAGCTCATTTGCTAATGTTAAGGTAGCTAAGTTTGCTAATGTGAACTAAATTGGTATAAATGTTAAGGTAGCTCATTTGCTAATGTTTCTAGTAGCTAAGTTTGATAATATTGAATGTGTTTTAGTCCACATCCTTTTTCATTAAATTGTACTCTTTTGATCTATGTTCAAGATTCAAATGTCAACTAAAGGTGGTAAAGCAGTTTGGAATATACAAACAACACAAAATTTTTGTGATGTTTGTATTGCTGCTATTGATAAAAACATGCGTCCTAGATCTCATTTCACCTCGAATGGATGGAAGTTCGTTGTTGAAAACTTCCAACAAATTAGTGGGCTACCATATGATCGAAAAGTATTAAAAAACAAATGGGATCAATTGAAATCTGACTGGAAGTTGTGGAAAGAGTTAAAGGGGAAAGAGACTGGACTAGGATGGGACTCAAGATGTGAAACAGTAGATGCGACTCCAGATTGGTGGGCGAGTAAGATTGCGGTATGTACTTAGGTTATTATTAAATTTTTATCAAATGTAATCAAATCAATTTTTAATCCAATGTAAATGTAGGTGAATAAAGATTATGCAAAATTTCGAAAAAAAGGTATTCATCCTGACATTGAAACCAAGTTGGATACGATGTTTGGAGATACAATAGCAACCGGTGAGTATACATTTACACCAGAAATGCATGAAGAATCTGCTGCAGACTTGGGTGTAAATGAAGAAATCGATGTGCCCATGTCTGATACTAATGAATCAGTGCATGTTGCTACAAGCTCTCGACCAAGTAGTGGTAGTCAACGAGGAAAAAGGAAGAATGTAGGTGCATCACTGATGAGGGATAATATGATTGAAATGAGAGATTTTATTCAACAAAGAAAGAATATTGAAGCTCGGCTAGCAGATGCTCCTGGATGTACTCTGGACGAGATACTGGAGGATGTATTGACTCTTCCTGGTGTAGATGGTACTTCTGAGATATATTTTTTCGCTTGTGCTTTATTCAGGGACCAACGAAATAGAGCAGTGTGGAAAAATCTGAAGACAGTTGATCAAAAGATGGGATGGTTGGCATTTATGCAACGTTCCATAGTAAATTTCTTCCCATAGACTGCATCTATATATGTTGGTAACTAGACTTGTGTTCTTTTGAATTCTAGTATAAACTTGTAATATGTTTGGATTGCTTATGTGTTGATCACATTCACTGTTGGATGTTTGTCCTTAAATTCTACTATGTTGAATGTTTGCCCTTAATTTTTATTACTATCTGTTCTACTCTACTTGTAATATGTGTTGGATGCTTGTGTACTTAAATTCTTGACAATGTCCATAATTTTTTGTTCCTAGATATGGCTGATCATATACATGACAGTGCTGCTCCACAGGAGATTGATGCAGAAGAGTATATTGAAAATACAATGCATGACACTTTGATGCTGGTTCATTATAATAGTATTATTGCACAGGAGTATTATTCAAAATATGTAGATAAGTCACCTTGTATGATGTCTGAGCATACAGGAATTAGATGGATGAGAGAGTTAATGGGAGGGAACACTGAAAGATGTAGGCGAATGATGCGAATGGATAAACATGATTTCAAACAATTATGTACTATTTTGGAGAATTCATATAGTCTAAAATCCTCAAACAATATAACAATTCTTGAAAAAGTGGGTCTTTTTATTTTTGTATTAGCACAAGGTGCATCTAACAGACATACGCAAGAAAGATTTCAACATTCTGGTGAAACAATAAGTCGGATCTTTCATGAGGTGTTGAAATCAGTATGCAAGTATGCCAAGGTCTTGATACAACCCACAGATAGACAGTTTCGAGATATTTCACCACAAATATTACATGATACTCGTTATTACCCTCATTTTAAGGTATGTCTTTTAATTAAAATAGTATGATAGCTTATAGTATGTATTCTATTCTAAAATTTTGTTATATTTTCATAGAATTGCATTGGAGCTATAGATGGAACACATATAGATGCAGTCGTACCTCTTAGTGATCAAGTTCGATTTATCGGAAGAAAGGGTCATCCAACTCAAAATGTCTTAGCTGTATGCACATTTGATATGAAATTCATATACGTACTCACTGGATATGAAGGTTCTGCACATGATGCCCGAGTTCTTTCAAGAGCGATGAATTTAAACTTTCCCAAACCCCCAGTAGGTATAAATTTATTTTTTGCATTTATACACGTTATAGTATAAACTTCAAATTTACAACCCTACATCACCAATAAGTACTAATTGAACTTTTTCGTAATATTTGTAGGAAAGTATTACTTAGTTGATGCTGGATACTCACAAACGAGTGGGTTTCTTGGACCTTATAGAGGGGTGAGATATCATCTTCAAGAATACCAACAAGGACATCCACCACAAGGACTTAAGGAAGTATTTAATAAATCTCATTCATCTCTTAGAAGTTGTATTGAACGATGTTTTGGAGTATGGAAGAAGAGGTGGAACATATTACGTGACATGCCTGCATATGCATTTGAGACACAAGTCAAAATTGTAATTGCAACAATGGCCATCCATAATTTTATTAGGGAAAGAACAAACACTGATGACATTTTTCAAGAATTGGATGCTAATCCAGATCTTATCCAACAAATGATCATGAGGTAGATGAAGAGGATGCTGAAGATCAACATGTGTCTACGGAGATAGATCACCTTCGAAATCAGATTGCATTAAGTTTAATGAATTCACATGCGTAGCAAATATTTTATTGTATTGCTATTATATGAATGTGGTTACTTTGTACTCGTTGGATGTTGTGATATTTGGATGGTTTGTTATGTTGACTTAATTCTACTATGTTATGATATCTAGATGGTTTGTTATGTGTGATTACAAGTATTTGTGATGAATTATGGATAATTTGTTCTTGTCATGGTTGGATATTATTTTATGTATTATGTATGCAGGGTTTCGCACTTAAAATATAGGGGAAACTCTTGCAATTTTTTTTTAATTTGTCCACTTTAAATTATATTTAGTTATATAATAGTCTAAAAATTATTTATTGTTCTGTAAAGTAATTTCAAATTTTACAAATAACTTAAAAAAAATTTTCTTAATAGAACTAAACAGCACAGCACAGCTCACAGTTGCTTATCAGACCAGCTAATGCACCAAACAGCCTTAACTTTTCAGACCAGCTCTACTCAGACCAGCTCTACTCAAACCAGCCACCAGCCAAAAGCTCCAGCCACCCCAAACCAGCCCGTGATTGGGTGGCCTCTACACACATGTGCACCACATGGTGTAACTGGGTTCACTGTTGCTATGTCTATCAAACACTTGCCACCATTGCTATCTTTGTCTTAAAAGTCTGTTGCTCTCTCTATTTATCCATTTTGTAAGTCTCACAGTTTGGATTAATTAGAATTTTAATTTTATCAATATAGACAATTTTATTCTTAACATCTCTCAGCTAAAGATTAAACATTAACTTAATTTAATTAATTCAAATTGAAGAAAAAATACAATTAGATTAAAAATGATAAATACAAAATATTAGTTTTTAAACTAATTCTAATTCTTTACTAAAATTAACTATTTTGGTTCAAATTTAACTAACTCTCATTTTTCACCAAAATGAACTATTTCTCAACAACTCCTTTAACACTGCCCCAAAAATAAAAATAGCCTCCTTAAATGCAACTCATTTGAGAAAAAGAATGAGAATAACTAAAAAAATATATAATTATACTATAAAGTTGCTGTAAAAGTATATGCTAAAGTATAAAGTTGAAAGTCTTTTTTTTTACAATTTTTAAGATACAAAATATATGCATATTTTAATTCAAAGCGTTTCAAGCATGTCATTACATTATTTAGTTGGAATACACCGCAAATCAAATCAAACCGTGCAAATGAACTTCTGATCATTGGATAGGCAAGATATCTTAAGTAGGTCCCTGATTTCAATATATTGTTGCTAAACTCCAATGTTTCAAAATTGCAACAAAATAACCAAATTACTCTACTTCTGACCACGAAATTTTCGACGGTTGGTCATAATGGTTCAAGCTATAAATGGAAGAGAATGGAATTAGAGACAAGTAGATCCATGTCCGGCACCTCCCAAGCCAAATCATCATAAACCCAATCATCATAAACCTAAAATATCTAGTGATTGAAATTTTAAACCATAGTCTTCATTTAATTTTAGAAAGGAATGGAGAGGTTAGAAGCCTGCTAAGTAGTAGTTTCTAGCCAAAGAAGTTTCTAGCCAAAGATCTTCTCTGGGATAACATGTAAGCCCTATAGGAGCTTCCAAACTCTCCAATAGGCATTAGACCTAACTTGCTGTCTAGGAGGTACTAGGAAGCAAACTTTGTTAAAGAGTAGTCAATTGATGTCTCTTTCCAAACCCAAAAATTGTCACGGAGAATTGGTGGTACCTTAATATTTAGAATGATGTCAGGGAAATGAGATCCTCCTAGAGATCATATTAGATTCTCATTCTAGCATTGTAGAAAATTAGAAACCATGTAATTATTAGAGATAGCATTGGATGCAATGCAGGTAGGTTTGAAAGCAAGAGGAAGGTCAAAGCACCACTCGTGAGTCATCAAACTAGTGTCTTGATGATGCGTTGTATTCACATCATATTTTTGCCTATATTTTAGATCATATTTTGAGCTTAATTGCATAATTTTGTGCTAATTTTGGTGTTTTTACCTCACTTGGCACAAAATCTTTACTTTTCTTGGTTTTATTGAAAATATAGGTAAAACGGCGTAAAAATGATGGATTTCGAGAGTTTTGAAGCCACAATACGATTTCCGAGGAGATCACGAGCTTACATGCCAAATTTGGAGTGAAAATAGTGAAGATTTCAAGATTTACGGCCTTGGCCGTAATTATGGAGTCGACCGTAATTTTGGCGTTGAGCGAAAGGCGAAAAACGGCTAAGTATGAAAACGAACAGAAACTTTCACGGGTGAAGCCGTAAATCTATTACGGTATGTGAAACTTTCTGTGAACAAAGGCATGTACACACAGAAAGATTTACAGCCTTGGCCGTAAACTCATCACGAACCGTGAAAATTGCCGCCTGACGAGTTTTTCACTCGATTCTCCACCGATTTGAACCGGATTTAAACCAAACTTTGCAGAAACGTTCCTTGAAGGGTTCCCAACCGGTCTAGCTATAAAAGATCAGATTTTTCGGGGGTTGACAGAGCTTTTGGGACAAAGAACAATTGACAGCGGCGACAAGGGGCGAAATTCAATTTTCGAGTGGATTCCGGCGAGATTTCATGCAAAAGATCAGTTTGATTACTTCATCTTCATCGTCAGATCGAGGGGAAGCACGTCAAATTGTTGTTTTAGTGATTTCTTTACAAATTTTATGAGATTCCTACTTGTTCATCACATAAACATGTTTTCCTTTAAGAACATGAGTGAGTAGATTTTCATTTCGGGATTAAGGGCTTAGCCCGCTGACAATTATGAATTGATCTGTATTCATACTCTTTCTATATGAATTTATTATCATGATTTGATTGAATTCGTGTTATTTCGTAATTTACCTTGGCCACATATAATTGCGTATTAGACGTTGTGAGAAGTACCGAGAGGGGAATCGCAACATCTGATCTATTTCATTCGAACCTACGAATCCAATCACGGGAGTAGATTGGATTCGTCTAAAAAATTTAATCAGCTTTTCATAGAACTTAATGGGTTTGGTTAGGTAAACTGTCATGAGAGTAGGGAGTTAACTTAATTAAACACCATATTACGCTCTGGGAGGAGGTAGTATGTATATTAGGAAAAGTTCCTTTTATGATAGTTATTTTCTATTGATTGAGTGATCTTTAAATAATTCATACTTGTCAGTGTGGTGAACCTCTTTAATGCTTCTTTTGAATTGTTCATTCTTAGAAGTTCAACACAACCACTTATTTGTTTTGCCTAGATTTAAACAAGTCAAAGAGTTGGTACTTAACTACGTAATCCTCGTTGGGAACGATATCTTTTTATTACTTCGATAATTCCGTGCACTTGCGGAATGTATCACTTGACCATTTCCAATAAATTTGCAAAAACTGGCTTTCATAACATCAAAAATCACACAATAAACCTTTCTAACTCAACTGAAATTTGTTTTCCAATTTATAGACCAGGGGTTAGGAGATATGTATTTAGCTAGAATAACTTACTCCATATGGATTCCTTCTTGTTGAGGAGATGGAGCAGCCTTTTGCATTGGAGGGCAGTACTATACCTCTCTGTCACATCCAAAAGCACATCTATAATTTTTTTCATTGTAAAGGGCCTAGAGTCATCTACCTAGAGCAGGCAAGACTGGGCAAGGCTACCTCAATAAAGCAGAAATAAATCCTTGCTCACTCCCTAAACCTGGCCAACAAAGTCAGCCTCACAATAGTGACACACACCAAACTAGAATTCCCTTTTGATTTCCTTTTTTCTTCTTCTTTGTTCTTTTTGTTTTCTTAGAAGTTCAATCTTTTTTTCTTTTACAACCCTGCACATAGAAATACAATGCCTCACTTACTTTCTTCCCAATACAAGCACTAAGAGGTAGCGAGTGTAGAGATTAGGGGTATTCAAGTACTTGCATATGCGCAAACCAACTTGGCTAAGTCACAATGTCACAAGCACAATATCATAGCATCAAGTCCATCACAGCACAAGCATAACGCAGCATCAAACAACTATACAACACAATCCACACAATAAGAGAAAATATCCAGAAAACTATAGAGAAAACTAAAGCACGTCCTGGCCTAAAATCATCAACGTACCTAATAACAGCCACTACAAGCAGGCATTGGGTTCAACTAGACATACTTGACCACTAGGTTGTGTTCTACGCAATCATAACTAGTATACAAGAGAAAACCCAATAAGATCTAAGTCTTGGCAATAACAAGTGAGGTACCCCCTCACGTCAAGCACTATGAAGAATCGGTCAAGGAGAAAACTAGAATCCACATACAACCAAAAAGAAGGAAGAGTATACCTAGCCCACGAATGGGCTGCTCCATCCACGACCAGAAAGCAGAACCACCATTCCCTAAGCAAGAGAACACTCAACAACTCTCGCCGCCAGCAAGAAGGATGAAGCTAGGAGGAGGCTCAGACGGACAATAGCAGGGATTACAACCTACGAGAGCAAGGAGTCATACCTATTTTGAACTAGCGGGAGGCAAGAAATGTCACGAGCGTTGCTGCCTTGAAGGAGCTCTGCTTCTCCAGCCAAGTCGAGAGAGACGTGTGGCAGCTGGAGCTCTCACCATCGGTAAAGAAGACCAAGCACGACGTGAGGAAACCTTGCAGGTGTCGATGCCTCTCCTAGGTTTTCAACCTAGGCACATGCACATGTGAGAGAGGAGAGCAGTGTCCGGTCGGATGGAACGAATGGAAGGAGTTTATGGTCAATAGAGAAGACCGAAAAAATCATCACCAAGTCGCTAGACAGAGAACACAAAGAGTCACTGAGAGCAAATGACCAATCAAAAAGCTTATGGAGTCCACAAGAAAAATCCTCTCTTCTCTTCTTTAGCCACTTAGCGATCTCAGCTAAAGTGGAATCAGGCAATCAGCACATAAGGAAATCCCAATTCAAAATCGATTTTGACTTGGCCAAATCAACTCAATCTCAAGTCCATAAGTTAGCAGAAGGAAACCCCACTTAAGTCTTAATCTTATTTGAATTAATCCTTAAGCAATCTCAACTCCTCGTATATGACCATCGCCTCCTCAATCCTCTCTTGATGTCAACCATCCTGGGCCAACATCAATAATAATCTCACAGGGAAGGAATCAACTTATGCCAGCACTCTCGTCGGCTAGCCCTTGAGCCAAGGTGCCACCCCTATCTCACCCTCACCATCTAGATTGAGTTGGAGAGAAGGACCACCCTGATTTAATTACCCATAGCGACATACGCCCTGGTCCTTTGACCAAAAGGTCACTCAGTGTTTACCCGTGTTAGGGTCGAATAAGTCGGCATAAGGTCCAACGACCCAAGTCCTACAATGTGTCCATCGTCTCCCTAGTCTCGTCTCTCCTGCACCCGTATCTCGGGCACTGGCGTCCTACCAACGAGATCCATCTCAATGCCTCGTAGCACTCCTACCCTTTCAGCCCGACCCCATGTCTAGGATGAACCTGTGTCGTACCACGCTTCTGCACGCCAGGCTTGCTCACACAAGTTGGTATGCTTCCGCACGCTATGACTCGTGCTCGCTCGCCCTAGTGCATCAACCATGACTTCGACCACAGTCTTGCTGTCGGAACATGGCAGCCTGCAGCCCACTTACAAGGAAGCACACGATCAATGCACAATGAAATCTCATCACCACGGCAACCTACCACATCGGTTCACTCATCCCACTCCCAGAGAGAGTCAGTTCACTATTCGAACTTTGGCACCAACGAGAAATCCCACTGCGGAGGAGGCCTACTCGCAAAATCCGGATGCTATGTCAATCGGTGACCAAATAAGGGGAAGGATCTACCAACACATAACTCACTCTGTACATGGACTCAGCCCAATCCAACATGGATGTGCCAATACGTGGACACATACATGTATGAAAATCACATATAATATATATATGGGCCTTTGCGTATTTATGATCTCCATCTAAGGGTGAGACATGATCATTATAAACTATCACACCCCTAGAATAATCATGAAATTCAATAATTATTTTCCTATTTAATATACTTCAATTTCCCAGGATTAAAATTATCAAATTGAGAGACTTAAAATGTTAAGTAATCTCAACACTCTATTTATATACTTCTAGGGTTGCAACAACAATACTAATCAAATGCAAACAACCATCAAACTATTATCTAATAAAAATGTTATACTTCAATACAAACAACTACTAACTCAAAAGGAGAGATCAAAGATCAAACTTCATTTATACAATAAACACAAGTTAACATTGTATTATCATTTTACAAAATTGTTCTAACTTCTCCTACACACCCAAAATAACATATACAAGAGCATCATCTTAGCTCATCAAACTAAACAAGAGCCTATAAACATTTAGTCCTTTAGCACTTCTTTAATTGCCCCAAAGATAAACAACCAAAAGCCAACATGTATAATATATAAAATCAAAAGAGTGAGCTATGAAAACTCAACGAGATCTACCTTGCTTATGGCACAAAATATATTTGTGTTACTACTTTAGCAATTAGATTTTATGGTAAGCATCACAATTAAATTTGACATCTCAAATCTTACTAGAAAAATGAACAAAGAGCATATACATAGCCTAGAAAGATCTACTCAACCATAGGAACAAATGATAATATCACAAACTTATGGTATCAAAACAAAACATCTTAGAACCAAAAGATGATATCATAAGGATCATATGAGAACTAGTGCTATGAATATCAAAGCCTCATAGAAAGAGTCATGGGAACAAAGCAAAACAAAGTCCTTCACGTTTGGAAGCAAGACTAACCCACGTTTGGGAAAGCCCACAAAGCAAAAGCCGGCAAAGAGATCGTCATGGCCCAACCAAATGTGAATGGAGGGACTCTAAAGATGGCTCCCATGGACTCAAGAGGTGGCCCTCATTATTTCGAATATGGTACTTTGCTCCATGTAGCACTTAGCTCCGCATCCATCACCTGATTCCCACAAATGAGATCAAATCATTTTTTCACTAAAGTTGCAAGGGCTAAAAGACAAATGTGTCATAGCATAATCAAAGTTTGCAACTTAGTGATATTGTTATATTCCAAATAATTGCCCTTACAACATGATCATGGAAAGGTATCAAAGGTTCATAGGAACATTTGGTCCAATACCAATTATAAGGACAAATTGACAATACCCATGAATCAACTAATATTCATAATTGCAAGAAAGAAAACTGATCAATTCACCAAAATCATAAGCTTGAAATGTTACTTACAAATTCTACCATAAGAGTTCTAGGCCTAAGAGTAGAACATGTCAAATTGGATTAGCCCAAGTCATTCAAATGAATCATAAGGAATTACTACATATAATCATATAAAATCAGAGTCATTGAAACCATATTCAAATCTCCTTGCTAATAAAATTGGTTTGATGCCATTTGACAAAGTACACAAAAAGATATAAGAGTTAAAGTAACAAAGGGTTAAACTGCCCTGTTTCTAGAAATTTCAGGCATTGAACTAAAAAATACAGTCGGTTTAAGGTTATGATGTATATCAAAGATATTCAATATATGATCTGTTGGAAAGATATTTGAATCTACTTTCATGTAAAATAAGAATTATTGAAAACCGAGTTGTAAATCGGAAGTTATAAGCAAAAAGACACAAGTAGGTCCATCTAGTATTGCAGAACATATATATTGAATGTTGCTACCGAATTGATACCCCAACTCTAATTAAGTATAGGCAATATTGGATGCGCTGGAAAGATTTTCTAAGTCTTCATTTACACAAAATGATTCTTAGTTATAAATCATTTGTGTGTACAAAGTTATATAATAAAAACTCTAACAAGATTAGATTTACATAATCATATCACCATAACCATGCTTTTACAATTCTCCTCATTCATTTGACAAAAACATCCAAAGTCATTTTGATTTCAACAAATTAGCATATGAACTAGGTTCTTAAGATTTGAACATAATTTTTGTATCAACATATTATATTTTTAAAATTATGAATTTAAGGCATAGGGTAGAATCTTGCCTTAACCAAATTTGAGCTTTCTCTAATTCTTCTTCTTCACTTCACCACTTTCACCAATTCTTCCCCAAGTCCAAACAAAGTTGCTGGTAAAAACTCCATTTTTTTTCCTTATTTTTCCTTCATTTTACCTCATTAGTCACCCCTAAGAATGAGGTGTCTACACTTGGTTAATCTCATTTTTATGCAAGCTTGAGGTGGCTTGAAAAGACAAACATGATATGTTTTAACTTCATCCATTTAAATTAAGTAATTATTTTCTTTCTCTTTCTTTTTTTTTTATTTTTACTTCACAAATTAATGAGTTATTATCAATATACATATTATTCTATATTATTCATTTTCATTTCGTTATACACTATTTCCCTTGAGTTCTTAATATGGGTATTTCTCTATAACTAGTTAATAATCTTCATAATCATGTTGAAGATAAATCATTGATTGTCACATAAACAATCCTGAAGCCTCTGGGGTGCTCATCCCTGAGTCTGTCACATGCACCCCCGCCCGATGCAGTCACCGTCCTCGATGACTGAAGTAATAGATAATCCTGGATTAAGTCCTCGAACTACTACAAGTGCGCAAATCTCTCCCATGTAACCTCTACTACGGATGTACTGACCCACTATATACGGAACTCAATCCTACGACTTTGTCGGCCATACCCTCATGTCCGATGGGAGATACTCCACTCGATCCTTTGATCAAACTGAGTATGGACCTAGACGGTGCTCTGGTACTATGGCCATGATCAGTACCCTCTAGATCTACATAATGAAATACCAGTTTGATTGTCATAGTATCTTAAAGATTGAGTCAGTATGTCATAGCTCCGACTCACCCAATGACCTCGAAAGGGCCCTCATATCTCCTCATGAGTCCCTAGTGTATCGTGCCTTCATGTGCCTTTTTCCTCATATGCGGGGAGACCTTAAGAGGAACTAGGTCTCCTACCTGAAAATGAAGATCACGACATTGGAGACTAGCCAACCTCTCCATCCTCGACATAGCCTGCTGCAGGCTTTCTTTGGCCTCAAAAAGAATTTTCGATTTGTCCCTAGCCAGTCTATGGGCTACCAGGCAAATACTGGAAGAGTCCTTCTGGCAAATATCGGGTGGTGTCAATAGATGTCGGCTCAGAACTATCTCGAATGGACTCTTGTCTGATGTAGACTGCTGGAGATTATAGGTGAATTGACGCAGCGGATGTAGGGCTCCTTAATTCTGTACTCTAAGGGACTAGACCATGATGCTGAGAATGCAAGAGGGTCTTGAGACGAGGGAAGTTAGAACGTGTGCGGACGAAGAAACCACAAGAAAGCCGATGAGAAAGACGAGAAGATGTTTCTTGAGCAATACCCAAACGCGCGGAGAAGCAACGACTCGAATACTAAGGAAACTACTCACCTCAATCGGGGAGCCAATTTTTGGAAGCAAGCGCGCGCGAACAGAACCTCCATGGAGCTATGAGGGAAGCCTTCCGCAAGTCCAAGACGCAACACCAAAGGCACATTAGCTGGATGCAAGATCGTTTGAAAAGGACCCAGAGCCCGAGGAGGGTTCTCCGGGTGTTTTGATTGAAAGCAGCAAAATACAAGCACGAGGGAACTCTAGACGAGTTCCTCGGAGTTGGAGGACCTAGGCCTTCGTGTGGGGGAAGGCGACTAATACAACCAAGCTAAGGAAAACACACAACCCTCAGCCTATTTTATATATCAAGAGGAGAAGGGGCACATGGAAAACACATGGGGATAGTTGGATAGGCTAGCCCCCCTTTAACTAACTAAAAGAAGGTCAATATTCCTTCAAAACAAACTAAAGTAATATGCTAACTACTCCTATAGGGAATATGCCAAAGGATGGGACGCATTAGCTGGGCGTTTGGGCCATTGAATGGGCTGACTTCGGTGGGCTACACCATTTCCGAGCATGTGACTACGAAGCAGCAGAAGCGGCTGATCGTGGGCTGATTTTGAACATTGGTGGCGGTCTCTTGGGCCAAGTTGAGGACCCGGTTGTTGTAGTGGTCAGTGGTGGCTTCTTGTGGTGGTCCGCGAGGAAGACTTGCCATGGGGTGGGGCTGGATGGACGTCACGGAGCTAGAAGATGGGATCACCAGGCCCACGTAGCGGTCAGGAGGATGGGAGGACCGTTGTGACCGCCTAAGTTCTTGAAAAACTAGACCCAGGCGCACTTTCAAGGCGGTCACGGCCTGGCCGTGTTTGCCGTCACGGGCGTGATGGAGTGGCGCCGGGCCGAACACGACAGAAGGCACGGGGGTGTCCGGGGTGTCGTCTGGCGGCAAGCTGGTCACGGCCTTGCCGTGTTTCCCGTCATGGTCGTGCTGAAGTGATTCGAGTTTCGCTAAGCTGATCACGGGTGGAGGCATGGGTGTGTCGAGGGCCGTGTCTGTACTAGCGTTTTGGCGTGACCGTGTCACGGCCGTGCTCGTCTTCACGACCTGGCCGTGTTGGGGTTGACTGGCATGAACCTCTAGAAAAATTAAGGCAGGGCCGTAATCTGGATTACGGGCCGTAATTTCAGGTCCAAAATCTACATAAATGTCGGGGTGTTGGGCAGATTTTACGGCGGGGCTGTAACGAATATTACAGGCCGTAATTTCTATCCCGAAATCCACAGAAAGTTCTGGCGAGGCGGTCACGGCCGTGATGGGGCGCACCAATTTCCACCGAGCTTGGCACGGCGGGTGTCATGGGTGTGATGGAGGCCGTGCCCGCGTTTGCGTTTTCCTTCGATCGTGTCACAACCGTGCTCTTGGTCATGGCCTAGCCATGTTGGAGTTGATTGGCGATGCCTTCTTGTAGCGAGCTCGTCACGGCCATGTCTACCGTCACGGCCTGGCCATGTTGAGGGCAGTAGATGACCTTCTGGACCAAAATTTCTAGTGAAGTTTCGTCCCAACCTAGAGAGTCATCCCAAGTGTCTTCTAGAGGAATTGAGCCGTCCTCAAGCATGTCTATGACTCCGTCAAGTATCCCGAGGTGGGAAGAATTCTCCTCCAGAGAATAAAGTGGGTCGTTGCCGTTGGAGGGGGTGCCGGTGGGAAGGGGCGCGTGGTAGGGATGGAGGTCGGCGACGTTGAAGACGAGGCTGATGAGGGAGTCCTCCGGGAGGTCAAGGACGTAGGTGTTAGTGCCAACCCACTATAGAACTGTGTAGAGACCGTCGTAGTGCGCTTGCAATTTCCAATTGGCCCGAGACTACAATCGCTTAGGGTGGATTTGCACCATGACAAGCTCACCAACCTCAAAATGTTGTGGCCTACAAAGCTCGTTGGCCTCTCGTGCATAACGGGTGTTGCTCAAGAAAATCCGGCGGCGAATCTCATCATGTAAACCTGTGATATGAGAAGCAAATGCGTATGCAGACTCATGGATGGAAGGGGGAGGGGGAACATTATGCATGTCGATGGGTTTCCTAGGCTAGTGCCCGAGGACGTCCTAGAAAGGACTCAACCCCATAGAGCGGTGGAAGACACTGTTATACACAAACTCGATGATAGAGAGGTGATCAGCCCAATGGCGTGGGAAGTCACCGGCTAAGCACCGCAAAAGATTACCCAAGCTATGGTTCACGACCTCTGTCTGACCGTTTGTCTGCGGTTGGTACGCAGAGGAAAACTTGAGAGTGGTCCCAAGGACGGCCCACAAGGACTTCCAAAAATGACCAACGAATCGGGTGTCGCGGTCAGAAACGATGGTGAGAGGGAGTCCATGGAGGCGCACAATCTCCTTGACGAAGATGTGGGTGACGTGAGAGGCATCGGCCATTTTGGAACAAGGCACAAAGTGCACCATCTTGGATAAGCGATCCACGACAACAAAGATGGAGCCGTGGCGCGAGGCCGAGGACAAAGTCCATGTTGATGTCCAGCCACGGACCTTTAGGAACAGGGAGAGGGGTGTAAAGCCCGGTGTTGGCAGGATGAGGTTGGTCACGGTGGCACGTACCACAGTGGCGAACAACCCTATCGACATCTTTACGAAGGGTGGGCCAGAAGAAACGATCTTCGGCCAACGTGAGGGTCTTGTCACGGCCGTGGTGCTCGGTGGCACCGCCGGCATGCTGCTCGAGCAAGAGGTGCTCACGGAGAGAGGACCTGGGAACACACAACTGATTACCGAACATGAGGTAACCGTCGTTGAGACGGTAAAGCAGGTCTGGGGGGTCAACAGCAAGGAGCCGGGCAAAAGTGCATCCAAAGGCGGGGCAATCGGTGTCCACATCGCGGACATGGTATAGCGTGGGGATTGACGTGGACAAAACACACAATAGGGAACGAACGCGACTGAGGGCGTCGGCCACCACGTTCTCCTTTCCGGCCTTGTGGGTGATCACAAAGGTATATTGCTGAAGAAACTCGACCCAATTCGCATGGCGAGGGGCCAGCTTCTTCTGCGCATTAAGGAAGGAAAGGGCCCGGAGGGTCTGACTCATAAGATGCATGAAAGTCGAGGGTGCATTGGTAAGGCCAAAGGGCATCACAAGCCACTCGTAGAGGCCATCCTTCGTCTTGAAGGCCATCTTCCACCCGTCGCCCTCGCGGATGCGGACCTGGTGGTAGCCGCTCCGGAGGTCAAGCTTGCTGAACCAACATGCGTCGGAAATGAGGTCAAGCATGTCATCCAAGCGCGGGATGGGGAACCGGTACTTGACTGTGATGCGACACATCCGCCACGAACCTTCTTGAGCATGGAAGGCTGGAACGGCGCAGGGGCTGAGGCTCTCGTAGATGAAACCCTTGGCAAGAAGGTCATCCACTTGACGTTTGAGCTCCATATGCTCGGTGGGGTTAAGACGGTGATGGGGCAGGTTGGGCAGCGATGCCCCGGGGACGAGGTCGATGACATGCTGGATGTCACAGGCTGGGGGTAGACCAACAGGGAGATCGACCAAGGAAATGTCAGAGAACTCCTCAAACAAGGCAGTGACCTCCAGCGGCAAAGGGGCCTGCGGAGGCGGAAGAGCGGGGGAGACCTCGCGGACCATGAGGGCATAAACCACCTTGGTCTCATGGGCCTCATGGACGAGGGAACTGAGTCGGACCAAGGCGACTGCCTTAGGTGCAGGTTGGGTAGACAGTGCGGGGGTGATAAGACCCTTGGACGTGGAGGCCCGCAACTCCTTGGGCGGAGCCGGGGTCAAACAGATCTTACGTCCCCCGTGCTGGAAGACATAAGTGTTGGAACGGCCATAGTGTATGACGTCACGGTCGTAGAGCCAAGGCCGACCAAGGAGGACATGGGTGACGTCCATGGACATAACATCGCACCACATCTTCTTGGTATAGTCACCGAAATAGATGGGAACCTGGCAGCGGTGTGTGATGGGAAGGCTAGATGCGTCGACCCATGTAATCGACTAGGGCCGATGGTGCGGCTCAAGTGGGAGGCCAAAACGGGTGACCACCATTCGAGAGACGATGTTGAGGCTGCTACCTCCGTCAATCACAATCTTGCACGAGTGCCCATGACACTTGATGTAAGTGTAAAAGATGCTTGTGCGCTTCCAATGTTCGGATGGAGGAGGGCTATGGACAAGGGTGCAACGGACTACTAGGGTAGGGCGCAGACTCGACTCCTCGTTGGTGTAGCACTGCGGGCCGACCTCTTGCGTCGAGGGAGGCGCGTGAGAGACAACGGGCTGAGGACACGGGTTGTGCGGGGCGATCGCGATGTGGAGGGAGCGACGCAGGCAATCTCGGTTGAAGTGATCGGTTTGACCACAGTGGCAGCAAGGACTGGGTGGAACGGTGGAGACGGGCGCCTTGCCCGTCTCCTCCTAGGTTAAGCAAGGCGGCGATGCATCACAGGGAGCGTCACATGGGGGTCGACGGGGACCTGTGTGGTTCAGACGAGGGGGCGCCTCGAGACGAGGAGGCGGGGCTGGTACCGGAGGTGCGTAGGCATGACACGGGGACCCAGCTCCACCCGAGGGCGTGTGTAACGCAGATCCTGCTTGATATCGTGAGCATGGTGAAGGGTCAAGATAACCGAGTCAAGGCTGTGGGAGGGCAGTAGATGACGAATCTTGTCGCGGATGCCGGGCTTGAAGTGGGACAAGGTGAAGGCCGGGTCTTCCTTAAGGTTGCACCTAATGCCGAGCTCGTCGAAGCAAGAGTGGTACTTGTTGACGGAATCGGAACCTTGGGTAATGGCGTAATAAGAATCGAGGAGCTGCTGTCTATATGTAGGTGGCACATACTTCTCCTTCAGCTGATAACACATCTCCTCCAACCGAGTGATGGGGGGAAGATGCTGATCGGTGAGTTGACGCTCAACATTGGTCCAATACAATCGGGCAGGTCCGGTAAGCAGGAGACGGACATAGCTGACCTTGAGGTGGTCGAACATGGCACTCCAATCAAAGTAGTTATCGACAGCCGCAGCCCAATCAAAGAACACACAGGGATCGAGGCTACCGTTGAAGATGGGTGGGTCGATGAGTGTGAGCCGGCGGACTTTGTCGTCCTCGCGGCTACGCAGGAGTGGGCGACGTGGGGAATGGGCCTCTTCAGCCCACACAGACTCATCACCGAAGGGGTCATACCGGGGAGACTCGGTGGCCTGCATACGTAGCAAGGCCAACAGAGGGGGAACACTAAATGAGGGCTGACCCTCGGTGGGTTTAGACCAGAGTTCCGCTACTTGGTTCGTGAGATGTTGGGCCGACGACATTAGACGCTGAAACATGGTCTCCATTGCTTCCAAGCATGTGGATAGCGATTCAACCGACTCTATCCTAGGGAGAGGACTCTCTTCAGTCACAGCGGGCACTTGGGATGAGAGATTCTTGTAAGAGGTACTAGATCTAGTAGTCATGATGCTGAAAATGCGTATGTATGGGGAAAACAAAGCCGGAGAAACCGAATGATATGCAATGAAGAGATCGGCGGAGCTAGACAAGAGTTAGCTCCAACCTCCCTCTGATACCAAAATTGACGCAGCGGATGTAGGGGTCCTTAATTTCGTACTCTAAGGGACTAGACCATGATGCTGAGAACGCAAGAGGGTCTTGAGATGAGGGAAGTTAGAACGCGTGCGGACAAAGAAACCACGAGAAAGCCGATGAGAAAGACGAGAAGATGTTTCTTGAGCAATACCCAAACATGCAGAGAAGCAACGACTCGAATACTAAGGGAACTACTCACGTAAATTGGTGAGCCAATTTTTGCAAGCAAGCGCGCGCGAACAGAACCTCCACGGAGCTACGTGGGAAGCCTTCCGCAAGTCCAAGACGCAACACCAAAGGCACATTAGCTGGATGCAAGATCGTTTGAAAAGGACCCGGAGCCCGAGGAGGGTTCTCCAGGTGTTTTGATTGAAAGCAGCAAAATACAAGCGTGAGGGAACTCTAGACGAGCTCCTTGGAGTTGGAGGACCTAGCCCTTCACCTGGGGGAAGGCGACTAATACAACCAAGCTAAGTAAAACACACAACCCTCAACCTCTTTTATAGATCAAGAGGAGAAGGGGCACATGGAAAACACATGGGGGTAGTTGGATAGGCCAACCCCCCCCCTTTAACTAACTAAAAGAAGGTCAATATTCCTTCAAAACAAACTAAAGTAATATGCTAACTACTTCTGCAGGGAATATGCCAAAGGATGGGACGCATTAGCTGGGCGTTTGGGCCGTTGAACGGGCCGACTTCGGTGGGCTACACCATTTCCGAGCACGCGACTATGAAGCAGTAGAAGCGGCTGATCGTGGGCTGATTTTGAACATTGGTGGCGGTCTCTTGGGCCGAGTTGAGGACCCGGTTGTTGTAGCGGTCGGCGGTAGCTTCTTGTGGCGGTCCGCGAGGAAGACTTGCCATGGGGTGGGGCTAGATGGACGTCACGGAGCTGGAAGATGGGCTCACTAGGCCCACGTAGCGGTCAGGAGGATGGGAGGAACGTTGCGACCGACTAAGTTCCTGAAAAACTGGACCCAGGCGCACTTTCGAGGCGGTCACAGCCTGGCCGTGTTTGCCGTCATGGGTGTGATGGAGTGGCACCGGGCCGAATACGACAGGAGGCATGGGGGTGTCTGGGGTGTTGTCTGGTGGCGAGCTGGTCACAGCCTTGCCGTGTTTCCCGTCACAACTGTGCTGAAGTGATTCGAGTTCCGTCGAGCTGATCACGGGTGGAGGCACTAGCGTGTCGAGGGCTGTGTCTGCACTCACTTTTCGGCGTGACCGTGTCACGGCCGTGCTCGTCTTCACGGCCTGGTCGTGCTGGGGTTGACTGGCATGAACCTCTAGAAAAATTAAGGCAGGGCTGTAATCTGGATTACGGGCCATAATTTCGGGTCCAAAATCCACAGAAAGGTCAGGGTGCTGGGCAAAATTTACAGCGGGGCCGTAACGAATATTACGGGCCGCAATTTCTATCCCGAAATCCATAGAAAGTTCTAGCGAGGCGGTCACGGCCTGGCCGTGTTTGCCGTCACGGCCGTGATGGTGCGCGCCAATTTCCACCAAGCTTGTCACGGTGGGTGTCAGGGGCGTGATGGAGGCCATGCCCGCGTTCGCGTTTTCCTTCGACCGTGTCACGGCCGTGCTCTTGGTCACAACCTGGCCATGTTGGAGTTGATTGGCGATGCCTTCTTGTAGTGAGCTTGTCACGGCTGTGTCTACCGTCACGGCCTAGCCGTGTTGAGGGCGGTAGATGGCCTTCTGGACCGAAATTTATAGTGAAGTTTCGTCCCAACCTGGGGAGTCATCCCAGGTGTCTTCGAAAGGAATTGAGCCATCCACAAGCATGTCTATGACTCCGTCATGAATTTGTGCAATGTCCAACCATTGCACCCAGTCTTGCTGTGTAGAGCAAATATAATGCCAGAGGTAAACCTCTACTACGGCATTCACTCGCACCATCTGCCCATTAGTCTGGGGGTGTTTTGCATTAGAAAATAGGAGCTTCGTGCCTAACATCTGGAATAGAGCAGTCCAAAATCTACCTATGAAGTGGGCATCTGAATCAGAAACTATATCGGTGAGAATGCCAAAACACTTCACCACATGTTGGTAGAACAATGTTGTTGTAGTCTCAGCTGGGCACGACACTAGGGCTGGGATGAAGATGTCGTACTTAGAAAATCAGTTGACTATCATAAATATTAATGACTTGCCATCTACCCTGAACATGCCCATGATAAAGTCTATAGATATAGACATCCATGGACACTCTAAGATTGGCAATGGCTGAAGTAAAACTGGGGTCCTCTATCTATCGATCTTGTCTTACTGGCATATAAGATAAGTCTTCACATAAAGCTCTATATCCGCCCTCATAGTAGGCCAATAGCAAGAGCATGATAATAAGGCAACTATATGGTTGTCTTGGATGACCCACCCAAGGAGAATCATTGGTCTTTCTTCATCAACTCGTGACTAAGTCCTCAAAATATAGGAATATACGGGCAATCACTAGATGCTATAATGAGATCATCATTGGAAAGAGAAAACTGTTGTATCCCAAGTTGTTTGGCATGTCCCTTGGACTAATCCCCGGCAATGGCGCCAAAAACTTATTGTATCCCAAGTTGTTTGGCGTGTACCTAGGACTAATCCCCGGCAACGGCGCCAAAAACTTGATGTAGTCTGCAAGGACACACTTATAAATACAAGTAGGTAGGCTTGTTTTAGGTGTCGCGGCCAAAACCTAAGCATTGGCATACAGGGACTGTCACTCCCTGACACGGCTCCAAAAACTTGTTGTCCCTAAACTTGTAGTGTCCGCAAGTGCACAGATACTCGAAATAATAAAGAAAAGTATCGATCCCACAGAGACCTTATTGTGAAGTACCAAATAATTGTATTCTCACTAACTAAGCAAATCGATTATGATGCAAATAGAATAATAGAAATAACACGAAAGATAATTAGAGAGATAAATTTGGACTAGGGTTTCATCCACCTTGATTTCAATGACTAAATATGAATAAAAGGTCGTCAGTCAAATCTTGTTATGATAAAGACTTAATTTACTTCATAAAGGGATTGTCTCACTTTCGTGCAAACAATCATGCAGGGACCAATCCTCACTTTCGCCCAAGATTTATCCTAGGTTAATGATAAGTAAATCATCAATCAAAGAACTCAAAGATCACTTTCGTGCATCCGAGTTCTAAGTTGATTGTCTCAAGCGGAATCTCGACGATCACTTTCGTGCATCCGAGACTCAACACAAGTTCTACTTAAGGTTCTCCAACGTTCCGATCCTCACTTTCGTGCAAGATCTCCATGTTTGACAACTCGACTCTATCCTAGATTCTTATTATTAAATCATGGCAATAAGATCACTAAAATCAAATAATTAAGAACAAACCTAATTTCTTACGGAAAGCTCCTAACATGCAATTCTAGGGTTCCAAGTTCTCAAGCAAGTCACCTTTCGGTCCTTATTGCGAGAACTCTAAACATGAATAATAACATCAATATATGGAGAATCAAAGACAAGACATTCACATAAGTAGAATTATCGTGGCAAAATTTTCTTGACGAAATAAAAAGTATCTAATCATTAGAAATCAAAGGGATTACACCCCATGTCCCAAAATATGTTTAAACTTTCATGGAGAAAGAAATACAATCAACCATAGTTTTAAAGTATCAGAAATTGAAGAGAAGGAAGAAATAAACTTTACAACACGGCTGTAATAGAAATTACAGCCGTAATCACGCATATGAACAGTGCCTGTGGCGTTCTTTCATTGATTCCTCCTCCAATAGAACTCCTTTTGCTCTGAAACTTCTAATGCGTCATCCTCTCCTCCAGGCGAAGTTTCTGAGTGAAAATCACGGCCTGAGGTTCCCTCTACGCCTCTCAGCACGAGGCCAAACCCTAACCGCCTCTCTGTCAATTGCTCTCTCAATACTGGATAAACATTATGGCTTTCACTTCGTGTGTCTTCTCCTATTAACGACAAGTTTGTAGCAACTTTCGGATCTCAATTTGGAGCTCTGGATCAAATGTTATGGTCCACGCAAATTTAAGCCCGAAAAATTCGCGCGTCCACGTATAAAATACGGTACCGTAATTTAAAATACGGTAGTGCTGTATTTTCTTTGCAGTTTTCTGGTCAAAAATTGCCCAAAATATGGTACCATAAAATATTTTATGGTCGTGCCGTAATTTTAGCAATTTATTCTATTCTGAATGCGCTCTAAAATACGGCAGTGTAATATTTCACGGCAGTGCTGTAAAATCGCTTGCGTTCAACGGTCTGAAGTGTCCGGAAAATACGGCCCGTGTAATTCTTTATGGCAATGCCGTAAAATCACAAAATCTTCTATTCGGAATTTCTCCAAATTACGGCAGTGGCTTGATATTATGATAGCATATGGTAATACGGTACCGTAATATATATTACGGCACTACCGTATTTTGGTTAGTTGCTCCGATTTGCGTGAAATTTGTCGGGTGATCTCCTCTTGACGATGGTAACTCTTCTATGTCTTCGATTTTGCTTTAAAATGCCTCAAAATAGTGCCTTTTTACCTTAAAATCAAGAAAAACCAAAATAGAAGTAGATTTTGCAATATTTGATAATTTTGGCATAAAAATAAGCAAAAGATCTTCAATTTAGCATGAAAAGATATATAAAATGATACAAAATATACTATATATTTTGGTGTCATCAAAAACCAACACACCTTGCCCTCACGGATGCGCTAGACCAGCCACATATACATATAAACTGGCCCCACTAGATCTCAAACTCGAGCTAATAGATTTCCTTCGATATAGGAGACTGTATAACATATCAATAAATTCACTTAACTCAGTGAACTAGGAACCACATTAGAATGGCCCAGCTTTTGCTGCTACCAGAAACCAAACTCGGTAAGAAATTCCTACCACAGAGCTTGCTTCAGAGTTAATTTCTTCTATGTGGTGAAGTAGGTATTCGCTAAATTATCGGTCTGAACAACAAACGTAGCACTGAGGAGACAAACCTGCCATATGTGCAAACAATGTATCACTGCAAACATCTCTCGCTCATGAACCAAATATCTCATCTCAGTATCCTTTAGTTTACTCTAGAATATCACAGCCCCGATAGCCACATCTGAGGCATCGGTATGTACTTCAAATAGGAGGGTAAAGTCTGGCAATGGAAATATAGGACTAGAGAAAATACGAATCTCCAATTCCTTGAAGGCCCTCTACTGTTCACTTCCCCAGACCCCCTAGGAAGCTTTCTTCAGCAACTTAGAAAGAGGGGCTAAAATCTGAGATCAATCCTGAATAAATCTCCTATAAAAATTCACTACACTGAGGAAAGACCATAACTCGATGAGTATAGTAGGAGGATGCCAGTCAATAATAGAATGAATCATGACATGATCCATCTAGACCCACCCTTGGCTAATAATATAGCCCAAAAACTTGATCTGGGAAGTGCCAAACATGCACTTCTCCCTCTCGAGGAGCACTCGATGCTCGCTTAGCTTATCGAATACAGCCCATAATTGGGTAAGATGATAGAGCATCGAATCAAAGTAGACAACTATATCGTTAAGGTAGACCACAACAATATCATCAATATAAGGGAAAAACATGATATTCATTAATCTTGAAAAAGTAGTTGGCTCATTCGTCAATCCGAACAACATAATAAGAAAGTCAAAAGATCCACATCGTGGAATACGAGTGCTCTTTTCCTCGTCACCCTCAGCAATCCAAACCTACCAATATCTAGAACGTAAGTCAAACTTTGAGAATTCTTGGGCGGGTGTGAGTTAGATCCAAAAGATCAGTGATAAGAGGTATGGGATATCGATCTTGAATTGTAATCTTATTGAGCCCCCCGATAATCCACACATAATCTAAGAGATCCATCCTTTTTGTGCTGAAATGGAATAGGAGCGCCAAAAGGAGATAAGGACATTCAAATAAAGCCGGCAGCAAGTAGCTTGTCAAGCTGGCTCCAAAGCTCAACAAGTTCTGCCAAAGCCATCTGATAAGATTATCGATAAGGTGGAACCAATCTTGGGACCATAGAAATTCGGTGGTCCACATCAACAAGGAGGGATCTCCCTAGGAAGCTTGGTAGGAAGAAGAGCTTGACGCTCAAACAAAAGGCCCTGCAACTCCTTAGGGACCACAAAAGAAGAGGCATCGTGATGTGGGGAGGCGACATGACCCACGGAAATACAAATGGAGTTTAAGCTTACCCTAGCTAGGGCACCTAAATTTCCATCTCTTGCATTGCATGCATCTTTAAGTTAGATTTTCATTCCTTGCATTGCATGCATCCTTTAAGTTAGATCTCCTAGCATAACTTGCATCATATGGTAGGTTAGATCCACCCACCAATTACACCATGTAGTTACATCCCTAGGATCCGCCACTTATGTATGGTAGGTTAGTGCATGAAATTGATGTAATAGTATAGGTCAACTCCATTTTTGGGATGCAAGTCAAAATCAAGTCAAGACAACTCCAAGAGATGCCATGGGCCATCAGCCCAACTCATGAGGGAATCAGCCCACCCCAATGGAGCAACACCACAAGCACCTCAAATTCCACCATCCTAGTTGGCAGCCACGTGGAGTTGCCTTCATCTCCAACCAAGTCAAGGAGCAGCCTGCACAATGACCTACTTCAGCCCATCATGCGCCAGCCATCAAAGTCAAGAAGCAGCTTGCACAATGTCCACTTCAGTCCATCATGCGCCAGCCACCAAAGTCAATGAGCAGCCTGCACAATGTCAGCCTTTGCAACAACTTCAGTCCATTCAAGCGCCTGCCACCCATGCCAATCTGCAGCCTGCACAATGCCAGCCTTTGCAGCCTCTTCAGTCCATCATCATCTCAGCTTTCGAACCTGCCATCCTGATGAAAACTCTAAAGCTAAACCTCCAAGCAACCTGCCCATTTGGGGGAAGAAATCAGCCCATTGAGTTGCCCACATCATGCTGTCTTTTCTTGCTTGTGTGACTTGTCTTTGTGCTTAGGGAAGGGAGACAACCGTTGGGAAGTCTCTCCTATATGTTGTAAACTCTTGCAAGACTGAAATCAGAGTTGATAATTTGAAATCCAAATTGAAGTGTGTCTTCTAGTGTGTGTCACTACAACTCTCCCCCACTCTTCCCATCTTGCCGAGAGCTTACTCCTCCACTTGTTTCAGCCAGCCGCCACCACTGAAGCTTGGACCTCTCGCATCCTCCTCCACCAGTAGAAGATGACCTCTATCTTAAGAGGAGGAGCTGATTCTCGCCTTCATCCAAGATAAGGGACACTTCACCAAACCGAGGGCAAGACTACCCCACTATAGCTAAGTCTTCTCCTCTCTTGGTCGTTGCTCTTTGTTACTTGTTGGACAGATCCCTTGCACTCACGTTTGCTTTCTGCAGGTGGCGCAAGGCCATGGAATGATACTCTAGCCGCCCCTTCTTCTTTCCCCTCTAGTCTAGATAGTCTAAGCTATGTTAACAAGGGAATTTGGAGTCTAGACTCCCCCTTGGGTGTTCTTGTATTATTGGCCTCTTAATATTCTTTCAAACTCACCCACGCATGTGTGGGATGCTGTAATGCTCTGCTTGTAAGCTCATAGGGCCCTACTTCATGAGTTTCCACCATTGGACCGGTGAAGAATGGGAAGGTCACCCTTTCTATTCTCAAAGGGTGCAAGGTGAGTTCCTCCCTTAGAGTAGCCCTATTTCTTATGGTAGAACCGCATGCCTAGATTTATTTGATGTTGTAAACCGCATGTCAAGCTCTTGTTAGGCGTTCCTCTTTATTAGAAGTGCATGATAAGTTTAGTTTGCTGAATGTAGATTCGGATTTCATTATAAGACTATCAAACCTAATTTCTCAAATCGTTAGAGTTAATCGGGTTTTCATTACTCTATACTTAACTATCAAATGTTTTCAAAAAACGTTGTTTGAATGCTTGTATGACCTGCCCCCATCATCGTGGTATCAGAGCCTAGGCTCTTAGAGTAGGATTTTATAAGACCCAAAAATTTATTTTCCTACTACTAAGACGATTTTGGACCTAAGTGTTTGAAAGAAAATAACTACCTATATCTTACCACCTTAGAGAGCTCTATTTTAAAATGTTATAGTGTTTTCAAAAATACTCCCCATGACTACTAGATTCAATCCCCTAAGAGGCAATAGACAACCCATCAAGAGATGGGATGACATGATAAAAGAAATATATGACCCTACATCTCTCAATGAAAAATTGCTTACCCAAGAGAACATGAATGTAGCTGAATATATACTAAAGTTCAAAACCCTCTACCATAGTACTAGAGAAGCTCCTAGGGTTATGCTTAACCGGTTTAGAGATGGTCTTAGCTTTGAGATTAAGAGAGGTCTCACCTACTACCCCATATACACAATAGAAGATGCTTTTCAAATAGCTAGTGAGGTGGAGCAAAATCTTAAGAGATTTTATAAAAGGAAAATTGACCATCCAAGACCCAAAGCCCCTAAGGTAGTCAATCAAACCATGGAGCTCAATCAAGCCTTAGAACCAAAGCTACCCTCCCAAAGCCAATCTCAAGGTCATCCGTAAGAACCTTAAACTCAATGGGCAGCTTGCACAATGTCCACTTCAGTCCATCATGCGCCAGCCACCAAAGTCAATGAGCAGCCTGCACAATGTCAGCCTTTGCAACAACTTCAGTCCATTCAAGCGCCTGCCACCCATGCCAATCTGCAGCCTGCACAATGCCAGCCTTTGCAGCCTCTTCAGTCCATCATCATCTCAGCTTTCGAACCTGCCATCCTGATGAAAACTCTAAAGCTAAACCTCCAAGCAACCTGCCCATTTGGGGGAAGAAATCAGCCCATTGAGTTGCCCACATCATGCTGTCTTTTCTTGCTTGTGTGACTTGTCTTTGTGCTTAGGGAAGGGAGACAACCGTTGGGAAGTCTCTCCTATATGTTGTAAACTCTTGCAAGACTGAAATCAGAGTTGATAATTTGAAATCCAAATTGAAGTGTGTCTTCTAGTGTGTGTCACTACAACTCTCCCCCACTCTTCCCATCTTGCCGAGAGCTTACTCCTCCATTGTTGGGGTATGCCCTTAAGGCTAATGTTTGAGGCCTTGGGATTCTTTCAGTATCATGTATAAACTCTTATGTTTATAAAGGCAATGGTTGTTATTCAGTTTGTTACATTGTCTGCTGCAATAAGTATGCTTCTGAATAATGTCTCAATGCTGTTCAGCTAGGCTGACATGCAATGAAGTCCTTAGTCGAGATATCTTGGTGAACATGAGACAGCCTTGATATGATTGAGACTAATATGTGTTCTAATCTTATAGGATGCTTCGAGCATGGAATAAGATGTAGACTCATGGGTACATTAGATGTACTGGACAGACCCTACTAGGATATTCAATTGCTTGTCACAATGTGAATAATCCTTGTTTGCAACAAGTGGCATAATGTCCTCTGACTTGAGATCACTTGTGTTTCTAAATGATGATTGTCATTGTTTTGAGGTAGTTCAATATCATTTGAAACATAATGGTTATAGACTATCTTGGATAATGATCATGAGTCAGGTTAGGACACTAGTGATAGATATAGGATTGCCGTCTCCTTGATTGGAGTGTGATGTTCTAAAGGGGCCCCCCTGGATGAGATGATTGAGAAAGTGTATGGCCATACCCAGGTGACTATGTTCATCTAATCTAATCATGCTCATCATATTGGAGCTACAGGCTTGACACGCTTGTCCAATAAGAACATCCAGTGGCAAGGGAAACAAGTATGCCTTGTGAAATAGATTCACACTTGTGCTGTGGTTTGGGTGTAGTCTTGGAAGACTCTTTCCTTTATATCGGGAGACAGTGATGTGTTGCTAGATACCCCTCACTGATCGTGATAACGTAAGTTATCGTTACCGACATTTAAAGGAAACCCTCAGGGTCGCACAATTTGATGATATGGCTTACTTAAGTCAGATCGTGTGGACTGAATTGTTTTGGTTCAGTTTAAAGGGATTTAAACTCTGATTGTAAGTGAGATCTGGTCTGATCATGTTTGATTGATTAGGGCTTGAGATCGGTAAGCTTCGATCGAGAGAGTTTGATGGGGGCAGGTCATACAAGCATTCAAACAACGTTTTTTTGAAAACATTTGATAGTTAAGTATAGAGTAATGAAAACCCGATTAACTCTAACGATTTGAGAATTAGGTTTGATAGTCTTATAATGAAATCCGAATCTACATTCAGCAAACTAAACTTATCATGCACTTCTAATAAAGAGGAACGCCTAACAAGAGCTTGACATGCAGTTTACAACATCAAATAAATCTAGGCATGCGGTTCTACCATAAGAAATAGGGCTACTCTAAGGGAGGAACTCACCTTGCACCCTTTGAGAATAGAAAGGGTGACCTTCCCGTTCTTCACCGGTCCAATGGTGGAAACTCACGAAGTAGGGCCCTATGAGCTTACAACCAAAGCATCACAGCATCCCACACATGCGTGGGTGAGTTTGAAAGAATATTAAGAGGCCAATAATACAAGAACACCCAAGGGGGAGTCTAGACTCCAAATTCCCTTGTTAACATAGCTTAGACTATCTAGATTAGAGGGGAAAGAAGAAGAGGCGGCTAGAGTATCATTCAATGGCCTTGCGCCACCTGCAGAAAGCAAACGTGAGTGCAAGGGATCTGTCCAACAAGTAACAAAGAACAATGACCAAGAGAGGAGAAGACTTAGCTATAGTGGGATAGTCTTGCCCTCGGTTTGGTGAAGTGTCCCTTATCTTGGATGAAGGCGAGAATCAGCTCCTCCTCTTAAGATAGAGGTCATCTTCTACTGGTGGAGGTGGATGCGAGAGGTCCAAGCTTCAGTTGTGGCGGCTGGCTGAAAACAAGTGGAGGAGGCTCTCGGCAAGATGGGAAGAGTGGGGGAGAGTTGTAGTGACACACACTAGAAGACACACTTCAATTTGGATTTCAAATTATCAACTCTGATTTCAGTCTTGTAAGAGTTTACAACATATAGGAGAGACTTCCCAACGGTTGTCTCCCTTCCCTAAGCACAAAGACAAGTCACACAAGCAAGCATGATGTAGACAACTCAATGGGCTGATTTCTTCCCCCAAGTGGGCGGTTGCTTGGAGGTTTAGCTTTGGAGTTTTCAGCAGGATGGCAAGTTCGAAAGCTGAGATGATGATGGACTGAAGAGGCTGCAAAGGGCTGACATTGTGCAGGCTGCAGATTGGTATGGGTGGCTGGCGCTTGAAGGGACTGAAGTTGTTGCAAAGGCTGACATTGTGTAGGCTGCTCCTTGACTTTGGTGGCTGGCGCATGATGGACTGAAGTGGACATTGTGCAAGCTACTTCTTGACTTTGATGGCTGGCGCATGATGGGCTGAAGTAGGTCATTGTGCAGGCTGCTCCTTGACTTGGTTGGAGATGAAAGCACTCCACATGGCTGCCAACTAGGATGGTGGAATTTGAGGTGCTTGTGGTGTTGCTCCATTGGGGTGTGCTGATTCCCTCATGAGTTGGGCTGATGGCCCATGGCATCTCTTGGAGTTGTCTTGACTTGATTTTGGCTTGCATCCCAAAAATGGAGTTGACCTATACTATTACATCAATTTCATGCACTATCCTACCATACATAAGTGGCGGATCCTAGGGATGTAACTACATGGTGTAATTGGTGGGTGGATCTAACCTACCATATGATGCAAGTTATGCTAGGAGATCTAACTTAAAGGATGCATGCAATGCAAGGAATGAAAATCTAACTTAAAGATGCATGCAATGCAAGAGATGGAAATAACTTAAAGGATGCATGCAATGCAAGGAATGAAAATCTAACTTAAAGATGCATGCAATGCAAGAGATGGAAATTTAGGTGCCCTAGCTAGGGTAACCTTAAACTCCATTTGTATTTCCGTGGGTCATGTCGCCTCCCCACATCAGCTCTCCCCGGGTGAGAAAAATTCTTCTCCGAAGAATTGTCCTTATCCATGAGGAGCTTTGAGGTAGTAAGGGTGAGTTCTTCCTCGGGGAGCCAACCCTCTTCACCATGGTCATATCCAACTAAGTAGAGTAACTCTACCTCATTACGGGTGAAATGGGTTTGGTCCTCAAGGATGGACTCAATCATATGCTCACAAGTGGGGTCATAGTATGGGGTGGAATGATGCTTATGCAATATGAAGTCATCCACATCAAAAGTGATGGGGGTCCAAAAATCAGTGCCAACAGCATCACAGCAATCAATCTCTTCATCCCAATCTTCATGCTCCTTAAATTCAGGGTCTCCTACACAGAATGTCCTTTCTCGGCCATATTCATTAGTATGTTTATGGTATACAGGCCTACTAAAAGATTCAGGTATAACAAAATCAAAGTGTTCAAGTTCTGGGAGGGAAAGCAAATCATTATTCAATTGAATTTTCTTTAACCCTGGAGTACTAAGGCCAGACTCAAGGTCTAAAGGAGAGATGGGTGATGTTGCCAACTCAGACAAGTTAGGTTCTAAATCATATCCTAGCATGGGAAACTCAAGAGGATCTAAAGTAAATTCTTCTTCATATTCAGGTGAGCTAATGTCTAACTCAAGAAGGGTGAGGGGCGCCTCTAGGATTGGACTTCCTAAGGAAAAAAGAAATGGCTCTCCCATATCTGGAGTAAGATCCTCGAAGCTAAACTGGGGGAGCTCTATCATGTCATAAGGAGAAGGTTGATATAGGTCAGTCCCTATGGGGTCAACTTGAGCAGGGTCATCCCTAGAGTCTTGGGTTATAAGCCCATGTTCAATTGGTCCTAAATGTGGCTTAGGAGTGTGGGTGGCAAGACCTAAGAGATATGTTTCATGGGTCATTGGATCAAAGGTCAAGTCTTCTAGGCCTTGAAGTTGAGGTTCTCCTAATGTTTGGGACTTAGGATCTTGGTCAATGATAAAAAGATCTAGCATGGGTTCCATCTTAGGCAAAGTAAGGGATCTTAACTCATGTTGGTTGATATCGAAAGGTGAAGGATCCTCTATTTCTAAAAGTTTTGGTTCTAGGGGTGGGTTTAGGCCTAAGTTGTAAAGTTTAGTGCTAGATGGCTCAGAAGTGGTCAAAGAAGGGCCTAGACAAGATGGTATGTCTACCTTAATCTCTAAATATGGTTGTGTAAGGTACTTAGGCAGATCATCCATAGAGAAAGGTTCAAACTTAGGTTGAGTCAAGCCTAAAGTGTGATGGTCCTCTAATTGAAGGTGTTGGATTTCTAAAGTGTCTAGAGGCTCATCTAAACTTTCACTAAGGTCAAGTGGCTTGGATCCTAAGTGTTCACAACCTATTGAAGAGTTCTCTAAATTTTTCCCTATGTCATGAAGAGTAGGTTCACATGGTTCAAGTACTTGATCTAAACATGGGAGCCCTAAAGGGTGAGGCAAACTAGTCTCATAGGTCACTAAGGGTAGGATAGCTTCCACTAAGTCCAGCCTAATATGATTGGGTTCAAGTTCTTTCATAGGCTTAGGTGAGATTGTTCTTAAAGGTGTGGACTTAGTATGACCTATGTGGATGTCAAGAGAGTTTTCCTTAAGTTGGTTGAGTTCTTGTTTGGGTTTTATGGACAACATGATTTGACATGGAGGTAAGTCTTCAATGGGTTCCCTAGACTTGATTTGAGATTGGCTTTGGGAGGGTAGCTTTGGTTCTAAGGCTTGATTGAGCTCCATGGTTTGATTGACTACCTTAGGGGCTTTGGGTCTTGGATGGTCAATTTTCCTTTTATAAAATCTCTTAAGATTTTGCTCCACCTCACTAGCTATTTGAAAAGCATCTTCTATTGTGTATATGGGGTAGTAGGTGAGACCTCTCTTAATCTCAAAGCTAAGACCATCTCTAAACCGGTTAAGCATAACCCTAGGAGCTTCTCTAGTACTATGGTAGAGGGTTTTGAACTTTAGTATATATTCAGCTACATTCATGTTCTCTTGGGTAAGCAATTTTTCATTGAGAGATGTAGGGTCATATATTTCTTTTATCATGTCATCCCATCTCTTGATGGGTTGTCTATTGCCTCTTAGGGGATTGAATCTAGTAGTCATTTTCGAAATGAGTAAGGTTTTGAAAATAAACCCTAAGGTGATAAAATATAGCTAATCAAATTCTTTCAAGCACCTAGGTCCAAAAATCGCCTTAGTAGTAGGAAAATAAAGTTTTGGTCTTATAAAATCCTACTCTAAGAGCCTACCTCTGATACCAAGATGATGGGGGCAGGTCATACAAGCATTCAAACAACGTTTTTTTGAAAACATTTGATAGTTAAGTATAGAGTAATGAAAACCCGATTAACTCTAACGATTTGAGAAATTAGGTTTGATAGTCTTATAATGAAATCCGAATCTACATTCAGCAAACTAAACTTATCATGCACTTCTAATAAAGAGGAACGCCTAACAAGAGCTTGACATGCGGTTTACAACATCAAATAAATCTAGGCATGCGGTTCTACCATAAGAAATAGGGCTACTCTAAGGGAGGAACTCACCTTGCACCCTTTGAGAATAGAAAGGGTGACCTTCCCGTTCTTCACCGGTCCAATGGTGGAAACTCACGAAGTAGGGCCCTATGAGCTTACAACCAAAGCATCACAGCATCCCACACATGCGTGGGTGAGTTTGAAAGAATATTAAGAGGCCAATAATACAAGAACACCCAAGGGGGAGTCTAGACTCCAAATTCCCTTGTTAACATAGCTTAGACTATCTAGATTAGAGGGGAAAGAAGAAGGGGCGGCTAGAGTATCATTCAATGGCCTTGCGCCACCTGCAGAAAGCAAACGTGAGTGCAAGGGATCTGTCCAACAAGTAACAAAGAACAATGACCAAGAGAGGAGAAGACTTAGCTATAGTGGGATAGTCTTGCCCTCGGTTTGGTGAAGTGTCCCTTATCTTGGATGAAGGCGAGAATCAGCTCCTCCTCTTAAGATAGAGGTCATCTTCTACTGGTGGAGGTGGATGCGAGAGGTCCAAGCTTCAGTTGTGGCAGCTGGCTGAAAACAAGTGGAGGAGGCTCTCGGCAAGATGGGAAGAGTGGGGGAGAGTTGTAGTGACACACACTAGAAGACACACTTCAATTTGGATTTCAAATTATCAACTCTGATTTCAGTCTTGTAAGAGTTTACAACATATAGGAGAGACTTCCCAACGGTTGTCTCCCTTCCCTAAGCACAAAGACAAGTCACACAAGCAAGCATGATGTAGACAACTCAATGGGCTGATTTCTTCCCCCAAGTGGGCGGTTGCTTGGAGGTTTAGCTTTGGAGTTTTCAGCAGGATGGCAAGTTCGAAAGCTGAGATGATGATGGACTGAAGAGGCTGCAAAGGGCTGACATTGTGCAGGCTGCAGATTGGTATGGGTGGCTGGCGCTTGAAGGGACTGAAGTTGTTGCAAAGGCTGACATTGTGCAGGCTGCTCCTTGACTTTGGTGGCTGGCGCATGATGGACTGAAGTGGACATTGTGCAAGCTGCTTCTTGACTTTGATGGCTGGCGCATGATGGGCTGAAGTAGGTCATTGTGCAGGCTGCTCCTTGACTTGGTTGGAGATGAAGGCACTCCACATGGCTGCCAACTAGGATGGTGGAATTTGAGGTGCTTGTGGTGTTGCTCCATTGGGGTGGGCTGATTCCCTCATGAGTTGGGCTGATGGCCCATGGCATCTCTTGGAGTTGTCTTGACTTGATTTTGGCTTGCATCCCAAAAATGGAGTTGACCTATACTATTACATCAATTTCATGCACTATCCTACCATACATAAGTGGCGGATCCTAGGGATGTAACTACATGGTGTAATTGGTGGGTGGATCTAACCTACCATATGATGCAAGTTATGCTAGGAGATCTAACTTAAAGGATGCATGCAATGCAAGGAATGAAAATCTAACTTAAAGATGCATGCAATGCAAGAGATGGAAATAACTTAAAGGATGCATGCAATGCAAGGAATGAAAATCTAACTTAAAGATGCATGCAATGCAAGAGATGGAAATTTAGGTGCCCTAGCTAGGGTAACCTTAAACTCCATTTGTATTTCCGTGGGTCATGTCGCCTCCCCACATCAGAGTTGATGCTAGATCGATGAGATCAAGGGCATCAAGAGATGAACGGTTAGATCATGAACCTTAGGGTTTTAGGTGATCTGGACCAAGGCTTGGTTTGATTTGGTCTTTGAACCAAATTGGGTTGAACCGAATGGCTTGAACCGGTTCACGTAGGTGAACGCATGGTTCAAAGACTTGATGGCGCTTTGGGCGGTTTGCCTTGAATGAGCGCATGGTTCATGAATGCGTGAACGCATGAAGTGAAGTTTTTACTATTTTTGGAAGAGGCGTTTTCCAAAATAGTGAACTCACCTCACGTTCGAGAGCACTCATCCTATTCTCGCCCTTTTTGCCTCTTCCTCTCGACGTCTTCGCGTGTGGAGAAAAGGGTGGACGACAAGGAGAGACTCGGCCAAGCTAGAGACATCATCTCTTCTCCCTCAAGCGATCAGGATTCTTGGAGCCTTGCTAGCACAAGGAGCAACAAGGAGTAGGCTAAGTCTCATCTCGTGTGCGCACACTTTGGAGGAGAACCTCATCGTCCTCTTGCTTCCAAATCTCCATCCAAGCGATGGCCATGGTATGAATCTCTTCCAATCTATGCAAGTTTATATAAGTTGATCAATGAAACATACATGCGATCATTGAAACCCAAGCTTCCGCAATGAAAAATTTTACACATGCGCCTATTAGGGTTTTGCTCCCCCTTGAAGGGGACTTTCAAATGGTATCAGAGCAGGTTCTATGTATGTTCATTTGATTGCTTATTTGTGATCCTTGTTTGCGCTTGCTAAGAGTAGATCTAATTACATGCCGAAAACTACATGCTAGTTTGAGAACTTAGATGTATGTTTATTTATGATTTGCGCATGTATGATGTGTTGGCGCATGCTATAGAGTTTTATCAAAACTTAACTTGCGCGCCCCTACCTTAGATCTAAGCGCCTACTATAAACCCTTAGACGGGTTGATGGGATTGAAGTCATCCTCTAGGTTAGATCCAAATAGTCTGATCAGACCATCTGACAGCCTAGATGGGTCGACCAGATGGCACCTATGCGCAAGCATGAGGTGGCTATAGGTCGATTGCATCACAGGCGTGTAGTGAGGTTTGATTGAGACAACCAGTGAACGCACATGAGTTAGGCCCGGGGTCACACCCGCTTGCCAGAACTCATGAGGGTTGTTCAGCCCTTGGCGCATGCATGGTTGACCATTAGGTCAACTCAAGTCAGTTAGGACTTGGTGCATGCAAGGGCAGTGGATCTGACTAGATATGATGAGTGGATCCCTATCAATGGACCGTTGTAAGGTTGTAGGGCACATAAGAAAATTAAAAATTGATGCCAATGGGTTTTCAAAAATTTTGTTTTCTTGTTAAAGGATCACATGTTGATTGGATGCCATGATATATGTTTATTTCATCTTATGTGGGTTGCCCTTTTAATGTGTGCTGTGCTGGGGCCTGCGAGCCTGGATTAAAATTATAAATTAATTTTTATTGTGATCTGCGAATCACTTTTTAATTAATTTATAAAATGTAATTGACCTGCGAGTCAATCTTGTCTAGATAGATTAAATTGTAATTTAATCAGACAAGAGCACAGAGCACACTTGGCAGAGGCGCAGCAGCTTGAGGCTTGACCAGGTGGGAGGTCTAGGGTTCGACCCTATGACAGGCGCATTTACCTGGTGGGCGCACCTGAGCTGCAGTGGGCGCTTGGGCCCTGGGTTGGGCCAGATGAGAAGCAAAAGACCCATGGAAAGCTCAAGTGAAGACTTAAGTGAAAATTAAGGTCTTACTTAGGGTTAATGGGCTTTTACCACATAAGATCATCATGCTTTCTTTTATTGTTTAAATAATTAGAATTGCATGATTTATTTATCTTCTGCTATCACCATAGGGTTTGCATGATAGTTAAGAAGATAAAAGACCGTTAAAATCCAACGCTATAATATCAAGCACGTAAGCCTTCTGACGCGAAACCTCACTGTTCTGACTATCGTTGGAGCCGTGTTGTACCCACTCAGTGGGCACGTCCATCTATCTTCAGACGGTGCGGGATTACACCTGCGTGTTACAGGGAAGGGATTTATCGCTTCTCGTTGCTCAGCATAGCACGTGGTGGTCCAGGGAGTAGGTCGGGTCAGCTTGACCATGTAGGCTACATATGGGGCATATGATAGCACATGGAGGCAGCCATCTGTGGGATCAGAGACTGTGTTGTACCAACTCAGTTGGCACAGTCTGCTGGATTGCCCAGATGAAGGGGAATCGCACGGGTTGGCGATTGGCAGGAATAGCCTACTAGAAATTAGTGCTTGTACTCTCTGTGCATCTTATCTCGCCTGAGCGGGACGCGGAGACCAAGTATGAAATCTGGATCCCATCTCACTAAAAGAGTGTTACTCTTTCGGACTGTTTTAATGGATTTTTCAGTCAGACAAAATAGTGAGAAAAGAATCATTCTTAAGTCCTGGATTGATTCTAAACATTGATACTGACCTTGCTGTTCTTGCATTGTTGTAGATTCCTGCAGCAACGAACACCATGAGCTTCAATGTGCGATCCCTACTAGAAAGGGAGAAGTTTGCTGGGCCAAACTTCTCAGACTGGTACGGACACCTTAAGATTGTTCTTAAGGCTGAGAGGAAACTGTATGTCCTCGAGACGGCTATACGGCCTCAACCCGCTGCGAACGCCGCAAGGGCGGTTCGCGATGCCTATGAAAAGCATGTCAATGATAGCATTGATGTCGCTTGCCTGATGCTAGCGTCTATGACGCCACCGCTGCAGCGTCAGCATGAGGATATGTCTGCTATGGAAATCATAGCAAACCTCAAGATGCTATATGCTGCACAGGCGAGGACTGAGCGCTATAATTTGACTAAGCTTTTCTTTCAGAGCAAACTGACTGAAGGGAGTCCAGTGGGAGCTCATGTGCTCAAGATGATTGGGCACAAAGAGGCTCTAGAGAAACTGGGGCATACCATCAATCAGGAGCTTGCTGTAGACATTATTCTGCAGTCTCTCCCGGCCTCTTTTGATCCGTTCATTATTAATTTTAATATGAACAAGATCGACTGCACACCGGCAGAGTTGCTGAATATGCTCTTGACTACAGTGGAAACTCTAAAGGGAAAGCCTTCAACCTCTGTCTTGATGTTTCCTTCTAGGAACAAGAAGAAGGGGAAGAAGGGCAAAGCCCCTGTCAAGAATTACAACAAGGCTCTGAAACAAAAGGTGAAGCGGTCGAAGGAATACAGATGTTTCCACTGTGGCCAGCTGGGTCACTGGAAAAAGGACTGTAAAGCGCTCCAAGGAGAAAAGAAGGGAAGCATCGCTTCTGGCTCAGGTATATTTGTGACTGAGGTCATGATATCTTCTTCTTCTATTTCATGGGTGTTGGACACTGCATGTGGAGTTCACATTTGTTCAAATGTACAGGAACTCAAGAGAAGAAGACAGGTGGGACAGCATGAGGTGGACCTACGAGTTGGAAACGGGGCACGGGTTGCTGCTGTTGCTGTAGGAGACTATTACATCTCATTACCATCTGGACTTGTATTGGAATTAAACAATTGTTATTTTGTACCTAGCATTACCAAAAATATTATCTCTATTCCTGCTCTTGTCAGGAAAGGATTTTCCTTTGAATGCAATATTTCAAAGTGTGTTATTTCTTTAGATAATATTGTTTATGCTACTGGTTCAATTAACAATGGCTTATTCATGTTGGACATGGAATATTCTATACAAAATATTGATAATAAGAAAGCCAAGTATGCTGATGACAGCACCTTGTTATGGCATAGTCGTTTAGGCCATATTAACAAGAAGCGCATTAAGCGGTTGCATGATCATGGACTGCTGGGATCATTCTCCTATGAGGAGATTGATACATGCAAAGCTTGTTTAATGGGCAAAATGACGAAGTCTCCTTTTCCTCACAAAGATCAAAGGGCTTCAGGTTTACTTGACCTTATACACAGTGATGTGTGTGGGCCATTTAGTAAACATGCTAGAGGTGGCTATTCGTACTTCATTACCTTTACTGATGATTTCAGTAGATATGGGTATGTCTATCTAATGAGACATAAGAGTGAATCTTTTGACAAGTTCAAAGAGTTCAAAAATGAAGTACAGAATCAGCTAGGCCGAAATATCAAGGCACTTCGTTCTGATCGAGGTGGAGAATACCTAAGTCGAGAATTTACTGACTATCTGAAGGAGTGTGGGATTATCTCACAGCTCACTCCACCAGGAACACCGCAATGGAATGGTGTGTCCGAAAGGAGGAATAGAACCTTATTGGATATGGTTCGTTCTATGATGAGTCAGGCTACTCTACCTTACTCCTTTTGGGGTTTTGCACTGGAAACAGCTGCAAAGGTACTAAACCGAGTGCCATCCAAGGCAGTTTCAAAGACGCCATATGAATTATGGTATGGGAAATAGCCGAGCTTGACATTTATTAAGATCTCGGGTTGCGAGGCTTATGTCAAAAAGCTCGCCTCTGGGAAACTAGAGAGCAGATCTGAGAAATGCATCTTTGTCGGTTACCCTAAGGAAACTAAGGGTTATTATTTCTACGATCCCAAAGAGAACAAGGTATTTGTTGCTCGGACGGCCATTTTTCTTGAGAAGGAGTTTCTTCTGCAAGAGGCCAGTGGGAGAGAAATAAAGCTGGATGAGAATCCAGAGGAAGGACAAAGTAGTCAAGCACAGTTGGATGAGCCTGAGCCAGTTGAGCAGGTTATTGAACAACCTGAGGCTCAGATATCACGGGAACCGCGAAGATCGGGTAGGATCCGTCGACAGCCTGAGCGCTATGACGGAGTCTACATCATTGATCATGATGAACCCCTCACTTATGCGGATGCGGTCAGTGGACCGGAGTCAGCTAGATGGCTTGAAGCTATGCGAGCCGAGATGGACTCCATGTCAGATAACCAAGTCTGGGATTTGGTTGATCCGCCTCCGGGAGTTATCCCTATAGGCTGTAAATGGATCTTCAAGAAGAAGATTGACATGGATGGTAACGTGGTTACCTATAAAGGCAGGCTAGTTGCGAAAGGTTTCAAACAAATCTACGGGATAGATTATGATGAAACTTTCTCTCCTGTAGCCATGTTCAAGTCTATTCGGATTATACTTGCGATAGCGGCATATTATGATTATGAGATCTGGCAAATGGATGTGAAGACTGCTTTCCTTAATGGAAAACTGGATGAGGATGTGTATATGACACAACCTGAAGGTTTCACTAATCCATCAGATCGTCATAAAATATGCAAGTTAAAGAAGTCCATTTATGGACTTAAGCAAGCATCTAGAAGCTGGAATATTCGTTTTGATGAATCAATCTGTGAATTTGGTTTCATCAAGAATGAAGATGACCCGTGTGTATATAAGAGGTTTAGTGGGAGCGTAATTACTTTCCTAGTCCTCTACGTCGATGATATCTTAATCATTGGAAACGATATTCCTGAACTGCATGCTGTTAAAGCATGGTTAAGAAAATGTTTCCAGATGAAAGATTTAGGAGAAGTAGCCTATGTATTAGGTGTGAAGATCTACAGGGATAGATCTAAGAGTCTTCTCAGGCTGTGCCAAAGTACTTACATCGATAAAGTCCTGGAGAGATTTCATTTAGAGAATTCTAAAAGAGGATATCTTCCAGTCAGACATGGTCTGAATCTTTCAAAGAGTCAGTGTCCACAAACACAGACTGAGAAAGATGAAATGGACAATACGCCTTATGCTTCGGCTATTGGGTCCATTATGTATGCGATGTTGTGTACTCGCCCAGACATCGCTTACGGGTTAAGCGTGACTAATTGATTCCAAAGTAATCCAGGTCAGGCGCACTGGATTGCGGTCAAGAACATTTTGAAATATCTTCGGAGGACCAAAGATATGTTCTTGATATATGGAGGTCAGGAAGAACTCAGTATTGAAGGATATACTGACGCTTCCTTCCAATCTGACCAGGATGATTTCCGATCGCAATCAGGCTATGTTTTTAGCTTGAATGGAGGAGTAGTGGTGTGGAAAAGTTTCAAACAGTCTATCGTTGCTGATTCCACAACGGAAGCCGAGTATGTTGCAGCCTCGGAAGCATCTAAGGAGGCAGTGTGGATTCGTAAGTTCATTCAGGAACTTGGTGTTGTTCCTTCGAGTGCAGATCCTTTGGTTATCTTTTGTGATAACACTGGAGCAATCGCACAAGCAAAGGAACCACGGTCGCACCAGAAGTCCAAGCACATACAGAGACGGTTTCATTTGATCCGGGAGATCATTGATCGAGGCGAGATCAAAGTCTGCAAGGTTCATACAGATGACAATCTGGCTAACCCGCTTACCAAGCCTCTGGCGCAGCAGAAGCATGAGAAGCACTGTAATAATATGGGTTTGAGATTTCTCAACCATTAGATTAAGTGCAAGTGGGAGATTGTTGGGGTATGCCCTTAAGGCTAATGTTTGAGGCCTTGGGATTCTTTCAGTATCATGTATAAACTCTTATGTTTATAAAGGCAATGGTTGTTATTCAGTTTGTTACATTGTCTGCTGCAATAAGTATGCTTCTGAATAATGTCTCAATGCTGTTCAGCTAGGCTAACATGCAATGAAGTCCTTAGTCGAGATATCTTGGTGAACATGAGACAGCCTTGATATGATTGAGACTAATATGTGTTCTAATCTTATAGGATGCTTCGAGCATGGAATAAGATGTAGACTCATGGGTACATTAGATGTACTGGACAGACCCTACTAGGATATTCAATTGCTTGTCACAATGTGAATAATCCTTGTTTGCAACAAGTGGCATAATGTCCTCTGACTTGAGATCACTTGTGTTTCTAAATGATGATTGTCATTGTTTTGAGGTAGTTCAATATCATTTGAAACATAATGGTTATAGACTATCTTGGATAATGATCATGAGTCAGGTTAGGACACTAGTGATAGATATAGGATTGCCGTCTCCTTGATTGGAGTGTGATGTTCTAAAGGGGCCCCCCTGGATGAGATGATTGAGAAAGTGTATGGCCATACCCAGGTGACTATGTTCATCTAATCTAATCATGCTCATCATATTGGAGCTACAGGCTTGACACGCTTGTCCAATAAGAACATCCAGTGGCAAGGGAAACAAGTATGCCTTGTGAAATAGATTCACACTTGTGCTGTGGTTTGGGTGTAGTCTTGGAAGACTCTTTCCTTTATATCGGGAGACAGTGATGTGTTGCTAGATACCCCTCACTGATCGTGATAACGTAAGTTATCGTTACCGACATTTAAAGGAAACCCTCAGGGTCGCACAATTTGATGATATGGCTTACTTAAGTCAGATCGTGTGGACTGAATTGTTTTGGTTCAGTTTAAAGGGATTTAAACTCTGATTGTAAGTGAGATCTGGTCTGATCATGTTTGATTGATTAGGGCTTGAGATCTGGTCTGGTCTGGTCTGATCATGTCTGATGGATTAGTGAAACCTTCAGGTTGTGTCATATACACATCCTCATCCAGTTTTCCATTAAGGAAAGCCGTCTTCACATCCATCTGCCAGATCTCATAATCATAATATGCAGCTATCGCGAAAAGAATCCGAATAGACTTAAACATGGCTACAGGTGAAAAAGTTTCATCATAATCTATCCCGTAAATTTGTTTGAAACCTTTCATAACTAGCCTGCCTTTATAGGTAACCACGTTACCATCCATGTCAATCTTCTTCTTGAAGATCCATTTACAGCCTATAGGGATTACTCCCGGAGGCGGATCAACCAAATCCCAGACTTGGTTATCTGACATGGAGTCCATCTCGGCTCGCATAGCTTCAAGCCATCTAGCTGACTCCGGTCCACCGACCGCATCCGCATAAGTGAGGGGTTCATCATTCTCAATGATGTAGACTCCGTCATAGCGCTCAGGCTGTCGACGGATCCTTCCCGATCTTCGCGGTTCCCGTGATATCTGAGCCTCAGGTTGTTCAGTAACCTGTTCTGCCGGCTCAGGCTCATCCAACTGTGCTTGACTACTTTGTCCTTCCTCTGGATGCTCATCCAGCTTTATTTCTGTCCCACTGGCATCTTGCAGAAGAAACTCCTTCTCAAGAAATATTGCCGTCCGAGCAACAAATATTTTGTTCTCTTTGGGATCGTAGAAATAATAACCCTTAGTTTCCTTAGGGTAACCGACAAAGATACATTTCTCAGATCTGCTCTCTAGTTTCCCAGACGCGAGCTTTTTGACATAAGCCTCGCAACCCCAGATTCTGATAAATGTCAAGCTCGGCTGTTTCCCATACCATAACTCATATGGAGTCTTTGAAACTGCCTTGGATGGCACTCGGTTTAGTACCTTTGCAGCTGTTTCCAGTGCAAATCCCCAAAAGGAGTATGGAAGAGTAGCCTGACTCATCATAGAACGTGAAGAGTCCCCTTCAAGGGGGAGCGCAAGCGGATAAAACCCCTTTCAAGAGGGGGGCCGAAACCCTAAGGGAGGGGGGCATGCAATTTTGCTAGGGTTTCAACTATACAATCGCTTATATGCTCACATAATCAACTATGATAGATTGATTAGAACAAGAGGGAGATTCATACCAACGCCATTGCTAGGGGTGAGCAAACGGTACTGGTACCGAAGTACCGTACCGAACTTTTTGGTACTTCGGTACTTCGGTACCGGTATTTCGGTACTTCGGTACTTCGGTACCGGTACCGAAATTTTATTCGGGAAATCGGTACCGGTACCGGTACCTAAAAACTATTTCGGGAAATCCCGAAGTACCGAAGTCCCGATTTTTCATGTATTATTTAATTAAAAAATAATATTTATATATTAATATTCAGTATTTTTTAATACAAATACCGAAAATACGTAAATACCGAATATAAATACCGAAATACGTAAATTAGAATTAAAAATATTCGGGATTTCGGGAAATCGGTACCGGTACCGATTTTATTTCGGCTTGGAAGAAGAGAGCAACTTAGATCTCCTCCAAAAGTTCACACACAAGATGAAGATCGCCTACCCCTTGTGATGCTTGTGCTAGCAAGAATCTTTAAGGGTCCTTGCCGTATGGAAGGGAAGGGAAATTCTTGCTTGGCGAGACTTCCTTCTCTTGTTTTCGTCAAGTGCCTTCTTCCACCGAATAGAGAAGCCTTCACTAGAGATTTCGGCAAGAGAGTAACCTCCCACACTAATGTGGAGGCGTTACACACAATCCACTTGAAACCGAATTCCAAAAATGGAAAGTATTCAAGGCTCAAGCGTTCACCCTTAAGTGAACCAAGCCCTTAACTCATCTCCCATGAACCATGCGCTCATCCATGAGCCGGTTCAATGTCGGTTTGGTCCAAGACCAATTAACCCAAGCCATATGGTCTAGATCACAATAAACCCTAAAGGTTCAAGATCTAACCATTCATTTCTTGATGCTCCTGATCTCACCGATCTAGCATCATCTCTCTCGATCGAAGTTTACCGATCTCAAGCCCTAATCAATCAAACATGATCAGACCAGATCTCACTTACAATCAGAGATTAAATCCCTTTAAACTAAACCCAAACAATTCAGTCCACACGATCTGACTCAAGTAAGCCATATCATCAAATTGTGCGACCCTGAGGGTTTCCTTTAAATGTCGGTAACGATAACTTTCGTTATCACGATCAGTGAGGGGTATCTAGCAACACATCACTATCTCCCGATATAAAGGAAAGAGTCTTCCAAGACTACTCCCAAAACACAGCACAAGGGTGAATGCACTTCACTAGGCATACATGTTTCCTTTGCCACTGGATGTTCTTATTGGACAAGCGTGTCAAGCCTGTGTTCCAATATGATGAGCATGATTAGATCAGATGAACATAGTCATCTGGGTATGGCCATACACTATCTCAATCATCTCATATAGGGGGCCCCTTTAGAACACCACACTCCTTGAACAAGGAGACGGCAATCCTTTATCTATCACTAGTGTCCTAACCTGACTCATGATCATTATCCAAGATAGTCTATAATCATTATGTTTCAAATGATATTGAACTACCTCAAAACAATGACATTCATCATTTAGAAACACAAGTGATCTCAAGTCAGAGGACATGTGCCACTTGTTGCAATCAAGGATCATTCACATTGTGACAAGCAATTGAATATCCTAGTAGGGTCTGTCCAGTACATCCAATGTACCCATGAGTCTACATCTTATTCCATGCTCGAAGCATCCTATAAGATTAGAACACATATTAGTCTCAATCATATCAAGGCTGTCTCATGTTCACCAAGATATCTCGACTAAGGACTTTATAGCATGTCAGCCTAGCTGAACAGCTTTGAGACATTATTCAGAAGTACACTTATTGCAGCAGACAAGGTAACAACCTGAATAACAACCATGCCTTTATAAACATAAGAGTTTATTACATGATACTTTTACAATCCCAAGGCCTCAAACATTAGCCTTAAGGGCATACCCCAAAAATCTCCCACTTGCACTTAATCTAATGGTTGAGAAATCTCAAACCCATATTATTACAGTGCTTCTCATGCTTCTGCTGCGCCAGAGGCTTGGTAAGCGGGTCAGCCAGATTGTCGTCTGTATGAACCTTGCAAATTTTGATCTCGCCACGATCTATGATCTCCCGGATCAAGTGAAACCGTCTCTGTATGTGCTTGGACTTCTGGTGCGACCGTGGTTCCTTTGCCTGTGCGATTGCTCCAGTGTTATCACAGAAGATAACCAAAGGATCGACACTTGAAGGAACAACACCAAGTTCTCTCACGAACTTACGAATCCACACTGCCTCCTTGGATGCTTCCGAGGCTGCAACATACTCGGCTTCTGTTGTGGAATCAGCAACAGTTGACTGTTTGAAACTCTTCCACACCACTGCTCCACCATTCAAGCTAAAAACATAGCCTGATTGCGATCGGAAATCATCCTGGTCCGACTGGAACGAAGCGTCAGTATATCCTTCTATACTGAGTTCTTCCTGACCACCATATATCAAGAACATATCTTTGGTCCTCCGCAGATATTTTAAAATGTTCTTGACCGCAATCCAGTGCGCCATACCTGGATTACTTTGGAATCTACTGGTCACGCTTAACCCGTAAGCGACGTCTGGGCGAGTACACAACATCGCATACATTATGGACCCAATAGCTGAAGCATAAGGGTATTGTCCATTTCATCTTTCTCAGTCTGTGTTTGTGGACACTGACTCTTCGAAAGATTCAGACCATGTCTGACTGGAAGATATCCCCTTTTAGAATTCTCTAAATGAAATCTCTCCAGGACTTTATCGATGTAAGTACTCTGGCACAGCCCGAGAAGCCTCTTAGATCTATCCCTGTAGATCTTCACACCTAACACATAGGCTGCTTCTCCTAGATCTTTCATCTGGAAACATTTTCCTAACCATGCTTTAACAGCATGCAGTTCAGGAATATCGTTTCCAATGATCAAGATATCATCGACGTAGAGGACTAGGAAAGTAATCACGCTCCCACTAAACCTCTTATATACACACGGGTCATCTTCGTTCTTGATGAAACCAAACTCAGAGATTGATTCATCAAAACGAATATTCCAGCTCCTAGATGCTTGTTTAAGTCCATAAATGGACTTCTTTAACTTGCATATTTTATGACGATCTGATGGATTAGTGAAACCTTCAGGTTGTGTCATATACACATCCTCATCCAGATTTCCATTAAGGAAAGCTGTTTTCACATCCATCTGCCAGATCTCATAATCGTAATATGCTGCTATCGCGAAAAGAATCCGAATAGACTTAAACATGGCTACAGGTGAGAAAGTTTCATCATAATCTATCCCGTAGATTTGTTTGAAACCTTTCGCAACTAGCCTGCCTTTATAGGTAACCACGTTACCATCCATGTCAATCTTCTTCTTGAAGATCCATTTACAGCCTATAGGGATTACTCCCGGAGGCGGATCAACCAAATCCCAGACTTGGTTATCTGACATGGAGTCCATCTCGGCTCGCATAGCTTCAAGCCATCTAGCTGACTCCGGTCCACTGACCGCATCCGCATAAGTGAGGGGTTCATCATTATCAATGATGTAGACTCCGTCATAGCGCTCAGGCTGACGACGGATCCTTCCCGATCTTCGCGGTTCCCGTGATATTTGAGCCTCAGGTTGTTCAGTAACCTGTTCTACCGGCTCAGGCACATCCAACTATGCTTGACTACTTTGTCCTTCCTCTGGATTCTCATCCAGCTTTATTTCTCTCCCACTGGCTTCTTGCAGAAGAAACTCCTTCTCAAGAAATATGGCCGTCCGAGCAACAAACACCTTGTTCTCCTTGGGATCGTAGAAATAATAACCCTTAGTTTCCTTAGGGTAACCGACAAAGATGCATTTATCAGATCTGCTCTCTAGTTTCCCAGAGGTGAGCTTTTTGACATAAGCCTCGCAACCCCAGATTCTGATAAATGTCAAGCTTGGCTGTTTCCCATACCATAACTCATATGGCGTCTTTGAAACTGCCTTGGATGGCACTCGGTTTAGTACCTTTGCAGCTGTTTCTAGTGCAAATCCCCAAAAGGAATATGGAAGAGTAGCCTGACTCATCATTGAACGAACCATATCAAGTAACGTTCTATTTCTCCTCTCGGACACACCATTCCATTGCGGTGTTCCTGGCGGAGTGAGCTGTGAGATAATCCCACACTCCTTCAGATAGTCAGTAAACGCATGACTCAGGTATTCTCCACCTCGATCAGAACGAAGTGCCTTGATATTTCGGCCTAGCTGATTTTGTACTTCATTCTTGAACTCTTTGAACTTGTCAAAAGATTCACTCTTATGTCTCATCAGATAGACATAACCATACCTACTGAAATCATCAGTAAAGGTAATGAAGTACTGATAGCCACCTCTGGCATGTTTACTAAACGGCCCACACACATCACTGTGTATAAGGTCAAGTAAACCTGAAGCCCTTTGACCTTTGTTAGGAAAAGGTGACTTCGTCATTTTACCCATTAAACAAGCTTTGCATGTATCAATCTCCTCATAGGAGAATGATCCCAGCAGTCCATGATCATGCAACCGCTTAATGCGCTTCTTGTTAATATGGCCTAAACGACTATGCCATAACAAGGTGCTGTCATCAGCATACTTGGCTTTCTTATTATCAATGTTTTGTATAGAATATTCCATGTCCAACATGAATAACCCATTGTTAATTGAACCAGTTCCATAAACAATATTATCATAAGATAAAACACACTTTGAAATATTGCATTCAAAGGCAAATCCTTTCCTGACAAGAGCAGGAATAGAGATAATATTTTTAGTGATACTCGGTACAAAATAACAATTGTTTAATTCCAATACAATGCCAGATGGTAAAGAAATGAAATAGTCTCCTACAGCAACAGCAGCAACCCGTGCCCCGTTTCCAACGCGTAGGTCTACCTCATGCTGTCCCACCTGCCTTCTTCTCTTGAGTTCCTGCACATTTGAACAAATGTGAACTCCACATGCAGTGTCCAACACCCATGAAATAGAAGAAGAAGATAACATGACCTCAGTCACATATATACCTGAGCCAGAAGCGATGCTTCCCCTCTTATCTCCTTGGAGCGCTTTACAGTCCTTTTTCCAGTGACCCAGCTGGCCACAGTGGAAACACCTGTTGTCCTTGGACCGCTTCACCTTCTGTTTCAGAGCCTTACTGTAGTTCTTGACAGGGGCCTTGCCCTTCTTCCCCTTCTTCTTGTTCCTGGAAGGAACCATTAAGACAGAGGTTGAAGGCTTTCCCTTCAGAGTCTCCTCAGTAGTCAAGAGCATATTCAGCAGCTCTGCCGGAGTACAATCGATTTTGTTCATATTAAAGTTAATAATGAACGCATCGAAAGAAGGCGGAAGAGACTGCAGAATTATGTCTACAGCAAGCTCTTGGTTGATGGTATGCCCCAGTTTCTCCAGAGCCTCCTTGTGCCCAATCATCTTGAGCACGTGAGCTCCCACTGGGCTCCCTTCAGCCAGTTTGCTCTGAAAGAAAAGCTTTGTCAGATTATAGCGTTCTGTCCTCGCCTGTGCAGCATACAGCATCTTGAGGTTCGCTATAATTTCTATAGCCGACATATCCTCATGCTGACGCTGCAGCGGTGGCGTCATAGACGCTAGCATCAGGCAAGCGACATCAATGCTATCATTGACGTGCTTTTCATAGGCTTCCCGAACCGCCCTTGCGGCGTTCGGAGCGGGCTGAGGCGGCACAGCCGTCTCGAGGACATACAGTTTCCTCTCTGCCTTAAGAACGATCTTAAGGTGTCCGAACCAGTCAGAGAAGTTCGGCCCAGCAAACTTCTCCCTTTCCAGTAGGGATCGCACATTGAAGCTCTTGGTGTTCGTTGCTGCAGGAATCTACAGCAATGCAAGAACAGCAAGGTCAGTATCAATGTTTAGAATCAATCCAGGACTTAAGAAAGATTCTTTTTCTCACTATTTTATCTGGCTGAAAAATCCAGCAAAACAGCCCGAAAGAGTAGAACTCTTTTAGTGAGATGGGATCCAGATTTCATACTTGGTCTCCGCGTCCCGCTCAGGAGAGATAAGATCCACAGAGATGACAAGCACTAATTTCTGGTAGGCTGTCCCAGCCAATCGCCAACCCGTGCGATTCCCCTTCATCTGGGCAATCCAGCAGACTGTGCCAACTGAGTTGGTACAACACAATCTCTGACCCCACAGATGGCTGCCTCCATGTGCTACCATATGCGCCACATATGTAGCCTACATGGTCAAGCTGACCCGACCTACTCCCTGGACCACCACGTGCTATGCTGAGCAACGAGAAGCGATAAATCCCTTCTCTGTAACACGCAGGTGAAATCCCGCACCGTCTGAAGATAGATGGACGTGCCCACTGAGTGGGTACAACACGGCTCCAACGATAGTCAGAACAGTGAGGTTTCGCGTCAGAAGGCATTACGTGCTTGATATTTTAGCGTTTGGATTTTAACGGTCTTTTATCTTCTTACTATCAGGCAAATCCTATGGCTATAGCAGAAGATAAATAAATCATGCTGTTCTACTTATATAAACAATAACAGAAAGCATGGATCTTATGTGGTAAAAGCCCATAGCCTAAGTAAGACCTTAAGATACTTAAGTCTTCACTTGCTCTTCATGGGTCTTTAGCACCTCATCTGGTCCAACCCAGGCCCCTTGCGCCAAGAGCACCTCAGGTGCGCCACCAGCTGAATGCCCCTTGGGATGTGTGCCTTTGTGCTCTTGTCTAATCAAAATACACTTTGATCTATCTAGACAAGTTTGACTCGCAGGTCAATTACACAATAAATTAATTAAAAAGTGATTCGCAGATCACAATAATATTAATTTACAGGTTTACTTCCAGGCTCGCAGGCCCCAGCACAGCACACATTTAACATGGGCAGCCCACATAAGAATAAATAAACAAGCATCATGGCATCATTCAATCAACATGTGATCCATTGCAAAGAAAATAAACTTTTGAAAACCCATTGGCATCAATTTTAATTTCCCTATGTGCCCTACAACCTTACAACGGTTCATTGATAGGGATCCACTCAACAATCTAGTTAGATCCATGCCCTTGCATGCACCAAGTCCTAACTGACTCGAGTTGACCTAATGGTCAACCATGCATGCGCCAAGGGCTGAACAACCAACATGAGTTCTGGCAAGCGGGTGTGACCCCGGGCCTAACTCATGTGTGTTCACTGGTTGTCTCAACCAGACCTCGCTACACGCCTGTGATGCAATCGACCTATAGCCACCTCGTGCTTGCGCACAGGTGCCATCTGGTCGATCCATCTAGGCTGTCAGATGGTCTGATCAGACTATTGGATCTAACCTAGAGGGTGACTTCAACCCCATCAACCCGTCTAAGGGTTTATAGTAAGTGCATATAGATCTAATTGTTGCGCGCAAGTAAACATGTTTTATGAAATACCATTCAACAAACTGAACATGCGCCAACACATGCGCCAACAAGATCATGCTAAAACATGAACAAAACACATGCGCCAACACATAAAACTTAGCATGTAGTTTCGCATGTGAAAAAGATCTATACTAGAGCGCAAACAAGGATCACAAAACATAGCAATCATATGAATCATATAAGATCCTAGCTCTGATACCAATTGAAGAGTCCCCTTCAAGGGGGAACGCAAGCGGATAAAACCCCTTTCAAGAGGGGGGCCGAAACCCTAAGGGAGGGGCGCATGCAATTTTGCTAGGGTTTCAACTATACAATCGCTTATATGCTCACATAATCAACTATGATAGATTGATTAGAACAAGAGGGAGATTCATACCAACGCCATTGCCTTGGAGGTCGGCTTGGAAGAAGAGAGCAACTTAGATCTCCTCCAAAAGTTCACACACAAGATGAAGATCGCCTACCCCTTGTGATGCTTGTGCTAGCAAGAATCTTTAAGGGTCCTTGCCGTATGGAAGGGAAGGGAAATTCTTGCTTGGCGAGACTTCCTTCTCTTGTTTTCGTCAAGTGCCTTCTTCCACCGAATAGAGAAGCCTTCACTAGAGATTTCGGCAAGAGAGTAACCTCCCACACTAATGTGGAGGCGTTACACACAATCCACTTGAAATCGAATTCCAAAAATGGAAAGTATTCAAGGCTCAAGCGTTCACCCTTAAGTGAACCAAGCCCTTAACTCATCTCCCATGAACCATGCGCTCATCCATGAGCCGGTTCAATGTCGGTTTGGTCCAAGACCAATTAACCCAAGCCATATGGTCTAGATCACAATAAACCCTAAAGGTTCAAGATCTAACCGTTCATTTCTTGATGCTCCTGATCTCACCGATCTAGCATCATCTCTCTCGATCGAAGTTTACCGATCTCAAGCCCTAATCAATCAAACATGATCAGACCAGATCTCACTTACAATCAGAGATTAAATCCCTTTAAACTGAACCCAAACAATTCAGTCCACACGATCTGACTCAAGTAAGCCATATCATCAAATTGTGCGACCCTGAGGGTTTCCTTTAAATGTCGGTAACGATAACTTTCGTTATCACGATCAGTGAGGGGTATCTAGCAACACATCACTGTCTCCCGATATAAAGGAAAGAGTCTTCCAAGACTACTCCCAAAACACAGCACAAGGGTGAATGCACTTCACTAGGCATACATGTTTCCTTTGCCACTGGATGTTCTTATTGGACAAGCGTGTCAAGCCTGTGTTCCAATATGATGAGCATGATTAGATCAGATGAACATAGTCATCTGGGTATGGCCATACACTATCTCAATCATCTCATATAGGGGGCCCCTTTAGAACACCACACTCCTTGAACAAGGAGACGGCAATCCTTTATCTATCACTAGTGTCCTAACCTGACTCATGATCATTATCCAAGATAGTCTATAATCATTATGTTTCAAATGATATTGAACTACCTCAAAACAATGACATTCATCATTTAGAAACACAAGTGATCTCAAGTCAGAGGACATGTGCCACTTGTTGCAATCAAGGATCATTCACATTGTGACAAGCAATTGAATATCCTAGTAGGGTCTGTCCAGTACATCCAATGTACCCATGAGTCTACATCTTATTCCATGCTCGAAGCATCCTATAAGATTAGAACACATATTAGTCTCAATCATATCAAGGCTGTCTCATGTTCACCAAGATATCTTGACTAAGGACTTTATAGCATGTCAGCCTAGCTGAACAGCTTTGAGACATTATTCAGAAGTACACTTATTGCAGCAGACAAGGTAACAACCTGAATAACAACCATGCCTTTATAAACATAAGAGTTTATTACATGATACTTTTACAATCCCAAGGCCTCAAACATTAGCCTTAAGGGCATACCCCAAAAATCTCCCACTTGCACTTAATCTAATGGTTGAGAAATCTCAAACCCATATTATTACAGTGCTTCTCATGCTTCTGCTGCGCCAGAGGCTTGGTAAGCGGGTCAGCCAGATTGTCGTCTGTATGAACCTTGCAAATTTTGATCTCGCCACGATCTATGATCTCCCGGATCAAGTGAAACCGTCTCTGTATGTGCTTGGACTTCTGGTGCGACCGTGGTTCCTTTGCCTGTGCGATTGCTCCAGTGTTATCACAGAAGATAACCAAAGGATCGACACTTGAAGGAACAACACCAAGTTCTCTCATGAACTTACGAATCCACACTGCCTCCTTGGATGCTTCCGAGGCTGCAACATACTCGGCTTCTGTTGTGGAATCAGCAACAGTTGACTGTTTGAAACTCTTCCACACCACTGCTCCACCATTCAAGCTAAAAACATAGCCTGATTGCGATCGGAAATCATCCTGGTCCGACTGGAACGAAGCGTCAGTATATCCTTCTATACTGAGTTCTTCCTGACCACCATATATCAAGAACATATCTTTGGTCCTCCGCAGATATTTTAAAATGTTCTTGACCGCAATCCAGTGCGCCATACCTGGATTACTTTGGAATCTACTGGTCACGCTTAACCCGTAAGCGACGTCTGGGCGAGTACACAACATCGCATACATTATGGACCCAATAGCTGAAGCATAAGGCGTATTGTCCATTTCATCTTTCTCAGTCTGTGTTTGTGGACACTGACTCTTCGAAAGATTCAGACCATGTCTGACTGGAAGATATCCCCTTTTAGAATTCTCTAAATGAAATCTCTCCAGGACTTTATCGATGTAAGTACTCTGGCACAGCCCGAGAAGCCTCTTAGATCTATCCCTGTAGATCTTCACACCTAACACATAGGCTGCTTCTCCTAGATCTTTCATCTGGAAACATTTTCCTAACCATGCTTTAACAGCATGCAGTTCAGGAATATCGTTTCCAATGATCAAGATATCATCGACGTAGAGGACTAGGAAAGTAATCACGCTCCCACTAAACCTCTTATATACACACGGGTCATCTTCGTTCTTGATGAAACCAAACTCAGAGATTGATTCATCAAAACGAATATTCCAGCTCCTAGATGCTTGTTTAAGTCCATAAATGGACTTCTTTAACTTGCATATTTTATGACGATCTGATGGATTAGTGAAACCTTCAGGTTGTGTCATATACACATCCTCATCCAGATTTCCATTAAGGAAAGCTGTTTTCACATCCATCTGCCAGATCTCATAATCGTAATATGCTGCTATCGCGAAAAGAATCCGAATAGACTTAAACATGGCTACAGGTGAGAAAGTTTCATCATAATCTATCCCGTAGATTTGTTTGAAACCTTTCGCAACTAGCCTGCCTTTATAGGTAACCACGTTACCATCCATGTCAATCTTCTTCTTGAAGATCCATTTACAGCCTATAGGGATTACTCCCGGAGGCGGATCAACCAAATCCCAGACTTGGTTATCTGACATGGAGTCCATCTCGGCTCGCATAGCTTCAAGCCATCTAGCTGACTCCGGTCCACTGACCGCATCCGCATAAGTGAGGGGTTCATCATTATCAATGATGTAGACTCCGTCATAGCGCTCAGGCTGACGACGGATCCTTCCCGATCTTCGCGGTTCCCGTGATATTTGAGCCTCAGGTTGTTCAGTAACCTGTTCTACCGGCTCAGGCACATCCAACTATGCTTGACTACTTTGTCCTTCCTCTGGATTCTCATCCAGCTTTATTTCTCTCCCACTGGCTTCTTGCAGAAGAAACTCCTTCTCAAGAAATATGGCCGTCCGAGCAACAAACACCTTGTTCTCCTTGGGATCGTAGAAATAATAACCCTTAGTTTCCTTAGGGTAACCGACAAAGATGCATTTATCAGATCTGCTCTCTAGTTTCCCAGAGGCGAGCTTTTTGACATAAGCCTCGCAACCCCAGATTCTGATAAATGTCAAGCTTGGCTGTTTCCCATACCATAACTCATATGGCGTCTTTGAAACTGCCTTGGATGGCACTCGGTTTAGTACCTTTGCAGCTGTTTCTAGTGCAAATCCCCAAAAGGAATATGGAAGAGTAGCCTGACTCATCATTGAACGAACCATATCAAGTAACGTTCTATTTCTCCTCTCGGACACACCATTCCATTGCGGTGTTCCTGGCGGAGTGAGCTGTGAGATAATCCCACACTCCTTCAGATAGTCTGTAAACGCATGACTCAGGTATTCTCCACCTCGATCAGAACGAAGTGCCTTGATATTTCGGCCTAGCTGATTTTGTACTTCATTCTTGAACTCTTTGAACTTGTCAAAAGATTCACTCTTATGTCTCATCAGATAGACATAACCATACCTACTGAAATCATCAGTAAAGGTAATGAAGTACTGATAGCCACCTCTGGCATGTTTACTAAACGGCCCACACACATCACTGTGTATAAGGTCAAGTAAACCTGAAGCCCTTTGACCTTTGTTAGGAAAAGGTGACTTCGTCATTTTACCCATTAAACAAGCTTTGCATGTATCAATCTCCTCATAGGAGAATGATCCCAGCAGTCCATGATCATGCAACCGCTTAATGCGCTTCTTGTTAATATGGCCTAAACGACTATGCCATAACAAGGTGCTGTCATCAGCATACTTGGCTTTCTTATTATCAATGTTTTGTATAGAATATTCCATGTCCAACATGAATAACCCATTGTTAATTGAACCAGTTCCATAAACAATATTATCATAAGATAAAACACACTTTGAAATATTGCATTCAAAGGCAAATCCTTTCCTGACAAGAGCAGGAATAGAGATAATATTTTTAGTGATACTCGGTACAAAATAACAATTGTTTAATTCCAATACAATGCCAGATGGTAAAGAAATGAAATAGTCTCCTACAGCAACAGCAGCAACCCGTGCCCCGTTTCCAACGCGTAGGTCTACCTCATGCTGTCCCACCTGCCTTCTTCTCTTGAGTTCCTGCACATTTGAACAAATGTGAACTCCACATGCAGTGTCCAACACCCATGAAATAGAAGAAGAAGATAACATGACCTCAGTCACATATATACCTGAGCCAGAAGCGATGCTTCCCCTCTTATCTCCTTGGAGCGCTTTACAGTCCTTTTTCCAGTGACCCAGCTGGCCACAGTGGAAACACCTGTTGTCCTTGGACCGCTTCACCTTCTGTTTCAGAGCCTTACTGTAGTTCTTGACAGGGGCCTTGCCCTTCTTCCCCTTCTTCTTGTTCCTGGAAGGAACCATTAAGACAGAGGTTGAAGGCTTTCCCTTCAGAGTCTCCTCAGTAGTCAAGAGCATATTCAGCAGCTCTGCCGGAGTACAATCGATTTTGTTCATATTAAAGTTAATAATGAACGCATCGAAAGAAGGCGGAAGAGACTGCAGAATTATGTCTACAGCAAGCTCTTGGTTGATGGTATGCCCCAGTTTCTCCAGAGCCTCCTTGTGCCCAATCATCTTGAGCACGTGAGCTCCCACTGGGCTCCCTTCAGCCAGTTTGCTCTGAAAGAAAAGCTTTGTCAGATTATAGCGTTCTGTCCTCGCCTGTGCAGCATACAGCATCTTGAGGTTCGCTATAATTTCTATAGCCGACATATCCTCATGCTGACGCTGCAGCGGTGGCGTCATAGACGCTAGCATCAGGCAAGCGACATCAATGCTATCATTGACGTGCTTTTCATAGGCTTCCCGAACCGCCCTTGCGGCGTTCGGAGCGGGCTGAGGCGGCACAGCCGTCTCGAGGACATACAGTTTCCTCTCTGCCTTAAGAACGATCTTAAGGTGTCCGAACCAGTCAGAGAAGTTCGGCCCAGCAAACTTCTCCCTTTCCAGTAGGGATCGCACATTGAAGCTCATGGTGTTCGTTGCTGCAGGAATCTACAACAATGCAAGAACAGCAAGGTCAGTATCATTGTTTAGAATCAATCCAGGACTTAAGAAAGATTCTTTTTCTCACTATTTTATCTGGCTGAAAAATCCAGCAAAACAGCCCGAAAGAGTAGAACTCTTTTAGTGAGATGGGATCCAGATTTCATACTTGGTCTCTGCGTCCCGCTCAGGCGAGATAAGATGCACAGAGATGACAAGCACTAATTTCTGGTAGGCTGTCCCAGCCAATCGCCAACCCGTGCGATTCCCCTTCATCTGGGCAATCCAGCAGACTGTGCCAACTGAGTTAGTACAACACAATCTCTGACCCCACAGATGGCTGCCTCCATGTGCTACCATATGCGCCACATATGTAGCCTACATGGTCAAGCTGACCCGACCTACTCCCTGGACCACCACGTGCTATGCTGAGCAACGAGAAGCGATAAATCCCTTCTCTGTAACACGCAGGTGAAATCCCGCACCGTCTGAAGATAGATGGGCGTGCCCACTGAGTGGGTACAACACGGCTCCAACGATAGTCAGAACAGTGAGGTTTCGCGTCAGAAGGCATTACGTGCTTGATATTTTAGCGTTTGGATTTTAACGGTCTTTTATCTTCTTACTATCAGGCAAATCCTATGGCTATAGCAGAAGATAAATAAATCATGCTGTTCTACTTATATAAACAATAACAGAAAGCATGGATCTTATGTGGTAAAAGCCCATAGCCTAAGTAAGACCTTAAGATACTTAAGTCTTCACTTGCTCTTCATGGGTCTTTAGCACCTCATATGGTCCAACCCAGGCCCCTTGCGCCAAGAGCACCTCAGGTGCGCCACCAGCTGAATGCCCCTTGGGATGTGTGCCTTTGTGCTCTTGTCTAATCAAAATACACTTTGATCTATCTAGACAAGTTTGACTCGCAGGTCAATTACACAATAAATTAATTAAAAAGTGATTCGCAGATCACAATAATATTAATTTACAGGTTTACTTCCAGGCTCGCAGGCCCCAGCACAGCACACATTTAACATGGGCAGCCCACATAAGAATAAATAAACAAGCATCATGGCATCATTCAATCAACATGTGATCCATTGCAAAGAAAATAAACTTTTGAAAACCCATTGGCATCAATTTTAATTTCCTTATGTGCCCTACAACCTTACAACGGTTCATTGATAGGGATCCACTCAACAATCTAGTTAGATCCATGCCCTTGCATGCACCAAGTCCTAACTGACTCGAGTTGACCTAATGGTCAACCATGCATGCGCCAAGGGCTGAACAACCAACATGAGTTCTGGCAAGCGGGTGTGACCCCGGGCCTAACTCATGTGTGTTCACTGGTTGTCTCAACCAGACCTCGCTACACGCCTGTGATGCAATCGACCTATAGCCACCTCGTGCTTGCGCACAGGTGCCATCTGGTCGATCCATCTAGGCTGTCAGATGGTCTGATCAGACTATTGGATCTAACCTAGAGGGTGACTTCAACCCCATCAACCCGTCTAAGGGTTTATAGTAAGTGCATATAGATCTAATTGTTGCGCGCAAGTAAACATGTTTTATGAAATACCATTCAACAAACTAAACATGCGCCAACACATGCGCCAACAAGATCATGCTAAAACATGAACAAAACACATGCGCCAACACATAAAACTTAGCATGTAGTTTCGCATGTGAAAAAGATCTATACTAGAGCGCAAACAAGGATCACAAAACATAGCAATCATATGAATCATATAAGATCCTAGCTCTGATACCAATTGAAGAGTCCCCTTCAAGGGGGAGCGCAAGCGGATAAAACCCCTTTCAAGAGGGGGGCCGAAACCCTAAGGGAGGGGCGCATGCAATTTTGCTAGGGTTTCAACTATACAATCGCTTATATGCTCACATAATCAACTATGATAGATTGATTAGAACAAGAGGGAGATTCATACCAACGCCATTGCCTTGGAGGTCGGCTTGGAAGAAGAGAGCAACTTAGATCTCCTCCAAAAGTTCACACACAAGATGAAGATCGCCTACCCCTTTTGATGCTTGTGCTAGCAAGAATCTTTAAGGGTCCTTGCCGTATGGAAGGGAAGGGAAATTCTTGCTTGGCGAGACTTCCTTCTCTTGTTTTCGTCAAGTGCCTTCTTCCACCGAATAGAGAAGCCTTCACTAGAGATTTCGGCAAGAGAGTAACCTCCCACACTAATGTGGAGGCGTTACACACAATCCACTTGAAATCGAATTCCAAAAATGGAAAGTATTCAAGGCTCAAGCGTTCACCCTTAAGTGAACCAAGCCCTTAACTCATCTCCCATGAACCATGCGCTCATCCATGAGCCGGTTCAATGTCGGTTTGGTCCAAGACCAATTAACCCAAGCCATATGGTCTAGATCACAATAAACCCTAAAGGTTCAAGATCTAACCGTTCATTTCTTGATGCTCCTGATCTCACCGATCTAGCATCATCTCTCTCGATCGAAGTTTACCGATCTCAAGCCCTAATCAATCAAACATGATCAGACCAGATCTCACTTACAATCAGAGATTAAATCCCTTTAAACTGAACCCAAACAATTCAGTCCACACGATCTGACTCAAGTAAGCCATATCATCAAATTGTGCGACCCTGAGGGTTTCCTTTAAATGTCGGTAACGATAACTTTCGTTATCACGATCAGTGAGGGGTATCTAGCAACACATCACTGTCTCCCGATATAAAGGAAAGAGTCTTCCAAGACTACTCCCAAAACACAGCACAAGGGTGAATGCACTTCACTAGGCATACATGTTTCCTTTGCCACTGGATGTTCTTATTGGACAAGCGTGTCAAGCCTGTGTTCCAATATGATGAGCATGATTAGATCAGATGAACATAGTCATCTGGGTATGGCCATACACTATCTCAATCATCTCATATAGGGGGCCCCTTTAGAACACCACACTCCTTGAACAAGGAGACGGCAATCCTTTATCTATCACTAGTGTCCTAACCTGACTCATGATCATTATCCAAGATAGTCTATAATCATTATGTTTCAAATGATATTGAACTACCTCAAAACAATGACATTCATCATTTAGAAACACAAGTGATCTCAAGTCAGAGGACATGTGCCACTTGTTGCAATCAAGGATCATTCACATTGTGACAAGCAATTGAATATCCTAGTAGGGTCTGTCCAGTACATCCAATGTACCCATGAGTCTACATCTTATTCCATGCTCGAAGCATCCTATAAGATTAGAACACATATTAGTCTCAATCATATCAAGGCTGTCTCATGTTCACCAAGATATCTCGACTAAGGACTTTATAGCATGTCAGCCTAGCTGAACAGCTTTGAGACATTATTCAGAAGTACACTTATTGCAGCAGACAAGGTAACAACCTGAATAACAACCATGCCTTTATAAACATAAGAGTTTATTACATGATACTTTTACAATCCCAAGGCCTCAAACATTAGCCTTAAGGGCATACCCCAACAGAACGAACCATATCAAGTAACGTTCTATTTCTCCTCTCGGACACACCATTCCATTGCGGTGTTCCTGGCGGAGTGAGCTGTGAGATAATCCCACACTCCTTCAGATAGTCAGTAAACGTATGACTCAAGTATTCTCCACCTCGATCAGACCGAAGTGCCTTGATATTTCGGCCTAGCTGATTTTGTACTTCATTCTTGAACTCTTTGAACTTGTCAAAAGATTCACTTTTATGTCTCATAAGATAGACATAACCATACCTACTGAAATCATCAGTAAAGGTAATGAAGTACTGATAGCCACCTCTGGCTTGTTTACTAAACGGCCCACACACATCACTGTGTATAAGGTCAAGTAAACCTGAAGCCCTTTGACCTTTGTTAGGAAAAGGTGACTTCGTCATTTTACCCATTAAACAAGCTTTGCATGTATCAATCTCCTCATAGGAGAATGATCCCAGCAGTCCATGATCATGCAACCGCTTAATGCGCTTCTTGTTAATATGGCCTAAACGACTATGCCATAACAAGGTGCTGTCATCAGCATACTTGGCTTTCTTATTATCAATGTTTTGTACAGAATATTCCATGTCCAACATGAATAACCCATTGTTAATTGAACCAGTAGCATAAACAATATTATCAAGAGTAAGATAACACTTTGAAATCTTGCATTCAAAGGAAAACCCTTCCCTGACAAGAGCAGGAATAGAGATAATATTTTTGGTGATACTCGGTACAAAATAACAATTGTTTAATTCCAATACAATGCCAGATGGTAAAGAAATGAAATAGTCTCCTACAGCAACAGCAGCAACCCGTGCTCCGTTTCCAACGCGTAGGTCTACCTCATGCTGTCCCACCTGCCTTCTTCTCTTGAGTTCCTGTACATTTGAACAAATGTGAACTCCACATGCAGTGTCCAACACCCATGAAATAGAAGAAGATGAAACCATGACTTCCGTCACGTAAATACCTGAGCCAGAAGCGATGCTTCCCCTCTTATCTCCTTGGAGCGCTTTACAGTCCTTTTTCCAGTGACCCAGCTGGCCACAGTGGAAACATCTGTTGTCCTTTGACCGCTTCACCTTCTGTTTCAGAGCCTTGCTGTAGCTCTTGACAGGGGCCTTGCCCTTCTTCCCCTTCTTCTTGTTCCTGGAAGGAACCATTAAGACAGAGGTTGAAGGCTTTCCCTTCAGAGTTTCCTCAGTTGTCAAGAGCATATTCAGCAGCTCTGCCGGAGTACAATCGATTTTGTTCATATTAAAGTTAATAATGAATGCATCGAAAGAAGGCGGAAGAGACTGCAGAATTATGTCTACAGCAAGCTCCTGGTTGATGGTATGCCCCAGTTTCTCCAGAGCCTCCTTGTGCCCAATCATCTTGAGCACATGAGCTCCCACTAGGCTCCCTTCAGCCAGTTTGCTCTGAAAGAAGAGCTTCGTCAGATTATAGCGTTCTGTCCTCGCCTGTGCAGCATACAGCATCTTGAGGTTCGCTATAATCTCTATAGCCGACATATCCTCATGCTGACGCTACAGCGGTGGCGTCATAGACGCTAGCATCAGGCAAGCGACATCAATGCTATCATTGACGTGCTTTTCATAGGCTTCACGAACTGCCCTTGCGGCGTTCGCAGCGGGTTGAGGCGGCACAGCCGTCTCGAGGACATACAGTTTCCTCTCAGCCTTAAGAACAATCTTAAGGTGTCCGAACCAGTCCGAGAAGTTTGGCCCAGCAAACTTCTCCCTTTCCAGTAGGGATCGCACATTGAAGCTCATGGTGTTCGTTGCTGCAGGAATCTACAACAATGCAAGAACAGCAAGGTCAGTATCAATGTTTACAATCAATCCAGGACTTAAGAAAGATTCTTTTCTCACTATTTTGTCTGACTGAAAAATCCAGTAAACAGTCCGAAAGAGTAATACTCTTTTAGTGAGATGGGATCCAGATTTCATACTTGGTCTCCGCGTCCCGCTCAGGCGAGATAAGATGCACAGAGATGACAAGCACTAATTTCTGGTAGGCTGTCCCAGCCAATCGCCAACCCGTGCGATTCCCCTTCATCTGGGCAATCCAGCAGACTGTGCCAACTGAGTTGGTACAACACGGTCTCTGATCCCACAGATGGCTGCCTCCATGTGCTACCATATGCGCCACATATGTAGCCTACATGGTCAAGCTGACCCGACCTACTCCCTGGACCACCACGTGCTATGCTGAGCAACGAGAAGGGATAAATCCCTACTCTGTAACACGCAGGTGTAATCCCGCACTGTCTGAAGATAGATGGACGTGCCCACTGAGTGGGTACAACACGGCTCCAACGATAATCAGAACAGTGAGGTTTCGCGTCAGAAGGCTTACGAGCTTGATATGTTAGCGTTGGATTTTAACGGTCTTTTAACTTCTTAACTATCATGCAAACCCTATGGTGATAGTAGAAGATAAACACATGCAATTCTAATTATATAAGGAATAAAAAGAAAGCATGGATCTTATGTGGTAAAAGCCCATAGAGCCTAAGTAAGACCTTAACCTAATTTAAGTCTTCACTAGCTCTTCTTGGGTCTTTTGCCTTTCATCTGGTCCAACCCGGGGCCCTAGCGCCAAGAGCACCTCAGGTGCGCCACCAGCTGAATGCCCCTCTTGGATGTGTGCCTTTGTGTTCTTGTCTGATTAAAACACATTTTAATCTATCTAGACAAGGTTGACTCGCAGGTCAACTACACATTATAAATGAATTAAAAATTGTGATTCGCAGATCACAAAATAATAATTTACCAGGCTCGCAGGCCCCAGCACAGCACACATTAAAAGGGCAACCCACATAAGATTAAATAAACAAGCACATGGCATCAAATCAACATGTGATCCATTTAACAAGAAAATAAAATTTTGAAAACCCCATTGGCATCAATTTTAATTTTCTTATGAGCCATACAACCTTACAATGGTCCATTGATAGGGATCCACTCATCCATCTAGTCAGATCCTCTGTCCCTTGCATGCACCAAGTCCTAACTGACTCGCGTTGACCTAATGGTCAACCATGCATGCGCCAAGGGCTGAACAACCCTCATGAGTTCTGGCAAGCGGGTGTGACCCCGGGCCTAACTCATGTGTGTTCACTGGTTGTCTCAACCAGACCTCGCTACACGCCTAAGATGCAATCGACCTATGGCCACCTTGTGCTTGCGCACAGGTGCCATCTGGTCGATCCATCTAGGCTGTCAGATGCTCTGATCAGACTATTGGATCCAACATAGAGGTGACTTCAACCCCATCATCCCATCTAAGGGTTTATTGTTGGCGCCACTTAGATCTAGTGAGGCGCACAAGTGATTAAGTTTTTAAGAAAACCTACATCATTCAACATGCGCCATCATTCATCATATATGCGTGCGCAAGGGAGTAAAAACATACACCATGTATTTTTCACTACTAAACATGAGATGCGCAAGATGCTAACTACTAGATCTACTAGTTAAACACAAACAAGGATCACAAATCAACAAGCAATCATATGATTCTACATACAACCGCATGCTTTGATACCAATTGAAGAAACCCCTTTCAAGAGGGGGGGGCCGAAACTTGTAGAAAACCCCTTTCAAGAGGGGAGCCGAAACCCTGATTGTGGCGCACATATAGAGTTTTGCAAGCGGAAGATAGGGCTTCATGGGATCGCAATCATAAAAGCATATGATCAACTTGTATAAGAGGAATAGATCTAAAAGATCATACCAATGCCATCGATTTGATGATGCCTTGGAAGCAAAGGTTCAAGTGCTCCTTCTCCAAAGGTGACGCACACAACCGATGAAGATAGCTTGCTCTTTGAGCCCTTTGTGCTAGCAAAAGCACTTCAAAGAATCCTTGTCGCGTGAGGGTGTTGAGAGATGAAGCTTGGCGAGAGTAACCTTCTTCTTCTCCTCCTTCTCGTCCGAATCCAATCGCCCCCAAAGAGGAATGTTGAGAAGAGAAGAGTGAAGTCGAGCGTTCAAAACGCTTTGGCGTTAAAGTGAAGTGGCCTTCATTGCATTCCATAAATGGAAGATATGAAGCCATGCGCCATAACCAAACCAAAAACGCCTAACGCCTTGAACCAAGCGTTCACCCTTTGTGAACCGGTTCAAGCCACTTTAATCCACTTCAATTTGGTTCAAGAACCAAATTAAATCAGCCCAAGCCATGGTCTAGATCTCACTCTGAACCAAAAGGTTCAAGATCTAACCGTTCATCTCTTGATGCTCTTGATCTCACCGATCTAGCATCAACTCTCTCGATCGAAGCTTACCGATCTCAAGCCCCAATCAATCAAACATGATCAGACCAGATCTCACTTACAATCAGAGTCTCTATCCCTTTAAACTGAACCCAAACAATTCAGTCCACACGATCTGACTTAAGTAAGCCATATCACCAAATTGTGCGACCCTGAGGGTTTCCTTTAAATGTCGGTAACGATAACTTATCACGACCAGTGAGGGGTATCTAGCAACACATCACTGTCTCCCGATATAAAGGAAAGAGTCTTCCAAGACTACACCCAAATCACAGCACAAGTGTGAATCAACTCACTAGGCATGCATGTTTCCTTTGCCACTGGATGTTCTTATTGGACAAGCGTGTCAAGCCTGTAGCTCCAATATGATGAGCATGATTAGATCAGATGAACATAGTCACCTGGGTATGGCCATACACTATCTCCATCATCTCATACGGGGGGGGGGGGGGGCCCTTTAGAACACCACACTCCTTCAACAAGGAGACGGCAATCCTTTATCTATCACTAGTGCCCTAACCTGACTCAAGCTCACCATCCAAGATAGTCTATAATCATTATGTTGCAAATGATATTGAACTACCTCAAAACAATGACAATCATCATTTAGGAAACACAAGTGATCTCAAGTCAAAGGACATGTGCCACTTGTAGCATACAAGGATTATTCACATTGTGACATGCAATTGAATATCCTAGTAGGGTCTGTCCAGTACATCCAATGTACTCATGAGTCTACATCTTATTCCATGCTCGAAGCATCCTATAAGATTAGAACACATATTAGTCTCAATCATATCAAGGCTGTCTCATGTTCACCAAGATATCTCGACTAAGGACTTTATAGCATGTCAGCCTAGCTGAACAGCTTTGAGACATTATTCAGTAGTACACTTATTACAGCAGACAAGGTAACAACCTGAATAACAACCATTGCCTTTTATAAACACAAGAGTTTATTACATGATACTAATACAATCCCAAGGCCTCAAACATTAGGCTTAAGGGCATACCCTAACAGCCTAGATTTATTTGATGTTGTAAACCGCATGTCAAGCTCTTGTTAGGCGTTCCTCTTTATTAGAAGTGCATGATAAGTTTAGTTTGCTGAATGTAGATTCAGATTTCATTATAAGACTATCAAACCTAATTTCTCAAATCGTTAGAGTTAATCGGGTTTTCATTACTCTATACTTAACTATCAAATGTTTTCAAAAAACGTTGTTTGAATGCTTGTATGACCTGCCCCCATCACATCGGAAGTCGCCTCTATGGACACCACCAAGAAGGTTAGGTTTCCATGATGTAGTCTCACAGCCAATGCAGCAGAAGAATTAACAGAATCTGCTCAATCTTTTTCTTCTTCCTAGTAGTGGAAGAGGTCTCCATAGGCTCAATTGACATGGGAGAAAGCTAGGAGCTTTTTCGTCCAAGAACTATAGTCCATTCAGATGAGGGACTACCATGATCTTGGCCTTCCTCGAAAGGTCAATCCCCATGATCAGCTCATGATCATCCAGTTTAATAACACATACATGATGACTGCCTGACCATGGACCAATCCACATTGGGACATCATAAGAAATAGCAGACAGTTGCTCTACTGTGTTGATTGTCTTAAGATGATCTATGATACTAGAACACTTCAGACTGAAGTTCTTCACAACGTGATCAGCTATAAATAAATGTGAGACAGCTATATCAACTAGCGCTAATGCCTCAATATGATTTACATGCATCTTCACATGCATTAACTACTTGGCATAAGGAGCCAAAGTGTATAAGACCATGGGGTTAAGAGAAATAGGTTGTGTTACCTCTCTATCCTGATTAGAACTAATAGAATTGATCCTTGACTTTTTCAGGCAGTTCCGAGCAACATAGGGCACACCACAAACAAAGCACCAAAGAGGAGTGGTGTGAGGATGAGCAGCAATAGTGGAAGTAGGGGGAGGCGGCTTAGAATGGGCACGTCGCTTCCCTTTCTCCCTGGAATGTTTGGGATTCAAACTAGAAGAAGACATTTCCTTCTTGAAAGCTGTCCACTTGCATAGCCAAGCGGAGTGTGAAACTCGGGATCTAATAGAAAATGATAGAGGCTTATGTCTGGTAGTGTGGGGTCTGTCTCCCTTAATCTCAACCAAAAGATCTGATGCCTCATACATGTCCTACAAAGTCTTGATGCATTGCTTCCTAAGCTCTCTAAGCCTAGGGTTGGAGATCCTTGAGGAAGGTGTATAATTTTTCACATTCACCCAAGTGCCCAATCTCCTAGATCAAGCTGGCAAAGCGGCGAACATAATCCCCAACAGAAGTAGTGTGCCTCAATGCTGAATGAGATGTGAGCTCGGGCACGAATCATCTCCTAATCTCGTGTCGAAGGTCCTCCCATGACATTGGGTAGCTTGATCTCTAACTAGTGTAGTGATCTAGGTAGCCACCATAACTTGGCATCCCCAACAAAATAAACATCAGCAGCAATGGCTTGCTCTTCTTGAGGAATGCGAGCTGCGTCAAAGTCCTACTCCTTATCTCATATAAAATTCTCCAACTTAGTGGCTCGTTGCTTTCCCTTAAACTAAAATGGCTCTGGTATATTGCAGTAGGATAATGTTGTTGGATGCTCCCACAATAGGAGCTTTCTTATATTTGTTTTCTTTTATCCTGCACTAGTTGATATGTCTAATCTCGAGGACTCACGAGAGAGGAGTTGGGGGTTGTTTGATGTTGGTGAGACTCGAGAAGTTCCTCCTCCCCCTCCCAAGACTAAGCTAAGATTTACTATTCATCGATTACATGCAAAGGATCAGGTGAAGCAGCTAGAGACACTCATTGAATTAGGAGAGGCCTTGGAGGGTGAGACAATGTCTCACTTCCCTCAAGGACCTAGTCTAGAACTTAAAGGATGAGATTGATCGCCTTAGCATTGAGGTGGCAAATCTGAAGGTGAGCCCTTTGCAGCAAGGCACAACATTGTCATCTGCCCTAGTTCCTCTTCTTGTGAAGAGGAAAATACCGGAGCCCTTAAGAGCCACTAAGGTAGAGAATTTTATAATGGGATATGAAGCTATATTTCCAGACAACTCACATTCCTCCAGAAGCATAAGCTATTGCTGTTGTTGCTTATTATGAAGTTGTATTTTGAGACAACTCGCATTCCTCCAAATGCATAAGCTATTGCTGTTGTTGCTTATTTTATTGGGGATGCCAAGTTATGGTGACGCACCCAGGTCGCTTCACTAGTTAGAGATCGAGCTACCCGATGTCATGGGAAGAAGACCTTTGACACAAGATCAGGAGACGATTCGTGCATGAGGACTCTCTCAGGCTCGAGAGAGGCTTTTAGTGTTGAGGCACACTCCTTCTATTGGGGACTATGTCCACCACTTTGCTAGCTTGATCATGGAGATTAGGGACTTAGGTGAAGGTGAACAATTATATACCTTCCTTAAGGAGCTCAAACGATGGGCTCAGAGAGAGCTTAGGAAACAATGCATCAAGACTTTATAGAGTGCGTATGAGGCAGCAGATCTTTTGGTTGAGGTTAGGGGAGACAGACCCCACACTACCAGACATAAGCCTCTATCATTTCCTATTAGACCCCGAGTTTCACACTTTGCTTAGTTACGCAAGAACAGGACTTTGAAGAAGGAAGGCTCTTCTTCTAGTTTGAAGCCTAGACATTAAGGGAGAAGGGGAACAACATGCCCCTTCCAAGATACCTCCCCCTACTTCGACTATTGCCGCTTATCCTCGCACCACTCCTCTTTGGTGTTTTGTTTGTGGTGGGCCCCATATTGCCCACAACTACTCGAAGTAGCCGAGGATCAATTCTATTATTGCTGATTACGATAGAAAGGCAGCACAACCTATTTCTCTTAACCTGTGGTCTTATACACCTTGGCACCTCATGCCAAGCAATTAATGCATGTGAAGATGCAGTAAATCATAATGAGGCATTGGTGCTAGTTGATACCAGTGCCTCACATTTGTTTATTGCTTAACGCACTGTGAAGAACTTCAGTCTAAAGTGTTCTAGCAACACGGACCATCTTAAGGCAGTCAACACAGTAGAGCGATTGTCTACTATTTCTTTCGATGTCCCAGTGTGGATTGGTCCATGATCAGGCTGTCATCATGTCTGTGTTGTTAGACTGGATGATCATGAGCTAATCTTGGGGATTAACCTTCCGCGGAAGGCCAAGATTGTAATATCCTAAAATTTATGAACCCCTTATGATGGTATGCAAATAATAAATTGGTAAATCATATCCCTTGGTCAATTAAGCATGCTTGAAATCTTAAAATTTTCTATGGTGAGGATGGTATCTTGGTATTATGTGTAACATCCCTCAGAATCACACCCCACACGCATACAAGTAAAAATACGGGGTTTTAAAAATTTTTACTCTTCCATTAAAACATAAGAAGAAAGCGGCATCGAAGGACATTACTACGGAACTGAAAACCGCACAGAACTGAGTAGGATCGATTACTAGGAAATAGAAATCCGGAAATCCAAAAAAATCCGGCAGCAAGTATACTAATTACTGCTGCACAGACCCACATATCCTGGAACAAAACAGATGTCCACACTACACATATGTGGAGAACACAAATTTCGGAAATATTGCAGAAACTGATTATTCAGATACCAAATACAACAATAATTCGGTTACACATCTCAAGGTATTTCGAATATAGTAACTCGGTTACACATTTCAGAATAAAAATAATTTCAATTCTCATGACTCCAAAACTCGTATCCAACAATAAAACGAGACAACTATATTATAATATCCTGAAAACAGGCATAAGCCCTCAGGAGATAAAACGTGTCATATAAGTAAGTTAGGCACGCAGGCCTGATAGATCTTTTAGAAGACAACTCTTAGAAATTATATAAAACATTAGCATCATAACAAATTAAGTAGCTGTAGCAATCACTGTCCTGATGTCTCACCTGAAAATATTTAAACAACGGGGGTGAGCTAAAAAGCTCAGTGAGTAAAAGACACTAAAAGTCATCCATAGTACACATCAAAAAATATCATGCTTGCAGATAAGACACTTAACATGCACACTCATATCAGAAACAAAACATAATCAAATACAGACACTTATAACAATAGGCATCAAGCATGAAGTAGGATATAAGTATACCAACCCATTCCAACTAATCACACCGCCCAACACATCTATACTACAGATCGAAACAGAACTACAGAAATCAGAGCTGACAGACAGAAAATCAGAATTTTCAGAATCCAAACGGATAGTCTACATCAGAAACAGAAAGGCCACAGAAGGCCTGAAGACCACAGAAGGTCTGATGACCACAGAAGGTTTGACCCCACCTCTGCCGAGGATGAGACATGCATGCATATCAGAAACAGAATGGTAGAGGAGGTATCAGTGGGTGGCCCCCGTCTTGTCAGGACGTGGCACTCTAGCCTCCAATACCCAGAACAGAACAGAAATAGTGGAGGGAGAACGGAAGGTGAGACCAGCTCACATCTACCCTTCACTAGTGTCTCATGGGTCGTAGTAGACTATCAGCACCATTACAGCGCCACAAAAGGAGGGTAAGGACACGGAAGAGTGCTACACTAGGGCATAATTTTTACAGAACAGGTCATGCTGAAACAGAGGAGTAGGACTAACCACTACTAAATTCTCACATCATGCCCAAAGTGTCTCACAAACCAGAAAATGACACACCCCAATATCCAGTCCTTAACAAAATTACAATTTGCAGAAAATCAAAGCTGAACACTCTTCATAATTTTTACCATCAACCAGAAGTAATATATGAGTGAATTCCTTAGATTTCATAAAACTATCCTTAATTCAGGTCAAACCATTCTATGTTCTCACAAGGTTATAACACATTCAAAGTTTCAGAAAATTCACAACATATATATACAGAACAGAAATTATTCGCGTAACAAACAATTAAACCAGCCTAGAAATTATAGGGAAATATATATAGATACTCATTGCACTATTCTTCCCCAAAATTTCTAAAAAACCGTGAGCCATAAAATCACTGCAAGGGGCGAATTTTTCAGAATCCTTGCAGAACATACAAATTTCATGAAAATAATTTCAGTCCCCCACTACAGATAATTTTAATTGCATGTTTGTGAAGGAAAATGACAAAAGCCCCAAAATTGGCCCGAACCATGATTTTCGAAAATTCCTAAGTTCTTAGTTAAATCCTCAAATTTTGTTTTCTCTAAAATTTCTCATCAAGCAAATAAATTTTAGAAGAACTACAGACCACAATTTAAGAGATTAAACCATACAGGATAAATTTTTCTCACAAAGGAATATTCGTCCGGCACAGGTAAATTTCGAATTTCACATATGCACAAATTTACTTGTAGATTTTTGGTTCATACAGATAATCATTGCAAATAACGAATTTTAATTGACTGATAATCTACAATTTAGCGGATTAGACTCCTTAGGATCGAATTACTCACAAGAAAAATCGTCCACAGAGAAAAACGCCAAGACAGAGGATCAAGGATCACCAGGAAATTCGTCCACCACCAGTCTGCCACCACCAGCGTCAGGAATTTCAGGAGGCGCCAAGCACAGTGAGGGGCGACAACCAAAGGCGGCTAGGGCAAGAAAACCAACAAAAGTCGTGAGGGAGAGGAGCCCTCACGCAATTCCTCTTTTTCTCCCACCCCAAACGGATCCAAGATCCAATAACCCAGTTAACTTAAGTGAAAAATCGGTTTTATGGGCTTACCTGGGCTTAACCACCCTGCGCCACTCCAATAACATCAGAAATATGCGCCACCATGGTGGAAAGAATTCCAAGAGCAAAGAATCAAGGTTGAGGGTTCAAATCCCCAACCAAAATAATTATTTTTGCCCTGTAGGAAAAATTCCTACACTTAGGCAAAAATCCCAAAATTTTAACAGATAAAAATACAGAAACAGAATTTCTAACCTTAAATCATAATTCAGAAAAATCGAGGGCGTTACATCCTCCCCCCCTTATAGAGCTTTAGTCCTCTAAAGCTGACCAAGCCCGTCACTGAACAGGTGAGGATGCTCCTTTCTCATATCTGCTTCAACCTCCCAAGAGGCTTCTTCAATAGACTGATTTCCCCAGATGACTTTCACAAGTGGAATAACCTTATTTCTCAGCACTTTCTCTTTTCTATCTTCAATTCTGAGAGGTTTCACCACAAAAGTCATGTTCTCTTCAAGCTGAAGAGGTTCCAACTCTAGAACATGAGAAGGATCAGAACAATATTTTCTGAGTGCAGAAACATGGAACACATTATGGAGGTGTTCCAGTGATGGGGGCAGAGCAAGTCGGTATGCCACAAGTCCAACCCTCTCAATGATATCAAAGGGACCAATGTACCTGGGACTCAATTTCCCCCTCTTCCCAAATCTCATCACCCCTTTCATAGGTGAGACTTTTAGGAAAACATGCTCTCCCACCAAAAACTCAAGAGGACGCCGCCTCACATCAGCATAACTCTTCTGTCTATCCTGAGCAATCTTCATCTTTCTCTGAATTTCTCTGATCTTCTCAGTGGCTTCCTGAACAGCATCAGACCTTAGCACTGTTCTGTCCCCAGTTTCCTCCCAGCATATAGGTGTTCTGCATTTCCTCCCATATAGGGCCTCATACAGAGCCATCTGTATGCTAGAGTGAAAGCTATTGTTGTAGGTGAACTCTATCAGTGATAAGTCCAGATCCCACTCAACAGACCAGTCAACCACATAAGATCTCAGAAGATCCTCAAGTGTCTGAATAGTTCTCTCTGTCTGACCATCAGATTGAGGATGATATGCAGTGCTGAAACTCAGATTAGTTCCCAAATCTTCCTGTGATTTCTTCCAAAACCTGGACAGAAATCGAGGATCACGGTCAGAGACAATGTCCACGGGAACTCCATGCAATCTGACAATCTCATCGATGTACAGTTTTGCTAACCGATCTAAACTGTAAGTCATTTTGATCGGTAAGAAGTGAGCTGACTTCGTGAGTCTGTCCACAATCACCCATACGGCATCATGATTCCTTCTGGTATTGGGCAGTCCACACACAAAGTCCATACTGATATGCTCCCACTTCCACTGAGGAATAGGGAGAGACTGCATCAAACCGCCCGGGCTCTGATGCTCAGCCTTCACAGTTTGGCAAGTCAAACATCTGGACACAAACAAATGCACATCCTTTTTCATACCATGCCACCAGAAAGTCTTTTTCAGATCCTGATACATCTTGGTACTACCAGGATGAACGGTATACTTAGTGCAATGGCTTTCCTTAAGAATTTCATTTCTCAACTCAGGGTCCTCAGGGACACAGACCCTTCCACGGAATCTGAGGAGACCATCATCCGACATACTGAAATTCTCAACCCAGCCTTGCTCCGACCTCTCTTTCCACCGTAGAATATCCGGATCTGACTGCTGCCCTGATCTCAGTCTCTGCAGTAAGTCTGACTGAACCCTGAGAGAAGCTAGAAGACCGCCTCTCTCACCCGGAGTCACACTCAGATGCATAACTCCTGCAATAGTCGCCACTCCTGGACTCGCAGTGCAGCTATCTGAGTCACAGGATACCGACTAAGAGCATCAGCCACCACATTGGCTTTACCAGACTGATATTGGATGGTGAAGTCGTAATCCTTTATCCATTCAAGCCATCGCCTCTGTCTCATATTCAGCTCTTTCTGAGTGAAGATATACTTCAAGCTCTGGTGATCTGTAAACAATTCAAATGTCTGTCCAAACAGATAGTGCCTCCAGATCTTCAAGGCAAAAACTACAGCTGCCAACTCCAGATCATGAGTGGGGTAGTTTACCTCATAGTCTTTGAGTTGCCTTGAAGCATAAGCAACTACCTTTCCTTGCTGCATCAGTACAGCACCCAGACCCTTACCAGAGGCATCAGTGTACACAGTGAACTTTTCTCCATCACAGGGAACGATGAGGATAGGAGCACTGGTCAGTCTCCTTTTCAGTTCCTGAAAACTAGACTCACAATTATCAGACCACTCAAACTTCAAATTCTTTCTAGTTAGCTTAGTCAGAGGACCAGCCAGCTTGGAAAAACCCTCCACAAAGCGGCGGTAGTATCCAGCTAAGCCCAGAAAACTTCTGACCTCAGTCGCTGTAGTTGGTCTTCCCCAGTGAAGAATGGCCTCCACCTTCACTGGATCCACAGACACACCCTGGCCAGAAATAATGTGCCCCAGAAAGCCAATCTGATATAGCCAGAACTCACATTTGCTGGCCTTAGCATACAGCTGCTTCAGCCGGAGAATCTCCAGCACCTTGCGCAAATCCTGAGAGTGATCTTGCGCATTCTTGGAGTAGATCAGAATATCATCAATGAAGACGACCACACATTTGTCCAGGAGCTCATGAAATACCCTGTTCATCAGATCCATAAACACCGCAGGGGCATTTGTCAGTCCAAAGGGCATAACAAGAAACTCATAGTGCCCATACCTGGTCCTGAATGCAGTTTTAGGTACATCCTCCTCCTGAACTCTCAGCTGATAATAGCCAGACCTCAGGTCAATTTTAGAGAATACAGTAGCACCCTGCAACTGATCAAAGAGATCATCAATACGGGGTAATGGGTACTTATTCTTAACGGTCACTTGGTTAAGTTGACGGTAATCGATGCACATGCGCAAAGTACCATCCTTCTTCTTCACAAATAACACAGGTGCTCCCCATGGAGAAACACTGGGTCGAATATACCCCTTCTCTAATAGTTCTTCCAGTTGCTTCTTCAGCTCTGTCAGTTCTGAAGTTGCCATCCTGTAAGGAGCTTTAGATACCGGTGCCGTGCCTGGCAACAACTCGATACCAAACTCAACTTCTCTGCTGGGTGGTAACCCAGATAAATCATCAGAGAAGACGTCAGTAAACTCTCTTACCACAGGAATTCTAGCCAGATCCAAATCAGGCTCAGTCTGCACCTTGACATGCGCCAGATACCCCTTGCAGCCCTGGGCTAAAAGCTTCCTGGCCTGCAGTGTTGAGTCCCCTTCAAGGGGGAGCGCAAAGGGGGAAATCCCTAGAGGTGGCGCATGTGTGATTCTTTTGCAGCGGAAGATAGGGATTCAAGATCAAAATAGCATGTCGTATGATCAACTCTTATGAGATGTATAAATCGGATGAGATTCATACCATTGCCATGAAGATTGGACTTGACTTGGAAGCAAGAGAACGATAGGGTTCTCCTCCAAAGTGTGCCACACACAAGAGGATGTTGGCCTACTCCTTGTCGTCCTTGTGCTAGCAAGGCTTCAAGGTTCTTGTCGTATGAAGGAGAAGAAAAACCAACTTTCGGCAAGGGCGATGAAGCTTCTCTTGTTCGTTCTCGTCTCCGATGGATCGATCACCAAGCAAAGCCACAACATGCGTTTAAGCGTTTTCTTCAAGAGGCGTTACATGATTTCCCAAGATGGAAAGTCATGAAGCTTTCGCCCACTCAAAGCAAACCGCCCTTTAACGCTTCCATCTTGAACCAATCCGTTCACACATGTGTGAACCGGTTCAATGGAATTCGGTCCAATGCTTTTGGTTCAAAGACCAAACCAAAACAACCCAAGCCATGGTCTAGACCTCTCTCTGAACCAAATGGTTCAAGATCTAACCGTTGATCTCTTGATGCTTCTGATCTCACTGATCTAGCATCACTACTCTCGATCGAAGCTTACCGATCTCATGCCCTAATCAATCAAACATGATCAGACCAGATCTCACTTACAATCAGAGTCCAAACTCCTTTAAACTGAATCAAAACAATTCAGTCCACACGATCTGACTTAAGCAAGCCATATCATCAAATTGTGCGACCCTAAGGGTTTCCTTTAAATGTCGGTAACGACAACTTACGTTATCACGATCAGTGAGGGGTATCTAGCAACACATCACTGTCTCCCGATATAAAGGAAAGAGTCTTCCAAGACTACTCCCAAATCACAGCACAAGTGTGAATCTTCTTCACAAGGCATACATGTTTCCTTTGCCACTGGATGTTCTTATTGGACAAGCATGTCAAGCCTGTAACTCTAATACGATGAGCATGATTAGATCAGATGATCACAGTCATCTGGGTATGGCCATACACTTTCTCAATCATCTCATATAGGGGGGCCCTAGAACATCACACTCCTTAAACAAGGAGACGGCAATCCTATATCTATCACTAGTGTCCTAACCTGACTCTTGATCATCATCCAAGATAGTCTATAATCATTATATTTCAAATGATATTGAACTACCTCAAAACAATGACATTCATCATTTAGAAACACAAGTGATCTCAAGTCAAAGGACATGTGCCACTTGTAGCATACAAGGATTATTCACATTGTGACAAGCAACCGAATATCCTAGTAGGGTCTGTCCAGTACATCCAATGTACCCATGAGTCTATATCTTATTCCATGCTCGAAGCATCCTATAAGATTAGAACTCATATTAGTCTCAATCATATCAGGGCTGTCTCAAGTTCACCAAGATATCTCGACTAAGGACATTACTGCATGTCAGCCTAGCTGAACAGCTTTGAGACATTAATCAGAAGTACACTTATTACAGTAGACAAGGTAACAATCTGAATAACAACCATGCCTTTATAAACTTAAGAGTTTATTACATGATACTGTTACAATCCCAAGGCCTCAAACATTAGCCTTAAGGGCATACTCCAACATGCAGATGAGATATCACCAAAGGCTCATGTTCTGAAATCCGGCCTTGGATAACCAGTTGTTGTCCATCACTTAGATGCAGAGTAATTAACTTTTCAAAACAATCCAAAGTAGCATGATAGGCAGACAGCCAATCCATGCCCAGAATGATGTCATAGTCTTTCATAGGAAGACTAATCAAATTAATAGGTAAATCATATCCTTCAACCTTAATCAAACAGTCAGGATATGTTATATCTGTAGATACGGCCCCACCCATAGGTGTATGAACAGAAATACAGAAATCAAGTATCCTAGGCAACACAGGCAGACATAGTGCAAAACATGCAGACACAAAGGATAAATTGGCACTAGGATCAAAAAGAATGCGTGCCAAATAACTAAACACATAAAGTGTACCTTCCACCACGGACTTCGAAGCCGAAGCATCCCTCTCCGCGATGGCATACACGCGAGTCTGCACAGTAGGCTTCTCACCCTGTCCTCTAGCATCCGGCATAGGACAGTCCTTAATCATATGCCCCACCTTACCACATCTGAAGCAAGCGCCAGTCTTCCTGTAGCACTCATTATCCTGATGTTTAGTGCTCCCACAATGGAGACACTTCTTGCCATTCTGAGAAACTGTGCTGGCTGGCTTCTGATAAGGTTTGTATCTGCCCTTATTGTCTTTCTTCTCTTTCTTGAAATTCTTCTTATCCTTACCACCCAGAGTGGGTGCGTAAGTCACAGAAGTAGGGGCGGATGCAGTGACTGAAATAGTATCAACAGCCATCTCAGCAATGCACCTCTCAGCAGTGCGAGCCCTGTCTACCACTTCAGCATAAGACTCCAAGTGTAGCATAGCTACCCTTGTCCTGATGTCTTTCCTCAAACCCCGCTGAAACTTCTTGGCTCTTCTTTCCTCGGTGTTGACTAAGTGAGGAGCATACCCCGACAACCGAGCGAATGTGGCCTCATACTGATCCACCGTCAGGTCGCCCTGCTCAAGATGAATAAACTCCACCTCGCGCTCCTCAGATAAGCTAGAGGGGAAAAACTTGGCATTGAACTTCATCATGAAGTACTGCCAATCAACAACTCTAGATTCAGTTGCCGCCAGTCTGACGACTCCCTTCCACCAGTCTTCGGCATCTCCACGCAACATGAAGACAGATAAACATAGCTTGTCTGCATCATCATAGCGTAAAACCTGGAAAATCTTTTCCAGTGCCAAAAGCCAATCCTCAGCCGCTCTGGGCCCCGGACTACCATAAAATGTAGTTGGGTTCAGGTGCTGAAACTCTCAAACCAACCGAGCATATCGTTGATGTGCGCCATCACCCAGAGGAGAACCAGCGCCACCCACACAGTGTCCAGCCGGTTGTGACTGTGACTGAGGCTGTGTCTGCGACAGCCGCTGCAATAACTGTTGCTGAACCTCCATGTGCTGCGCCTGCTGCTACTGCATCATCTGAGTTTGCTGCTGGATGAATGCGTTCTGTTGTTGCATCATAGCAGTCATAGCCTCCATGGCCTGCCTCAGATCAGACTGTTGATCACTGTTGCCACTGCTAGATCTTGGTCGCACCATTTTTTTAACCTGCATCACATAACACGGTAGAATAACAACCAATATTGAATCACGGATCAGATCCTATCTTGGTTTCTAGCAATACACAAACAGAGTTTTCCTTTTCCGGAGTTTCTAATTGCTAGTAATATTCCTCTGATACCATCTGTAACATCCCTCAGAATCACACCCCACACGCATACAAGTAAAAATACGGGGTTTTAAAAATTTTTACTCTTCCATTAAAACATAAGAAGAAAGCGGCATCGAAGGACATTACTACGGAACTGAAAACCGCACAGAACTGAGTAGGATCGATTACTAGGAAATAGAAATCCGGAAATCCAAAAAAATCCGGCAGCAAGTATACTAATTACTGCTGCACAGACCCACATATCCTGGAACAAAACAGATGTCCACACTACACATATGTGGAGAACACAAATTTTGGAAATATTGCAGAAACTGATTATTCAGATACCAAATACAACAATAATTCGGTTACACATCTCAAGGTATTTCGAATACAGTAACTCGGTTACACATTTCAGAATAAAAACAATTTCAATTCTCATGACTCCAAAACTCGTATCCAACAATAAAACGAGACAACTATATTATAATATCCTGAAAACAGGCATAAGCCCTCAGGAGATAAAACGTGTCATATAAGTAAGTTAGGCACGCAGGCCTGATAGATCTTTTAGAAGACAACTCTTAGAAATTATATAAAACATTAGCATCATAACAAATTAAGTAGCTGTAGCAATCACTGTCCTGATGTCTCACCTAAAAATATTTAAACAACGGGGGTGAGCTAAAAAGCTCAGTGAGTAAAAGACACTAAAAGTCATCCATAGTACACATCAAAAAATATCATGCTTGCAGATAAGACACTTAACATGCACACTCATATCAGAAACAAAACATAATCAAATACAGACACTTATAACAATAGGCATCAAGCATGAAGTAGGATATAAGTATACCAACCCATTCCAACTAATCACACCGCCCAACACATCTATACTACAGATCGAAACAGAACTACAGAAATCAGAGCTGACAGACAGAAAATAAGAATTTTTAGAATCCAAACGGATAGTCTACATCGGAAACAGAAAGGCCACAGAAGGCCTGAAGACCACAGAAAGTCTGATGACCACAGAAGGTCTGACCCCACCTCTGCCGAGGACGAGACATGCATGCATATCAGAAACAGAATGGTAGAGGAGGTATCAGTGGGTGGCCCCCGTCTTGTCAGGACGTGGCACTCTGGCCTCCAATACCCAGAACAGAACAGAAATAGTGGAGGGAGAACGGAAGGTGAGACCAGCTCACATCTACCCTTCACTAGTGTCTCATGGGTCGTAGTAGACTATCAGCACCATTACAGCGCCACAGAAGGAGGGTAAGGACACGGAAGAGTGCTACACTAGGGCATAATTTTTACAGAACAGGTCATGCTGAAACAGAGGAGTAGGACTAACCACTACTAAATTCTCACATCATGCCCAAAGTGTCTCACAAACCAGAAAATGACACACCCCAATATCCAGTCCTTAACAAAATTACAATTTGCAGAAAATCAAAGCTGAACACTCTTCATAATTTTTACCATCAACCAGAAGTAATATATGAGTGAATTCCTTAGATTTCATAAAACTATCCTTAATTCAGGTCAAACCATTCTATGTTCTCACAAGGTTATAACACATTCAAAGTTTCAAAAAATTCACAACATATATATACAGAACAGAAATTATTCACGTAACAAACAATTAAACCAGCCTAGAAATTATAGGGAAATATATATAGATACTCATTGCACTATTCTTCCCCAAAATTTCTAAAAAGCCGTGAGCCATAAAATCACTGCAAGGGGCGAATTTTTCAGAATCCTTGCAGAACATACAAATTTCATGAAAATAATTTCAGTCCCCCACTACAGATAATTTTAATTGCATGTTTGTGAAGGAAAATGACAAAAGCCCCAAAATTGGCCCGAACCATGATTTTCGAAAATTCCTAAGTTCTTAGTTAAATCCTCAAATTTTGTTTTCTCTAAAATTTCTCATCAAGTAAATAAATTTTAGAAGAACTACAGACCACAATTTAAGAGATTAAACCATACAGGATAAATTTTTCTCACAAAGGAATATTCGTCCGGCACAGGTAAATTTCGAATTTCACATATGCACAAATTTACTTGTAGATTTTTGGTTCATACATATAATCATTGCAAATAACGAATTTTAATTGACTGATAATCTACAATTTAGCGGATTAGACTCCTTAGGATCGAATTACTCACAAGAAAAATCGTCCACAGAGAAAAACGCCAAGACAGAGGATCAAGGATCACCAGGAAATTCGTCCACCACCAGTCTGCCACCACCAGCATCAGGAATTTCAGGAGGCGCCAAGCACAGTGAGGGGCGACAACCAAAGGCGGCTAGGGCAAGAAAACCAACAAAAGTCGTGAGGGAGAGGAGCCCTCACGCAATTCCTCTTTTTCTCCCACCCCAAACGGATCCAAGATCCAATAACCCAGTTAACTTAAGTGAAAAATCGGTTTTATGGGCTTACCTGGGCTTAACCACCCTGCGCCACTCCAATAACATTAGAAATATGCGCCACCATGGTGGAAAGAATTCCAGGAGCAAAGAATCAAGGTTGAGGGTTCAAATCCCCAACCAAAATAATTATTTTTGCCCTGTAGGAAAAAATTCCTACACTTAGGCAAAAATCCCAAAATTTTAACAGATAAAAATACAGAAACAGAATTTCTAACCTTAAATCATAATTCAGAAAAATCGAGGGCGTTACATTATGGGCTTGAATGTCTTTGTTGGAGTCTTAAAAGGGCATTTTTGGAAAACTTGCCACATAAGCCTTGAGGGTTAGTAATTTGGAAAAGAGGGAAATTGTGAAGGGGGGAGGGTTGGTCGCATCTTGCTTGGGGTGGAACCCTAGAGAAGCCGCCAACTAGAAGAAGGATTTCAGCATCTTAAGCAAGTAATCTTATTCTTATTTTCGTTAATTTGGTTCTTCCTTCACGCCCTACATAATTTTGATGTCCCTTGTGTATTATATGCTTGATTTGGGTTTTGAATCACATCATATCCATTTCTATGGGGTCAGATTCGAATGTTTTTAGGGTCTTAAAATTCTGTTCTGCTGAAATCTGCATTCTCTAATCTGACCTTGCTGTGCTTTAACCCCAATATCTCATAACCTATAGATCCAAATCGCATGAAACAACTTTTGTATGAAACTACATTTACTCAGTTTGATTTGAGTGTGATATCGATCACACCTGAGTTATATTCGTGTTGCAATTGGTATTGTTATCTAACTTACGAAATATGTTTTCTGAAAATCTAGAATCTTGACTTTTTTGTGTTCGAACCCTCATATCTCCCTAGGTATAACTCTAAATCTTGTGAAACCAGTTTCATTGGAAAATATACTCGTAGTGCGGCATTTTTACTACCATATTGCCTAATTTCGGTTGGGTATTCATTCTGAAACATATGTCGCATTTCTAATATACGAATCTGTTTTCTGGAAATCTGGAATTCTTATCTTCCTATGTTCGAACCCTCGTATCTCCCTGGTTATAACTCCAAATCTTACGAATTCAGTTTTGTTAGAAAGTAGACTCAGAGAGATTCATTTTGGATACCATATTGCCTAGTTTGATTAGGTATTCAATCTGAAAAATATATCACAATCTGGTACTCGAATCTGCTGATTTGCCTAGTTTCCTAGAAATCTTGAATTCCGACTTTTCTATGTTAAAATGCTCACATCTTCCTATTTATAATTCCAAATCTTGTAAACTCAGTTTCATTAGAAAGTAGACTCAGAAAGCTTCATTTTGACTGCTATATTTCATATTTTTATTAGGTATTAATTCTGAAACATATGTCGAATTCAGATGCTCGAATATGCATATTTGCTTAATTTCTTATAAATCTAGAAACCCGACCTTTTTGTGTTCAAACCCTCATATCTCCCTGATTACTACTCCAAATTCTATAAACTCAGTTGCATTAGAAAGTAGACTCAGAGAGATTCATTTTGAATACCCTATTGTCTTTTTTTGGTTAAGTATTGGACCTAAAATATAAGTCACAATCTGACAATATGAATCTGCCCAGTTTTGGTTATACGCTTACCATCAAATTTGGTATTGTGTTTTGAGCTTGAAATCATTTTTGTAGCAGCAAGATCTTTATGAAATTATTTCTATGCCTTAACTTGTGATTTTAAACTCATGATATGAACTCTAACACATTATATGGAACTTAGGACCTGTTAGGCCCTAAAAATCTCAAGGTGCATAATTCTATAACAAATGGTGTGTTCAATGACTTATGTTACTATCTCTTTATCAATGTTATACTCAAGATCATTGTCATAGTGCTCTTCTTATGAAATCTATATCATGGGGAGAATTTATGTGAACCCAAATGAGAGATTTGTGGATGGATGTAGAGCAAAGTGCCATACCCCTAAAAAGGTGGGGGCCACCTCTTGAATCCCTCCATTCAAAGGAGTTGTGGGAGCAAAGTGCCACACCCCTAAAAAGGTGGGGGCCACCTCTTAAGTCCCATTTCTCATATGGTAGTTGAGAGCAAAGTGCTACATGGAGCAAAGTGCCACACCCCTAAAAAGGTGGGGGCCACCTTTTGAATTCATGGGAGCCATTACTTGAATCCCTCTACATCATGATAGTTGTGGAGCAAAGTGGCGCACTCCTAAAAAGGTGGGGGCCACCTCTTGAATTCATGGGAGCCACCGCTTGAATCCCACTATCTATTTGCATGAAGAGCCCTAAGATGCTCTAGCTAGCTTTTGTTTGCTCTCTCTCCTAACGAGGATGGGTTCAACTTCCAGGCATGGAAGGAATTATGAATTATGATTGTCTCCCCCACATCTATGATCTATGACTATTCATGATATGAATGCACCCCTATGATCAATAATGATCAATGACTATTTGTGACTCAAATGTCTTATCCATGGGGAATATGTTACTATCTTGCTTTCCTTACCCAAATTATGTGCTCAAGGGGATTTCGTTCTTTCATTATTGTTTTATTGTATTAACTATTTCATTGATATGTTTAACCTCTTTAGTTTTGTTTCCCTTAGCCTTTGGGATTACTTGCTGGGCAAAATTTATGCTCATTCTTGTGTATACTAACCCATATTGCAGATTAGCTTGGCTACGCGTTGTGGGCAAAAGTATAAAATATTTTGGAAGCTCATTTGGATGTTTTGGCTATATTATGAAATTTTATAATCTTGGAAACACTATATGTTCTATAAAAGACTTGTATTAAGGAGTTGTAATGTGACTTGTTGTGATGAGAATGTTACTAGTTTTGAAATTTGATTATGATTGGTAATGTTGATAGCTTGTTTAGCTCTCAGATTTTGGATTGTATGACTCTACTTTGCTTTGGGTAAAAGACATTGAAAGAATGGATATTTTTCTGTTGCAACTTAGATGATGACATTTTTTTTATAACTTGTTTTGTTGTTTAAGGGATTAGACCTTGATATTGATTGTCGATCCTTGCGAAAAGTATGTTGTATGATTATCTGTTATGGATTGTTATTATCTAAAGATGTGACAAAGATCGTGGTAGTCCCTCATCTGATGGACTATAGTTTTTGGATGAGAAAGCTCTGGCTTTCTCCCTTGTCTGGGAAGACCTTTTCCACTGCTAGGAAGGACACAAACAAATTCTATTATTTCTTCTATTGCATTGGTCTACATCATGGAGACCCGACTTTCTTGGTGGTGTCCAAAGAGGCGACTTCCGATGCCTCTTCTTTTGTGGTCCCTAAGGAGTTGCATTGCCTTTTGTCTGAGTATCAGGCACTTCTTTTGGCCGAACTTCCTAAGGAGCTCCCTCCCCGTAGAGATGTGGACCATCAGATTTCTATGGTCCCATGATCGGTTCCACCTTATCGGATGGCTCTAGTGGAACCTGTCAAGCTCCAGTGCCAGTTTGATGAGCTGCATGCTGTCAGCTTTATTTAAGAATCCTTATCTCTTTTTGGCTCTCATGTTCTATTTCAGTGCAAAAATGGACAAATATTTTTGATTGTGTCTGAATTATCGAGCATTCAACAAGATTACAATTCGAGACTGATATCTCATACCTCTTATCGTTGATCTTTTGAATCGACTCACACTAGCCAGGTATTCTCCAAGCTCGACATGCATTCTAGATATTTGGCAGGTTTGGATTGTTGAGGTTGACAAGGAGAAGACCACTCATATTACACAATATGGATCCTTTGACTTTCATGTTATGCCGTTCGCATTGACAAATGTGCGAGCTACTTTTTCAAGATTAATGAATATCATGTTGTCCCCTTATATTGTCGATTTTGTTGTGGTCTACCTCAATGATATAGTTGTGTACTCTGATTCGATGCCCCATCATCTTACCCACTTGTGAGCTATATTTTATAAACTGAGTGAACTTCGATTGCTCCTAGAAGGAGAAGTGCATGTTTTGCACATCCTAAATCAAGTTTTTGGGCCATATTATTGGCTAGGGACAGGTACAAATGGATCCTACCAAAATTTGTTCTATTATTTATTGGCATCCTCCCACTACACTCATCGAGTTATGACCTTTCCTCAATGCAGTGAATTTTTATAGGAGATTTATTCAGGATTGTTCCCAAATTTTAGGCCCTCTTTTCGAGTTGCTGAAGAAAGCTTCCTAGTGGTCTAGGGAAGTGACCAATAGAAAGCCTTCAAGGAATTGAAGACTCGGATTTCCTCTAGTCTTGTATTTCGATTGCTAGACTTTACCCTCCCATTTGAAGTACATACGTATGCCCTAGATGTGGCTATTAGGGCTGTACTAATCCAAGAAAGACATCTTGTGATATTCAAAAGCCACAAGCTGAATGATATCGAGATGAAATATTTTGTTTATGAGTGAGAGATGCTCATAGTAATATATTGTTTGAGCATCTAGCGGGTTTATCTCTTCAGTGATGCATTTGTGGTTTAGACCGATAATATGGTGAATACCTACTTCACTACACAGAAGAAATTATCTCCGAAGCAAGCTCGATGGCAGGAATTCTTGCCAAGTTTGACTTCTAGTGGCAGCACAAGCCAGAGTGTTCTAATGTGGTACCAAATGCACTAAGTCGAGTGAATTTACTGATATGTTATACAGTCTCTTACATCGAGAGAAATCTATTAGCCTGAGTTTGAGATTTGGCCAGAGCAGATCAGAGGTATATGCTGCTAGCCCAGTGCATTCACGAAGGCACGATGCACCAATTTTCTCTTTCCAATAATGATCTCATTATGGCATCTGGTGATCGCCTGTATATTCCTATATTTAGGGGTCTTCATCGTGAGTTGATGAAGAAGACCCATGATTCTCCTTTGGTAGGTGATGAGTTATATTTACATCATATGTTTACCTGTGTTTATATGGTATTTTAGGCTTAATTGCATGATTTTATACTAATTTTTAGTGTTTTTACTTCCTTCATTATGAAATCTTTACTTTTCTTGATTTTTATGAAAATGCAAGTATAATTAAATAAAAAAATGATGGATTTCAAGAGTTTTGAGGCCATCACATAGTTCCCGAGGAAAATACGAGGTCGCACGTCAAATTTGGTGCGAAATGGAAGCCAGATGCAAAATTCACGGTCACGGCCGTGAGCCCTTCACAGGCCGTGAGTTTCGTGTTCAACAGTTTCGTGTTCAAGGGACAGTTCTGCAGCTAAGTACAAAAGTTCATAGAAACTTTCACTGTCGAGGCTGTGAATCCTTCACGGGCCGTGAGTTTTTTCTATGTGCACAGACTTTTATTCATAGAAACTTTCACGGCCGTAGTCGTGAATCGTTCACGGGCCGTGAGTACTTCCGTCCCACTCGGTTTTTTGCTCGATTCGACCTTGAATCAAGTTGAAACTTAACCAAACTTTACAGAAGCCTTCTTAGATGGGTTCTATATCGATTGAAGTATAAAAGAAAGGATTTTTGGAGGGTTAAAGAGACTTTTATGGGTGAAGATGAACACATGCTGCGGCTAGGGCGAAAATCAATTTCTGGGCAAAATTCCGATGAGAGATCATGCAAAGGAGGGAATTTGATGCTTTATCTTCATCTCTAGATCAAGGGGAAGAGTTCTAATTACTTACCTAGTGTCTTTTTGCAATTTATTTTAGATTACATGTTGAATTCATCATAAAACATGTTGTATTCGATGAACATGTCTGCTTAAACTTTATTTCGGGATTAGGGATTAGCCCACTGATAATTTATGGATTAAACTTATTTTATTAAGCCTTTCTCATGATTTTTATAGGGTTGATTTGATTAGAATTGAGCTTATTTCATAATTTACTCTGACCAAGTATATTTATGTCTTTGGCGTCGCAAGAAGGACCGGGAGGTGAATCGCGACGTTATATCTATTCTTCTCAAACCTGTGAATTCGATCACGAGAGTAGTTCGAATTTGCTTGAACGATTTCATGATTTTTTATAGAATTTAATTGGTCTACATATGTTAATTGTTACAAGAGTAGGGAATTGATATAAATAGATACTAGGTTATGCTTCGGGAGAAGTTAATCTATACATTAGGAAAAATCCCTTTCAACACTTTAAAGTTTTTGTTCAAAGGCTTATTTTCATTAAATTCATAGTCATCAGTGTGGTGAAACCCTGAGTCCCGACTTTTTCCGCATAGATTTTTACCAAAAACGCTACCTTTATTTCTTTTCGTACTTAGAAGCTTCAAAACAGAAACCTGAATTTGATTTGTCTAGCTATAAATAAATCGTATAATCGGTATTTGACTACCAGATCCTCGTTGGGAACGATCTTATTTGATTACTTCGATAAAGCCGTGCACTTGCGGCCGCATCAAGTTTTTGGCGCTGTTGCCGAGGATCAAGCCAGCCAATATCGATTTGATCGATAAGTTTATATACTAGACATTTTCTTTTGTTTTTCGCATTTACTTAGTTTTTATAGTTATTTTCTGCTATTTTTCTTTATTTGATTAACACGTTGTATGCCCAGAGCTTTAAAGATAGGCACTTTATTTCCCGAAGATCTAGAGATTGAACGCACCTTTGTTGTAGTCCGCAAGTGCATGGATACTTGAAGTAATATTTAAAATATCGAACCACAGAGACCTCGTTGTTAAGTACCGACGAATTGAATTCTCGCTAGCTAAACGAATCGAGGATGATGAAAATAAACGGTCGAACGGTATACGGAATATCAGAGAGAAAGAATTAGGACTAGGGGTTCATCCACCTTAATATTTATGACTAGATATAATTAAATGTTCATCAATCTATTTTCGTTATGGTAAAGATATGGCTTACTTAGTAAAGAAGTTAACTCGTTCTCGCGCAGTCAATTTACAAAGAACGATCCTTACTCTTGTGCAAGATCTATTTAATGTTTAATATAAGTAAACTTCGACAGAGAGATTAAGAATCACTCTTGTGCATTCCATCCCAATGTCAAGATCTCAAGCAAAACTAAGTATTCGCATACCTTAGGTTCACAGGTTTTACTTAAGGTTTTTAAACAATCCAATATCTATCTCTAGCATATTTTCATGTCTAAAACAATAATAATTTCTAAATCAAAACATCAACAAGTCAATAAGCTTCTAAAATCTAAAGATAAAAACACAACTAATCTCTTACGATGAGCTCCTACCATAAATTCTAGGGTTCCAAGTTATGTGTATCATCTTCTCAGTCCATATCACATAACTCTAACACATGTTAACGAATGAAACTAGAAAAGATTAAAGACATAAATCTCTTAAGTAAAATTACCATACCAAAAATATATTGATGGAATAAAGATCATCTAGTCATTGAAATATCAAGGGGATTACACCCCAATGTCCCAAAAGAAAGTTTAAGCTAGCATGATTGAAGAATTATAGCAAAACATGGTTTTAGAATGATTAGAAATCGAAAGGGAGGAGTAAAAGTTACAAAACAGGGCTATAATCAAAATTATAGCCCGTAATTTGTTGTAGAGTCACGATGAACAGTGCACGCGACCACGTTTTCGTTGATTTCTCCCTTGATCAGCCTCCTTTCACTCTGAAACTTCTGTGGTGTGTTCTCCTTCCTCAGGCGAAGCTTCCTTTCAAATTTTGTGGTCAGAAGTTATCTGTACGATGAATAGCGATGAACCCTAGCACAGCGGCAATTCTCTAAAATTCTCCGTGAATCGTGAATGAAAATTGTTCCTTTTGCTTCGAAAATCTTCCCTTCTAATGGTGAGTGTTCCCCTTTTTTCGGATCTTCAATTGGTGCCTTAAATCTTGAGAAATCATCTTTTTAAGTTTTCAGCAGAAGAATCGGGCAACTGGGCACAGAATTACGGTACCATGATGAACGTTACGGTACTGCCGTAATGGCTTCGGAAGTTCCTGTAAAGAAACGGCCCAGAATTACGGTACCATAAAATTCACCACGGTAGTGCCGTAATCTTCTCGTTTGTCTCTGAAAGTTTTTGTATGAATTTGCCCAAAATTACGGTACCATAAAAATAATTACGGTAGTGCCGTAATTCTGCCGAAATCCTCTGAAGTCTCTGCCTGATTCTGGACTGAAATTATGGCACTGTAAAATTCATTACGACAGTGCCATAATTTCCCAAAAAAAACTTCTGCGGGTTGCGGCTGTGAAATTAATTACGGTAGTGCCATATTCCCAAATTACGGCCGTAATATTAATTATGGCACTACCGTAATTTCGCAGGAAAATCCGGTTTGACTTGAAATTTTGTGTGCAAACTCCTCTTGATGATTAGAATTCGTCCACGCATCGAAATTGCTTAAAAACTCATGATAATGATACCCTTTTAATCTGAAATTGGTGAAAAACCAATAAAGGTGTAGATTCCAAAATATTTGATAAATAAGGCATAAAAATAAGTAACAGAGCATGATTATGACCTAAAAATGTAGTGGATTTAGCAAGAAATATGCTATAAAATTTAGAGTCATCAAAATACATAAGGCTCAAATGTTGTTTGTCCTCAAATAAACCTTCAAATGATGAATAAATTTCTAGGATACAATTACATATGAAAAATTCACATCAAATAAATACTCAAAATTTCAAATAAATATATCGTCCTCCGAATTCAATCTTTAAGATCCATGACTCAATCAAATAAAATTTCGCAATGTGTATAAATAGAACTTCAATCTCATGAGTTCACCTAGTTTTAGTTTTGAGTCCAAGATGTCTTTGTTTACAGGAATAGGAATCACAAAATCTTTTTCCACTCAAATTTTTTTCTCTCTCTCTCCTTTTTTTATGCATCTTTGACATTTTCTAAAATGAATACCACCTTTCTTCTGGTGACATATCTAGAATATACTAGTCACATAACCAACATAATTGAACTCATATCTCTTTAAGTAGAAAGAATTCTTCTTGAGATAGCGGAGTTAAAGAATCTCTCTCATGGCATGCACCTACATAGATACATACTTTTTTATTGAACTTCAACTCTTGTCTTAGGTAGCATTGCAAATACAATGCCAAGAAGAGGAGTTATTCTTTTCAGACTTCAACCCATAACTTTAGGTACCACTGCCAATTTTTCGCAGTGCCAAATAGGGGAGTCACTTTTCTTTTTGGATTTTTGATTCTTTCTTCCCAATAAATAACAAGATGGACTTTAATGATTTACTAGGTTTAATCAATTGATATTAATCCAAAAATCACACAACATATGCTCATTTTATCCAAAAGAATTACTTCACTTTTAAATCTCATTCATTAAACAATATATTCACCCAAAACTCATGTATCAATCAATGAAAAATTTCAACAGATTATATCAAAGAAATAAACTCATCATTTTAGATCTATTCCCAATTCTTCAAGCATTGTCATGAACAATATTTCATCATCAAGAAAAATTTCGGCTTGATAACGCCAGCATTTTCATGATTAAACAAACCACACAGGCATATATCACATCTTTACCAAATCATAACAAAAATCATCTCTACCAAATTACATATCATACCAACACAGAATATCAATCCCAAATATCAAAATACCATGTACAACCATATCGAATCACTAATAAATCAAGTATCATAAGAATCTCAGTACAACCATATCGAAGAAATTCAGTTGTTATCAAATCATCTTATACAACCAAATCGAAAGTATGTAGCAGTGAAAACTAATCGAGGATCAGAAGCAGCGGACACAAGAAGGATGACAGAGTCATCCTTCCTTACAAGAGTATAAAGTCATGATTAATCAATAAAGCACAAGTAAGTAATAGGTAAGGAAAAATGATACTCACAAAGGTCTACTCATCAGATTCCGTCTCCTCATCGTCTCCCTCAGCTTGAGTGGTGTCCATGGGATCCCGAGAACCCCCCTCGCCTGCATCTCCATAAATACCACTCCTCCTGGTATCCTCGAAGCCAAAGCGATCGTAGAGAAAGTTACCCATCTCTTCCATGTAGTTTCCCAACGCCTCGACGTCTTGGTGAATGTGGCTCATGGCGTCGGACATCCTCCCCATGGAACCCATGATCTTCTCCATGCGTTGCTCCTGTCGGTATATCTGCGCGGAGAGAGCCTAAAATCCGGGGTCCTGATAAGTCTGCCATCAACTCTGATCAGGAGCTACACGATATGAAGATGATCCAGCGGTGGTGGATCGGCGGCTCTAGGAGGTGAGGAATCCATACCCATCCCGAATGGGTCATCACCCCAAGCAGGAGGTGGTGGTGGTACTGAGGTATCTGGTGCAGGAGTGGCATAAGAAACTGCACTCGGTGACAACTTCCAATTTTCCAGATTTTGCACTGTGGTCTTTCCAGGGTTTGGCAATGGCAAGGTAGGAAGCCCAAGCTGAAGAATCAAGCAATATGTGTCGCCATCCCTTACAATCATCTTCATGGTAATGCAGGATTCAATGACGATCCTTACATTGCCCCTAGCAACTTCGATCCCATAGGGCTCAATCCCCAAGTATAGTGCTATAGGAGTGAGAAATCCTCCTATCACTATCATGCCTTTCTTGGCCCTAGCCACTTTATCCAAATGTTTCATAAAGAAGAAATCCACATCTACAAGATATCCATGAAGTATGCACCAAAGAAAGAATAACTCAGTGTGTCGAACCATACCGTCGTTATCTCCTCGCCCAAAAATGGTGTGTGCAAGAACGCGGTGGGCATATCTGATGCATGGGTTTGAAATACTTGTGGCTCTCGCTAATGAAGTGAAAATCGGGTCTCTACTGTGATCTGATTCCAAAAGACGTTCTCAATGAATCCAATTGGTGGCTCAGTGCGCCCTCTCTCTGGAAGATGGAAGATGCGTTGAATATCTTTGAATGTGAGCCTCCTATCTTCGTTAGCCATCCTGAATCTGATTTCTCCTTCAGTTGAACGATCTTCATACTCATCCCAATCCACCTCTAAACTACTAAGAAATTCTAGCACTATAGGTAGATAGGCTTGAGGAGTCATGTCAAAAAATTGTCTCGTAGCAATCCAGTCAAACATCCACAACACATCCTCTTTCCATCCTAAGAGCTCCAATGCTCGTGTATCAGCATACTTGGTTTTTACGATGCACCTTGTGAGTAGCAAATTGTACCTCTGCTCCTGTACTTCGTCTCTGAAGATGATGCCATATGGGTTTGGTAGAGGTGTTGGTGCTTCAGCTGGGGCCTTCCCCTTCCTCTTAGAAACTAACCTCTTCATGGGTGAGATGATGAAAGTGATATTAAAGCATGGGTATGTGATACCCATGCTTTAATATCACTATTATCATTTTGTGATAGAATCAAAGTTGCCTTGAAAAGTAAAGCAAGTGGAGCCATAATGCATAAAGCCTAAACCTACTAAGTTATTTTGTTTGTATGGACTCTTGAAGTTAAATTTTTAGCTAAGTGTGATATTCAAGGTTCCTTTTATAATGGTATAACTCAAGATTTATACTAGGACTCATTGGGAATATTGTGAAAAGAATTGGGCAAAATGGTAAATTTATCATATGATAAGTTACTTGGGAATTTGGTATTAAATGATGAAGTAGCTAAGTTATGCATTCATAGTTGATGGGAGAAGAGCTAAACTAGCTTATGATTTCATGAGGGGGGCATTAATAAGGTGATGCCACCTCATGTCTTGCATGAGAAGACAAGCACCTTGATACCTCAAGCTAGAGGCTTTCAATTAGGAAAAAAAAAATTAGAGAAAAAAAAAATGAAGGTTTCCACGAGAATGTGTCGTTTTTCTTGAGGGGGATGAATGGAATTTTAGGAGAAATTCAAGTAAAAACAAAAAGGGCATAAGGGAAAATTGAACTAAAAACAAAGGGCAAAAGGGTTAGCACCTTGCCACCTTATGGTACTTGAGTTTACCACTTGCTTCCACCTCATCGTTTCTTGCATGAGAAGCTAAAGATGGAACAAAATTGAGATTTGCTCTCTTTTGCTCGTGCCTAACCTGAGAAAAACGAATCCTAAGGAAAGGGAAGGAGAAAAGGAAAGAAAAGGGGAGAAAGCAAAGTAGAGATTGATTTTGGCTTCTAAGGCAAGTTCTCAATCTTCCTTTGTAATTGTATGCCTTTGACTTCAATGATCTTGTACTTCATGTATGCCTTCAATTTGGTTCTGATTTCCATGATTTTTTGGTAAATTCGACCCATGGAAGAATGATCAATGTTATGATTATAACTATGAATCCGTATGTAAAGTAAATCTGACCTTTCTTCATTCAAATGATCATAACTTTGGACTCCCTAATCCAAATCGTATGAAATCAGAGTCATTGGAAAGAAGACTCAATTATCTTTCGTTTGAGTCAGATATTGAATACCTTCGAATAGGTTATTGACCCTGTTATGTCAATTCATTCCGACCCGGTAAATTGAAAAGAAGAAAAAGTCTGCTAAGGCAAGTTTCTACCCTTTACTCTACATTTATGCTTTTAAAATTATGATAATTTTGTAAAACATGCGATTATGATTCATGGATCTATATTTTATTGAGATCAAAGGAATTTTGGGAGAAATTACTATCATATTGTAGAGTGTGTTCAAGAGCAAGTAAGTATGGACTTATGACTCATGCAAATCGGACCTTGTGGTGATTTTTGTGAAAGTATTTCTTTTAAAAGAAGCTAGTGGGAGTAGATTTGATTGGGACAAGGTCCAGAATCAACCACAATATAATTAGACACAGATGGAGAGCAAAATCTCACATACAGGTTGAAAGTCAACCTGAGGTTCAAGTAACACAGGAACCACATAAGTCTGGATCGATTCGATATGCTGGGCATGACGAATTTTTCATCAAGGATGAACCTAAGACTTATGAGGAAATGGAAGCGGTCGGTGGACCAGATTCCAAGAAATGGCTAAGGGCCATGAGAACCATAATGGACTCCATGTCTGCTAATCAAGTCTGGGACTTGGATGAGCTGCCAAAGGGGTAATTCCCACAGGCTGTAAATAAATCTTCTAGGAAGATAGACATGGAAGGTAACATTGTTACCTTGAAAGGCAAGCTAGTGAACAGAAATTTCAGGCAAATCCACTGTGTGGATAATGATGAAAATTTTCACCAATAGCTGAGTTTTAAGTCCATTAGGAATCTGCATGTTATAATTGCATGATCAATTATGGCGTGTTGTTATGAAAACTTGTCACATCCCGTTATCTTAACCCCAAACAAGCAACACAAGTCATAGAGAAACAGGATGTTATCATACAAGATCGATTCACATGCTAGGTAAAACCAAGTTCAAGAAAACACGATCTGAAAATTTTCGAGAATCCATACATAGAATCTCAGCGAAAACACAATTTCAGAAATGTACCTGTCACCACGCAATACTTGCACTAGACATATGCAAGTTCACATTTATATCAAATCCGATTGCAAAAACATGAGTCGACTCGAAATTCAAAGCAAAGCCACAAAATCGATTCTATAAACTCATGAAACTAACATGAATAATACCAAACACCGAAACCAGGCCAAAGCCCGCGGTGACACAAAAATCAAAACTTCAAAACTTAAAACTGCCACAACCGGCAACACAAGTTCACATAATTCGGCCACAACCGGCCCCAGTTAATTAAGCACAAAAGTCTTATACATTAACCAGCATAATATCCATATCAACGCTAACTCAAGAAATGCGCCCCTGCTCTACACCTGAAAATAGTGAGGGAGTGAGCTACACAGCCCAGTGAGTGGATAGTCTCAAACGACCATCCATAACATACACTCAAAAATACATGCAGATTATTTTAAAAACATTTAACAGAATATCATGTCAACATATAACAAAATTAAAGGACAGAACTCATATAAAACAATCAGGTGTAAACTGCTAAGACATCATTGTCACCAAAGAGTAACCAGGGTTCTAGAGCTATACTCTAAACCAACTAATGACCTAATTGACCTAGTTGTCCAGCATAATCAATAGTGACCATTATGGTCCAACCCGGCTTTGGCCTAAGCACTGGGAGAAGCCTGCAAATCACATGCAACATATATATATGGACAGTGTGTAGACTCAAGAGGTAATCACCACCTGGTCAAGATGTGATACCTTGATCTACACCACCCCATAATCACAAAAATCTAAGCGTCTAAGAGTGATGACATCAAGAGGTGGCCCCTGTCCGACCAAGACATGGCACTTTGCGTCTTATATCACTCGTTCTCCCAAAGGGTTCCTTAACTGGACAACACCAGACACATCTTATATCTTATTTCACAAAAGTGGACTCCTAAGTGTCAACTAAACTCTAGGATAGTCATTTTTATCACAATAATGACATCAGGCAGGCTAAACAACAACCCCCTCACATATCACAATACAGGGCTGAAATCTCCAACCCTTAACATATCACATATAGACTATCCCCTTGAGTACACAGTTACACTTAGCCTTAGTCCTAACCATTCTATGACCACAACACATATTATTCGAAAATCACATAACCACATAATATTCGAAAATCACATAACCACATAATATTCAAAAATCACATAATCACATAATATTCAAAAATCACATAATATTTTATAGAGTCCTTAGATTTCATGCTGATCAGTTCAGTATAATCATGCTAAGTTATCACCCAAAGTTATCAATCAATATTTCATGTCATTACTTTCTGCATACACCATTCAATTAAAAATACATAATAATACAGAAAATTCACTAAATTTCGTTCACAATTAACATAAATGCAGAATATCACATATTCATAGTTTTCTACTAGTTCTGATAACAAAAGACAGAAATACCCCTAGTTCAAAGTTTAAGTCATACACGAAAAGTTATCCAAAAATTTCGTAAAAATATTCATTACGTCCCTCATGATCCCTAGATTCGTAATTTCAAGTTTTCCCCAATTTTAACTAAGAAATTTACCGAATTACCCCTAGGTCAATTTCAGTCAACAGAAACTTTTATTTCTAAAAATTCCCAAAAAAATACAGTAGAATCCTCATATACCTAATTTCATGAATATCAAGTTTTCCCCATTTGGACGTAACTTCATGAAGAAGGGTCGAAATTCTCATCCAAGCCCTAATCTTCATGCAATTGAAATTCTAATGCTACATACATGTTTAATCAAGGCCTAATTTATGATTAGGAGTCTTAAAAACGAAAAGCCCTAATTGTCATGCAAGCTAGGGTTTCAAAATTTAGGGAAAAAGCAAGAAACGTATACAATTTTGCAAGCATGTGTTCATGTCATCTTTCTAGACATTAATCCTCTCTAAATCATGCAAAACCTTCCATATGCGTGAACTAGGTGAAGAGAAAATCCACTCACCTTGTTTTCGGTTCTTCCAAGCCAACACCCTCACGCCACTCACGCCACACACGTCGCCGGAACCACCCAAAAGCCGCCGGAAAGTCGCCTCCACCACCTCTTGCCGCCGGCCACAAGAAGAGGAGAAGAGAAGAAGCAAGCCGCCACTTCACCAAGGGAAGAAAATCGTGAGCAAAGAGAAAAACGAGGGTGAACACGATTTCCCCTAAAATTTTCATTTTTTTCAAGCCTCCAACGAATCCAAACCAATAGCAACCATAAGTGAAAGATCCAATAACCCTTTAGTATAAGTTAATCTCCATTTTACCCTTATCAAGGGCTCTTACCCTTTTCTAACAAGAATACACCCCTAGCCTAGTGGCGTGCAGCACACATCCTATGCCTTAAGTCTTAGGTTCGAATCCTCTCCGCGACACATATTTTTACATTGCAGGAAAATACACCAAACAAGACATTTTCTCAATGAAAAACTTCCACAAACATGCTATAAACAAAATTTTAGTTTTTTCTTACCTGTTAATAAATTTCCGGATCTTACAAAACTGCCTTTCTTGCATGGACGTCTGAAAAGATATCTATAAGGAAATAGCCAGAAGGTTTTCATATCAAGGACATAAAGATATGCATGGTGTTATGCAAGCATGTTTAAAAGAGCCTGTGTTTACAAGAAGATCAGTGGGAGCACCTTAATAGTATTTCTTGTTCTAGAAGATTGATGATATTCTCCTCACATGGAATGACATCTCAGCTCTTCACATGGTGAAGAAAAGGCTTGAGATGTATTTCGAGAAGAATGATCTAGGGAATGATGCCTACATCCTAGACATGAGGATCTATAGATAGAGATCAAAGAAAGTCATTGCCCTTTAGTCAATCTATGTTCATCCAAGAGTTTCTGGAAACATTTATATTGAATGATTCCAAATATTGATACCTTCCAGAGAGATATGGTCTGACTCTCATGAGGATGTTGTGTCCTATGACACAGCTGGAGAGTAATAACATGGGTCTAAAATCCTGATACATGGTGTATAGGATGGATCATGTTTTGAGTAATATACACAAGACCATTTGTGGCAAATGCTTGGAGCATAGCCAGTAAGTTTCAATCAGATCCTAGTGTTTGACACTTGATAGCTGTGAAAGCAATCCTTATATATACTTGGGAAGTATAAAGGATTGAAGTCTAGTCTATGATAGACAGGAAGAATTTTGTGTACAAGGGTACACTGATACTTCGTTCCAGTCTTATGACCATAGCCAGGATTTGCGCTTTGCCTTGTTGTGGTGTTGTGTGCTGAAAGAGCATTATGCAAACCATAGTGGCAAAATTCTACAAATAAGGCTGAGTACATTGCAGCTTCTTGTGGCAGCCAAGGAAGCAGCTTCATTCATTTGAACTTGATTTAGTTCATGGTGCTTGATGGTCTAGTATAGTTCTTACTGGGGCCATAGCATAAGTGAAGGAACTTAGTGCTCAAGTATGTACTGCAGTATATCATCTGATCTTAGAGATCATGAATAAAGATGATGATTCAAATTAATTAAAATAAACACAGATAGCAATATGGAAAAACCCACTGACATAGCCTCTGGTGCAGCGGAAGCTAAATAAGTCATACTAGAGACATAGGGACTGATTAAACATCAGTTGTCCTTGGTCTTAGTGCAAGTGGGAGATTGTTGGTGTATATGTCCTGCAGACCAATGTATGGACATGGTCAGGCATTGTTTGAATGTACTTTGATAGAATTATTATTCTTTATAGAGGCATGGTCGTTATTATGCAGACTTCTCTACCTGCGTTGATGTATTGAGTTGCATATATAATGTCCCAGGAGTTTGGATTGGATCCATTCTCATAAGCTATCCCCAGACAAGGTACCATAGCAGATATGGGACAGCTTTGGTACATGTGAGACTGGTGTATGGGCTGGTTAGGTGCGGGGCACAGTAACGCAGACATACAGGTGCATTGGATGCACTGGAGTGATCCACCGTGAGGATTGACTTGTCTAGTCAACAAGTCAATCTCACATGCAAGAGGTTTGCATTGATCCTTAGACTTGAGGTATTCATGTCTAGATTTGATGATGGATATGCTTTGATACAGTCTTACGTCTCTCCGTAATTGGGAGACCAAAACGACTATCATTGGGCATGTCATAAGTCACGTAGAGACATGGATGACCAATAGTAGGATTTGCCCCTTCTTTATTGGAAGCATGATATCCACTCAGGGGCGCCCCACCTTATTGGTGCATGACAGGAATGTGTGGCCACACTTGTTGAGTCATGACCAATGCATTGGATTGATAAACTTGAGACTAATCCAATGGCAGGATATCAGTTTAGGCAAAGGGATCTATAATGCAATGGAAATCCTCGTTGCTTGTTAGGAGTTGTTGCCATATGACTTAAGTCCTATGACATGGGTAGTAGTGATGTCTTGCTAGATACCCCTCACTACTTATGATGTTTACATCATTGCCATCGTCATAAGGATCCTACGGGGTCACACGCAATAGACTCTTGACGTTGCTTTAATCAGAAGCCTTATGATCAAGTTATTGGATAACTTGGATCAATTTAGAAGATTTCATCAGCGCCAATGGGCCTGATGAGTTGGAAGAAAGTTATTGGAGCCAAACTTCATTTTTGGCAGGTTGACCCGAAATTGACCTGGATAGGTCACATTTGGATTAGGGTTGCATTGGATTGGATCCAATGGCTTAATCAACCCATACCATGAAGTTTGGGCTAGCTCATTAATCCAATGAGGCCCAATAACTAGTTGTCAAGAAGAGGTATAAGCAAATAAGGGTATAATGCGGAAGAGTTTCACCCCATTGGCGCCAAGGGCATAATGGGGTGAATTGGGCACATGTTGCTTCACAAGGAAGCATTAGGCGCCTCCCCCTTTGTTCCTTGGATGGAAACCTTGCCTCTATGGCAAGGGTTGGGGCTGATATGGCTTGAAAGCTCTTTTGGAAAGAGCTTGGGCGCATATGACAAGTAGGGTGAGATTTATGGTAAAGTCTTGGAGACTTTCCTTACCTCCAAACCCTAATTCCCCTCAAACCCTTGCTTAGCCGAATGACTTTTGCATGTTGCACCTAGCCCTTCTCCTTGGATGGATAGAATGCCTCTAAGGCATGTCTTGGGCTGATATGGCTATTGGGCAAATAAGGATAGGTTGAATGAGGTTTATGGCAAAGTCTTGGAGACTTTCCTTACCACAAACCCCTCTCATCCTAGCCACCCACTTGGCATGATCTTGGCCCTCCCTAAACCGCCTCTTGGCTTATAAAAGGGACCCTAGCTGCCCCCTCTCAATGGTTCGATTCCTTGGAGGCGTGAACATACATAGAGAGTCGTGAGCAGGGGTAAAGGGTGGCAACATCAAGGTGGCGCAACCCTTCTTCCTAGTAGTGGCCGCAAGTCTTCTCCTTCATCTCATCTTGGCGTGACTTGGAGAAGGACTTGGTGGTGCCACTTCCACTTACTCTTCCTAAGGGCTGAAACTCTTCTTCTCCCTCCTCTCTTGGAGTGAAGAGGATAAGGAGTTAGCGGCTACTTCCTTGCACTTGGCGCAACTTCCATGAAGGTGGCGTAAGAGAAGTCTAGGAACCCTAAGGCTTGATTCTCTTCCCGAGGCTAGCACCAAGCGTGGAAGGGAACAACGATCAAGGAGTCTGTTGGGGTATGCCCTTAAGGCTAATGTTTGAGGCCTAGGGATTCTTTCAGTATCATGTATAAACTCTATGTTTATAAAGGCAATGGTTGTTATTCAGTTTGTTACATCATCTGCTGCAATATGTACACTTCTGAATAATGTCTCAATGCTGTTCAGCTTGGCTGACAAGCAGTTAAGTCCTTAGTCGAGATATCTTGGTGAACATGAGACAGCCTTGATATGATTGAGACTAATATGTGTTCTAATCTTATAGGATGCTTCGAGCATGGAATAAGATGTAGACTCATGGGTACATTGGATGTACTGGACAGACCCTACTAGGATATTCAATTGCTTGTCACAATGTGAATAATCCTTGTATGCAAACAAGTGGCATACTTCCTCTGACTTGAGATCACTTGTGTTTCTAAATGATGATTGGCATTGTTTTGAGGTAGTTCGATATCATTTGAAACATAATGGTTATAGACTATCTTGGATAATGATCATGAGTCAGGTTAGGACACTAGTGATAGATATAGGATTGCCATCTCCTTCATTGGAGTGTGATGTTCTTTAGGGGCCCCCTGGATGAGATGATTGAGAAAGTGTATGGCCATACCCAGGTGACTATGTTCATCTGATCTAATCATTCTCATCATATTGGAGTTACAAGCTTGACACGCTTGTCCAATAAGAACATCAAGTGGCAAAGGAAACATGTATGTCTAGTGAAGTGGATTCACACTTGTGCTGTGGTTTGGGTGTAGTCTTGGAAGACTCTTTCCTTTATATCGGGAGACAGTGATGTGTTGCTAGATACCCCTCACTGATCGTGATAACGTAAGTTATCGTTACCGACATTTAAAGGAAACCCTTAGGGTCGCACAATTTGATGATATGGCTTACTTAAGTCAGATCGTGTGGACTGAATTGTTTGGATTCAGTTTAAAGGGATTTAATCTCTGATTGTAAGTGAGATCTAGTCTGATCATGTTTGATTGATTAGGGCTTGAGATCGGTAAGCTTCGATCGAGAGAATGGATGCTAGATCGGTGAGATCAGGAGCATTAAGAGATGAACGGTTAGATCTTGAACCTTTAGGGTTTATTGTGATCTAGACCAAATTGCTTGGCTTAATTGGTCTTTGAACTAAACCCAAATTGAACCAGCTCATCAAGTGAGTGCATGGTTCAAGGGTGAAGAGGAATTTGCGATTGGGGTAAACCCATGGTCGCATGTTGAGGAGTGGCTTTTCTATTTTTAGAAGGCATGATCACTTACGTGACCACGCCTCACGTTACTCTCTTTTCACGCCTATTGTCGCCTTGGCTCTTGCTCTCAACGTTAGAGCATTCTCGTGGTTGAAGGGGTTGACAATAAGGAGGTCTCGCCAAGCAAAACTTCTTCTCTTCCCTTTCCATTCGAAAAAGGACTCCTTAGAACCTTGCTAACACAAGGAGTACTAAGGGAGTAGGCGACATCATCTTGTGTGTGCACCATTTGGAGGAGAAGCGCTTGAGTCTCTTCTTCCTAGACACCATCCAAGGAATGGCTTCGGTAAGAATCGATTCCTTCAGTCTTGTTTGCAATCGGTTTAAAAGTTGATCATATCTCATGCTATCGATCCCTAGAAATCCATTCCGCTGCTTTAAAACCTCCATATGCGCCAGTAGGGTTTCGCCCCCCTTGTTTAGGGGACTTTCAACTGGTATCAGAGCAAGTTTTATACATGTTTTATGATTGCTTGATGCTTATTGTGATCCTTGTTTGTGCAATTCACTAGATCTAATGCTTACATGCGAAAAACAACATGATATGTTAGTTGGCGAAAACTTAATGTATATGTTTTCTTGGCGCATGTATCTTGGCGCATATTGGTTTTTCACAAAACTATATTACTTGCACGCTTACCATTAGATCAGAGGCGCCTACTGTAAACCCTTAGACGGGTTATTAGGGTTGAAGTCACAGTCTAGTCAAGATCCAACCAGTCTGATCAGACTATCTGACAGCCTAGATGGGTCGACCAGATGGCACCTCTGCGCAAGCAAGAGGTGGCTATAGGTCGACTGCGGACAGGCGTGTAGCGATGTCTGGTTGAGACAACCAGTGAACGCACATGAGTTAGGCCCGGGGTCATACCCGCTTGCCAGAACTCATGAGGTCGTTCAGCCCTTGGCGCATGCATGGTTGACCATTAGGTCGACTCAAGTCAGTTAGGACTTGGTGCATCCCAGGGTAGTGGATCTGACTAGATCTGATGAGTGGATCCCTATTAATGGACCGTTGTAAGGTAGTAGGGCACATAAGGAAAATAAAAGTGATGCCAATGGGTTTTCAAAAATTTTATTTTCTTGATTGGATCACATGATGATTGTATACATGATGCTTGTTTATTTCATCTTATGTGGGCTGCCTATCTTAATGTGTGCTGTGCTGGGGCCTGCGTGCCTGGATGTTAATTTATAAATTATTTAATGTGATCTGCGAATCACATTTTTAATTAATTTATAAAGTGTAATTGACCTGCGTGTCAATCATGTCTAGATAGATTAAATTATATTTTAATCAGACATGAACACAGAGCACACTTGGCAGAGGCGCATGCAGCTTGAGGCTTGACCAGGTGGAAGGTCTAGAGTTCGACTCTAGGACAGGCGCATTTACCTGGTGGGCACACCTGAGCTGCAGTGGGCGCTTGGGCCCTGGGTTGGGCCAGATGAGAAGAAAAAGCCCCATGAAGAAAGCAAGTGAAGACTTAAGTTAAAATTAAGGTCTTACCTAGGCTTAATGGGCTTTTACCACATAAGATCATCATGCTTTCATTTATTGTTTATAATTAGAATTGCATGATTTAATCTTCTGCTATCACCATAGGAATTGCATGATAGTTAAGAAGATAAAAAGACCGTTAAAATCCAACGCTAAAATATCAAGCTCGTAAGCCTTCTGACGCGAAACCTCACTGTTCTGACTATTGTTGGGGCCGTGTTGTACCCACTCAGTGGGCACGCCCATCTATCTTCAGACGGTGCGGGATTACACCTGCGTGTTACAGGGAAGGGATTTATCGCTTCTCGTTGCTCAGCATAGCACATGGTGGTCCAGGGAGTAGGTCGGGTCAGCTTGACCATGTAGGCTACATATGTGGCGCATATGGTAGCTATATGGAGGCAGCCATCTGTGGGGTCAGAGATTGTGTTGTACCAACTCAGTTGGCACAGTCTGCTGGATTGCCCAGATGAAGGGGAATCGCACGGGTTGGCAATTGGCAGGGATTGCCTACCAGAAATTAATGCTTGTACTCTCTGTGCATCTTATCTCGCCTGAGCGGGACGCGGAGACCAAGTGTGAAATCTGGATCCCATCTCACTAAAAGAGTGTTACTCTTTCGGGCTGTTTTGCTGGATTTTTCAGCCAGATAAAATAGTGAGAAAAGGAATCGTTCTTAAGTCCTGGATTGATTCTAAAACATTGATACTGACCTTGATGTTCTTGCATTGTTGTAGATAACTGCAGCAACGAACACCACGAATTTCAATGTGCGATCCCTACTGGAAAGGGAGAAGTTTGCTGGGCAAAACTTCTCAGACTGGTACGGACACCTTAAGATTGTTCTTAAGGCTGAGAGGAAGCTGTATGTCCTCGAGACGGCTATACCGCCTCAACCCGCTCCGAACGCCGCAAGGGCGGTTCGGGATGCTTATGAAAAGCATGTCAATGATAGCATTGATGTCGCTTGCCTGATGCTAGCGTCTATGACGCCAGAGCTGCAGCGTCAGCATGAGGATCTATCGGCTATAGATATTATAGCTAACCTCAAGTTGCTATATGCTGCACAGGCTAGGACTAAACGCTACAATCTGACAAAACTTTTCTTTCAGAGCAAACTGGCTGAAGGGAGTCCAGTGGGAGCTCACGTACTCAAGATGATTGGGTACAAGGAGGCTCTAGAGAAACTGGGACATAGCATCAATCAGGAGCTTGCTGTAGACATCATTCTTCAGTCTCTTCCGGCTACCTTTGATCCGTTCATCATTAATTTTAATATGAACAAGATCGACTGTACCCCGGCAGAGTTGTTGAATATGCTCTTGACTACAGAGCTGACTCTTAAGGGAAAGCCTTCATCCTCAGTCTTGATGTTTCCTTCAAGGAACAAGAAGAAGGGGAAGAAGGGCAAAACCCCTACTAAGAGCTACAACAAGGCTCTGAAGCAAAAGCTAAAGCGGTCGAAGGAATACAGATGTTTCCATTGTGGCCAGCCAGGTCACTGGAAAAAGGACTGTAAAGCGCTCCAGGGAGACAAGAAGGGAAGTTTCGCTTCTGGCTCAGGTATTTTCGTGACTGAGGTCATGGTTTCTTCTTCTATATCATGGGTGTTGGACACTGCATGTGGAGTTCACATTTGTTCAAATGTACAGGAACTCAAGAGAAGAAGACAGGTGGGACAGCATGAGGTGGACCTACGAGTTGGAAACGGGGCACGGGTTGCTGCTGTTGCTGTAGGAGTTTATTACATCTCATTACCATCTGGGCTTGTATTGGAACTAGACAGTTGTTACTTTGTACCAAGCATTACGAAGAATATTATCTCTATTCCTGCTCTTGTCAGGAAAGGGTTTTCCTTTGAATGCAATATTTCAAAGTGTGTTCTTGCTTATGATAATATCGTTTATGCTACTGGGTCAATTAACAATGGGTCATTCATGTTGGACATGGAATGTTCTATACAGCAAATTGATATTAAGAAAGCCAAGTATGCTGATGACAGCACCTTGCTATGGCATAGTCGTTTAGGCCATATTAACAAGAAACGCATTAAGCGGTTGCATGACCATGGACTGCTGGGATCATTCTCCTATGAGGAGCTTGATACATGCAAAGCTTGTTTAATGGGTAAAATGACGAAGGCTCCTTTTCCTAACAAAGGTCAAAGGGCTTCAGGTTTACTTGACCTTATACACAGTGATGTGTGTGGGCCATTTAGTAAACATGCCAGAGGTGGCTATCTATACTTCATTACCTTTACTGATGATTTCAGTAGGTATGGATATGTCTATCTAATGAGACATAAAAGTGAATCTTTTGACAAGTTCAAAGAATTCAAAAATGAAGTACAGAATCAGCTAGGCCGAAATATCAAGACACTTCGCTCAGATCGAGGTGGAGAATACCTAAGTCGTGAGTTTAATGACTATTTGAAGGAGTGTGGGATTATCTCACAGCTCACTCCTCCAGGAACACCGCAATGGAATGGTGTGTCCGAAAGGAGGAACAGGACCCTATTGGATATGGTTCGTTCTATGATGAGTCAGTCTACTCTACCTTACTCTTTTTGGGGATTTGCACTGGAAACAGCTGCAAAGGTACTAAACCGAGTGCCATCCAAGGCAGTTTCAAAGACTCCATATGAGTTATGGTATGGGAAACAGCCGAGCTTGACATTTATTAAGATCTGGGGTTGCGAGGCTTATGTTAAAAAGCTCGCCTCTGGGAAACTAGAGAGTAGATCTGAAAAATGTATCTTTGTCGGTTACCCTAAGGAAACTAAGGGTTATTATTTCTACGATCCCAAAGAGAACAAGGTGTTTGTTGCTCGAACGACCATTTTTCTTGAGAAGGAATTTCTTCTGCAAGAGGCCAGTGGGAGAGAAATAAAGCTGGATGAGAATCCAGAGGAAGGACAAAGTAGAAGAAGCACAGTTGGATGTGCTTGAGCCAGTAGAACAGGTTATTGAACAACCTGAGGCTCAGATATCACGGGAACCGCGAAGATCGGGAAGGATCCGTCGACAGCCTGAGCGCTATGACGGAGTCTACATCATTAATCATGATGAACCCCTCACTTATGCGGATGCGGTCAGTGGACCGGACTTAGCAAGATGGCTTGAAGCTATGCGCGCCGAGATGGACTCCATGTCAGATAACTAAGTCTAGGATTTGGTTGATCCGCCTCCGGGAGTAATCCCTATAGGCTGTAAATTGATCTTCAAGAAGAAGATTGACATGGATGGTAACGTGGTTACCTATAAAGGCAGGCTAGTTGCGAAAGGTTTCAAACAAATCTACGGGATAGATTATGATGAAACTTTCTCTCCTGTAGCTATGTTCAAGTCTATTCGGATTATTCTTGCGATAGCAGCATATTACGATTATGAGATCTGGCAGATGGATGTGAAGACCGCTTTCCTTAATGGAAAACTGGATGAGGATGTGTATATGACACAACCTGAAGGTTTCACTAATCCATCAGATCGTCATAAAATATGCAAGTTAAAGAAGTCCATTTATGGACTTAAACAAGCATCAAGAAGCTGAAATATTCGTTTTGATGAATCAATCAGTGAATTTGGTTTCATCAAGAATGAAGATGACCCGTGTGTATATAAGAGGTTTAGTGGGAGCGTGATTACTTTCCTAGTCCTCTACGTCGATGATATCTTGATCATTGGAAATGATATTCCTGAAATGCATGCGGTTAAGGCATGGTTAAGGAAATGTTTCCAGATGAAAGATTTAGGAGAAGCAGCCTATGTATTAGGTGTGAAGATCTACAGGGATAGATCTAAGAGGCTTCTCGGGCTGTGCCAGAGTACTTACATCGATAAAGTCCTGGAGAGATTTCATTTAGAGAATTCTAAAAGAGGATATCTTCCAGTCAGACATGGTCTGAATCTTTCGAAGAGTCAGTGTCCACAAACACAGACTGAGAAAGATGAAATGGACAATACGCCTTATGCTTCGGCTATTGGGTCCATTATGTATGCGATGTTGTGTACTCGCCCAGACATCGCTTACGGGTTAAGCGTGACCAGTCGATTCCAAAGTAGTCCAGGTCAGGCACACTGGATTGTGGTCAAGAACATTTTAAAATATCTGCGGAGGACCAAAGATATGTTCTTGGTGTATGGTGGTCAGGAAGAACTCAGTATTGAAGGATATACTGACGCTTCGTTCCAATCTGACCAGGATGATTTCCGATCGCAATCAAGCTATGTTTTTAGCTTGAATGGAGGAGCAGTGGTGTGGAAGAGTTTCAAACAGTCTATAGTTGCTGATTCTACCACGGAAGCCGAGTATGTTGCAGCCTCAGAAGCATCTAAGGAGGCAGTGTGGATTCGTAAGTTCGTTCAAGAACTTGGTGTTGTTCCTTCGAGTGCAGATCCTTTGGTTATCTTCTGTGATAACACTGGAGCAATCGCACAAGCAAAGGAACCACGGTCGCACCAGAAGTCCAAGCACATACAGAGACGGTTTCACTTGATCAGGGAGATCATAGATCGTGGTGAGATCAAGGTCTGCAAGGTTCATACAGATGACAATCTAGCTGACCCGCTTACTAAGCCTCTGGCGCAGCAGAAGCATGAGAAGCACTGTAATAATATGTGTTTGAGATTTCTCAACCATTAGATTAAGTGCAAGTGGGAGATTGTTGGGGTATGCCCTTAAGGCTAATGTTTGAGGCCTAGGGATTCTTTCAGTATCATGTATAAACTCTATGTTTATAAAGGCAATGGTTGTTATTCAGTTTGTTACATCATCTGCTGCAATATGTACACTTCTGAATAATGTCTCAATGCTGTTCAGCTTGGCTGACAAGCAGTTAAGTCCTTAGTCGAGATATCTTGGTGAACATGAGACAACCTTGATATGATTGAGACTAATATGTGTTCTAATCTTATAGGATGCTTCGAGCATGGAATAAGATGTAGACTCATGGGTACATTGGATGTACTGGACAGACCCTACTAGGATATTCAATAACTTGTCACAATGTGAATAATCCTTGTATGCAAACAAGTGGCATACTTCCTCTGACTTGAGATCACTTGTGTTTCTAAATGATGATTGGCATTGTTTTGAGGTAGTTCGATATCATTTGAAACATAATGGTTATAGACTATCTTGGATAATGATCATGAGTCAGGTTAGGACACTAGTGATAGATATAGGATTGCCATCTCCTTCATTGGAGTGTGATGTTCTTTAGGGGCCCCCTGGATGAGATGATTGAGAAAGTGTATGGCCATACCCAGGTGACTATGTTCATCTGATCTAATCATTCTCATCATATTGGAGTTACAAGCTTGACACGCTTGTCCAATAAGAACATCAAGTGGCAAAGGAAACATGTATGTCTAGTGAAGTGGATTCACACTTGTGCTGTGGTTTGGGTGTAGTCTTGGAAGACTCTTTCCTTTATATCGGGAGATAGTGATGTGTTGCTAGATACCCCTCACTGATCGTGATAACGTAAGTTATCGTTACCGACATTTAAAGGAAACCCTTAGGGTCGCACAATTTGATGATATGGCTTACTTAAGTCAGATCGTGTGGACTGAATTGTTTGGATTCAGTTTAAAGGGATTAAATCTCTGATTGTAAGTGAGATCTAGTTTGATCATGTTTGATTGATTAGGGCTTGAGATCTGTAAGCTTCGATCGAGAGAATGGATGCTAGATCGGTGAGATCAGGAGCATTAAGAGATGAACGGTTAGATCTTGAACCTTTAGGGTTTATTGTGATCTAGACCAAATTGCTTGGCTTAATTGGTCTTTGAACTAAACCCAAATTGAACCAGCTCATCAAGTGAGTGCATGGTTCAAGGGTGAAGAGGAATTTGCGATTGGGGTAAACCCATGGTCGCATGTTGAGGAGTGGCTTTTCTATTTTTAGAAGGCATGATCACTTACATGACCACGCCTCACGTTACTCTCTTTTCACGCCTATTGTCGCCTTGGCTCTTGCTCTCAACGTTAGAGCATTCTCGTGGTTGAAGGGGTTGACAATAAGGAGGTCTCGCCAAGCAAAACTTCTTCTCTTCCCTTTCCATTCGAAAAAGGACTCCTTAGAACCTTGCTAGCACAAGGAGCACTAAGGGAGTAGGCGACATCATCTTGTGTGCGCACCATTTGGAGGAGAAGCGCTTGAGTCTCTTCTTCCTAGACGTCATCCAAGGAATGGCTTCGGTAAGAATCGATTCCTTCAGTCTTGTTTGGAATCGGTTTAAAAGTTGATCATATCTCATGCTATCGATCCCTAGAAATCCATTCCGCTGCTTTAAAACCTCCATATGCGCCAGTAGGGTTTCGCCCCCCTTGTTTAGGGGACTTTCAGAGTCGACCTCGTGGATACTTGTAGAGGGCGAGCACTTGATCGTCTTCAACATGGCTTCGGCAACTAGACAAGCAAAAGAGGTACATCTCTAACACATCCTTGTGTCTTCTCTCTCGCATGGATCCTTGGGAATGGAATATGTTTCGGGTGTAATGATTCTTCCGCTGCGTCCTAGGACTGCAAAATTTTAAAATTACACTCGGTATTCCCTAATAGTGGTATCAGAGCTACTTGCGAGAAACACAAGTTGTATGTTTGCTTGTATGAAAAATTTTTAGAAAATTTTTCTTCTATCCATGCGTGTTTCACATAGAAAGCGTTTTTCATCTAAACCTCTCGTTTCAACTTATGGCAGAAATTTGATTTTGTTTTATGTTTGATTTAAGACCGAAGACGCACATAGTTTTGTCAAGTAGGACGGGCATTGTGTCTTTGGACTGGCCGGGTCTCTTGATCTGACAAAACTGCCAGCCGATAGGGTCTATGAAATCATCATGGAACTTGATCAAAATTTTGGCATAAATTTGGTTAAGAGAGTGCTTTGGATGATGTTGGCGCATAAGGTGCTAAAATTTGATTTTTTCGGATTTTCAAATTTTACATGCGCCACTTGATTGGGTAGATATGGTCATAGCGAGTGCCCTCCTGTGTTGTGATGTGGAAGCATGTTTCCACTTGTGATGAATGCTTGTAAAATCTCTTTCCACCTGCGTGTGGTTCTCTCCCTATCTTGTTGTAAAGAATTTTTCATCTCGTTTAGAATAGATGTAGAATTATATGATAGGTTAAGGCTTCATCTTGACAACAAAGAGTCTTCTTCAAACGGAGTCAGAAGTGGCGCCAGCTTTGGAAGCATGGTGATGGACTTGCGGCTGAAGGAAGGACACTTGCTTTCGGCTTCCAGCATGAGCTGATTTGCTTCAGGGACTTGCAACCCTTGGATGCACAATAACATGTCACATGGCTCGTGACAAGTTATGTGTATGAAAAGGGCTATGACCATATCGACCAAACTAGCATGCCTGTGATGGTTTATTATTTTGTCCATAGCATGCCTGTGATGTTTTTCCTTTGCTGCCATAACCATAGGAAAACTGCATGCTAGAAAAGAATAAAACAAACATGCAAAAACTCTCAATACAATATCAAGTCAATAGCCTTCTAACGCGTAGCCCTCATCAAACTATCGATCGGTGGTATTGTGAACTGTTTCCCACCCTCGTGGGACACACCCACTTATCTTTAGAAGGTGTGAGGTGACAATGATTTCCCCAGTCTACTTTTAACCTGGGCGTGCCTTCGCAAGGAATTCGTTGGCCCTGGGCATAACAGTTAGGACCAGACTTGACTAGTTTTTCATATGTCACTGACATGATGAATCACTAGAAGCAGCTGTTGAGAGGATAGGGTTCTGTGTTATATCCAGCCCTCGCTGGACACAGGGCGCCTAGTCTGTCTTAACTAAGAGGAGTTGTGCACGGCACAATTGGCTGGTATGCCTACCTAAGGAAGCATGGGATTCTCTGTGCATCCCAACTCACCCTCGTGAGTCACGGAGACTGCATATGAAATTAGGATCCTACTCACTTATTTCTATGTTGAGTTTGAGAGTTCTCAACTTGTTTTTGGAAATAGTGGGAGCATAGCATTTAAGTTAAAGTCCTTGTTAAATGCTTTATCATAGTACTTATTTATCTTATTTGCTTATTGTAGATGGCATCTCTGGATCTAAGATTGAAACTTTATAAAAATAAACTGGATGGGACAAATTGGACAAAGTAGTTCAAGATTTTGTCCAAGATACTAGAACAAGAGAATAAGGTGCATCTTCTTGAAAGACCTCCATCCTAGCCCAGTGTGTATTTCACTACTGAGTGGGAGTGGAATGTCTATCTTGAACATTATGAAGATAACGAATAGTACACTGCTCTTGTCTTAGAGTGCATGACCCCAGAGGTCAAGGTTGAGTGTGATGAGATGGGGATTTATGATCTTATCATACATCTCAAAGGTCTCTTCACACCATGCTCTATAGACAATGATCAGGAGAGTTCTGTTGGATCTTCAGAGTGTATGCCTAAATCTGAGAATGACCATGGTTCTGTATCTTCGAAGCTAATACTTCGGAAGACTGGGAATGCATGGGTATTTCGAAGAGGATTAATGGCCAATAAGAGCATGACAAAGAAGAAGGGATGTAATCCATCCGCTTCAGGTATTGTGTTACCAAGGTCTTTATGTCTACTTCTTATTCATGGGTAATAGGTACCGCATGTGAGGCTCACATATGTTATACATGTGCAGGAGCTCAAAAGAAGTAGGACGATTAGGCTTGATGGGATTGACTCTCGGGTCAGGGCGGAGCATTGGATGCTGCTATTGATATCATCTCACTGCCTTGAAGACTTTATTTAGAACTTTGCTATTATGTATCAGCTTATGTATTAGAACATCATTCCTTTTTTGAAAGGATTTCAGTTTGAAATAATAAATGATATTTTCTTTAAATCTGAGATATTCTATTGAAGTGATACAAATGATAATAGTTTGTGGTTCTATATGTAACACAAGATCAGATCTAATGATTCAATAAACACCCTCTTATAGCATTGTCTCTTGAACCATAGAACAATGGTCACATCCAAAGGTCCATGGACTATTGGGATCATTATCCTTTTAGGATTATGATACATGTGAGCCTAGTTCAAAGGAACAATGTGACAGATGCTGCCTTCACCATAAAGGGTGGAAGGACTATTGGCTTGTTAGATCTATTACACAGCAATGTATGTGGACCCATGTAAACAAGCACTAAGAGGTGTTATATGCTTCATCAGGTGTGGGTATGCCTTATCCAACCTAAGAACTTTGGAGAAATCCAAGAAGTTCACAAAAGAAGTATTGAGTCAAATTGGAGGATCTATTAAAGCACTTTGATTGGATCAAGGTGATTAGTGGAGAATTTGATGATTGTCCTAAGAAGTGTGGAGTTATCTCACAGTTTACTTAGTACACCACTGTGTGGTGAATTTCAAAGAAAGAAAAAGGAACACATTGGATGTGGTTCCATCTTTGAATAGTCATGCAAATATACTACTATGATGCCATGCAAACAGATGCACTGCCACTCCATAAGAAAGTGTCTAAGTTAGCTTTTGAGTTGCAAACTGCAAATATCCCATTTCTTCAATGGAATTGGGAATGTAATGTGCAGTGATTCAAAAGTATGTGTTTGTGGTGCACTGTAGAGTGCTAATTCTATCCCAAAGAGAACAAAATATTTGTTGCTTAAATTGCTGTCTCTGTTGAGAAAGTATTTCTTTTAGAAGAAGCTAGTGGGAGTAGATTTGATTGGGACAAGGTCCAGAATCAACCACAATATAATTAGACACAGATGGAGAGCAAAATCTCACATACAGGTTGAAAGTCAACCTGAGGTTCAAGTAACACAGGAACCACATAAGTCTGGATCGATTCGATATGCTGGGCATGACGAATTTTTCATCAAGGATGAACCTAAGACTTATGAGGAAATGGAAGCGGTCGGTGGACCAGATTCCAAGAAATGGCTAAGGGCCATGAGAACCATAATGGACTCCATGTCTGCTAATCAAGTCTGGGACTTGGATGAGCTGCCAAAGGGGTAATTCCCACAGGCTGTAAATAAATCTTCTAGGAAGATAGACATGGAAGGTAACATTGTTACCTTGAAAGGCAAGCTAGTGAACAGAAATTTCAGGCAAATCCACTGGGTGGATAATGATGAAAATTTTCACCAATAGCTGAGTTTTAAGTCCATTAGGAATCTGCATGTTATAATTGCATGATCAGTTATGGCGTGTTGTTATGAAAACTGCCTTTCTTGCATGGACGTCTGAAAAGATATCTATAAGGAAATAGCCAGAAGGTTTTCATATCAAGGACATAAAGATATGCATGGTGTTATGCAAGCATGTTTAAAAGAGCCTGTGTTTACAAGAATATCAGTGGGAGCACCTTAATAGTATTTCTTGTTCTAGAAGATTGATGATATTCTCCTCACATGGAATGACATCTCAGCTCTTCACATGGTGAAGAAAAGGCTTGAGATGTATTTCGAGAAGAATGATCTAGGGAATGATGCCTACATCCTAGACATGAGGATCTATAGATAGAGATCCAAGAAAGTCATTGCCCTTTAGTCAATCTATGTTCATCCAAGAGTTTCTGGAAACGTTTATATTGAATGATTCCAAATATTGATACCTTCCAGAGAGATATGGTCTGACTCTCATGAGGATGTTGTGTCCTATGACACAGCTGGAGAGTAATAACATGGGTCTAAAATCCTGATACATGGTGTATAGGATGGATCATGTTTTGAGTAATATACACAAGACCATTTGTAGCAAATGCTTGGAGCATAGCCAGTAAGTTTCAATCAGATCCTAGTGTTTGACACTTGATAGCTGTGAAAGCAATCCTTATATATACTTGGGAAGTATAATGGATTGAAGTCTAGTCTATGATAGACAGGAAAAATTTTGTGTACAAGGGTACACTGATACTTCGTTCCAGTCTTATGACCACAGCCAGGATTTGCTTTTGCCTTGTTATGGTATTGTGTGCTGAAAGAGCATTATGCAAACCATAGTGGCAAAATTCTACAAATAAGGCTGAGTACATTGCAGCTTCTTGTGGCAGCCAAGGAAGCAGCTTCATTCATTTGAACTTGATTTAGTTCATGGTGCTTGATGGTCCAGTATAGTTCTTACTGGGGCCATAGCATAAGTGAAGGAACTTAGTGCTCAAGTATGTACTGCAGCATATCATCTGATCTTAGAGATCATGAATAAAGATGATGATTCAAATTAGTTAAAATAAACACAGATAGCAATCTGGAAAAACCCACTGACGTAGCCTCTGGCGCAGCGGAAGCTAAATAAGTCATACTAGAGACATAGGGACTGATTAAACATCAGTTGTCCTTGGTCTTAGTGCAAGTGAGAGATTGTTGGTGTATATGCCTTGCAGACCAATGTATGGACATGGTCAGGCATTGTTTGAATGTACTTTGATAGAATTATTATTCTTTATAGAGGCATGGTCGTTATTATGCAGACTTCTCTACCTGCGTTGATGTATTGAGTTGCATATATAATGTCCCAGGAGTTTGGATTGGATCCATTCTCATAAGCTATCCCCAGACAAGGTACCATACCAGATATGGGACAGCTTTGGTACATGTGAGACTGGTGTATGGGCTGGTTAGGTGCGGGGCACAGTAACGCAGACATACAGGTGCATTGGATGCACTGGAGTGATCCACCGTGAGGATTGACTTGTCTAGTCAACAAGTCAATCTCACATGCAAGAGGTTTGCATTGATCCTTAGACTTGAGGTATTCATGTCTAGATTTGATGATGGATATGCTTTGATACAGTCTTACGTCTCTCCGTAATTGGGAGACCAAAACGACTATCATTGGGCATGTCATAAGTCACGTAGAGACATGGATGACCAATAGTAGGATTTGCCCCTTCTTTATTGGAAGCATGATATCCACTCAGGGGCGCCCCACCTTATTGGTGCATGACAGGAATGTGTGGCCACACTTGTTGAGTCATGACCAATGCATTGGATTGATAAACTTGAGACTAATCCAATGGCAGGATATCAGTTTAGGCAAAGGGATCTATAATGCAATGGAAATCCTCGTTGCTTGTTAGGAGTTGTTGCCATATGACTTAAGTCCTATGACATGGGTAGTAGTGATGTCTTGCTAGATACCCCTCACTACTTATGATGTTTACATCATTGCCATCGTCATAAGGATCCTACGGGGTCACACGCAATAGACTCTTGACGTTGCTTTAATCAGAAGCCTTATGATCAAGTTATTGGATAACTTGGATCAATTTGGAAGATTTCATCAGCACCAATGGGCCTGATGAGTTGGAAGAAAGTTATTGGAGCCAAACTTCATTTTTGGCAGGTTGACCCAAAATTGACCTGGATAGGTCACATTTGGATTAGGGTTGCATTGGATTGGATCCAATGGCTTAATCAACCCATACCATGAAGTTTGGGCTAGCTCATTAATCCAATGAGGCCCAATTGTTGGGGTATGCCCTTAAGGCTAATGTTTGAGGCCTTGGGATTGTAATAGTATCATGTAATAAACTGTTGTGTTTATAAAGGCATGGTTATTATTCAGGTTGTTACCTTGTCTGCTGTAATAAGTGTACTTCTGAATAATGTCTCAAAGCTGTTCAGCTAGGCTGACAGGCTATATGTCCTTAGTCGAGATATCTTGGTGAACATGAGACAGCCTTGATATGATTGAGACTAATATGTGTGCTAATCTTATAGGATGCTTCGAGCATGGAATAAGATGTAGACTCATGGGTACATTGGATGTACTGGACAGACCCTACTGGGATATTCCATTGCTTGTCACAATGTGAATGATCCTTGTAAGCACTAAGTGGCACATGTCCTCTGACTTGAGATCACTTGTGTTTCTAAATGATGATTGTCATTGTCTTGAGGTAGTTCAATATCATTTGAAACATAATGATTATAGACTATTTTGGATGGTGACCTTGAATCAGGTTAGGGCACTAGTGATAGACAAAGGATTGCCGTCTCCTTGTTTAAGGAGTGTGATGTTCTTAAAGGGCCCCCCTATATGAGATGATTGAGAAAGTGTATGGCCATACCCAGATGACTATGTTCATCTGATCTAATCATGCTCATCATGTTGGAGTTACAAGCTTGACATGCTTGTCCAATATGAACATCCAGTGGCAAAGGAAACATGTATGCCTTGTGAGTTTGATTCACACTTGTGCCATGGTTTGGGTGTAGTCTTGGAAGACTCTTTCCTTTATATCGGGAGACAGTGATGTGTTGCTAGATACCTCTCACTGATCGTGATAACGAAAGTTATCGTTACCGACATTTAAAGGAAACCCTTAGGGTCGCACAATTTGATGATATGGCTTACTCAAGTCAGATCGTATGGACTGAATTGTTTGGGTTCAGTTTAGAGGAGTTTAACCTCTGATTGTAAGTGAGATCTGGTCTGATCATGTTTGATTGATTAGGGCTCTAGATCGGTAAGCTTCGATCGAGAGAGTTGATGCTAGATCGATGAGATCAGAAGCATCAAAAGGATGAACGGTCAGATCTTAAACCTTGGGTTTATTTTGATTTGGACCAATGCTTGGGCTGATTTGATTTGGTTTATTGAACCAAAATCAATTGGATCGATTAAGCTTGAACCGGTTCACATGTGTGAACGCTTGGTTCAAAGCATAAGCGTTTTGTTTTGATCGGTTTCGAAAGCTCTCCTTCATGACATTCCATTTATGGAAAGTCATCATGGTGACTTGATGAAAAAACGCCAAAACGCTTTTTGCTTGAAGGCTTCTCACTTTGGCGAAGAAGTGTGCTTGAGAGAGCATTATCGCCGAGAGTGGAGAGGTGGAATTCGGCCAAGCAAAGACTCCAAGGATTCTCCTTCAAACGATCAAGACCCCTTGAAGCTTTTGCTAGCACAAAGGCGTGAAGGGAGTAGCCAACTTCTTCTTGTGTGCGCGCCATTTGGAGGGGATCTATTTTGCTCTCTTGCTTCCAAGCCGACCTCCATCTCTATGGCTATGGTATAGATCTAAACTCATTCAAGTTGATCATATGGTTTTTCATATGCGATCCTTGAGAAACCCTCTTTCCGCCATGCATGCTAGAGGCGCATGTTCTAGGGTTTCCCCCCCCCCATGAGTTAGGGGTTCTTTTCAATTGGTATCAGAGCCAAGGTTTTCGATATGATCTATATGATTGCTTTGAAATGTTTGTGATCCATACATGTTGCGCTTACTTGATGCATGCTTTATTTACATGAAGTTTGCGCTTGTATCATGGTTACATGAAGTTTGCGCTTGTATCATGGTTACATGAAGTTTGCGCTTGTATCATGGTTACATGCAGTTTGCGCTCCCCCTTGAAGGGGACTCCCTAATGTTTGCGCTCCCCCTTGAAGGGGACCCCCTTAGATCTAAGGGTTATCAACATGCTAGATATGACATATATCTTATGTTCTCAAGTGAAGCATGTTGTTTGTTATGTTTGCGCATGTTCTAAATGTTTTTATAAAACTTACATCTTGCGCGCATGCTTAGATCTAAGGTGCCCCTACTATAAATCCTTAGATGGGTTGATGGGGTTGAAAGCATCTACTATGTTAGATCCAAAGTCTGATCAGACCATCTGACAGCCTAGATGGATCGACCAGATGGCACCTGTGTGCAAGCACAAGGTGGCCATAGGTTGATTGCATCTTAGGTGTGTAGCGAGGTCTGGTTGAGACAACTACTGAACACACATGAGTTAGGCCCGGGGTCACACCCGCTTGCCAAAACTCATGAGGGTGGTTCAGCCCTTGGCGCATGCATGGTTGACCATTAGGTCAACTCGGGTCAGTTAGGACTCGGTGCATGCAAGGGCAGAGGATCTGACCAGATGGATGAGTGGATCCCTATCAATGGACCATTGTAAGGTTGTGGAGCACATAAGGAAATTAAAATTGATGCCTATGGGGTTTTTCAAAATTTAATTTCATGATTGGATCACATGATGAATGATACCATATGCTTGTTTATTTAGTCTTATGTGGGTTGCCCTATTGTGTGCTGTGCTGGGGCCTGCGTGCCTGGTAAATTATAAGTTAATATTATTGTGATCTGCGAATCACTTTTTCATTTAATTTATAATATGTGTTTGACCTGCGAGTCAAAGCTTGTCTAGATAGAGCAAAATGTATTTTGACTAGACAAGAACATAAAAGCACACATCCAAAAGGAGTATTCACCTGGTGGCGCACCTGAGGTGCTCTTGGCGCTAGGGCCATGGGTTGGACCAGATGAGATGCTAAGGAGCTCAAGTGAAGACTTAAGTAAAATTAAGGTCTTTCTAGGGTTCATGGGCTTTTACCACATAAGATCATGCTTTCTATTTATTGCTTATATACATTAGAATAGCATGAGTTTATCTTCTGCTATCACCATAGGAATTGCATGATAGTAAAGAAGATAAAAGACCGTTAAAATCCAACGCTAACATATCAAGCTCGTAAGCCTTCTGACGCGAAACCTCACTGTTCTGACTATCGTTGGAGCCGTGTTGAACCCACTCAGTGGGCACGTCCATCTATCTTCAGACGGTGCTGGATTTCACCTGCGTGTTACAGAGTAGGGATTTATCCCTTCTCGTTGCTCAGCATAGCACGTGGTGGTCCAGGGAGTAGGTCAGGTCAGCTTGACCATGTAGGCTACATATGTGGCGCATATGGTAGCACATGGAGGCAGCCATCTGTGGGATCAGAGACTGTGTTGTACCAACTCAGTTGGCACAGTCTGCTGGATTGCCCAGATGAAGGGGAATCGCACGGGTTGGCGATTGGCTGGGACAGCCTACCAGAAATTAATGTTTGTCATCTCTGTGCATCTTATCTCGCCTGAGCGGGAAGCGGAGACCAAGTATGAAATCTGGATCCCATCTCACTAAAAGAGTATTACTCTTTCGGACTGTTTACTGGATTTTTCAGTCAGACAAAATAGTGAGAAAAGAATCTTTCTTAAGTCCTGGATTGATTCTGAACATTGATACTAACCTTGCTGTTCTTGCATTGTTGTAGATAACTGCAGCAACGAACACCATGAGCTTCAATGTGCGATCCCTACTGGAAAGGGAGAAGTTTGCTGGGCCGAACTTCTCTGACTGGTTTGGACACCTTAAGATCGTTCTTAAGGCAGAGAGGAAACTGTATGTCCTCGAGACGGCAATACCGCCGCAGCCCGCTCCGAACGCCGCAAGGGCGGTTCGGGATGCCTATGAAAAGCACGTCAACGATAGCATTGATGTCGCTTGCCTGATGCTAGCGTCTATGACGCCACCGCTGCAGCGTCAGCATGAGGATATGTCGGCTATAGAGATTATAGCGAACCTCAAGATGCTGTATGCTGCACAGGCGAGGACAGAACGCTATAATCTGACGAAGCTCTTCTTTCAGAGCAAACTGGCTGAGGGGAGCCCAGTGGGAGCTCACGTGCTCAAGATGATTGGGCACAAGGAGGCTCTGGAGAAACTGGGGCATACCATCAACCAGGAGCTTGCTGTAGATATTATTCTGCAGTCTCTTCCGCCCTCTTTCGATGCGTTCATTATTAACTTTAATATGAACAAAATCGATTGTACGCCGGCAGAGCTGCTGAATATGCTCTTGACTACTGAGGAAACTCTGAAGGGAAAGCCTTCAACCTCTGTCTTAATGGTTCCTTCAAGGAACAAGAAGAAGGGGAAGAAGGGCAAGGCCCCTGTCAAGAACTACAGCAAGGCACTGAAACAGAAGGTGAAGCGGTCGAAGGACAACAGGTGTTTCCACTGTGGCCAGCTGGGTCACTGGAAAAAGGACTGTAAAGCGCTCCAAGGAGATAAGAGGGGAAGCATCGCTTCTGGCTCAGGTATATATGTGACTGAGGTCATGTTATCTTCTTCTTCTATTTCATGGGTGTTGGACACTGCATGTGGAGTTCACATTTGTTCAAATGTACAGGAACTCAGGAGAAGAAGGCAGGTGGGACAGCATGAGGTAGACCTACGCGTTGGAAACGGGGCACGGGTTGCTGCTGTTGCTGTAGGAGACTATTTCATTTCTTTACCATCTGGCATTGTATTAGAATTAAACAATTGTTATTTTGTACCCAGTATTACCAAGAATATTATCTCTATTCCTGCTCTTGTCAGGAAAGGATTTGCCTTTGAATGCAAGATTTCAAAGTGTGTTTTAACTTATGATAATATTGTGTATGCGACTGGTTCAATTAACAATGGGTTATTCATGTTGGACATGGAAAATTCTATACAAAACATTGATAATAAGAAAGCCAAGTATGCTGATAACAGCACCTTATTATGGCATAGTCGTTTAGGCCATATAAACGAGAAGCGCATTAAGCGGTTGCATGATCATGGACTGCTGGGATCATTCTCCTATGAGGAGATTGATACATGCAAAGCTTGTTTGATGGGTAAAATGACGAAGTCTCCTTTTCCTAACAAAGGTCAAAGGGCTTCAGGTTTACTTGACCTCATACACAGTGATGTGTGTGGGCCATTTAGTAAACATGCCAGAGGTGGCTATCAGTACTTCATTACCTTTACTGATGATTTCAGTAGGTATGGGTATGTCTATTTAATGAGACATAAAAGTGAATCTTTTGACAAGTTCAAAGAGTTCAAGAATGAAGTACAAAATCAGTTAGGCCATAATATCAAGACACTTCATTCTGATCGAGGTGGTGAATACCTGAGTCATGCATTTACTGACTATCTAAAGGAGTGTGGGATTATCTCACAGCTCACTCCGCCAGGAACACCACAATGGAATGGTGTGTCCGAAAGGAGAAATAGAACGTTACTTGATATGGTTCGTTCTATGATGAGTCAGGCTACTCTTCCATATTCCTTTTGGGGTTTTGCACTGGAAACAGCTGCAAAGGTACTAAACCGAGTGCCATCCAAGGCAGTTTCAAAGACGCCATATGAGTTATGGTATGGGAAACAGCCTAGCTTGACATTTATCAGGATCTGGGGTTGCGAAGCTTATGTCAAAAAGCTCGCCTCTGGGAAACTGGAGAGCAGATCTGAGAAATGTATCTTTGTCGGTTACCCTAAGGAAACTAAGGGTTATTATTTCTTCGATCCCAAAGAGAACAAGGTTTTTGTTGCTCGGACGGCTATATTTCTTGAGAGGGAATTTCTTCTGCAAGAGGCCAGTGGGAGAGAAATAAAGCTGGATGAGAATCCAGAGGAAGGACAAAGTAGTCAAGCACAGTTGGATGAGCCTGAGCCAGTTGAACAGGTTATTGAACAACCTGAGGCTCAGATAACACGGGAACCGCGAAGATCGGGAAGGATCCGTCGTCAGCCTGAGCGCTATGACGGAGTCTACATCATTGATAATGATGAACCCCTCACTTATGCGGATGCGGTCAGTGGACCGGAGTCAGCTAGATGGCTTGAAGCTATGCGAGCCGAAATGGACTCCATGTCAGATAACCAAGTCTGGGATTTGGTTGATCCGCCTCCGGGAGTAATCCCTATAGGCTGTAAATGGATCTTCAAGAAGAAGATTGACATGGATGGTAACGTGGTTACCTATAAAGGCAGGCTAGTTGCGAAAGGTTTCAAACAAATCTACGGGATAGATTATGATGAAACTTTCTCACCTGTAGCCATGTTTAAGTCTATTCGGATTCTTTTCGCGATAGCAGCATATTACGATTATGAGATCTGGCAGATGGATGTGAAAACAGCTTTCCTTAATGGAAATCTGGATGAGGATGTGTATATGACACAACCTGAGGGTTTCACTAATCCATCAGATCGTCATAAAATATGCAAGTTAAAGAAGTCCATTTATGGACTGAAACAAGCATCTAGAAGCTGGAATATTCGTTTTGATGAATCAATCTCTGAGTTTGGTTTCATCAAGAATGAAGATGACCCGTGTGTATATAAGAGGTTTAGTGGGAGCGTGATTACATTCTTAATCCTCTACGTCGATGATATCTTAATCATTGGAAATGATATTCCTGAACTGCATGCTGTTAAAGCATGGTTAGGAAAATGTTTCCAGATGAAAGATTTAGGAGAAGCAGCCTATGTGTTAGGTGTGAAGATCTACCGAGATAGATCTAAGAGGCTTCTCGGGCTGTGCCAGAGTACTTACATCGATAAGGTCCTGGAGAGATTCCATTTAGAGAATTCTAAACGTGGATATCTTCCAGTCAGACATGGTCTGAATCTTTCGAAGAGTCAGTGTCCACAAACACAGACTGAGAAAGATGAAATGGACAATATGCCTTATGCTTCGGCTATTGGGTCCATTATGTATGCGATGTTGTGTACTCGCCCAGACGTCGCTTACGGGTTAAGCGTAACCAGTCGATTCCAAAGTAATCCAGGTTTGGCGCACTGGATTGCAGTCAAGAACATCTTAAAATATCTGCGGAGGACCAAAGATATGTTCTTGATATATGGTGGTCAGGAAGAACTCAGTATAGAGGGATATACTGACGCTTCGTTCCAGTCGGACCAGGATGATTTCCGATCGCAATCAGGCTATGTTTTTAGCTTGAATGGTGGAGCAGTGGTGTGGAAGAGTTTCAAACAGTCAACTGTTGCTGATTCCACAACAGAAGCCGAGTATGTTGCAGCCTCGGAAGCATCCAAGGAGGCAGTGTGGATTCGTAAGTTCGTGAGAGAACTTGGTGTCGTTCCTTCGAGTGCAGATCCTTTGGTTATCTTCTGTGATAACACTGGAGCAATAGCACAAGCAAAGGAACCACGGTCGCACCAGAAGTCCAAGCACATACAGAGACGGTTTCACTTGATCCGGGAGATCATTGATCGTGGCGAGATCAAAATATGCAAGGTTCATACAGATGACAATCTGGCAGACCCGCTTACCAAGCCTCTGGCGCAGCAGAAGCATGAGAAGCACTGTAATAATATGGGTTTGAGATTACTCAACCATTAGATTAAGTGCAAGTGGGAGATTGTTGGGGTATGCCCTTAAGGCTAATGTTTGAGGCCTTGGGATTGTAATAGTATCATGTAATAAACTGTTGTGTTTATAAAGGCATGGTTATTATTCAGGTTGTTACCTTGTCTGCTGTAATAAGTGTACTTCTGAATAATGTCTCAAAGCTGTTCAGCTAGGCTGACAGGCTATATGTCCTTAGTCGAGATATCTTGGTGAACATGAGACAGCCTTGATATGATTGAGACTAATATGTGTGCTAATCTTATAGGATGCTTCGAGCATGGAATAAGATGTAGACTCATGGGTACATTGGATGTACTGGACAGACCCTACTGGGATATTCCATTGCTTGTCACAATGTGAATGATCCTTGTAAGCACTAAGTGGCACATGTCCTCTGACTTGAGATCACTTGTGTTTCTAAATGATGATTGTCATTGTCTTGAGGTAGTTCAATATCATTTGAAACATAATGATTATAGACTATTTTGGATGGTGACCTTGAATCAGGTTAGGGCACTAGTGATAGACAAAGGATTGCCGTCTCCTTGTTTAAGGAGTGTGATGTTCTTAAAGGGCCCCCCTATATGAGATGATTGAGAAAGTGTATGGCCATACCCAGATGACTATGTTCATCTGATCTAATCATGCTCATCATGTTGGAGTTACAAGCTTGACATGCTTGTCCAATATGAACATCCAGTGGCAAAGGAAACATGTATGCCTTGTGAGTTTGATTCACACTTGTGCCATGGTTTGGGTGTAGTCTTGGAAGACTCTTTCCTTTATATCGGGAGACAGTGATGTGTTGCTAGATACCTCTCACTGATCGTGATAACGAAAGTTATCGTTACCGACATTTAAAGGAAACCCTTAGGGTCGCACAATTTGATGATATGGCTTACTCAAGTCAGATCGTATGGACTGAATTGTTTGGGTTCAGTTTAGAGGAGTTTAACCTCTGATTGTAAGTGAGATCTGGTCTGATCATGTTTGATTGATTAGGGCTCTAGATCGGTAAGCTTCGATCGAGAGAGTTGATGCTAGATCGATGAGATCAGAAGCATCAAAAGGATGAACGGTCAGATCTTAAACCTTGGGTTTATTTTGATTTGGACCAATGCTTGGGCTGATTTGATTTGGTTTATTGAACCAAAATCAATTGGATCGATTAAGCTTGAACCGGTTCACATGTGTGAACGCTTGGTTCAAAGCATAAGCGTTTTGTTTTGATCGGTTTCGAAAGCTCTCCTTCATGACATTCCATTTATGGAAAGTCATCATGGTGACTTGATGAAAAAACGCCAAAACGCTTTTTGCTTGAAGGCTTCTCACTTTGGCGAAGAAGTGTGCTTGAGAGAGCATTATTGCCGAGAGTGGAGAGGTGGAATTCGGCCAAGCAAAGACTCCAAGGATTCTCCTTCAAACGATCAAGACCCCTTGAAGCTTTTGCTAGCACAAAGGCGTGAAGGGAGTAGCCAACTTCTTCTTGTGTGCGCGCCATTTGGAGGGGATCTATTTTGCTCTCTTGCTTCCAAGCCGACCTCCATCTCTATGGCTATGGTATAGATCTAAACTCATTCAAGTTGATCATATGGTTTTTCATATGCGATCCTTGAGAAACCCTCTTTCCGCCATGCATGCTAGAGGCGCATGTTCTAGGGTTTCCCCCCCCCCCATGAGTTAGGGGTTCTTTTCACCAATAACTAGTTGTCAAGAAGAGGTATAAGCAAATAAGCGTATAATGGGGAAGAGTTTCACCCCATTGGCGCCAAGGGCATAATGGGGTGAAGTGGGCGCATGTTGCTTCACAAGGAAGCATTAGGTGCCTCCCCCTTTGTTCCTTGGATGGAAACCTTGCCTCTATGGCAATGGTTTGGGCTGATATGGCTTGAAAGCTCTTTTGGAAAGAGCTTGGGCGCATATGACAAGTAGGGTGAGATTTATGGTAAAGTCTTGGAGACTTTCCTTACCTCCAAACCCTAATTCCCCTCAAACCCTTGCTTAGCCGAATGACTCTTGCATGTTGCGCCTAGCCCTTCTCCTTGGATGGATAGAATGCCTCTAAGGCATGTCTTGGGCTGATATGGCTATTGGGCAAATAAGGATAGGTTGATTGAGGTTTATGGCAAAGTCTTGGAGACTTTCCTTACCACAAACCCCTCTCATCCTAGCCACCCACTTGGCATGATCTTGGCCCTCCCTAAACCGCCTCTTGGCTTATAAAAGGGACCCTAGCTGCCCCCTCTCAATGGTTCGATTCCTTGGAGGCATGAACATACATAGAGAGTCGTGAGCAGGGGTAAAGGGTGGCAACATCAAGGTGGCGCAACCCTTCTTCCTAGTAGTGGCCGCAAGTCTTCTCCTTCATCTCATCTTGGCGTGACTTGGAGAAGGACTTGGTGGTGCCACTTCCACTTACTCTTCCTAAGGGCCGAAACTCTTTTTCTCCCTCTTCTCTTGGAGTGAAGAGGATAAGGAGTTGGCGGCTACTTCCTTGCACTTGGCGCAACTTCCGTGAAGGTGGCACAAGAGAAGTGAAGGAACCCTAAGGCTTGATTATCTTCCCGAGGCTAGCACCAAGCGTGGAAGGGAGCAACAATCAAGGAGTCGACGCGTGGATACTTGTAGAGGGCGAGCACTTGATCGTCTTCAACATGGCTTCGGCAACTAGACAAGCAAAAGAGGTACATCTCTAACACATCCTTGTGTCTTCTCTCTCGCATGGATCCTTGGGAACGGAATATGTTTCGGGTGTAATGATTCTTCTGCTGCGTCCTGGGACTGTAAAATTTTAAAATTACACCCGGTATTCCCTAACATATCTGTAGAAATTTCCTACGATTCAGTTGCCTACAATAACTGGTCATATTTGACATGTTATGCTCTTAGTATATGGTACAACATGTTATATTCCTGTGCTACACTCGATGTTGATGACTTATTATTTGATCCATGACACTACCATTGTATTGGAAGATGACCAAATGTTTCTATGACTTTGATATACACCTTTGATTGACCAAATGAGCTTGATAATGTACCTTTGATTGTTACCTTTGACACTTGTATCCATGATCATGTTGTAAGGGCAATTGTTTGAAGGCAATAATGCCATTTTGTTACTTTGACTTTGTTATAATACCATTGTTCTTTGGCCCTTACATCTTATAGTGGGAAAATGATTTGATCCCAATTATGGAAATTTGGCTATGGAGGTGGAACTAAGTTCCCTCCACTCACATTTGGCTATGGAGGTGCAACTAAGTTCCCTCCACTCACATTTGGTTGGGCCATGGCGAGCCCTTTTGCCGGCTTTTGCTTGGAAGGACTTTATTTGGTAGGACTTTATTTGGAAGGACTTTATTTGGAAGGACTTTGTTTGGAAGGATTTTGTTTGCTCGGACGGATTTTTGTTTGCTTTGGTTCTCACAATTCTTTATATATTGCTATTATGACACTTTGTTTTGAATATCATGAGATCATGAACTTACCATCGCTCCTATGCTTGAGTAGATATTCTACACTATTCTTTGTATGATGCTTTGATTGAGACTTTTGACATTTGACACTCATTTGTTATTATGTTGAATATCCTTGTGATCTTTCTACTTACCATGATATTATGCTTTTCATGTCAATATTGCTTACCATGTGATTATTGATGACTCTAAATTTTATAGTGTTTTTCATACTTATTTAGTAGTCTTTTGAGCCATGATCTTACTCTTTTGCTTTGTTTTTATACCTTTTTTATCATACACTTCGGAATCTACACCGTCTTTAGTTTTTGATCAATTTCAGGAAAAAAAGGGATCATTATCACTGGTTTTTGAGCAATCTCAATGCATAAATGAATTCTAACCATCAAGAGGAATCTACCCATAAAATTTTAACTCAAAAAGGTTCTTCTAGCAAAAATACGGCACTGCTGTATTTTGGAAGCAAAACGTCACGGTACCGTATTTCGCAGGGGACGCTTTGGGTGAAATACGGCACTGCCGTATGAAACTGCACGCCACCGTATTATTCAGCGTTTTCAACCAGAAAGTTTCAGCCAAAATACGGCACTGCCGTATAGAACTTCACGGTGCCGTATTTGTCAGCGTTTTCAATCAGAACGTTTCAGCTGGAATACAACACTACCGTATGATCTTACATGGTGCCGTATTACTCAACAATTTTGACCAGTGGGTTTCGACAGGAATACGACACTACCGTATATTCAGGCAACATTGTCACGGTACCATATTGTTTACCTAGATCTTGTAGAAAACAAAATATGGCACTACCGTGATCAGATTACGATACCGTATTTTGAAGCCCAGAACTTTGAGTTTTCTGCCGCAAAATTAACAACGTGATTCTCAAAACTTAGGGCACCAATTGAAGATCTGAAAAAAGGGGAAGACTCGGGATAAGAAGGAAAAGAGTGGCGAAGCAAAAGGACTAATTTTTATCCACAACTTAGAGAGAATTCGAGGAAATCGTCACCGCACTAGGGATCATCGGCGTTTGCTACATAGACCATCTCCGACCACAATTTTTGAGAAGAAGCTTCGCCTGAGGAAGAAGAACACATCACAAAAGTTTCGGCTTGAAAGGAGATCAATCGAGGGAGGAATCATCAAAAAACGTGCTTGCGACACTGTTCATCGCGAACTCGAAGACAAATTTTGGGCTGTGATTTACTTGCAGCCCTGTTTTGTAACTTTTACTCCTTCCTTACTATCTCCAGTCATACTAAAAATCATGTTTTGCTGTGATTCTTCCAGCATGTTAGCTTAAATTCTTCTTGGGACAAGGGGGTGTTATTCTCTTGAAATTTCAATGACTAGATAACTTTTCTCACATCAATATATCTCTGCTATGGTTATTTTACTCAAGTGATTTATTGCCTTCAATCGCTTTTAGTATCATGCTTTAACATGTTTTGGAGTTTTATGACTATGGATTGAGAAGATGATATCATAGAACTTGGAACCCTAGAATTTATTGTAAGAACTCATCGCAAGAGATTGGCTGTTCTCTTATCTTTAGATTTTAGAAGTTTATTTCTTGTTATTGACATGACCTAGAATTTATTGTTGTCACAGACATGATAACGTGCTAGAGATAGACGTTAGATTGTTAGAAAGCCTTGAGTAAAACCTGTGAAACTAAGGCGCGAGAGTGCTTAGTTTTGCTTGAGATCTTGGTATTGAGATGGGACGCATGAGAGTGATCCTTAATCTCCTTAACCAAAATTCACTTATATTTAGCATTGAATTGAGCTTGTGCGAGAGTGAGGATCGTTCTTTGCAAACTAATTGCGCGAGAGTGAGTTAATTTGTTTGTTAAGTGAATTATATCTTAACCGTGACAAAGATAAATTGATGATTCTTTAATTCTATTTAGTTATGAATATCAAGTTGAATGAACCCCTAGTCCCGATTCTCTCATCCTGATCTGCTTTAATTACAGTTCGATTGCTTTTTACACAATTCTCGATTCGCTTAGCTAGTGAAAACTCAATTAGTCAGTACTTAACAACGAAATCCCTGTGGTTCGATATCTTTATTATTACTTCGAGTATCCGTGCACTTGCGTACACAACAAGTTTTTGGCGTCGTTGCCGGGGACCTTAGTTTTGTTAATATCAAAATAGTTGTTAGTATTGCTAGACTAAGTTTTATTTATTTTTAGTTTTAACTTTGTTTTCTATTTTTGCAAGTTTTGGATTTTCACAGTTGTGACAGAGCTGTGATATCTAAAAATTTATGAATTTGCTTGTGTTTTAGATTTTCTATTTTTTATATATTCTAAAAAAAAAATAATTTTTCTAATTGATTTGTGTTGGATAATCTTTCTGTTCTTGATAGATTTGAAGATATGTCTTTTAATCACAACTCATGGGCAAATCAAAGAGGTGATGTATACATGCCACAAGGTAAGTATGAAAATAATTCATTGAGCACACTTGAAGACACGTTACTCTTATATGCACTCTTTTTATTCTAATAGATGTGATATTTGTGGATCTATTGGTCATTACACTTCTAATTGACAATTTTTAAATTCCAATTCATCATGGTATCAAGATGATCAATATGATTCTAGATCTTTTTATGATGATTGCTCAAACTTTACTTCTGAACCATGCTTTGAGGATACTGAAAAATCTAGCTTAGAGATTATGTTTGAAAAGTACATGAAACAAAATGATGATGTGAGTGAGACCCTCAAACAAATCAATTCTAGGTTGGATGACATGGTTGCACACAATGAAATTTTAGAAACCCAATTAGCACAACAAGCTTGTTTATTTGAGTTTGATTTGGAAACTAAAGAAGTTGATTTAGAAAATTCCCCCTCTGATTATGATTGTTTTGAGATTGAGCCTTATGTGAACATTAATGAATCTCACATTAATTTTGATGATTGTAAAATTGATTCATCTGATAGTTTATTTGTGGACATGTTTGAAGAAATTGAAAAATCTCCTTTTGATTTTAGTGATAGTCATGAAATTAATTCTTTTGATGACATATTATTTATGGTTAAATCTGATGAGTTTGAAAATTGTGATATTCATGTACCTCAATTTGATTTTGATGATATTGTTGAGATTAATGATAAATCTTTTGTGGCTAACTCTAGTTCTATTAATTCTTTTGCTAACATTGATAAATCTCATGATTTTTCATATGATTCTGATTTTGACTCTTCTAATGATGAATTATTTGTGGGGAGACATGAGGAAATTGATTTTAAAGAGTCTCATCTTGATTTTGTTGATAATTTTGATATTGAAAAATTGTTTGATGATGAACATGAGGAAATTGAAAAAGATTTTGATTTAAAAAAGTCTGCAAATTTAAAAAAGCCACTTCAATTGTGATTTACATGAAATTTTGGATGTTTGATTTAGTGGCTAAACTTTTTGGATAGCGAAAATGCAGAAAATTGTTTGCTCTTTACTTTGGTACTGATTCACCTGCTTCACCATAATAACTGAGTTTAGGTCAAGCTATGGACCAAAAATTAGCGCTTCTTGGGAGGCAACCCAAGCACTTTTGACTTAGTTTAGTTTCTTTTATTTTAGTTTATTTTTAGAATTATTTTTTTTTGCAGGAAAATAAAATTATTTACCGTTGCACTGCTCTCCTTGGACACCTACGGCTTCTTCTCTAGATTTGCAGCACCCCTAGCCACCACTACATCTGCCTTTGACATCACTGTCTCTAGCCGTCGGCACAGGATCATACCACCAGCACATTCTTATTTCTTTTGCTGCCTCTTATTCCATGATTTTATTTATTTTTGCAGCAGTTCTTTATTATTGACTCTAATTTTTTTTATGCAGTACTAACTTTTGCACCGGCCGACGATCTCACCTCTATGACTGTATTTTCTAGCAGGCCACTAGAGATTATACACTCTACTGTCGGCACCATCACCATCATTGCTAGCAGCTTTTCAGCTAGCCTCTGTTCCACCTCTACTCGATTCTTTCTACCGGCATCCTCTTTTGGACCATCGATGATATATCTGATTCTTCTTTTAGAAAATTATTTTTATCATTATTATTTTTAGAGACTATTTTTAGACTGAGCCTTATGTACCTTAAATTTTGCAGGTAAAATTTTTAAAAGACACATCTTTGAACCTAGCAGCATATGCCCCGACACTGTTTTTGATCTGAGCCTTATGTACTTTGGGTCAGAGCTTGCTATATAGTTTTGTGAGTATTGTTTACACTCTCTTGTATTCATGATTATTTCATATGGTTGCATCTTTGATTTGTTATCACTTTACACCCTTTGCATTGTTTGAGCCTTATGTGATTATATGGACCAATCATGTTACACTTTTGACTATGATTATATGAGTTTTCATGCTTCACACCTTTTGCATTGAATTAGAAATTTTTTATGGACATGATAAGATTGATAAGTTGATGATATGTTTTTCTTAGATGGGTATATTTTTCTACATTGATTATGAAAGTTCATGCTAATGCCTGTGAATGAAGATATACCTATTATGTTGAATTTATTTTTTCAATATATATCTACTTGTTGAAATTATCCATTGATTGATGCATATGTTTTGGGTAGGTATGTTGTTTGATGAATGTAATCTAAGAGTGAAGCATCTTTCTTGAATAAAATGAGCATATGAGTGTAATTTTTGAAGTGATGTCAATTGATTAGCCTAGTTGATGTTTGGTCTATTTTACTATTTGTTGGGAAGGAAGAATCCATGATCCACAAAAATAGTGAGAGACTCCCCTACTTGGCACTGTGCAAAATTGACAGTGGTACCTAAGACATGGGTTGAAGTCAAAAATTATAAAAAAATTTGATGAGAGAAAAATTTTGGGTAGGCATGAGAGAATGACTCCTCTACTTGGTACTGTGTAAAATTGACAGTGGTACCGAAGATAAGAGTTGAAGTCCAAATAAAAAGTGTGTATCTATGTGGGTACATACCATCAAAAATACAAAAAAAAAGAGAGAGAAAAAAAGAGATTTTGAGTGGAAAAAGATTTTGGATATCCTATTCCTGTAAACAAAGGTATGATAGATTTAAACTAAAACAAAGGTGAAATCATGAGATTGAGATTCTTTTTATTATGCGAGTTGCGAAATTTTATTTGATCAAAGCTGTGAATCTTAAAGATTAAATTCATTAGATGATGTATTTATCTGAAATTTTGTGCAAAAAGTTGATGGAGTATTTCATGAGTGATTATATTTTAGAAATTTATTTTTTTCATAAAAGAGCATATTTTCCATACTTAACATTGTTCTTATTTATTTGCTTGAGGACAAGCAAAATTTGAGCCTTATGTGTTTGATGACACCAAAATTCATAGTATATTTTGTGTCATTTCATGTGTCTTTTTGTGTCATATTTATGCTATTTTACTTGTTTTTAAGCCTTATTTATCAAATATTGCAGAATCTACACTATTTCTTATTTTTGATCATTTTTAGGTTAAAAGTGTCATATTTTGATGGATTTTGGAAGATTTGAGCACACCAATGGATTTCAGACATCGAAACAAAGCTACCCATCAATTTTCATGAAATTTGGAGCCAAATTGCAAAAATACGGCACTACCGTATTTTCTGGATAAACTACCACGGTACCGTATTTTTGGACGACTCAAATCAGAGATTTTGGGCAAAATACAACACTACCATATTTTTGGGACAAAAGCTCACGGTACCGTATTTTTGGAGGATTTTATACAGAAAATTTTGGAATTCTGGTTAAAAATACGGCACTGCCGTTTTTTACAGTAAAACATTCACGGTACCATATTGTGGGCCCTTTTTCACGAGTTTTTCGGGTCCGAATCTTGCGCAGACCATAACTTTTGATCCAGAGCTCCAAATTGAGATCCGAAAGATGTTGAAGACTCATCTTTAAGAGGAGAAGACGTACGAATAGAAAGCCCCAATTTGTATCACCAATTGAGAGAGCAATCGTCAGAGAGGCGGTTAGGGTTTGTCCTCGCGCCGAGAGGCATAGAGGACATCTCAGATCATGATTTTTACACCGAAGCTTCGTGTAGAGTAGCAGAGCAAGCTCCAGAAGTTTCAGAGCGTTTGGAGTCTTATCAAGGGAGAAATCATCAAAATAGTGGTGACAGCACTGTTCACACACGAAATTACGGGTTGTATTTCAATTACAACCCTGTTTCGTAACTTTCCTTCCCCTTTTTCGCTTTCTAATCCTTTGAAATTATGGTTTGTTGTAATCCTTTCGCCATGAAAGCTTAGATCTTTTTATGGGACATGGGGTGTAATCCCCTTAGTTTGTTAATGACTAGAAAACATTGATTTTTGTCAAGTTTAATTTTAATATGATAGTTTTACTTTTGTGATTGATTGTTCTTTAATTCTCTTTAGTTTTATAAATATCAGCATGTTTTAGAGCTTTGCGAAATAGACCGAGAGGTTGATTGTGAAATTCGGAACCCTAGAAATCATTGAGTTTAGAACTTATCGTAAGAGATTAGGTTTGTTCTTCGAATTCTGATTTTTAGTGAATTTATTGCCATGTTGATAATTTGAATCTAGGGTTGAGTTATTGTGTTAGACTTAATTTGATCTTGCACGAGAGTGAGGATCGAGTCGTCTGAAAACCATAAGTAAAACTTGTGTTGAGTTTCAGGATGCACAAGAGTGATCCTTGATGATGGAGGGCCTAACACAGCTCTTAGAAGATCCACTAGGGCTCGGAGGAAGCCCATCAGGTATGGCTTCACTTAGAGTCCACTTTCCTTTTTAGTACTTTCCTTATTTGCATTGCAGGTTAGTTCCACCCCAAAGTCTATCATGTAGTTTATTTTTATAAATGTTGTTGGTAGGTTGTGCATTGTAATATCATGGTAGGTTAGTGCATGTAGTTGGATACATTAATATTCAGCTCAAGGGATACAAATCAGCTAGCTCACCACACTACAAGAAGCTAGCTCCCATTTTGGAAGGTTCACTTCAAAGTAGTTCAAAGAGAGACTTCCAACTCAACTCAACATCAAGCTCCACTTCAATCATTCCCTTCCAATTGAAGAGAGGCCACCTCATGGAATCAATTGCGCCACCAAGAAGTTTTATCTAGATCCACAATTTGAGGAGGCGCCCATCTAGATCCACCAATCAAGGAGGCGCCCATCTAGATCCACAATTAGAGGAATTGCGCCATCAAGATCCACAATTAGGGGAAGGCTTATTTCCTTCTTCTCATTGCCGCCCAAGACAACAAGGAAGGATTTCAAATTTCAAACTCCATCTCATATGCGCCAACACCTTCAAGGAAGATAGCCAATTTCGAATTCAAAGACTTGCCAATTCAGCCATCCAAAGAAGGCAACAAGAATCAGCCCACTTAATGCCTTTCTCCATTTTTGAATTGTCTCCAAGTATGTAAGGGGCGCAAGGGGCCAATGACCACCTTGCCCTCACCTTATCCTCATCCCTAAGCTGCCTATAAATGTATCCCCATCGCATCATGTGCATAGCATTGTTGAAATATATTGTCGACTAGTTTCCTAGCCAAAGAAAGGGTGCTTGTGTCGCCTTGGGTGCTTGTGTCGCCCACCTCTTCTCCTTTGGGTGCTTGTGTCGCCCAAACCCCCTCATCTTCCCCCTTATTCCCTCAAGAGCCGAGCCTCCCCTCTCCTTCTCCTCGCCCTCCATTCATCAACACAAGGCCGAGAGTCTCCATCTTCAAGTCCATAGCATCAACGAGAACAAATGCTTGAGTTGGCGCAAAGAACATGGAGACATCCCTTGAACTCCTTCAAGCGATTCTCTAAGTTAAGTACTCCATCTTATTGTGTATTTCTCCTTATACATCTTAAGAACATCTTACTACACCTCTCTTGGATTTGTAGGACTTGGCGCAAGGAAGCTTGGCGCATCTCCCTCTCTTGATCCCCTTCTTTAGATAGTCCTTTGTTTGTTAGCAAGAGAACTTGGAGGAGTAGCCTCCCTCTTGATTTTTTAAAGCATTATTAAATTTAATCTGTTTATAACTCACCCACGCCTGTGTGGGGTTGCTGAATGCCCTGTGTGTAACCTGCACCTTCCATCAGAGTAGGACCGGTGAAGAACGGGAAGGACGGTCCTTCTATTCTCAAGGGCCGCACTGTGAGTCTCCTTTAAATTATTGTCATTTCTTTCCTGCAAGTAGTTAACTTTCGGTTTTCCCTATTTAAAAATACAAAAACACTATTTTCCAACCTCGTTAGTTAAATCGGTTTTTCTAGTTTATGATAATACCAAAAAAAATACTTCCGAAAATCGTTGTTTGCATGTTTGTGACTTACCCCTACATCACTTGAGATTCCACTTGAGATGATTGACTTAGAACTCGGATGCACGAGAGTGATCTTTGAGTTCTTTGTTCAATGATTTACTTATTTTCAGCATTGGATAGATCTTGCACGAGAGTGAGGATTGGTCCTTTGTATGATTGTCTGCGCGAGAGCGAGATGATCCTTTTATAAAGTAAATTAGGTCTTTATCATAATAAGATTTGACTGATGACCTTTTATTCTTATCTAGTCATTGAAATTAAGGTGGATGAAACCCTAGTCCCATGTTTATCTCTCTGATCATCTTTTAGCATACTTTTCTGCATATTTACTTTCATCCTATTCGGTTTGCTTAGCTAGTGAGAAAACATCTATTTGATACTTAACACGTAGGTCTCTGTGGTTCGATATCTATTTTATTACTTCGAGTATCCGTGCACTTGCGGACACAACAAGTTTTTGGCACCGTTGCCGGGGAAACTAATCTTCTCTTGAAGGAACTGAGAACTCATAGAAAGGTAATTGGGTACACCATTGATGACTTGAAAGGGATTAACCCTTCCTTTTGTATGCACAGGATTCACATGGAGGATGAGCACAAGCCGCATGTAGACTTTCAGAGAAGACTCAATCCGTCCATGAAGGAAGTGGTGAAGAAGAAAGTACTAAAATTGCTAGATGTAGGTATTATCTACCCTATTTCAGATAGTTAGTGGGTAAGCCCTGTACACTGTGTTCCAAAAAAGGAAGTGTTGGTGTATATGCCCTAGGACCTAGTTTTGGTCAACTTATGTACTACTTGATATTGATATTTATATATATATCATTCTGGCATTGTCGTTATCATTGTTTGTCTACACCTGCGATTGTGTACTTACATGATAATGTCCCTGGAGACAGATTGGATATGTGCTCAAATAATTGTCCCCAGTCGATGTACCTGAGTGGATATGGGACAGCTCTAGTACTTGTGAGACTGGTATGTGGGCTGGTTAGGCACATGGTGCTAACGTAGACACATGGGTATATCATTGGAGGATATACTGGATAGACCCGCTATGAGGCTATGACTTGGTGTCATGAGTTATCCTCATAAGTGACAGGAGATGCATTGATCCCTTAACTTGAGGTCATTGATCATTCTATATGGTTAGGGACTTTCTTTGATACAACCTAACACCTTGCCATAATTGGGAGGTCATAACGGTTGTCATTGAGCATGTCACGACCCATATGAGAAGGTCAATGGACAGACATAGGATTTTCCCCTTCCTTAGGGAAGTATGATATCCATGGAGCTCCTCTATGGTTCTATGACTGAAAGTGTATGGCCATACCCAGGTGAGAACCTGTTTTAGTCATAGCCATGTGATTGGATGAAAACAAGTGGTGACACACTTGTCCAATCGGATATCAGTTCGGCAAAGAGACTGTAATGCATCTGTACCTAGTTGCGATGATGGGGATGTTGATGTCGATATCCATTCCAATGACCTGGGTAGCAGCGATGCACTGCTAGGTGCCACTCACTGCTTGTGATGACCTTTGGTCAGCACTGCCAGCGTCAGAGGAACCTACAAGGTCGCACACCTTGATACTTGAGTTCTCGTATTGATCGGGAAGCCTTATGATCGAGTTATTGGATAACTCGGATCTAATTGGGAGATTTCATCAGTGCCAATGGGCCTGATGAGATGGAAAAATATTATTGGAGCCAAACTTCATTTTTGGCAGGTTGACCCGTATTTGACCATGGTTGGTCATATTTGGATTAGGGTTGCATATGATTGGATCCAAGTGCTTAATCAACCCATGTAATGGAGTTTGGGCTAGCTCATTATCCAATGAGGCCCAATAATAAGTTGTCATGAAGAGAAGAAAGGCTAAAAGGGTATAATGGGGACAAATCTTCTCCCCTAGGTGCCTATGGGCATAATGGGGAGAAGTGGCACAATTTGCTTCATAAGGAAGCAATTGGCGCCTCCCCCTTAATCCCTTATGGTATGAATGCCTCTATGGCATTACTTGGGGCGCAAGGCAAGGCCTTGGCGCACAAAGAAAGACATGGGCTCTAAAAGGAATGGTTGAATGAGAATTATGGAAATGTCTTGGAGACTTTCCTTGTCTCAAACCTTCTCATCCTAGCCGCCCACTTGTCTTGATCCTAGTCTTTCATAAACCACCTCTTGCCCTATAAGAGAGCACCTAGCCGAGCCCTCAAAAAGTGATCAATCCTTGAAGGCGTGAACACAAGAAGAGGGGCGAGTGCTAGGAGCAAGGGCGCATCTTCCTTCTTCCATACCCGAGAGTTTGTCCTTCCTTTCCTCTTGGCGGCTTGGCTTGTTTCCTTCTTCCCTTGGCGCATCTTTTCTCTTGGTGGCGCAAGTGAAGTAGAGCATCTCCCTAAGGCTTGGATCTTCTTCCCGAGGCTAGCACCGGGCGTGGAAGAAGAGAACTCAAGAGATCCGTGTGTGTGAGACTGCAGAGGGCGCACATTTGGGCGCCTACATCGACATCACTCCAAATTGCTCTTAAGGTATTTCCTAACTCATCGTGTCGACTCCCTTGCTTGCGATCTTCACTGGGTTTTTGGGACCGGCCTGTTTCGGGGACATTCTTCCGCTGCGTAATATGTATGTCCATGACTCTGAAAATTGTAAAATGTCCCCGGGGTTTCCCAACAGGAAGGTGTCACTGTAATGAAAAATAAGGACAATGAATTGATACCTGTTAGAACTGTCACTAGTTGGCGTATGTGTATTGATTATAGAAAATTAAATACTGCCACTAGGAAGGATCATTTTCCCTTGCCCTTCATTGATCAAATGGTTGAGAGACTAGCTAAACACTCATACTTTTGTTTTCTCGATGGGTATTTCGATTTTTTTCATATTCTCATCCATCCTGATGATCAGGATAAGACCACCTTCACGTGTCCATATGGCACTTTTGCTTATAGAAGAATGCCCTTTGGTTTATGCAATGCACCTGCCACTTTTCAGAGGTGCATGATGGCAATTTTTTCTGAATTTATAGAAGACTTCATGGATGTCTTTATGGATGATTTCTCAGTCTATGGTATTTTCTTTGATGACTGTTTGGCTAATCTCTCTAGAGTTTTACAGAGATGCGAAGAGACTAACCTTGTCTTGAACTAGGAAAAGTGTCACTTTATGGTTAGACAGGGGATCGTTTTGGGCCATCTTGTTTCAGAGAGAGGAATTGAAGTGGACAAGACCAAGATAGAAGTGATTGAGAAGTTGACACCACCCATAACTGTCAAGGAGATCAGGAGCTTTTTAGGACATGCAGGGTTTTACAGGAGGTTCATCAGGGACTTCTCTAAACTTGCTAAACCTTTAACAGATTTACTGTGTAAAGATGCCAAATTTTACTTTGATGAGAAATGTCTATTTGCTTTTCAGGAATTAAAGAAGGCCTTGATATCAGCACTGATCATGCAGCCACCTGACTGGGAGTTACCTTTCGAGCTTATGTGTGATGCCAGCGACTTTGCAGCAGGAGCAGTTCTAAGGCAAAGGAAGGACAAGAAGCCTTATGTGATCTCCTATGCCAGTAAAGCTCTAGATGAAACACAGAGAAACTACACCACCACTGAGAAGGAGTTGTTAGCCATAATTTTTGCATTTGACAAATTCAGATCTTACTTGATAAATTCAAAAATAATAGTATACACCGATCATGCTGCAGTTAAATATTTGATGCAGAAGAAGGACAGTAACCCAAGGTTGTTGAGATGGATTTTGCTTCTACAAGAGTTTGACCTAGAAATCAAAGATAAGAAAGGCACTGAGAATTTAGTTGCAGACCATCTTTCAAGGATGATGGTTGAAGATACAAAAGGTGACATTAATGATTCCTTTCCTGAGGAACAACTGATGAGAATTGAATAGATTAAGGCCCCTTCGTATGCAGATATTGTAAATTATCTTGTTGCAAAAATATTTCCTATTGATTTGAATTACCAAGGCAAGAAAAGATTTTTAGCAGATGTTAAACACTATTTTTGGGATGAGCCTTATGTGTTCAAAAGATGTGCAGATGGAATATACAGGAGATGTATCCCCTAAGAGGAAATGAAAGACATATTATCACAATGCCATGGATCATCATATGGAGGGCATGCTAGTACTGAGAAGACAGTTTTTAAGGTATTACAATCTGGATTTTATTGGCCCACATTATTTAAGGATGCAAGAAATTTTATAATGTCCTGTGATAATTGTCAAAGCATGGGGAACATAAATAAAAGGGATGAAATGCCATTGTCCACCATACTTGAAGTTGAAATTTTTGATGTTTGGGGTATTGATTTCATGGGACCTTTTCCATCGTCTGGAGGCAATAAGTATATACTCGTGGCAGTAGATTATGTTTCCAAGTGGGTAAAAGCCACTGCTTCTCCTACTAATGATTCTAGGGTTGTGGTGAAATTGTTTAAAAGAGTTATCTTTCCACGCTTTGGAATACCACGAGTGGGGATTAGTGATGGAGGATCCCACTTTATTGAACACAAGTTTTCAGCTTTACTTAGAAAATATGGGGTGAATCATAGAGTCGCAACACCTTATCATCCCCAAACAAGTGGACAAGTGGAGATATCTAATAGAGAAATTAAAGGGATATTGGAAAAGACAGTGTCAAAAACAAGAAAGGACTGGGCTCTTAAGCTTGATGATGCACTTTGGGTATACCGGACTGCTTTCAAGACACCAATAGGTATGTCACCATTTCAATTGGTTTATGGTAAGTCATGTCACCTTCCTATAGAACTCGAGCATAAGGCATTCTGGGCGATTAGAGCATTAAATTTTGACTTGAAGAGTGCAAGTAAAAAGTGGAAACTGCAATTGAGTGAACTTGAAGAGATTAGACTCTCTGCTTATGAAAATGCAAAGATCTACAAGGAGAGAACCCGGAGATGGCATGATCGTCACATACTCAGAAAAGAATTTCAATCAGGTGACTTCGTTCTCTTGTTTAATTCTAGATTGAGACTTTTTCCTAGTAAATTGAAGTCTCGATGGTCTGGGCCCTTTCAGGTGAAGAAGACTTACCCGCACGGAGCCGTTGACATATGGAGTGAAGAAAAAGGAGTGTTCAAGGTTAATGGACAAAGATTGAAGCACTACTATCATGGAGAACAAATTGAAGAAGGGGAACATTATCTGCTTGATGAGATACAAACAAATCCAAGTGTGAATGGGTCAAGGTAAGGACCATTAAATTAGCGCTTCTTGGGAGGCAACCCAAGCAAAACTTTTTTCTTTTTCTTTGATTTTGGTTTGTTTTTGCTTAGGTTTACTTTATTTAGAGTTAACCCTTTTTTTTTCTTTTCTGAATTTTTGTGATTTTTTTTAGATTTTTTTTGAATTTTGATTACAAAATACGGCAGTACCGTATTTTCTCGACGAACTCTCACGGTGCCGTATTTTTGGCCAAATTTAAACAGAAAGATTTTTTTGGTTTTACGGCACTGCCATGGATTCTTGCACGGTACCGTAATTTTGAGGAATTTTGGATAGAAATTTTTTTTGAAATTACGGCGGTATCATATTTTCACACGGTGCCGTATTTTCTGCATTTACCCGTACAGAACCTGTAGCCAAAATACGGCCCTACCGTATTCATTATACGGTGCCGTAATTCCATCTGACCCCACGCATTCACGTGCCGTATTTAGGGTTCGGCGCACTGTTCTTAGGGTTTCTTCTCCCGATTTTGCGCCGACTTTCTGTTTTTCCTCAAGCATTCGCTTTCCAAACATTCGTGCAATCTTTCCCCTCAACTTTCATCCGATTCCAAGAAAAAATCGTGATGATTTCGAGCGCGATCACGATTATTTCCGAGTCGCTGCACTATTTTCCGCCGAGATTTCGCTTCCTCCAACTCCTCTCATCCAGGCATAGATTTGCTTGCTTCCAAGTTCAGAAACCACCGTGGGAGAAAGGAAATCACACCCCGAGAAGATTTGGAGCTTGATCCCAACCTGAAACCTAGATTTGAAGCTTCGAACGTCACCCTGCTTTCCAGCCGCACGCCCCTGGGTAACAAGAACTCTTCTCAAATTTCTTCCATTTGACACTTATTTCATTTGCGTTATATTATGGCACCTACCAAAAAGTTGGAATCAAAGAAGAAAGGAAAGGCCCTCACTAAACCTCCAATGCCACCACCGAATCCATTCGGTATCATGTTTCGAGATGAGGAGCAAGAGCAAAGATACAACATACTACTTGCTCGACGCATTGTAAAATCAAAATACACCGATGTTAGAGCTTTAGAGCTTCTTGGACTGAAAGATGATGTATTTTGGATGTATGACAAGGTAGGATTGAGAGAATTTTTTGAAATGACACCTGAAACGTACTTACCTATTGTTCTAGAAGTTCTTAGTAGCCTGGAAATAAGTTGGGAGGAATACATGGATCACACAGCTAAAAGAGAGATCAGATTTAGGATGATGAATGAAGAGAGGAGACTCTCTTTCAAGGAAATTCGACGTATATTCCACTTCCCGCGAAAGGGACATACTGAACCACCCATTGGATTCATTGAGCACATTTTTTGGAACCAAATATCATCAGACAGCAAATTCTCAGCATCAACAGCAAGAGCCTCAAGAATATCGAACCCCTGTATCAGATATGCCCACCGCGTTCTCACGCACACCATATTCGGACGAGGGGACATCGATGGTATTGTCACTCACGCTGAGTTATTCCTGCTTTGGAGTATGCTACACGGTTACTCAGTAGACATAGCCTTCTTTTTCATGAGACATCTAAATAAAGTATCAAAGGCTAAGAAGGGAGCTATAGTGATAGGAGGTTTTCTTACTCCTATAACACTACATCTAGGGATTGCACCCTATGAGATCGAGGTTGCTAGAGGAAATTCGAGGATAGATATTGAGTCATGCATTGCAATGAAAATGATTCAATGAGATGGAGATATATATTGTTTGATCCTACAGCATGGGCTTCCCATGTTGCCATTACCTAACCCCGAATGAACCTCAGTATAGAATCTTGAGAATTGGAAGCTATCGCCGAGCTGTATATCTTATGCTACACCTGCACCTGAGACATCATTGCCACCACCACCTCCTGCTTTGGGTAATGACCAGTTTGATATGGGTATTGACTCCTCACCGCCTAGAGTCACCGAGCCACCGCCCCAGGGAGCCGCCGGATCATCCTCACATCACGCAACCCCAGATCATAGAGGTTGGCAGAGTTACCGAGACCCAGGGTTTCAGACTATCACTGCACAGTTGTACAGGCAGGAGCAGCGTATGGAGAGGGTGATGGGAGGCATAGGAGGAATACATGAGCAGATAAGTCACATTCATATGGATATCGAGGCATTGGGAAACTATATGGAAGACATGGGGAATTTTCTCTACGATCGTTTTGGCTACGAAGACCCCAGGAGAGGTAGTATCTACGACAATGCAGGTGAAGGAACTTCCCACGACCCCATGGATATGGCCCAGGCTGACGAAGACGAGGAAGAGATGCATTCAGACTAGAAAGATCTTGTGAGTATTTCATACTAATTCTCATACTTATTTAGTTTACTGATTTATGTTGATCTTACCCTCGTGTAGGGAAGGATGACTTTGCAAACTTCTTGCCTCCTACTGCTACGGATTCTCGCTACTTGATTGCTATTGCTTTGAGACTTCGATTTGGTTGTACCAATATATTTAGAGGATTTGCTATACTTTCTATTCGATCTGGATGTATTTGTTATTCTAGATTTATGCCATGGGTCCGGTATACCATGAGATTCATTGATTGATTGATACACCTATGTGGTTTGTTTATTTATGGAAATACTGCCGATATCATGCCAAAATTTTTCTTGATGGTTTACATATTAAAAATTGAGATTAGGATTAAACCTATTGTGATGAATTTATTTCCCTAATACATATCTACCTTTTGAAAATTTTTCGTTGACCAATGGATGGAGTTTTGGATGAACATATTATCCGAAGAATTTGATTTTAGAGGGAAGTTACTTCTTTGAATAAAATCAGCATATGAATGTAATTTTTGAATTGATATTGATAGATTAATTTAGTTGATATTTATGCAATTCACTATTTGTTGGGAAGAAAGATTCCTTGATCCATAAAAATAGTGAGAGACTCCCCTACTTGGCACTATGTAAAATTGATAGTGGTTCCTAAGACATGGGTTGAAGTCTATTTCTAAAAGATAATGAGAAAGAAAAAGAATAAGACTCCTCTACTTAGCACTGTGCAAAATTGACAGTGGTACCAAAGACAAGAGTTGAAGTCTAAAATAAAAAGTATGTATCTATGTGGGTATATGCTATCTATTCAAAAAAAAAGGAGAAAAGAGAGAGGCAAGAAAAGAGAAATTCTATGAGGAAAAAGATCTAGGAGACTCTATTCCTGTAAACAAAAGTTGATGGTTATGAATTGAAACTGGATGAAATCTTGAGATTGATATTCTACTTATTATACAAATTGTGAAGTTTTATTTGATTAAGTAATGAAACTCGAAGTTCAAAAATCGAAGGGTGATATGCTTATTTGAAACTCCATGAATAATTGATGAAAGTTTTCATAGTTGATTGTGTTTTAGAAATTTATTTGTCATGAGAAAGTTTTATCCTTTGATCAATTTCTTGATTTTTGCTTGAGGACAAGCAAGGTTTGAGCCTTATGTGTTTGATGACTCTAAATTTCATAGTGTTTTTCATACTTATTTAGTAGCCTTTTGAGCCATGATCTTACTCTTTTGCTTTGTTTTTATACCTTTTTTATCATACACTTCGGAATCTACACCATCTTTAGTTTTTGATCAATTTCAGGAAAAAAGGGGTTCATTATCACCGGTTTTCGAGCAATCTCAATGCATGAATGAATTCTAACCATCAAGAGGAGTCTACCCATAAAATTTCAATTCAAAAGGGTTCTTCTAGCAAAAATACGGCACTACCGTATTTTGGAAGCAAAACGTCACGGTACCGTATTTCTCAGGGGACGCTTTGGGTGAAATACGGCACTGCCGTATGAAACTGCACGCCACCATATTATTCAGCATTTTCAACCAGAATGTTTCTGCCGAAATATGACACTACTGTATAGAACTTCACGGTGCCGTATTTGTCAGCGTTTTCAATCAGAAGGTTTCTGCCGGAATACGACACTACCGTATGATCTAACACGGTGCCGTATTACTCAACAATTTTGACCAATGGGTTTCGATAGGAATACGACACTGCCGTATATTCAGGCAACATTGTCACTGTACCGTATTGTTTACCCAGATCTTGCAGAAAACAAAATACGGCACTACCGTGATCAGATTACGGTACCGTATTTTGAAGCCCAGAACTCCGAGTTTTTCGCCGCAAAATTAAAAACGTGATTTCTCGAAACTTAGGGCACCAATTGAAGATCCGAAAAAAGGGGAAGACTCGGGATAAGAAGGAAAAGAGTGGCGAAGCAAAAGGACTAATTTTTATCCACGACTTAGAGAGAATTCAAGGAAATCATCGCCGCACTAGGGTTCGTCGCCGTTTGCTGCACAGACCATCTCCGACCATGATTTTTGAGAAGAAGCTTTGCCTGAGGAAGAAGAACACATCACAAAAGTTTCGGTTTGAAAGGAGATCAATCGAGGGAGGAATCATCAAAAAATGTGCTTGCGACACTGTTCATCGCGAACTCGAAGACAAATTTCGGGCTGTGATTTACTTGCATGCCTGTTTTGTAACTTTTACTCTTTCCTTACTATCTCCAATCATACTAAAAATCATGTTTTGTTGTGATTCTTCCATCATGTTAGCTTAAATTCTTCTTGGGACAAGGGGGTGTTATTCTCTTGATATTTCAATGACTAGATAACTTTTCTCACATCAATATATCTCTGCTATGGTTATTTTACTCAAGTGATTTATTGCCTTCAATCACTTTTAGTATCATGCTTTAACATGTTTTGGAGTTTTATGAGTATGGACTGAGAAGATGATATCATAGAACTTGGAACCCTAGAATTTATTGTAAGAACTCATCGCAAGAGATTGGCTGTGCTCTTATCTTTAGATTTTAGAAGTTTATTTCTTGTTATTGACATGACCTAGAATTTATTGTTGTCACAGACATGATAACGTGCTAGAGATAGACGTTATATTGTTAGAAAGCCTTGAGTAAAACCTGTGAAACTAAGGCGCGAGAGTGCTTAGTTTTGCTTGAGATCTTGGTATTGAGATGGGATGCACGAGAGTGATCCTTAATCTCCTTAACCGAAATTCACTTATATTTAGCATTGAATTGATCTTGTGCGAGAGTGAGGATCGTTCTTTGCAAACTAATTGCGCGAGAGTGAGTTAGTTTGTTTGTTAAGTGAATTATATCTTAACCGTGACAGAGATAAATTGATGATTCTTTAATTCTATTTAGTTATGAATATCAAGTTGAATGAACCCCTAGTCCCGATTCTCTCATCCTGATCTGCTTCAATTACAATTCGATTGCTTTTTACACAATTCTCGATTCGCTTAGCTTGTGAAAACTCAATTAGTCGGTACTTAACAACGAAGTCCCTGTGGTTCGATATCTTAATTATTACTTCGAGTATCCGTGCACTTGCGTACACAACAAGTTTTTGGCGCCGTTGTCGGGGACCTTAGTTTTGTTAATATCAAAATAGTTGTTAGTATTGCTAGACTAAGTTTTATTTATTTTTAGTTTTAACTTTGTTTTCTATTTTTGTAGGTTTTGGATTTTCACAGTTGTGACAGAGCTGTGATATCTAAAAATTTATGAATTTGCTTGTGTTTTAGATTTTCTATTTTTTATATATTCTGAAAAAAAAACAATTTTTCTAATTGATTTATGTTGGATAATCTTTCTGTTCTTGATAGATTTGAAGATATATCTTTTAATCACAACTCATGGGCAAATCAAAGAGGTGAGGTATACATGCCACAAGATAAGTATGAAAATAATTCATTGAGCACACTTGAAGATACGTTTAACTCTTATATGCACTCTTTTTATTCTAATAGATGTGATATTTGTGGATGTATTGGTCATTACACTTCTAATTGCCAATTTTTAAATTCCAATTAATCATGGTATCAAGATGATCAATATGATTCTAGATCTTTTTATGATGATTGCTCAAACTTTACTTCTGAACCATGCTTTGAGGATACTGAAAAATCTAGCTTAGAGATTATGTTTGAAAAGTTCATGAAACAAAATGATGATGTGAGTGAGACCCTCAAACAAATCAATTCTAGGTTGGATGACATGGTTGCACACAATGAAATTTTAGAAACCCAATTAGCACAACAAGCTTGTTTATTTGAGTTTGATTTGGAAACTGAAGAAGTTGATTTAGAAAATTCCCCCTCTGATTATGATTGTTTTGAGATTGAGCCTTATGTGAACATTAATGAATCTCACATTAATTTTGATGATTGTAAAATTGATTCATCTGATAGTTTATTTGTGGAAAAGTTTGAAGAAATTGAAAAATCTCCTTTTGATTTTAGTGATAGTCTTGAAATTAATTCTTTTGATGACAGGAAGGTGATATGATTTTCCATAAATTAATTGAAAAAGAAACATACCTATCGTTGTTTTGAAAGCAGTCCAGTATGCCCAGAGTGCATCATCAAGCTTGAAAGTCCAGTCCTTCCTTGTTCTTCACACTGTTTTTCTCTAATATTCCTTTAATCTCTCTATTTGATATCTCCACTTGTCCACTTGTTTAGGGATGGTAAGGTGTTGCAACTCTGTGATTTACCCCATATTTTCTGAGCAAAGCTGAAAATCTATGTTCAATAAAGTGAGAGCCTCCATCACTAATTACTACTCGTGGGATCCCAAATCGTGGAAAGATAATCTTTTTAAACAATTCCACCACAACTCTAGAATCATTAGTAGGAGAAGCAATGGCTTCCACCCCCTTGGAAACACAGTCTACTGCCACGAGCATATACTTGTTACCTCCAGACGATGGAAACAGTCCCATAAAATTAATTCCCCAAACATCAAATATTTCCACTTCAAGTATTGTGGATAATGACATCTCATTCCTCTTGTTGATGTTCCCCATCCTCTGACAACTATCACGAGATAGTATAAAATTTCTTGCATCTTTAAATAAAGAGGGGCAATAAAATGCAAATTGTAATACTTTAAAAACAGTCTTCTCAGTACTAGCATGCCTTCCATATGATGATCCATGACACTGTAATAATATATCCTTGATTTCTTCTTCGAGGATACATCTCCTAAATATGCCATATGCACATCTTCTAAAAACATAAGGCTCATCCCAAAAATAGTGCTTGATATCAGCTAAAAATCTTTTCTTGCCTTGATAGCTCAAATCAACAAGAAAGATATTAGCAACAAGATAGTTTACTATGTCTGCATACCAAGGAGCCTTAATCGGATCAATCCTCAAAAGTTGTTCCTCAGGAAATGAATCATTAATAATACCTTTATTATTTTCTACAATTATCCTCAAAGGATGATCTGCAACAAAATTTTCAGTTCCTTTCTTGTCCTTGATCTCTAGGTCAAACTCTTGTAGAAGTAAAATCCATCTAAGTAGACGTGGTTTACTGTCTTTCTTCTGCATCAAATACTTAACCGCTGCATGATTAGTGTATACTACAACTTTTGAATTTATCAAATAAGATCTGAATTTATCAAATGCAAAAACAATAGCTAAAAGTTCCTTCTCAGTGGTGGTGTAATTCCTCTGTATCTCATCTAAAGCTTTACTAGCATAGTAGATAACATAAGGCTTCTTTTCCTTTCTTTGTCCTATAACTACTCCTATAGCAAAATCACTAGCATCACACATAAGCTCAAAAGGCAATTCCCAATCAGGTGGCTGCATGATAGGTGCTGATATTAAGGTCTTCTTCAGTTCCTGAAAAGCAAACAAACAATTCTCATGAAAGCAAAATTTAGCATCTTTACAAAGTAAATCAGTGAATGGTTTAGCAAATTTAGAAAAGTCCCTGATAAAATGCCGGTAAAATCCTGCATGTCCCAAGAAGCTTCTAATCTTCTTAACCATGGTGGGTAGTGCTAGCTTCTCAATCACTTCAACTTTGGCCTTGTCGACTTCTATCCCTCTCTCTGAAATAAGGTGACCCAAAACTATCCCTTGTCTAACCATAAAGTGACACTTCTCCCAGTTAAGGACAAGGTTAGTTTATTCGCACCTCTACAAAACTCGAGATAAATTAGCCAAACAATCATCAAAGGAAAAAACCATAAATAGAAAAATCATCCATGAAAACATCCATAAAATCTTCAATAAATTCAGAGAATATTGCCATCATACACCTCTGAAAAGTAGCAAGTGCATTACACAATCCAAAAGGCATCGTCCTATAAGCAAAAGTACCATATGGGCAAGTAAAGGTGGTTTTATCTTGATCATTAGGGTGAATGAGAATTTGAAAAAATCCAGAATATCCATCAAGAAAACAAAAATAAAAATGATTTGCAAGTCTCTCAGCCATCTGATCAATAAAAGGTAAGGGGAAGTGATCTTTCCTAATGGCAGTACTTAATTTCCTATAATCAATACACATGCGCCAACTAGTAACTATTCTAACAAGAATCAACTCATTATCTTTATTTTTCATAACTGTGACACCCCCCTTTTTAGGAACACAATGTACAGGACTTACCCACTTACTATCAGAGATAGGGTAGATAATCCCTGCATCAAGCAATTTCAATACTTCCTTCTTTACAACTTCCTTCATAGATGGGTTGAGTCTTCTTTGGAAATCCACATGTGGCTTGTGTCATCCTCCATATGAATCCTGTGCATACAAAAAGAAGGATTAATTCCTTTCAAGTCATCAATGGTATACCCAATTACCTTTTTATGAACCCTCAACTCCTTCAAGAGCAAATCAGTCTCTCTTTCATCTAATTGAGCATCAACGATAATAGGGTAAGTAGAGTTAGGACCAAGAAATTCATAACCTTGGTAAAGTTTTCAATTCAACTTTTGGAATTTTTTCTTTTTCATCATCAAATATAGTGCAGTCCAAAACATCATGAGAATCATCACAAGAATTAGAATCAAAATCAGAATCATTAATTTTTTTACAAGAATTTTCACAAAAATCAGTATCAAAATCAGAACCAGAAGGATCATCAAACAAAAAACCAAGATCATAAACCACATCATCAACAGCATGAACACTACAACATGAACTAGCATATGAAGGTTTTTTCAATGAATCATTCAAATCAAACTCAATTTTGTTATCACCAATATTCAGAGTGAGTTTACCATTCTTTACATCAATAAGTGCTCCCGCAGTGGCTAAGAACGGTCTACCAAGAATAATAGGAATTTTTGCATCTTCTTCCATCTCAAGAACCATAAAATCAGTAGGTACAAAATACTTACCAACTTGGATGGGAATATCCTCAAGAATACCTACTGGATACTTCCCTAAGCGATCGACGAGTTGCAAAGATATTGAAGTTAGTTTAGGAGCCCCCATATCCAGTTTCCTGGACACAAATAAAGGCATTAGACTCACACTGGCTCCCAAATCACATAAGGCTCGGTTGAAAGCTACACTTCCAATCAAACAGGGGATAGAGAAACTACCTAAATCCTTTAATTTTGGTGGCAACTTGTTTTGAATTAGAGCACTGCATTCCTCAGTTAGTGCCATAGTACCATAGTCCTCTATTTTTCTTTTATTGGATAAAATCTCTTTAAAAAATTTTTGCATATGAAGGCATTTGAGATAAGGCATCAGTAAATGGAATGTTAATATACAATTTTTTTAAAACATCTAAAAACTTCCCAAACTGCCTATCTAACTTAGCTTGCACAATCCTCTGGGGAAAAGGAATAGGTGACCTATATGGTGGTGGTGAACTAGGTTTAGGAATATCAACTTCACAAGGCAAACCACCATTCTGTAAAGGCTCATCCTCCTTAGAAGGTGAAGAGCTTGGATGGGACTGCACATGTGCAGGTTGTGATTCCAAAATTGGTTCACTGCTAGGTCTAACATTAGGTTCTTCATCATCATCATCTAATGGTCCCTTGGGGTCCTCTAACTGTTTTCCACTCCTAGTTGTGATGGCATTACAATGGTCCCTAGGGTTAAGTTCAGGTTTGGCAGGTAATTTCCCTGGGGGTCTATAAGTTGTGCTAGCCTGTTGTGCTATCTGTGTCTCTAAAATCTTATTGTGAGCAACAACACCATCCAACCTAGAGTTGATTTGCTTAAGACTCTCTGAAACTTCCACATTTTGTCTCATCTGAGCACCCAAGAATTTTTCAAACATGTCTTCTAAACTACATTTTTGGGGTTGACTCTGATTTGGTTGTCTCTACTGATACCCTCTATTTTCATTTTGCCCACTAGTATGATTGTTATTTTTCCAAGACAAATTAGGATGGTTCCTCCAACCAGGGTTGTAGGTATTATAGTAAGGGTCATTATTTCTGCCTTGATTGTAACCCCCTACTGCATTAACTTGCTCACTACCCTAATCAACAATAACCTTACACTCTTCAGCATAGTGCCCATGATTCCCACATACATCACAAGTAATAGAAGAAATAGCAGGAGTTTGCATCTGAAAAGAATCAAAACGATTACACAATGAATCTACCTTTTCTGCTAGAGAATGCCAACCATCACCATCATTCTTACCATGAGGAGGATGATACAACACTCCTCTCTCAACAGTCCACTGGTTGTGATTTAGCACCATCTCTTCAATCAGCACGTAGGCATCTTCAACAGTCTTCTTTGTTGGGAATCCCTAGGCTATTTAAAACAAAAAATAGCAGAAATAAGCCCAAAATGAGAATCCTAATTCAACAATAAGGACTGCCTTACGAAGAATACAAAGGATGTGATAGGGGTATACCTTACTAGCGGCTTTCAAGCTATCGATGTCGACTACTGGAGATGCGCAATTGGCTGGTCCTCTACACTCGTGCACACACGGACTGCCTCGAGACTCCTCTACTCCACACATGTGCTAGCTTCGGGAGAAGAGATCCACGCCTCTAACTTCTTCTCTGCTTGCACTAATCTTGAAGACCACGCGCCAAGAAGAAGGGGAAGCGTTGGCGACAAGGAGTGGGCAGCACTACAACTTGTCTCAACCTTGATGCAAAACTTTTTCTTATTGTCGTCACCTACAAGACCCTCACGCCAGGAGCAGAGGGGAGGTGACAACAAGAGAGGAGAAAAGAGACTGGTGCAAAATCTCCCAAGAGAGTCTCTCTATTTATAATAGAAGCACCAGCTCCTCTTTGGAGATTTTTACCATGCGGGACTATGTGCAGGCGCCACCCCACACCCCTGGGTCTCAGGTTCGAGACTCACCAAGTGAAATGCGCCTATACATATTAATTAACCAAGAGAAAAATTTCTCTTGTCAATTAATGACTTTAGTTTATTTAAGTGACTAAAGTGCCAAGCCCAACCTTGCACTGTGACCCTTGTTTGTCACATTTTGACACCTCAGGTCAATAGAGGTCAAACGTGGTCCACTAGAGTCAACTAATGATCAAACATGAACAAAATAAAGTCTTTTATCCTTATAAGAAATCCCATGGCATCAGCTTCCCAAAATGATCCGAATCATACAATGATTCGATCATAGGCTAACCGATCAATACAGAGTCTCTAGCATCTAGGTGTGCGACCCTGTAGGTCCCTCTGACATTGGCAGTGATGACCCAATTATCACAAGCGGTGAGTGGCACCTAACAGTATATCACCGCTACCCAAGTCATCGGAATAAATGTTGCCATCGACAACCTCAAAACTGTGATAAGGAATAAGAGTATCCGTGTCCCTTTGCTAGGCTGATCGTCCAAGTTGGACAAGCGTGTCACACTTGTATATTCCAACGATGATGGTCATGACTAAATTAGGCTAAACCTGGGTGTGGCCACACGCTTTCAGTCATGCACCATCTTGGGGCCCATGGACATCATGCTTCCCAGTAGGGAAGGGGCAAATCCTCTATCAGCAAGATGAACCTCTCGTATTGCTTAAGATATACCCAATGACAACCATTATAACCTCCCTATTACGGCGAGGTGTTAGGTTGTATCAAAGTACATCCTTTACAATACAGAGATACAATCTTCCTCAAGTCAAAGGACAGATACAACTCTATCACTGTGAGATTCTTCTTGAGACACCAAGAAGAACTCTCACGGCGGGTCAGTCCAGCATATCTCCCTTGATATACCCTTATGCCTGCGTTAAGCAACCCGTGCTAACTAGCGCATAAACGAGTCTCACTCGCACCATAGCTGTCCTCTATCCACTATGGTACTTGACTCGGGACATAAGCAAACAAAGATAGTAATATCTCGAGGGATATCATCATGTAAACATACATGTGCGTAGATGTATAGTAAACCATGACAACGACAATGCCAGGATATCTATAAATATCAATGTATGTAGTACATATGTCTAGACCAAAAGATAGGTCTCAGGGCATAACACTAATAATCTCCCACTTGCACTCAGACCTTATCGTTGAGGTACCTTAACCGCATGTCTCGAGTATGACCATCATGCTTCTGCTACGCCAAAGCTTTGGTCAATGGGTCTGCTAGATTGTTCTCAGTGTCAACTCTACATATCTTCACATCACCTCTGTCTATGATCTCTCGGATCAAGTGAAATCGCCTGAGTATGTGTTTGGATCGCTGATGTGATCTTGGTTCTTTAGCCTGCGCGATCGCACCATTGTTATCACAAAGGAGTTCAATGGGATCAGCAGCACTAGGAACCACTTGAAGTTCAGAAATGAACTTCTTGATCCAAACAGCTTCTTTGGCTGCCTCAGAAGCCACAACATACTCCACTTCTATTGTAGAGTCTGCTACCGTGGATTGCTTGAAGCTCTTCCAGCAAAAAGCACCTCCGTTTAGCAAGAACACATAGCCGGACTACGATTTGAAGTCATCTGGGTCTGACTGGAAGGAAGCATCTGTATATCCCTGTATACACAGATCTTCTTGTCCACCGTATACTAAGAATAAATCTTTCGTCTTCCTCAGATACTTCAAAATGTTTTTCATGGCTGTCCAATGCTGGACACCGGGGTTAGACTGGTATCTGTTAGGGAATGCCGGGTGTAATTTAAAATTTTGCAGTCCCAGGACGCAGCGGAAGAAGCATTACACCCGAAACACATTCCAGTCCCAAGGATCCATGCGAGAGAGAAGACACAAGGATGTGTTAGAGATGTACCTCTTTTGCTTGTCTAGATGTCGAAGCCATGATGAAGGCGCCCAAGTGTTCGCCCTCTACAAGTATCCACTCGTCGACTCCTTGATTGTTGCTCCCTTCCACGCTTGGTGCTAGCCTCGGGAAGAGATTCAAGCCTTATGGTATCTTTACTTCTCTTGCGCCACCTCCAAGATGAAAGCGCCAAGAGGAGATGAGGAGGAAGATGATGCCGCCAAGTTGCTTCCTTTCTTCTTCTTTGCTTGCGCAACCTTCAAGCAAGGTGCGCCTATGGCCAAGGAAGGGAGAGAGCTTGTGGCAAGGAGATGCCACCAGGCACTAAGAGTCCTTGCGCCAAGAAGAGAGGGAGAGGAAGAACTTGCAGCTCCAAGGAAGAAATTTGCGCCAAGCCTTATTTACTCTCGCCCCTTGCACTCCAAGTCTCTCCAAGAGATATGTCACCCCTCCTAGATGTTGTCCACACGAATCAACCTTTTAGTGGGGTGACAAGGGTCCTATTAATAGGACAAGGGGCGGTTAGGGCAATGGCTAGGATTATGCCAAGTGGGCAGCTAGGATAAAGGAGTCTTGAGGTAAGGAAAGTCTCCAAGACTTTACCATAAACCTCATTCAACCTATCCTAATTTGCCCAATGGCCATATCAGCCCAAGACATGCCTTAGAGGCATTCTTTCCATCCAAGGAGAAGGGCTAGGCGCAACATGCATGAGGAATTCGGCTAGGGTGGTGTCTTGGGAGAAACTAGGGTTTGAGGTAAGGTAAGTCTCCAAGATATTACCATATACCTCTTCCCTATGTCCATATGCGCCTAGGAACTTCCCATAAAAGTTCTCAAGCCATATCAGCCCCAAGACTTGCCTTAGAGGCAAGCATTCCATCCAAGGAAGAAGGGCTAGGCGCCCTTTACTTCCATAATGAAGCAAAGGCGCCTTCCTCACCCCATTATGCCCCTAGGTGCCAATGGGGTGAGATTTCTCCCCATTATACCCTTTTAAGCCAATTCCTCTTCATGACAACTAATTATTGGGCCTCATTGGATAATGAGCTAGCCCAAACTTCATGGCATGGGTTGATTAAGCCATTGGATCTAATCCAATGCAACCCTAATCCAAATGTGACCAATCTAGGTCAATTTCGGGTCAACCTGCCAAAAATGAAGTTTGGCTCCAATAACTTTCTTCCAACTCATCAGGCCCATTGGCGCTGATGAAATCTTCCAAATGGATCCAAGTTATCCAATAACTTGATCCTAAGGCTTCTGAATAAAGCAACGTCAAGAGTCTATTGCGTGTGACCCCATAGGATCCATATAACGATGGCAATGATGTAAACATCATAAGTAGTGAGGGGTATCTAGCAACACATCACTACTACCCATGTCATAGGACTTAAGTCATTATGGCAACAACTCCTAACAAGCAACGAGGATTCCTATTGCATTACAGATCCCTTTGCCTAAGCTGATATCCTGCCATTGGATTAGTCTCAAGTTTATTATCCAATGCATTGGTCATGACTCAACAAGTGTGGCCACAATTTCCTGTCATGCACCAATAAGGTGGGGCGCCCCGAGTGGATATCATGCTTCCAATAAGGAAGGGGCAAATCCTACTATTGGTCATCCATGTCTCTACATGACTTATGACATGCCCAATGACAGTCGTTTTGATCTCCCAATTACGGAGAGACGTAAGACTGTATTAAAGCATACCCATCATCAAATCTAGACATGAATACCTCAAGTCTAAGGATCAATGCAAACCTCTTGCATGTGAGATTGACTTGTTGACTAGACAAGTCAATCCTCACGGTGGATCACTCCAGTGCATCCAATGCACCTGTATGTCTGCGTTACTGTGCCCCGCACACAACCAGCCCATACACCAGTCTCACATGTACCAAAGTTGTCCCATATCCGCTAAGGTACCTTGTCTGGGGATAGCTTAAGAGAACGGATCTAATCCAAACTCCTGGGACATTATTTATGCAACTCAATACATCAACGCAGGTAGAGAAGTCTGCATAATAACGACCATGCCTATATAAAGAGTAATAGTTCTATCAAAGTACATTCAAACAATGCCTGACCATGTCCATACATTGGTCTTTAGGGCATATACACCAACAATCTCCCACTTGCACTAAGACCAAGGACAACTGGTGTTTAGTCAGTTCCAATGTCTCTAGTATGACCTTATTTAGCTTCCGCTGCGCCAGAGGCTAGGTCAGTGGGTTTTCCAGATTGCTATCTGTGTTTATTTTAACAAATTTGATCATCATCATTATCCATGATCTCTAAGATCAGATGATATGCTGCAGTACATACTTGAGCATTAAGTTCCTTCTCCTATGCTATGGTCCCAGTAATAACTATACTGGACCATCAAGCACTATGAACTAGATCAAGTTCAAATGAATGAAGCTGCATCCTTGGCTGCCACAAGGAGCTGCAATGTACTCAGCCTTATTTGTAGAATCTTGCCACTTTAGTTTGCTTAATGTTCTTTCACCATACAACACCATAACAAGGCAAAGCGCAAATCCTGGCTGTGATCAATAGTCACTAGACTGGAATGAAGTGTCAGTGTACCCCTGTACATAAAATTTTTTCTTGTCTATCATAGACTAGACTCCAATCCTTTATACTTCACAAGTATATATACAAGGATTGCTTTCACAGCTATCTAGTGTTAAACACTAAGATCTGATTGAAACTTGCTGGCTATGCTCCAAGCATTTGCCACAAATGGTCTTGAGTATATTATTCAAAACATGATCCATCCTACATACTATGTATCAGGACTTTAGACACATGTTAATACTCTCCAGCTGTGTTACAGGACACACATGTTTGAGAGAGTCAGACCATATCTTCCTGGAAGGTATCAATATTTGGAATCATCCAATATAAACCTCTCCAGAAACTCTTGGATGAACATAGATTGACTAAAGGGCAATGACTTTCTTGGATCTCTATAGATCCTCATGCCTAGGATGTAGGCATCATTCCCTAGATCATTCTTCTCGAAATACATATCTTTCTTTTTCTTCACTATGTGAAGAGTTGAGATGTTATTCCATGTGAGGAGAATATCATCAATCATCTAGACAAGAAATACTACTAAGGTGCTCCCACTGATCTTCTTGTAAACACAGGCTATTTCAAACATGCTTGCATCATGCATATCTATATGGCCTTGATATGAAAACTTTCTGGCTATTTCTTTATAGATATCTTTTCAGATGTCCATGCAAGAAAAGCAGTTATCATAACAACATGCCATAATTGATCATGCAATTATAACAAGCAGATCCCTAATGGACTTAAAGCTCAGCTATTGGTGAAAATTTCATCATTATCCACCCAGTGGATTTGCCTGAAATTTCTGTTCACTAGCTTGCCTTTTAAGGTAACAATGTTACCTTCCATGTCTATCTTCCTAGAAGATTTATTTATAGCTTGTGGGAATTACCCCTTTTGGCAGCTCATCCAAGTCCCAGACTTGATTAGCAGACATGGAGTCCATTATGGTTCTTATGGCCCTTAGCCATTTCTTGGAATCTGGTCCACCGACCGCTTCCATTTCCTCATAAGTCTTAGGTTCATGCTTGATGAAAAATTCGTCATGCCCAGCATATCGAATCGATCCAGACTTATGTTATTCCTGTGTTACTTGAACCTCAGGTTGACTTTCAACCTGTATGTGAGATTTTGCTCTCCATGTGTGTCTAATTATATTGTGGTTGATTCTGGACCTTGTCCAAATCAAATCTACTCCCACTAGCTTCTTTCAAAAGAAATACTTTCTCAAGAGAGACAGCATTTTGAGCAACAAATATTCTGTTCTCCATGGGATAGAATTAGCACTCTATAGTGCACCACAAATATATACTTTCGAATCACTGCATATTACATTCCCAATTCCATTGAAGAAATGAGATATTTGCAGTTCGCAACTCAAAAGCTAAATTAGACATTTTCTTATGGAGTAGCAGTACATCTGTTTGCATGGCATCATAGTAGTATATTTGCATGACTATTCAAAGATGGAACCACATCCAATGTGTTCCTTTTTCTTTCCTTAAAATTCACCACACAGTGGTGTACTAAGTAAGCTGTGAGATAACTCCACACTTCTTAGGACTGTCATCAAATTCTCCACTAATCATCTTGATCCAATCAAGGTGCTTTAATAGATCCTTCAATTTGACTCAATACTTCATTTGTGAACTTCTTGGATTTTTCCAAAGTTCTTGGGTTGCGTAAGGCATACCCACACCTAATGAAGTATAAAACTCCTCTTAGTGCTTGTTTACATGGGTCCACTTACATTGCTATGTAATAGATCCAACAAGTCACTACTCCTTCCACCTTTTTCGGTGAAGGCAGCATCTGTCACATTGTTCCTTTGAACTAGCCTCACATGTATCATAGTCCTGTGAGGACAATGATCCCAATAGTCCATGGACTTTTGGATGTGACCATTGTTCTATGGTTCAAGAGACAATGCTATAAGAGAGAGTTTATTGAATCATTAGATCTGATCTTGTGTCACATATAGAACCACAAACTATTGTCAATTGTATCACTTCAATAGAACATCTCAGATTGAAGAAAAATATTAATTATTATTTCAAACTGAAGTCCTTTCCAAAAGGAATGATGTTCTAATACATAAGCTGATACAATAACAGCAAAGTTCTATATAAAGTCTTCAAGGCAGTGAGATGATATCAACAGCAGCATCCAATGCTCCGTCCCTGACCCGAGAGTCGATCCCATCAAGCCTCTTCGTCCTACTTCTATTGAGCTCCTACACATGTAAAACATATGTGAGCCTCACATACGGTACCCAGTACCCATGAATAAGAAGTAGAGAAAAGACCTCGGTAACACAATACCTGAAGCGGATGGATTACATCCCTTCCTCTTTGCCATGCTCTTCTTGTCCATCAATCCTCTTCGAAATACCCATGCATTCCCAGTCTTCCGAAGTATTAGCTTCGAAGATACAGAACCATGGTCTTTCTCGGATTCAGGCACACATTCTGAAGATCCAACAGAACTCTCCTGATCATTGTCTATAGAGCATGGTGTGAAGAGACCTTTGAGATGTATGATTAGATCATAGATCCCCATCTCATCACATTCAACCTTGACCTCTGGGGTCATGCACTCTAAGACAAGAGCAGTGTACTGATCGTTATCTTCACAATGTTCAAGATAGACATTCCACTCCCAGTCATTAGTGAAATACACACTGGGCTGGGATGGAGGTCTTTCAAGAAGATGCACCTTATTTTCTTGTTCCAGTATCTTGGACAAAATCTTGAACCATTTTGTCCAATTTGTCCCATCCAGTTTATGTTTATAAAGTTTCAATCTTAGATCAGGAGATTGAAGGAACCCCTAACTAAGGGGGAAGAAACCCTAAGCATGCTCATCTATCATGCATAGCGGAAAGAGGGCTTCAAGTCAAGATCGGATATGAAACAATATGATCAACTTGAAACTAGAAATCATACCAATGCCATGGACTTGGATCTCGGCTTGGAAGAAGAGATCAAGATAGGTCTCCTCCAAAGTGTGCCACACACAAGATGAAGTTGGCTCACTCCTTGGGGTCGCTTGTGCTAGCAAGTCACTCAAGGAATCTTCACTTGTCGAATGGAAGGGATGATGAACTTCCTTGTTGCCGAGAGTTCCTCTTTGCCCAAGCTCTCCTTCTCGTCGTCAACCACACCTCAACCAATGTCCAAGGCGTTGATGAGAAGAGTTCCAACGCATAAGCGTTTTTGGCGTTAAGTGAAACCGGCCCCCTTTGATGACTTTCCATAAATGGAAGCTCATCAAAGCATGCGCTCAAGCCATAACCCAAACGCATTTGAGCATTGAACCATGCGTTCACAATTGTGAACCGGTTCAAGCTAAACCGTTCGATTCAACTTTGGTTCATGAACCAAACCGAAATGGCTCAAGCCATGTGGTCTAGACCATATTGAACCCCAAGGCTCATGATCTAACCATTCATCACCTGATGCCCCTGATCTTTCCGATCTAGCATCATCTCTCTTGATCGAAGCTTACCGATCTCAAGCCTTAATCAATCAAACATGATCAGACCAGATCTCACTTACAATCAGAGATAAAATCCCTTTAATCTGAACTCAAAGAATCCAGTCCATTCGATCTGACTCAAGTAAGCCATATCATCAAATTGTGCGACCCTGAGGGTTTCCTCTAAATGTCGGTAACGATAACTTACGTTATCACGATCAGTGAGGGGTATCTAGCAACACATCACTGTCTCCCGATATAAAGGAAAGAGTCTTCCAAGACTACTCCCAAACCAAAGCATAAGTGTGAATCAAATCACAAGGCATACATGTGTCCTTTGCCACTGGATGTTCTTATTGGACAAGCATGTCAAGCTTGTAACTCCAATACGATGAGCATGATTAGATCAGATGAACATAGTCATCTGGGTATGGCCATACACTTCCTCAATCATCTCATATAGTGGGGGGGGCCCTTAGAACATCACACTCCTTAAACAAGGAGACGGCAATCCTATGTCTATCACAAGTGCCCTAACCTGACTCAAGTTCACCATCCAAGATAGTCTATAATCATTATGTTTCAAATGATATTGAACTACCTCAAGACAATGACAATCATCATTTAGAAACACAAGTGATCTCAAGTCAGAGGACATGTGCCACTTGTTGCTTACAAGGATCATTCACATTGTGACAAGCAATGGAATATCCCAGTAGGGTCTGTCCAGTACATCCAATGTACCCATGAGTCTACATCTTATTCCATGCTCGAAGCATCCTATAAGATTAGCACTCATATTAGTCTCTATCATATCAAGGCTGTCTCATGTTCACCAAGATATCTCGACTAAGGACATATATCCTGTCAGCCTAGCTGAACAGCTTTGAGACATTATTCAGAAGTACACTTATTACAGCAGACAAGGTAACAAGCTGAATAATAACCATGCCTTTTATAAACATAAGAGTTTATTACATGATACTATTACAATCCCAAAGGCCTCAAACATTAGCCTTAAGGGCATACTCCAACAATCTCCCACTTGCACTTAATCTAATGGTTGAGAAATCTCAAACCCATATTATTACAGTGCTTCTCATGCTTCTGCTGCGCCAGAGGCTTGGTAAGCGGGTCTGCCAGATTGTCATCTGTATGAACCTTGCAAATCTTGATCTCGCCACGATCAATGATCTCCCGGATCAAGTGAAAACGTCTTTGTATGTGCTTGGACTTCTGGTGTGACCGCGGTTCCTTTGCTTGTGCTATAGCTCCAGTGTTATCACAGAAGATAACCAAAGGATCTGCACTCGAAGGAACGACACCAAGTTCTCTCACGAACTTACGAATCCACACTGCCTCCTTGGATGCTTCCGAGGCTGCAACATACTCGGCTTCTGTTGTGGAATCAGCAACAGTTGACTGTTTGAAACTTTTCCACACCACAGCACCTCCATTCAAGCTAAAAACATAGCCTGATTGCGATCGGAAATCATCCTGGTCCGACTGGAACGAAGCGTCAGTATATCCCTCTATACTGAGTTCTTCCTGACCACCATATATCAAGAACATATCTTTGGTCCTCCGCAGATATTTTAAGATGTTCTTGACCGCAATCCAGTGCGCCAAACCTGGATTACTTTGGAATCGACTGGTCACGCTTAACCCGTAAGCGACGTCTGGGCGAGTACACAACATCGCATACATAATGGACCCAATAGCCGAAGCATAAGGCGTATTGTCCATTTCATCTTTCTCAGTCTGTGTTTGTGGACACTGACTCTTCGAAAGATTCAGACCATGTCTGACTGGAAGATATCCACGTTTAGAATTCTCTAAATGGAATCTCTCCAGGACCTTATCGATGTAGGTACTCTGGCACAACCCGAGAAGCCTCTTAGATCTATCCCGGTAGATCTTCACACCTAATACATAGGCTGCTTCTCCTAGATCTTTCATCTGAAAACATTTTCCTAACCATGCCTTAACAGCATGCAGTTCAGGAATATCGTTTCCAATGATCAAGATATCATCGACGTAGAGGATTAGGAATGTAATCACGCTCCCACTAAACCTCTTATATACACACGGGTCATCTTCGTTCTTGATGAAACCAAACTCAGAGATTGATTCATCAAAACGAATATTCCAGCTTCTTGATGCTTGCTTCAATCCATAAATGGATTTCTTTAACTTGCATATTTTATGACGATCTGATGGATTAGTGAAACCCTCAGGTTGTGTCATATACACATCCTCATCCAGATTTCCATTTCATCTGCCAGATCTCATAATCGTAATATGCAGCTATCGCGAAAAGAATCCGAATAGACTTAAACATGGCTACAGGAGAGAAAGTTTCATCATAATCTATCCCGTAGATTTGTTTGAAACCTTTCGCAACTAGCCTGCCTTTATAGGTAACCACGTTACCATCCATGTCAATCTTCTTCTTGAAGATCCATTTACAGCCTATAGGGATTACTCCCGGAGGCGGATCAACCAAATCCCAGACTTGGTTATCTGACATGGAGTCCATCTCGGCTCGCATAGCTTCAAGCCATCTAGCTGACTCCGGTCCACTGACCGCATCCGCATAAGTTAGGGGTTCATCATTATCAATGATGTAGACTCCGTCATAGCGCTCAGGCTGTCGACGGATCCTACCCGATCTTCGCGGTTCCCGTGATATCTGAGCCTCAGGTTGTTCAATAACCTGATCTACTGGCTCAGGCACATCCAACTGTGCTTGACTACTTTGTCCTTCCTCTGGATTCTCATCCAGCTTTATTTCTCTCCCACTGGCCTCTTGCAGAAGAAATTCCTTCTCAAGAAATACGGCCGTCCGAGCAACAAATACCTTGTTCTCCTTGGGATCGTAGAAATAATAACCCTTAGTTTCCTTAGGGTAACCGACAAAGATACATTTGTCAGATCTGCTCTCTAGTTTCCCAGAGGCGAGCTTTTTGACATAAGCCTCGCAACCCCAGATTTTGATAAATGTCAAGCTAGGCTGTTTCCCATACCATAACTCATATGGCGTCTTTGAAACTGCCTTGGATGGCACTCGGTTTAGTACCTTTGCAGCTGTTTCCAGTGCAAAACCCCAAAAGGAATATGGAAGAGTAGCCTGACTCATCATAGAACGAACCATATCAAGTAGCGTTCTATTTCTCCTCTCGGACACACCATTCCATTGCGGTGTTCCTGGCGGAGTGAGCTGTGAGATAATCCCACACTCCTTCAGATAGTCAGTAAACGCATGACTCAGGTATTCACCACCTCGATCAGAACGAAGTGCCTTGATATTTCGGCCTAACTGATTCTGTACTTCATTTTTGAACTCTTTGAACTTGTCAAAAGATTCATTTTTATGTCTCATTAAATAGACATACCCATACCTACTGAAATCATCAGTAAAGGTAATGAAGTACTGATAGCCACCTCTGGCATGTTTACTGAAAGGCCCACACACATCACTGTGTATAAGGTCCAGTAAACCTGAAGTCCTTTGACCTTTGTGAGGAAAAGGAGACTTCGTCATTTTACCCATTAAACAAGCTTTGCATGTCTCAATCTCCTCATAGGAGAATGATCCCAGCAGTCCATGTTCATGCAACCGCTAAATGCGCTTCTCGTTTATATGGCCTAAACGACTATGCCATAGCAAGGTGCTGTCATCAGCATACTTGGCTTTCTTATTATCAATGTTTTGTATAGAATTTTCCATGTCCAACATGTATAACCCATTGTTAATTGAACCAGTTGCATACACAATATTATCATAAGTTAAAACACACTTTGAAATCTTGCATTCAAAGGCAAATCCTTTCCTGACAAGAGCAGGAATGGAGATAATATTCTTGGTAATACTGGGTACAAAATAACAATTGTTTAATTCTAATACAATGCCAGATGGTAAAGTAATGAAATAGTCTCCTACAGCAACAGCAGCAACCCGTGCCCCGTTTCCAACTCGTAGGTCTACCTCATGCTGTCCCACCTGCCTTCTTCTCTTGAGTTCCTGCACATTTGAACAAATGTGAACTCCACATGCAGTGTCTAACACCCATGATATAGAAGAAGATGAAACCATGACTTCCGTCACGTATATACCTGAGCCAGAAGCAATGCTTCCCCTCTTATCTCCTTGGAGCGCTTTACAGTCCTTTTTCCAGTGACCCAGCTGGCCACAGTGGAAACACCTGTTGTCCTTCGACCGCTTCACCTTCTGTTTCAGGGCCTTACTGTAATTCTTGACAGGGGCCTTGCCCTTCTTCCCCTTCTTCTTGTTCCTAGAAGGAACCATCAAGACAGAGGTTGAAGGCTTACCCTTCAGAGTTTCCTCAGTTGTCAAGAGCATATTCAGCAGCTCTGCCGGCGTACAATCGATCTTGTTCATATTAAAGTTAATAATGAACGCATCGAAAGAAGGCGGGAGAGACTGCAGAATAATATCTACAGCAAGCTCCTGGTTGATGGTATGCCCCAGTTTCTCCAGAGCCTCCTTGTGCCCAATCATCTTGAGCACGTGAGCTCCCACTGGGCTCCCCTCAGCCAGTTTGCTCTGAAAGAAGAGCTTCGTCAGATTATAGCGTTCAGTCCTCGCCTGTGCAGCATACAGCATTTTGAGGTTTGCTATAATCTCTATAGCTGACATATCCTCATGCTGACGCTGCAGCGGTGGCGTCATAGACGCTAGCATCAGGCAAGCGACATCAATGCTATCATTGACGTGCCTTTCGTAGGCATCCCGAACCGCCCTTGCGGCGTTCGGAGCGGGCTGCGGCGGTATCGCCGTCTCGAGGACATACAGTTTCCTCTCTGCCTTAAGAACAATCTTAAGGTGTCCGAACCAGTCAGAGAAGTTCGGCCCAGCAAACTTCTCCCTTTCCAGTAGGGATCGCACATTGAAGCTCATGGTGTTCGTTGCTGCAGGAATCTACAACAAGCAAGAACAGCAAGGTTAGTATCAATGTTTCAGAATCAATCCAGGACTTAAGAAAGATTCTTTTCTCACTATTTTGTCTGACTGAAAAATCCAGTAAACAGTCCGAAAGAGTAACACTCTTTTAGTGAGATGGGATCCAGATTTCATATTAGGTCTCCGCGTCCCGCTCAGGCGAGATAAGATGCACAGAGATGACAAGTACTAATTTCTGGTAGGCTGTGCCAGCCAATCGCCAACCCGTGCGATTCCCCTTCATCTTGGCAATCCAGCAGACTGTGCCAACTGAGTTGGTACAACACAGTCTCTGATCCCAGAGATGGCTGCCTCCATGTGCTACCATATGCGCCACATATGTAGCCAACATGGTCAAGCTGACCTGACCTACTCCCTGGACCACCACGTGCTATGCTGAGCAACGAGAGGGGATAAATCCCAACTCTGTAACACGCAGGTGAAATCCAGCACCGTCTGAAGATAGGTGGACGTGCCCACTGAGTGGGTTCAACACGGCTCCAACGATAATCAGAAAGGTGAGGTTTCGCGTCAGAAGGCTTACGAGCTTGATATGTTAGCGTTGGATTTTATCGGTCTTTTATCTTCTTAACTATCATACAAGTCCTATGGTGATAGCAGAAGATAAACTTAAACATGCAATTCTAATTATAAGCAATAAGAAGAAAGCATGATCTTATGTGGTAAAAGCCCATGAACCCTAGTAAGACCTTAATTTACTTAAGTCTTCACTTGAGCTCCTTGCATCTCATCTGGTCCAACCCAGTGCCCTAGCGCCAAGAGCACCTCAGGTGCACCACCAGATGAATGCCCCTCTTGGATGTGTGCACTTGTCTAATCAAAGTACATTTGATCTATCTAGACAAGGTTGACTCGCAGGTCAACTACATATTATAAATTAAGTACAATGTGATTCGCAGATCACAAATTAATTTACAACTTATCCAGGCTCGCAGGCCCCAGCACAGCACACAATAGGGCAACCCACATAAGACTAAATAAACAAGCATATGATTCAATCAACATGTGATCCATTCAAGAAATTAAATTTTGGAAAAACCCATGGCATCAATTTAATTTCCTTATGAGCCCTACAACCTTACAATGGTCCATTGATGGGGATCCACTCATCCATCTAGCTAGATCCTTTGCCCTTGCATGCACCGAGTCCTAACTGACCCGAGTTGACCTAATGGTCAACCATGCATGCCCCAAGGGCTGAACCACCCCATGAGTTTTGGCAAGCGGGTGTGACCCCGGGCCTAACTCAAGTGTGTTCAGTAGTTGTCTCAACCAGACCTCGCTACACGCCCTAGATGCAGTCAACCTATAGCCACCTTGTGCTTGCGCATAGGTGCTATTGGGTCAACCCATCTGAGCTGTCAGATGGTCTGATCAGACTTGGATCCAACCTAGTGGTGACTTCAACCTCATCAACCCATCTAAGGGTTTAATGTAGTGGCACCTTAGATCTAATGAAGCGCGCAAGAGGTAAGTTTTAGAAAACTTTTATAACATGCGCAATGTTACAAACAAACAACATGCTTGATAACCCTTAGATCTAAGGGGGTCCCCTTCAAGGGGGAGCGCATACTTTAGGAGGTCCCCTTCAAGGGGGAGCGCATACTTCAGGAACATATGATACAAGCGCAACATCATGAACATATAAGCGCAACATCATGAACATATGATACAAGCGCAACATCATGAACATATAAGCGCAACATCATGAAAACAAAGCATGCCTCAAGGAAACAGTAAGCGCAACATCATGTATGGATCACCAATACTTAAAGCAATCATATCGATCATATCATGAGCCTAGCTTTGATACCAATTGAAGGAACCCCTAACTAAGGGGGAAGAAACCCTAAGCATGCTCATCTATCATGCATAGCGGAAAGAGGGCTTCAAGTCAAGATCGGATATGAAACAATATGATCAACTTGAAACTAGAAATCATACCAATGCCATGGACTTGGATCTCGGCTTGGAAGAAGAGATCAAGATAGGTCTCCTCCAAAGTGTGCCACACACAAGATGAAGTTGGCTCACTCCTTGGGGTCGCTTGTGCTAGCAAGTCACTCAAGGAATCTTCACTTGTCGAATGGAAGGGATGATGAACTTCCTTGTTGCCGAGAGTTCCTCTTTGCCCAAGCTCTCCTTCTCGTCGTCAACCACACCTCAACCAATGTCCAAGGCGTTGATGAGAAGAGTTCCAACGCATAAGCGTTTTTGGCGTTAAGTGAAACCGGCCCCCTTTGATGACTTTCCATAAATGGAAGCTCATCAAAGCATGCGCTCAAGCCATAACCCAAACGCATTTGAGCATTGAACCATGCGTTCACAATTGTGAACCGGTTCAAGCTAAACCGTTCGATTCAACTTTGGTTCATGAACCAAACCGAAATGGCTCAAGCCATGTGGTCTAGACCATATTGAACCCCAAGGCTCATGATCTAACCATTCATCACCTGATGCCCCTGATCTTTCCGATCTAGCATCATCTCTCTTGATCGAAGCTTACCGATCTCAAGCCTTAATCAATCAAACATGATCAGACCAGATCTCACTTACAATCAGAGATAAAATCCCTTTAATCTGAACTCAAAGAATCCAGTCCATTCGATCTGACTCAAGTAAGCCATATCATCAAATTGTGCGACCCTGAGGGTTTCCTCTAAATGTCGGTAACGATAACTTACGTTATCACGATCAGTGAGGGGTATCTAGCAACACATCACTGTCTCCCGATATAAAGGAAAGAGTCTTCCAAGACTACTCCCAAACCAAAGCATAAGTGTGAATCAAATCACAAGGCATACATGTGTCCTTTGCCACTGGATGTTCTTATTGGACAAGCATGTCAAGCTTGTAACTCCAATACGATGAGCATGATTAGATCAGATGAACATAGTCATCTGGGTATGGCCATACACTTCCTCAATCATCTCATATAGTGGGGGGGGCCCTTAGAACATCACACTCCTTAAACAAGGAGACGGCAATCCTATGTCTATCACAAGTGCCCTAACCTGACTCAAGTTCACCATCCAAGATAGTCTATAATCATTATGTTTCAAATGATATTGAACTACCTCAAGACAATGACAATCATCATTTAGAAACACAAGTGATCTCAAGTCAGAGGACATGTGCCACTTGTTGCTTACAAGGATCATTCACATTGTGACAAGCAATGGAATATCCCAGTAGGGTCTGTCCAGTACATCCAATGTACCCATGAGTCTACATCTTATTCCATGCTCGAAGCATCCTATAAGATTAGCACTCATATTAGTCTCTATCATATCAAGGCTGTCTCATGTTCACCAAGATATCTCGACTAAGGACATATATCCTGTCAGCCTAGCTGAACAGCTTTGAGACATTATTCAGAAGTACACTTATTACAGCAGACAAGGTAACAAGCTGAATAATAACCATGCCTTTTATAAACATAAGAGTTTATTACATGATACTATTACAATCCCAAAGGCCTCAAACATTAGCCTTAAGGGCATACTCCAACAGAGATGCCTTCTACAATAAGCAAATAAGTAAAGTAAGTACAATGATAAAGCATTTAATAAGGACTTTAAATTAAATGCTATGCTCCCACTACTTCCAAAACAAGTTGAGAACTCTCTAACTCAACATGGAGATAAGTGAGTAGGATCCTAATTTCACATAAGGTCTCCGCGACTCACGAGGGTGAGTTGAGATGCACAGAGAGTCTCATGCTTCCTTAGGTAGGCATGCCAGCCAATTGTGCCATGCACCATTCCTCTTAGTTGAGACAGACTAGGCGCCTTGTGTCCAGCGAGGGCTGGATACAACACAAAACCCTATCCTCTCAACAGCTGCCTCTAGTAATTCATCATGTCAACGACATATGAAAAACTAGTCAAGTCTGGTCCTAACCGTTATGCCCAGGGCCAACAAATTTCCTTGCGAAGGCACGCCCAGGTTAAAACTGGACTGGGGAAATCATTGTCACCACACACCTTCTAAAGATAAGTGGGTGTGTCCCACGAGGGTGGGAAACAGTTCACAACACCACCGATCGATAGTTTGATGAGGGCTACGCGTTAGAAGGCTATCGACTTGATATTGAATTGAGAGTTTTTGCATGTTTGTTTTATTCTTTTCTAGCATGCAATTTTCCTATAGTTATGGCAGCAAAGGAAAAACATCACAGGCATGCTATGGACAAAATAATAAACCATCACAGGCATGCTATTTTTGGTCGATATGGTCATAGCCCTTTTCATACACATAACTTGTCACGAGCCATGTGACATGTTATTGTGCATCCAAGGGTTGCGAGTCCCTGAAGCAAATCAGCCCATGCCAGAAGCTGAAAGCAAGTGTCCTTCCTTCAGCCGCAAGTCCATCACCATGCTTCCAAAGCTGGCGCCACTTCTGACTCTGATTGAAGAAGGCTCCTTGTTGTCTTTGATGAACCTTAACCTATCTCATGTAAACAATTCTACATCTATTCTAAGGAAAGATGAAAATTTTACATCAAGAAGGGGGAGAACCACACGCAGGTGGTAGAAAGATTTTACAAGCATTCATCATAGGTGGAAACATGCTTCCACATCACAACACAGGAGGGCACTCGCTATGACCATATCAACCCATGGAAGAGACAAGTGGCGCATATATAAAATTTGAAAAACCGTAATAATCAAATTTTATCCCCTTATGCGCCAACTCCATCCAAATCACTCTCTTAATCAAATTTATGCTAAAATTGGGATCAAGTTTCATGATGATTTCATGGACCCTATCGGCTGGCAATTTTGTCAGATCAAGAGACTTGGCCAGTCCGAAGACACAATGCCCGTCCTACTTGACAAAACTACGTGCGCCTTTGGTCTTAAATCCATCATAAACGCAATCCAAATTTCGGCCATAAAAATTGATGAAAGAAGTTTGGATGAAAGCGCCTTCTAGGTTAAACGCGCAGGGATGAACGAAAAATTTTCCAAAAATTTTTCACACAAGCAAACGTACACCTTGTGTTTCTCGCAAGTAGCTCTGATACCACTGTTAGGGAATGCCGGGTGTAATTTAAAATTTTGCAGTCCCAGGACGCAGTGGAAGAAGCATTACACCCGAAACACATTCCAGTGCCAAGGATCCATGCGAGAGAGAAGACACAAGGATGTGTTAGAGATGTACCTCTTTTGCTTGTCTAGATGTCGAAGCCATGTTGAAGGCGCCCAAGTGTTCGCCCTCTACAAGTATCCACGCGTCGACTCCTTGATCGTTGCTCCCTTCCACGCTTGGTGCTAGCCTCGGGAAGAGAATCAAGCCTTTGTAGGTCCCCTTCGAGGGGGAGCGCAAACCCTAAGCATGCACAAATCTCAATTGCATGGGCGGAATTAGGGTTTCCATAGATCGCATGTAGTATATCTATAAGATTAACTTTGTTTGCTTATAAAGATCAAGAGAAGATCTCTTACCATAGCCATGATAAAGGGTGGCGACTTGGAAGCAAGAGGGCAAGTAAGCACTCCTCCAAAGATAACGCACACTAGATGAGAGATGGCTACCCTTTCGGATGTTCCTTGTGCTAGCAAGGGATCTCCAAAACTTCCTTGTCGTGTGTAGATGAAGAGAGGTGCTTGGCCGAGAGCTTCGTTGTGCAAGAGTTCCCCTTTTTTTTTCTTTCCTTGTCGAATCACAAGAGAGTAATTGGGCAAATGGCGTTAAGGCTTTCATTCAAGTGATGGCGTTACACTTCCAAATATGGAAGGTTATGAAGCCATGCGACCACTTGAAGAAAAACCGCCCAAAATGCCTTCAATCCTTGAACCATACGTTCACCCATGTGAACCGGTTCAAGCCAATTAGGTTCAACTCAATTCGGTTCAAAAAACCAAATCAAACCAGCCCAAGCCATGGTCTAGATCTCTTTGAACCAAATGGTTCAAGATCCAACCGTTCATCTCTGGATGCTCTTGATCTCTCCGATCTAGCATCCACACTCTCGATCGAAGCTTACCGATCTCAAGCCCTAATCAATCAAACATGATCAGACCAGATCTCACTTACAATCAGAGTCTAAACTCCTTTAAACTGAATCCAAACAATTCAGTCCACACGATCTGACTTGAGTAAGCCATGTCATCAAATTGTGCGACCCTAAGGGTTTCCTTTAAATGTCGGTAACGACAACTTACGTTATCACGATCAGTGAGGGGTATCTAGCAACACATCACTGTCTCCCGATATAAAGGAAAGAGTCTTCCAAGACTACACCCAAATCACAGCACAAGTGTGAATCCATTTCACGAGGCATACATGTTTCCTTTGCCACTGGATGTTCTTATTGGACAAGCATGTCAAGCCTGTAACTCCAATACGATGAGCATGATTAGATCAGATGAACATAGTCATCTGGGTATGGCCATACACTTTCTCAATCATCTCATATAGGGGGGCCTTAGAACATCACACTCCTTAAACAAGGAGATGGCAATCCTTTATCTATCACTAGTGTCCTAACCTGACTCATGATCATTATCCAAGATAGTCTATAACCATTATATTTCAAATGATATTGAACTACCTCAAAACAATGACATTCATCATTTAGAAACACAAGTGATCTCAAGTCAAAGGACATGTGCCACTTGTAGCATACAAGGATTATTCACATTGTGACAAGCAATTGAATATCCTAGTAGGGTCTGTCCAGTACATCCAATGTACCCATGAGTCTACATCTTATTCCATGCTCGAAGCATCCTATAAGATTAGAACACATATTAGTCTTAACCATATCAAGGCTGTCTCATGTTCACCAAGATATATCGACTAAGGACATTACTGCATGTCAGCCTAGCTGAACAGCTTTGAGACATTATTCAGTAGTATACTTATTACAGCAGACAAGGTAACAACCTGAATAACAACCATTGCCTTTATAAACTTAAGAGTTTATACAATGATACTATTACAATCCCAAGGCCTCAAACATTAGCCTTAAGGGCATACCCCAACAATCTCCCACTTGCACTTAATCTAATGGTTGAGAAACCTCAAACCCATATTATTACAGTGCTTCTCATGCTTCTGCTGCGCCAGAGGCTTGGTAAGCGGGTCTGCCAGATTGTCATCTGTATGAACCTTGCATATTTTGATCTCGCCACGATCTATGATCTCCCGGATCAAGTGAAACCGTCTCTGTATGTGCTTGGACTTCTGGTGCGACCGTGGTTCCTTTGCTTGTGCGATGGCTCCAGTGTTATCACAGAAGATAACCAAAGGATCGACACTCGAAGGAACAACACCAAGTTCTCTCACGAACTTACGAATCCACACTGCCTCCTTGGATGCTTCCGAGGCTGCAACATACTCGGCTTCTGTTGTGGAATCAGCAACAGTTGACTGTTTGAAACTCTTCCACACCACTGCTCCACCATTCAAGCTAAAAACATAGCCTGATTGCGATCGGAAATCATCCTGGTCCGACTGGAACAAAGCGTCAGTATATCCTTCTATACTGAGTTCTTCCTGACCACCATATATCAAGAACATATCTTTGGTCCTCCGCAGATATTTTAAAATGTTCTTGACTGCAATCCAGTGTGCCTGACCTGGATTACTTTGGAAACGACTGGTCACGCTTAACCCGTAAGCAACGTCTGGGCGAGTACATAACATCGCATACATAATGGACCCAATAGCCGAAGCATAAGGCGTATTGTCCATTTCATCTTTCTCAGTCTGTGTTTGTGGACACTGACTCTTCGAAAGATTCAGACCATGTCTGACTGGAAGATATCCCCTTTTAGAATTCTCTAAATGGAATCTCTCCAGAACTTTATCGATGTAAGTACTCTGGCACAGCCCGAGAAGCCTCTTAGATCTATCCCTGTAGATCTTCACACCTAATACATAGGCTGCTTCTCCTAGATCTTTCATCTGGAAACATTTCCTTAGCCATGCTTTAACAGCATGCATTTCAGGAATATCGTTTCCAATGATTAAGATATCATCGACGTAGAGGATTAGGAATGTAATCACGCTCCCACTAAACCTCTTATACACACACGGGTCATCTTCGTTCTTGATGAAACCAAACTCAGATATTGATTCATCAAAACGAATATTCCAGCTTCTTGATGCTTGTTTAAGTCCATAAATGGACTTCTTTAACTTGCATATTTTATGACGATCTGATGGATTAGTGAAACCTTCAGGTTGTGTCATATACACATCTTCATTCAGATTTCCATTAAGGAAAGCTGTTTTCACATCCATCTGCCAGATCTCATAATCGTAATATGCAGCTATCGCGAAAAGAATCCGAATAGACTTGAACATAGCTACAGGAGAGAAAGTTTCATCATAATCTATCCCGTAGATTTGTTTGAAACCTTTCGCAACTAGCCTGCCTTTATAGGTAACCACGTTACCATCCATGTCAATCTTCTTCTTGAAGATCCATTTACAGCCTATAGGGATTACTCCCGGAGGCGGATCAACCAAATCCCAGACTTGGTTATCTGACATGGAGTCTATCTCGGCTCGCATAGCTTCAAGCCATCTAGCTGACTCCGGTCCACTGACCGCATCCGCATAAGTAAGGGGTTCATCATTATCAATGATGTAGACTCCGTCATAGCGCTCAGGCTGTCTACGGATCCTACCCGATCTTCGTGGTTCCCGTGATATCTGAGCCTCAGGTTGTTCAATAACCTGATCCACTGGCTCATGCACATCCAACTGTGCTTGACTACTTTGTCCTTCCTCTGGATTCTCATCCAGCTTTATTTCTCTCCCACTGGCCTCTTGCAGAAGAAACTCCTTCTCAAGGAATATGGCCGTCCGAGCAACAAATACTTTGTTCTCTTTGGGATCGTAGAAATAATAACCCTTAGTTTCCTTAGGGTAACCGACAAAGATACATTTCTCAGATCTGCTCTCCAGTTTCCCAGAGGCGAGCTTTTTGACATAAGCCTCGCAACCCCAGATCCTGATAAATGTCAAGCTCGGCTGTTTCCCATACCATAATTCATATGGCGTCTTTGAAACGGCCTTGGATGGCACTCGGTTTAGTACCTTTGCAGCTGTTTCCAGTGCAAATCCCCAAAAGGAATATGGAAGAGTAGCCTGACTCATCATAGAACGAACCATATCAAGTAACGTTCTATTTCTCCTCTCGGACACACCATATATCATTGTGGTGTTCCTGGCGGAGTGAGCTGTGAGATAATCCCACACTCTTTTAGATAGTCAGTAAACTCTCGACTTAGGTATTCTCCACCTCGATCAGAACGAAGTGCCTTGATATTTCGGCCTAGCTGATTCTGTACTTCATTTTTGAACTCTTTGAACTTGTCAAAAGATTCACTCTTATGTCTCATAAGATAGACATAACCATACCTACTGAAATCATCAGTAAAGGTAATGAAGTACGAATAGCCACCTCTGGCATGTTTACTAAATGGCCCACACACATCACTGTGTATAAGATCAAGTAAACCTGAAGCCCTTTGACCTTTGTGAGGAAAAGGTGACTTCGTCATTTTACCCATTAAACAAGCTTTGCATGTATCAATCTCCTCATAGGAGAATGATCCCAGCAGTCCATGATCATGCAACCGCTTAATGCGCTTCTTGTTAATATGGCCTAAACGACTATGCCATAACAAGGTGCTGTCTTCAGCATACTTGGCTTTCTTAATATCAACACTTTGTATAGAACTTTCCATGTCCAACATGTATAACCCATTGTTAATTGAACCAGTTGCATAAACAATATTATCTAAAGATAAAACACACTTTGAAATATTGCATTCAAAGGCAAATCCTTTCCTGACAAGAGCAGGAATAGAGATAATATTTTTAGTAATACTGGGAACAAAGTAACAACTGTTTAGTTCTAATACAATGCCAGATGGTAATGAGATGAAATAGTCTCCTACAGCAACAGCAGCAACCCGTGCCCCGTTTCCAACGCGTAGGTCCACCTCATGCTGTCCCACCTGCCTTCTTCTCTTGAGTTCCTGTACATTTGAACAAATGTGAACTCCACATGCAGTGTCCAACACCCATGAAATAGAAGAAGATGATATCATGACCTCAGTCACAAATATACCTGAGCCAGAAGTGATGCTTCCCCTCTTATCTCCTTGGAGCGCTTTACAGTCCTTTTTCCAGTGACCCAGCTGGCCACAGTGGAAACACCTGTTGTCCTTCGCCCGCTTCACTTTTTGTTTCAGAGCCTTACTGTAGTTCTTGACAGGGGCCTTGCCCTTCTTCCCCTTCTTCTTGTTCCTCGAAGGAACCATCAAGACAGAGGTTGAAGGCTTTCCCTTCAGAGTTTCCTCAGTCAAGAGCATATTGAGCAGCTCTGCCGGAGTACAATCGATCTTGTTCATATTAAAATTAATAATGAACGCATCGAAAGAGGGCGGGAGAGACTGCAGAATTATGTCTACAGCAAGCTCCTGGTTGATGGTATGCCCTAGTTTCTCTAGAGCCTCCTTGTGCCCAATCATCTTGAGCACGTGAGCTCCCACTGGGCTCCCTTCAGCCAGTTTGCTCTGAAAGAAAAGCTTGGTCAGATTATAGCGTTCTGTCCTCGCCTGTGCAGCATACAGCATCTTGAGGTTCGCTATAATCTCTATAGCCGACATATCCTCATGCTGACGCTGCAGCGGTGGCGTCATAGACGCTAGCATCAGGCAAGCGACATCAATGCTATCATTGACATGCTTTTCATAGGCTTCGCGAACCGCCCTTGCGGCGTTCGCATCGGGTTGAGGCGGCACAGCCGTCTCAAGGACATACAGTTTCCTCTCAGCCTTAAGAATGATCTTAAGGTGTCCGAACCAGTCTGAGAAGTTTGGCCCAGCTAACTTCTCCCTTTCCAGTAGGGATCGCACATTGAAGCTCATGGTGTTCGTTGCTGCAGGAATCTACAACAATGCAAGAACAGCAAGGTTAGTATCAATGTTTAGAATCAATCCAGGACTTAAGAAAGATTCTTTTCTCACTATTTTATCTGGCTGAAAAATCCAGCAAAACAGCCTGAAAGAGTAGAACTCTTTTAGTGAGATGGGATCCAGATTTCATACTTGGTCTCCGCGTCCCGCTCAGGCGAGATAAGATGCACAGAGAGTACAAGCACTAATCTCTGGTAGGCTGTCCCAGCCAATCGCCAACCCGTGCGATTCCCCTTCATCTGAGCAATCCAGCAGACTATGCCAACTGAGTTGGTACAACACAGTCTCTGACCCCACAGATGGCTGCCTCCATGTGCTACCATATGCGCCACATATGTAGCCTACATGGTCAAGCTGACCCGACCTACTCCCTGGACCACCACGTGCTATGCTGAGCAATGAGAAGTGATAAATCCCTACTCTGTAACACGCAGGTGTAATCCCGCACCGTTTGAAGATAGATGGACGTGCCCACTGAGTGGGTACAACACGGCTCCAACGATAGTCAGAACAGTGAGGTTTCGCGTCAGAAGGCTTACGAGCTTGATATGTTAGCGTTTGGATTTTAACGGTCTTTTATCTTCATACCTATCATGTAAGTCCTATGGTGATAGCAGAAGATAAACTCATGCAATTCTAATTATAAAAGCAATAAATAGAAAGCATGCTGATCTTATGTGGTAAAAGCCCATAGCCTAAGTAAGACCTTAATTTTACTTAAGTCTTCATTTTCTTTTCATGGGTCTTTTATCTCATCAGGTCCATCCCAGGGCCCTTGCGCCAAGTTCAGCTCAGGTGCGCCCACCAGCTGAATGCGCCTCTTTAATGTGTGCTTTTGTGCTCTTGTCTAATCAAATACATTTTGATCTATCTAGACAAGGTTGACTCGCAGGTCAAATATACAATAAATTAATTAAAAAGTGATTCGCAGATCACAATAAAAATTAATTTACAAGTTTAAGTCCAGGCTCGCAGGCCCCAGCACAGCACACATTTAACATGGGCAGCCCACATAAGAATAAATAAACAAGCATCATGGCATCATTCAATCAACATGTGATCCATTACAAAGAAAATAAAATTTTGAAAACCCCATTGGCATCAATTTTAATTTTCTTATGAGCCCTACTACCTTACAACGGTCCATTAATAGGGATCCACTCATCCAGCTAGTCAGATCCACTGCCCTTGCATGCACCAAGTCCTAACTGACTCGAGTTGACCTAATGGTCAACCATGCATGCTACAAGGGCTGAACAACCCTCATGAGTTTTGGCAAGCGGGTGTGACCTCGGGCCTAACTCATGTGTGTTCATTAGTCGTCTCAACCAGACCTCGCTACACGCCCTTGATGCAGTCAACCTATAGCCACCTCGTGCTTGCGCACAGGTGCTATCAGGTCAACCCATCTAGGCTGTTAGATGGTCTGATCAGACTAGTTGGATCTTCCCTAGAGGATGCCTTCAACCCTACTAACCCGTCTAAGGGATTATAGCAGGCGCCACTTAGATCTATGGTGATAGGCGCGCAAGATGTAAGGTTTTTCTTTGAAAAACAACTACAACAAGCGCAAACAAGTAACATGCGCCACTTTGATAAACAAGATACATCAAATATCTAGCATGTCATTCTTTGCAAGTTGATAAACCAAAGATCTAGGCATAAGCGCAAACTTCTCCAAGCAATGATACAAGCGCAAACAAACTTATGTGCACACAACATCATGTAAGCGCAAGAAAACAAAGCATGAAGTGAGCGCAATATGGCATCATGAATGGATCACAACCTCAGCAAAGCAATCATATAGATGATACTGAAAAACCCTATCCTCTGATACCAATTGTAGGTCCCCTTCGAGGGGGAGCGCAAACCCTAAGCATGCACAAATCTCAATTGCATGGGCGGAATTAGGGTTTCCATAGATCGCATGTAGTATATCTATAAGATTAACTTTGTTTGCTTATAAAGATCAAGAGAAGATCTCTTACCATAGCCATGATAAAGGGTGGCGACTTGGAAGCAAGAGGGCAAGTAAGCACTCCTCCAAAGATAACGCACACTAGATGAGAGATGGCTACCCTTTCGGGTGTTCCTTGTGCTAGCAAGGGATCTCCAAAACTTCCTTGTCGTGTGTAGATGAAGAGAGGTGCTTGGCCGAGAGCTTCGTTGTGCAAGAGTTCCCCTTTTTTTTCTTTCCTTGTCGAATCACAAGAGAGTAATTGGGCAAATGGCGTTAAGGCTTTCATTCAAGTGATGGCGTTACACTTCCAAATATGGAAGGTTATGAAGCCATGCGACCACTTGAAGAAAAACCGCCCAAAATGCCTTCAATCCTTGAACCATACGTTCACCCATGTGAACCGGTTCAAGCCAATTAGGTTCAACTCAATTCGGTTCAAAAAACCAAATCAAACCAGCCCAAGCCATGGTCTAGATCTCTTTGAACCAAATGGTTCAAGATCCAACCGTTCATCTCTGGATGCTCTTGATCTCTCCGATCTAGCATCCACACTCTCGATCGAAGCTTACCGATCTCAAGCCCTAATCAATCAAACATGATCAGACCAGATCTCACTTACAATCAGAGTCTAAACTCCTTTAAACTGAATCCAAACAATTCAGTCCACACGATCTGACTTGAGTAAGCCATGTCATCAAATTGTGCGACCCTAAGGGTTTCCTTTAAATGTCGGTAACGACAACTTACGTTATCACGATCAGTGAGGGGTATCTAGCAACACATCACTGTCTCCCGATATAAAGGAAAGAGTCTTCCAAGACTACACCCAAATCACAGCACAAGTGTGAATCCATTTCACGAGGCATACATGTTTCCTTTGCCACTGGATGTTCTTATTGGACAAGCATGTCAAGCCTGTAACTCCAATACGATGAGCATGATTAGATCAGATGAACATAGTCATCTGGGTATGGCCATACACTTTCTCAATCATCTCATATAGGGGGGCCTTAGAACATCACACTCCTTAAACAAGGAGACGGCAATCCTTTATCTATCACTAGTGTCCTAACCTGACTCATGATCATTATCCAAGATAGTCTATAACCATTATATTTCAAATGATATTGAACTACCTCAAAACAATGACATTCATCATTTAGAAACACAAGTGATCTCAAGTCAAAGGACATGTGCCACTTGTAGCATACAAGGATTATTCACATTGTGACAAGCAATTGAATATCCTAGTAGGGTCTGTCTAGTACATCCAATGTACCCATGAGTCTATATCTTATTCCATGCTCGAAGCATCCTATAAGATTAGAACACATATTAGTCTTAACCATATCAAGGCTGTCTCTTGTTCACCAAGATATATCGACTAAGGACATTACTGCATGTCAGCCTAGCTAAACAGCTTTGAGACATTATTCAGTAGTACACTTATTACAGCAGACAAGGTAACAACCTGAATAACAACCATTGCCTTTATAAACTTAAGAGTTTATACAATGATACTATTACAATCCCAAGGCCTCAAACATTAGCCTTAAGGGCATACCCCAACAGCCTTATGGTATCTTTACTTCTCTTGCGCCACCTCCAAGATGAAAGTGCCAAGAGGAGATGAGGAGGAAGATGATGCCGCCAAGTTGCTTCCTTTCTTCTTCTTTGCTTGCGCCACCTTCAAGCAAGGTGCGCCTATGGCCAAGGAAGGGAGAGAGCTTGTGGCAAGGAGATGCCACCAAGCACTAAGAGTCCTTGCGCCAAGAAGAGAGGGAGAGGAAGAACTTGCAGCTCCAAGGAAGAAATTTGCGCTAAGCCTTATTTACTCTCGCCCCTTGCACTCCAAGTCTCTCCAAGAGATATGTCACCCCTCCTAGATGTTGTCCACACGAATCAACCTTTTAGTGGGGCGACAAGGGTCCTATTAATAGGACAAGGGGCGGTTAGGGCAATGGCTAGGATTATGCCAAGTGGGCGGCTAGGATAAAGGAGTCTTGAGGTAAGGAAAGTCTCCAAGACTTTACCATAAACCTCATTCAACCTATCCTAATTTGCCCAATGGCCATATCAGCCCAAGACATGCCTTAGAGGCATTCTTTCCATCCAAGGAGAAGGGCTAGGCGCAACATGCATGAGGAATTCGGCTAGGGTGGTGTCTTGGGAGAAACTAGGGTTTGAGGTAAGGTAAGTCTCCAAAATATTACGATATACCTCTTCCCTATGTCCATATGCGCCTAGAAACTTCCCATAAAAGTTCTCAAGCCATATCAGCCCCAAGACTTGCCTTAGAGGCAAGCATTCCATCCAAGGAAGAAGGGCTAGGCGCCCTTTACTTCCATAATGAAGCAAAGGCGCCTTCCTCACCCCATTATGCCCCTAGGCGCCAATGGGGTGAGATTTCTCCCCATTATACCCTTTTAAGCCAATTCCTCTTCATGACAACTAATTATTGGGCCTCATTGGATAATGAGCTAGCCCAAACTTCATGGCATGGGTTGATTAAGCCATTGGATCTAATCCAATGCAACCCTAATCCAAATGTGACCAATCTAGGTCAATTTCGGGTCAATCTGCCAAAAATGAAGTTTGGCTCCAATAACTTTCTTCCAACTCATCAGGCCCATTGGCGCTGATGAAATCTTCCAAATGGATCCAAGTTATCCAATAACTTGATCCTAAGGCTTCTGAATAAAGCAACGTCAAGAGTCTATTGCGTGTGACCCCATAGGATCCATATGACGATGGCAATGATGTAAACATCATAAGTAGTGAGGGGTATCTAGCAACACATCACTACTACCCATGTCATAGGACTTAAGTCATTATGGCAACAACTCCTAACAAGCAACGAGGATTCCTATTGCATTACAGATCCCTTTGCCTAAGCTGGTATCCTGCCATTGGATTAGTCTCAAGTTTATTATCCAATGCATTGGTCATGACTCAACAAGTATGGCCACACTTTCCTATCATGCACCAATAAGGTGGGGCGCCTCGAGTGGATATCATGCTTCCAATAAGGAAGGGGCAAATCCTACTATTGGTCATCCATGTCTCTACATGACTTATGACATGCCCAATGACAGTCGTTTTGATCTCCCAATTACGGAGAGACGTAAGACTGTATTAAAGCATACCCATCATCAAATCTAGACATGAATACCTCAAGTCTAAGGATCAATGCAAACCTCTTGCATGTGAGATTGACTTGTTGACTAGACAAGTCAATCCTCACGGTGGATCACTCCAGTGCATCCAATGCACCTGTATGTCTGCGTTACTGTGCCCCGCACACAACCAGCCCATACACCAGTCTCATATGTACCAAAGCTGTCCCATATCCGCTAAGGTACCTTGTCTGGGGATAGCTTAAGAGAACGGATCTAATCCAAACTCCTGGGACATTATTTATGCAACTCAATACATCAACGCAGGTAGAGAAATCTGCATAATAACGACCATGCCTATATAAAGAGTAATAGTTCTATCAAAGTACATTCAAACAATGCCTGACCATGTCCATACATTGGTCTTTAGGGCATATACACCAACAGTATCTACTGGTTATGCTCACTGCATAAGCCACGTCTGGTCTCGTACATAACATGAGGGATCCCACTGCAGATGCATAAGGGACTCGACTCATCTCTTCTTTCTCAGCCTGTGTAGAGGGACACTAGCTCTTGGAAAGAGTAATGCCGTGCCTCATGGGAAGGTAACCCTTCTTGGACTGCTCCAAGCGAAACATTTCTAGCACTTTGTCTACGTACGTGCTCTAACTCAGGGCAAGGAGTTTTTTGGATCTATACCGGTAAATCCTCACACCTAGAATGTAGGTGGCCTCCCCTAAGTCTTTCATCTCGAAACACTTCCCCAACCATGTCTTCACAGCGTGAAGGGCAGGGACATCATTTCTGATGAGCAGTATGTCATCGACATACAGGACCAGAAATGTGACCAAGCTCCCACTGATTTTCTTGGATACACAGGCATCGTCTTCATTCTTCAGGAAGCCATAATCTCTCACAACTTCGTCAAAACGAATATTCCAAATTCGAGAGGCTTGCTTTAATCCATAGATGGATCTTTTCAACTTGTATACTTTATGAGCATTGGCTGGGTGAATCCCCTCAGGCTGTGTCATAAACACATCCTCTGATAGGTTTCCATTAAGGAAATCTGTCTTCACGTCCATTTGCCAAATCTCATAGTCGTAGTAGGTAGCTAAAGCAAGCATGATCCGAATGGATTTAAACATGGCAACTGGCGAAAAAGTTTCATCATAGTCCACACCGTGGACCTGCCTAAAACCTGTGGCCACTAGTCTACCTTTGTAGGTAATCACGTTGCCATCCATGTCTGTCTTCTTTTTGAAGACCCATTTACACCCTATGGGCTTTGCCCCATTAGGCGGCTCAACCAAGTCCCAAACCTGGTTAGCAGACATAGAATCCATCTCGGATCTCATGGCCTCCAGCCATCTCTCGGAGTCTGGTCCAGCGACCGCTTCCTCATAAGTCTTAGGTTCATACTCAATAATGAGAATGTCGTCGTGTTGAGTCGGCAGCAACCCATACCTATCAGGTGCACGATGTACTCTCTCAGACCTACGTGGAGCCTGTGCCTGAGCCTCAGGTTGGGCTACAACCTGTACTGGGGGCTCAGATTCCATCTCAACCTCTGTGTCTTGTGGATGATCTTGGACTTCATCCAAATCAAAACTTCTCCCACTGGCTTCTTTCAAGATAAATTCTTTCTCAAGAAAGACAACGCCACGGGCGACAAAAACTTTGTCCTCAATGGGATTATAGAAGTTGTATCCTCTGGTTTCTTTAGGATACCCCACAACCACGCATTTATCTAACCTTGGCTCTAGCTTACTAGAATTTTGACGCTTAACAAAAGCTTTGCATCCCCAGATCCTCATAAATGTGAGGTTAGGTCATCTCCCAGTCCACAACTCATGTGGAGATACGGGAACACTTTTAGATGGAATGTTATTCAGTGTCAAAGTAGCTGTCTCTAAGGTACATCCCCAAAAATATGGAGGTAGAGTTGCTTGACTCATCATGCACCGAACCATGTCTAGTAGGGTTCGATTCCGCCTCTCAGACACACCATTCCATTGGGGTGTCCCAGGAGGGGTGAGCTGTGAGAGAATCCCACACTCTTTTAGATAGTCAACAAACTCATGGCTCAAGTACTCTCCACCTCGGTCAGATCGAAGAGCCTTTATGGATCGTCCAAGCTGGTTCTCTACTTCAGTCTTGAACTCCTTGAATTTCTCCAAGGATTTTGACTTATGTCTCATCAGATAGACATATCCATATATACTGAAATTGTCAGTAAATGTGATGAAGTATACAAACCCACATCTGGCTTGTTTGTTGAATGGCCCATACACATCACTGTGTATGAGATCCAATAAACCTATGGCCCTTTCACCTTTCTTGGTGAATGGCGTCTTTGTCATCTTGCCCAATAAACAAGGCTCGCAAACATCAAATTCCTCAAAGGAATCTGAATCCAAGAATCCATTTGCATGGAGTTGTTGGATGCGATTCTTGTTGATGTGCCCAAGATGACAGTGCCAAAGATAAGTATTGTTGAAACCACTTGGCTTGATCCTTTTAGCATTTATGTTCCGCATAGAACTCTGCATATCCAAGACATACAAGCCATTGCATAGAGTACCAGAACCATAGAACATGTCTGCCAATGAAAAAGAACATTTGTTCTATTTGATTGCAAAACTGAATCCTTTCCTAGCTAGGGCAGGAATGGATATAATGTTCTTGGTAATCGATGGTACATAGTAACAATGGTTGAGTTCTAGTTGAAGTCCCGACGGTAGCGAGAGAGTGAGATCTCCCACGGTTACAGCCGCAACTTGTGCGCCATTACTGACTCGAAGATCAATCTCTCCTTGTCGCACTGTCCTACTTCGTTTGAGCCCTTGCATACTTGTACAAATATGCGCTCCACATGCGGTATCAAGTACCCATGTGTTTGAAGTAGACAAGTTGACTTCAACCACACAAATGCTAGAGCCTGAAGACGAACGAGTCACCCTTCTCTTCACCTCTTTCTGGTGTTGCCTTTTACAGCACTCGAGCTTGGGGTCACCCCTCAAGTTTCGACACCAGTCCAACTTGTCCTCCCAAAGGACAGATCGCAGTTTTAATCCGCTATTGTTCATAGACATTATCTACAACAACAGACAGGCAGATTAGTACCACATTTCAATCATTTAATCTGGACTTGAAATAAATGATTGTTTCTCACTATTTTAATAGGTTGACAACCCTCTCATAACAATCCGAGAAACCATAGAATTTCCAAAGTGAGATGGGATCCTTGTTCCTCACACGGCCCCGCGTCCCATGAGGGCGGGATGTACTGCATGAGGTGACGCATGTATCTCAAGGTAGGCATGCCAGCCAATTGCAACTAGGCAATTCCCCTTCTCAAGATAGTTCAGGCGCTTCGTGTCCAATAAGGGTTGGATACAACACGAAGCCCTGACTTCTTGAGGTTGCTTCTAGAAACTTCCATCATGTGGACAAACCACATATGGAAGTTCTAGTCATGTCTGACCTGACCGTTATGCCCAAGGCCAACAATTTCCTTGCGAAAGGCGCGCCCAGAGCTTTAACCAGACTGGGGAAATTATTGTCACCACACACTTCCTAATGATAGATGGGTGTGTCCCACGAGTGTGGGAAACAGTGCACAGCACTATCGATCGATAGTTTGACAAGGGCTACGCGTCAGAAAGCGGAAACGAGACTTGATATAATTTTGAGAGGGTTTGGGTGGTGTCATACCACATTCATTTTATCTTATGTCTACCATTACAGGCATGCACTCTATAGTGATAACATAAAATAAAACAATCAGAGCATGGCAATAAAAGCAGTAAAACATGATATGGTTATAGCCCAGACAAGGGAAAACAAGCCCCTAGACCTAGACAGTACACCTAGCACTACCAAAAGCTCTAAGTGTTCAGCCCATGCTCCAAGCCGTTGGCTGCTAGCTCTGAGTGCTTCAGGGTCCTGCTTCAACCCCAGGTGCGCCTCCAAGGTTTCATGCTCCACTTGTGTTAGCTCATAAACCCTAGGCTCCTCCTAGGGTTCGGCCAACACTCTCCTTTGCCCTTGCTAGCTCGTAAACCCTAGGCTCCTCCTAGGGTTCAGCCAACATGGGGCGCCACCACAACCAAATAGGAGGCTGTGTTGCACCACTTCTAGATCAGCCCATGAAACTTATTCGATGCCCCCCTAGGAAGCCCTAGAAGCCATCAAAGTCTCGGCCAATTAAGAAGTGCACGCAAGCCCTCTTCATCAGCCCCTATTCCTTAAGATGCGCCACTAGGAGGAACCCTAGAAGCCACCAAGGAGTCGGCTAACAAAGAAGCTACCTATCTTGGTTAGGTGCGCAAGAGAGAAGGCTTGATGCGCCATTGTCTTCCCTAATCTTCAACTTGATTTAACAATACAAATAAAGAAAAGGGGAGGCGCGCAGGCCTCACAATAATACATCCCAGGCATGCATTAGGGCTTGTCTATAACCATATCAAGTACACAAAGAAAAACACCTAAAACATGCTCTTCTATATGCAATGAAAAATTACAAAACCATATTTTAGTTTTTAATTAGAAAACTTGTTTGTTAAATCTCCGCGATCTTATGGAAAATTCAGATCTTTCGTTTTCTCTCAGGAGTCTACAAGTGGCCATATATACCCCGATTATCAATGCCACTTGCAATCCCTAACTTGCACGGATTAGGGAAATCACCCAGTCCATGCCCCGAAATCTAGATACAAGTCTCACAGCATGGGTCTATCCCATGAATATGAGGAGAAATAAATTCTCACACATAGGGTCTATCCCCATGTGTAGAAACTGAAGATCATGAATATCATAAGAGCGAGAAATAACAAACCTAATATTTTTCTACACATAAAACATGGCATAAAGATTTTCAAAAAAATTTCTTATGACATGCGCATGCTAGAAAAATCCATACACCGATGTATCTCGTAAGTTGCCTCTGATACCACTGTTAGGAATCCCCGGGCTATTTAAAACAAAAAACAGCGGAAGCAAGCCCGAAACAAGATTCCTAATTCAACAAGAAGGACCGCCTTACAAAGAATACAAAGGATGTGATAGGGGTATACCTTACTAGCGGCTTTGAAGCTATCGATGTCGATGACTAGAGACGCGCAATCGGCCCGTCCTCTATACTCGTGCACACACGGACTGCCTCGAGACTCCTCTACTCCACGCATGTGCTAGCTTCGGGAGAAGAGATCCATGCCTCTAACTTCTTCTCTGCTTGCACCAATCTCGAAGACCATGCGCCAAGAAGAAGGGGAAGCTTAGCGACAAGGTGTGGGCAGCACTACAACTTGTCCCAACCTTGATGCAAAAACTTTTTCTTATTGTTGTCACCTACAAGACCCTCACGCCAGGAGCAGAGGGGAGACAACAATAAGAGAGGAGAAAAGAGACTGGTGCAAAATCTCCGAAGAGAGCCTCTCTATTTATAATGGAAGCACCAGCTCCTCTTTGGAGATTTTTCCCATGTGGGACTATGTGCAGGCGCCACCCCACACCCCTGGGTTTCAGGTTCGAGACTCACCAAGTGAAATGCGCCTATACATATTAATTAACCAAGAGAAAAATTTCTCTTGTCAATTAATGACTTTAGTTTATTCATGTGACTAATGTGCCAAGCCCAACCTTGCACTATGACCCTTGTTTGACACATTTTGACACCTCAGGTCAACAGAGGTCAAACGTGGTCCACTAGAGTCAACTAATGGTCAAACATGAACAAAATAAAGTCTCATCTCCTCATATGAAATCCCATGGCATCAGCTTCCCAAAATGATCCGAATCATACAATGATTCGATTAGAGGCTAACTGATCAATACGGAGTCTCTAGCGTCTAGGTGTGCGACCCTGTAGGTCCCTCTAACGTTGGCAGTGATGACCCAATAATCACAAGCGGTGAGTGGCACCTAGCAGTACATCGCCGCTACCCAAGTCATCGAAATAAATGTCGCCATCGACAACCTCAAAACTGTGATAAGGAATAAGAGTATCCATGTCCCTTTGCCAGGCTGATTGTCCAAGTTGGACAAGCATGTCACACTTGTATTTTCCAACGACGATGGTCATGACTAAATCAGGCTAAACCTGGGTGTGGCCACACACTTTCAGTCATGCACCATCTTGGGGCCCATGGACATCATGCTTCCCCATAGGGAAGGGGCAAATCCTCTATCGGCAAGATGAACCTCTCGTATTACTTAAGATATGCCCAATGACAGCCATTATAACCTCCCTATTACGGCGAGGTGTTAGGTTGTATCAAAGTACATCCTTTACAACACTGAGATACAATCTTCCTCAAGTCAAAGGACAGATACAACTCTATCACTGTGAGATTCTTCTTGAGACACCAAGAAGAACTCTCACGGCGGGTCAGTCCAGCATATCTCTCTTGATATACCCTTATGTCTGCGTTAAGCAACCCGTGCTAACCAGCGCATAAACGAGTCTCACTCGCACCATAGCTGTCCCCTATCCACTATGGTACTCGACTCGGGACATAAGCAAACAGAGATAGTAATATCTCGAGGGACATCATCATGTAAACATACATTTGCGCAGATGTATAGTAAACCATGACAACGACAATGCCAGGATATCTATAAATATCAATGTATATAGTACATATGTCTTGACCAAAAGATAGGTCTCAGGGCATAACACTAACATTCTTCATTAGTGCTCCTCCTGCAATAGCATCAACAATTAAGCGAGCGTTGTAAAGCAAACCATTATAGAAAGTTTGAATTAAACCCAATCTTCTAATCCATGGTGAGGGCACTTCTGTTGTAACTCATTGAAGCGCTCCCATGCTTCACTAAGTGATTCTCCATCCCTCTATGCAAAGCCCGTGATCTGGTTCCTCAACTGAATCATCTTACTGTGTGGAAAGTATTTCAGTAAGAATGCATTTGACAATCGTTCCCAAGTAGTGATTGTTCCAGTCGGATGAGAATGTAGCCAGGCTTTTGCTCGGTCCCTGAGGGAAAAAGGAAACAATCTCAGTCTAAGAGCATCATCAGACACACCATTAATTTTTATGGTATCACAAAATTCAAGAAAAAGAGATAAGTGTTGAATAGGATCTTCCAGAGGAGATCCTCCAAATTGATTCTGTTGGATCATTGACAGGAAAGCTGGTTTAATCTCGAAATTGTTTGCATCAATTGCAGGCCTAGTTATACTGGAACGAATTCTCTGTCTATTCGGGGCTGCATAATCTCTTCTTCTCTCAGCCATGATTGATTCTTCTTCTCTCTCCTATGCAAACCTCAATTTTCTACGCAATCTAAGAGTTTTATTAATTTCAGGATCAAACGGAACTAATGGTCCTAACCTAAGAGTCCTGCGCATAAACAAGTAGAAGATCAAATAAGCTCAGAAGTTGTAGAAAATAGTAGAAAATCAGAATCTATCACAGAAAATAAAAAAAATAGAAATAAAAAACTTAGTCTAGCAATACTATCAATTATATCAATATTAACAAAACTAAGGTCCCGGGCAATGGCACCAAAAACTTGTTGTAGTCCGCAAGTGCATGGATACTCGAAGTAATATTTAAGATATCGAACCATAGAGACCTCGTTGTTAAGTACCGACGAATTGAATTCTCACTAGCTAAACGAATCGAGGATGATGAAAATAAACGGTCGAACGGTATATGGAATATAAGAGAGAAAGAATTGGGACTAGGGGTTCATCCACCTTAATATTTATGACTAGATATAATTAAATGTTCATCAATCTATTTTCGTTATGGTAAAGATATGTCTTACTTAGTCAAGAAATTGACTCGCTCTTGCATAGTCAATTTACAAAGAATGATCCTCACTCTCGTGCAAGATCTATTCAATGTTTAATATTAATAAACTTTGACAGAGAGATTAAGAATCACTCTTGTGCATTCCATCTCAATGTCAAGATCTCAAGCAAAACTAAGTATTCTCATACCTTAGTTTCACAGGTTTTACTTGAGGTTTTCAAACAATCCAATATCTATCTCTAGCATATTTTCATGTCTAAAACAATAATAATTTCTAAATCAAAACATCAACAAGTCAATAAGCTTCTAAAATCTAAAGATAAGAACACAACTAATCTCTTACAATGAGCTCCTACCATAAATTCTAGGGTTCCAAGTTATGTGTATCATCTTCTCAGTCCATATCACATAACTCTAACACATGTTAATGAAAGAAACTAGAAAAGATTAAAGACATAAATCTCTTAGAAAAATTACCATACCAAAAATATTTTGATGGAATAAAGATCATCTAGTCATTGAAATATCAAGGGGATTGCACCCCCATGTCCCAAAAGATAGTTTAAGCTAGCATGATTGAAGAATTACAGCAAAAAATGGTTTTAGAATGATTAGAAACCGAAAGGGAGGAGTAAAAGTTACAAAATAGGGCTATAATCAAAATTACATCCCGTAATTTGTTGTAGAGTCGCGATGAACAGTGTACGCGACCACGTTTTCGTTGATTTCTCCCTTGATCGGCCTCCTTTCACTCTAAAAGTTCTGTGGTGTGTTCTCCTTCCTCAGGAGAAGCTTCCTTTCAAATTTCGTGGCCGGAGGTGATCTGTACGATGAATGGCGACGAACCCTAGCATGGTGGCGATTCTCTGAAATTCTCCGTGAATCATGAATGAAAATTTTACCTTTTGCTTCGAAAATCTTCCCTTCTAATGCTAAGTGTTCCCCTTTTTTGGATCTTCAATTGGTGCCCTAAATCTCAAGAAATCATCTTTTTAAGTTTTCAGCGGAAGAATCGGGCAACTAGGCACAGAATTACGGTGCTGTGATGAACGTTACGGTACTGCCGTAATGGCTTCGGAAGTTCCTGTAAGGAAACAGTAGTGCCGTAATCTTCTCCTTTGTCTCTAAAAGTTTCTGTATGAATTTTGCCCAAAATTACGGTACCATAAAAATAATTACGACAGTGCCGTAATTCTGCCAAAATCCTCTGAAGTCTCTGCCTGATTCTGGACTGAAATTATGGCACCATAAAATTCATTACGGCAATGCCATAATTTCCAAAAAAACTTCTACGGGTTGCAACCGTGAAATTAATTACGGTAGTGCCATATTCCCAAATTACGGTCGTAATATTAATTACGGCACTACCGTACTTTCGCAGGAAAATCCGGTTTGACTTGAAATTTTGTGTGCAAACTCCTCTTGATGATTAGAATTCATCTATGCATCGAAATTGCTTGAAAACTCATGATAATGATGCCTTTTACTTGAAATTGGTCAAAAACCAAGAAAGGTGTGGATTCCAAAATATTTGATAAATAAGGCATAAGAATAAGCAACAGAGCATGATTATGACCCAAAAATGTAGTGGATTTAGCAAGAAATATGCTATGAAATTTAGAGTCATCAACCTTTCGCCTTCAAAGAAAGCTACAATTTCAAACTCAAAAAGCTACAAAGGAAGGCATGATGGCGAACAAATAATCATTAAGGGATTTTGCTGTACCTAACATTCAGGTTTTCAATTCTAGAATTATTTGACCTAATGTGGAGGCGAACAACTTTGAACTAAAGTCTGCATTGATGACCATGGTTCAGTTGAACCAATTTGGGGGTTCTCCGACATAGGATCATGATCTACATCTTGCTGTTTTTTTAGAATATTGTGACACCATCCATTTTCTCTTAGGGATCGTGCGTGCGCTTGGCTATATGCTCTTCCCTCTTGATCGATTACTACATGGGATGAGCTTTCACGTGCGTTTCTGACCAAGTATTTTCCACCTAGCAAAATAGTGCAGCTAAGGAACATGATCACATGTTTTGGCCAGAAGGAGAGAGAATCAATCTATGACACTTGGGATCATTTCAAGGAACTTTAGCGCATGTGTCCTAATCATGGGCTTGAAAAATATTTTCTATAATGGATTGGACAATAGCACAAAGCTCATGGTGGATTTTCATTGACATCCCTTGCTGCAAAGGTTGATTTTCTATCTCAAAAATTAGATTCTTTTGCTTTTTTTTCTACTGCATATAATTCTGTTTCTTGTGAGGTTTGTGGCATTGCAGATCATGTTTCTATTGATTGTCAGCTTTTAGCCTCACCACAAAATGAATCTTGTCAGGAACAAATTAATGCTTTAGGCAACTACAACCAACGGCACGTGAATGATCCATATTCGTCAACCTATAATCCAGGCTAGAGGAATGTTGTGTCCACAAGTGCACGAATACTTGAAGTAATAATTAAGATATCAAACCATAGAGACCTCGTTTGCTAAGTACCAAAGAATTGATTTCTTATTAGCTAGGCAATCGAAATTGATGTAAGTAAAATTCAGAAAGAACATGAAATCAGAGAGAGAAAAGCTGGGACTATGGTTTCATCCACCTTAATTTCTATGACTAGAAGGAAATAAGCACATCGTCAGTCCACTCTTGTTATGATAAAGATATAATTTACTTTATAAAGAAATCATCTCACTTTCGCGCAGACAATTTACAAAGAATCAATCTTCACTTTCGCACAAGATTAATTCAATGCTAAAAATAAGTAAATCATTGACAAAGAAATCAAAGATCACTTTCATGCATCCAATTTCTATGTCAATCATCTCAAGTGAAAACTAGATACTTCCATATTTTAGTTTCACAAGTTCTACTTAAGGTTCTCCAACGATCCGATATTTAATTTCTTACAATATCTTCATGTTTAATTCAATAATTCTTCCTAGATCAGATTATCAACAAGGCAATAAACTTCTAAAATCTAAAAATAAGAACAAACCTAATTTCTTACGATGAGTTCCTAAATCTGAATTTTAGGGTTCCAAGTTCTCGCAAGTCACTTTTCAGTCCATATCGCAAAAACTCCAATATATGCTGATAATATGAAACTAGAAAGAATTAAAGGCAATTATCACTTAAGCAGAATTATCATAACAAAAGTTCCCTAAAGAAATAAAGTTTATCTAGTCATTATGAAATTAAGGGAATTACCCGCCCCCCCCCCCCCCCCCTCCCCCCCATGTCCCCAAAAGTGTTTAAGCTAGCATGGTTTGAGAATTACAGTAATCCATAGTTTAGAACGATCAATAATTGATGAGAAAGAGGAAGTTCTACTAACAACGTAATGAAAATCACAGCCATAATTTTGCTCCAGAACTCGTGATGAACAGTAGCGGCGATGCTTCTTTCATTGATTTCTCTTCCAATCGATCTCCTTTCGCTCTGAAACTTCTGGAGTATGTTCTCCTCCTCCAGGCGTAGCTTCCTTTCAAATTTTATAGCTGGAGATGCTTTGTACGCTTCCCGGTGGCAAAACCTAGGGCGGTGGTCAAGATTGTGATTTCTCTCTCCGTGATGGATCAAAATTGGAGCTTTCGGTGTGATGATGTTTGCCTTGTTCTCTAGAGTATTCCCCTTTTTACGGATCTCAATTTGGTGGTCTAATTTGTCCGCAATCATCCATGCAAAAATTGGGCTTCAATTTGACTGGGAAAATCAGTTGTTTGGGATGAAATTACGGTAGTGATTTTGATTACAGCAATGCTGTATTTCATCCTGTGGAGAATCTGAAAAGAAACACATGCCGTGAAAACAACCACGGCAGTGCCGTGATTCGCGCAAAACATTCTATAAGAAAATCACCCGTAATTTATATTATGGTAGTGCCTTAAAAACTGCAAGACTCTCTGGTCAGAAATCAACCCAAATTACAGCCCGTAATATGGTTTATGGTAGAGCCATAAAATCTGCAAAACTTTCTGTATAGAAATTGACCCAAATTACGGCATTGCTCGGAAACTATGGCAGTGCCATGGTTTATTTTGTAGGTTCAGTAAAATCAAGGTACCGTAATATTGATTACGGCCCTGCCGTAATTTTGGTCTGAAGCTCTGATCTTCATAAAATTTGACATATAATCTTCTCTTGATGATGAGAATTCATCTATGCATCTGAATTACTTAAAAACGCCATAAAATAATGCTTTTTTACCTGAAATTGATCAAAAACACAAAAAGGTGTAGATTCCGCAATATTTAATAAATAAGACATAAAAATAAGCAAAAGAGCATGAATATGACACAAAAAGACCTATAAAATAATACAAAATATACTATGAATTTTCGTGTCATCAAATACATAAAGCTCAAACTTTACTTGTCCTCAAGCAAAATCAAAAATTAATCAAAGGAATAAACTTTTATATGAGGAATAAATTTCTAAAATATAATCGCCAACAAAAGGATTCACCAATTGCTTCATAAATTTTCAAATAAACATATCATCTTCTGAATTCAATCTTCAAGATCCACAACTTAATCGAATAAAATTTCGTAATTAATAAGTAGAATCTCAATCTCAAGATTTCACCTGATTTTAGTTCAAATCTACCATACTTTTGTTTACAAGAATAGGATTCCAAGATCTTTTTCCATACACGATTTTTAAGTTCCTCCCCTTTTTTGTATCGTTCATATTCTCCAATTCGATTGCCACCTTTTTTCTGTTGACGAATTTAGAGTACACTGATCACATAACCAATGTAATAGAACTCATATCTCAAAGGTCGGAAGAATTTTCCATGAGATAGTGGAGTTAATGTGAAATGATTTCTCTCTATGGTATGTACCCTCATAGATACATACTTCCCTTTTTTTGTTTAGACTTCCACTTTTTACTTTGGTACCACCGCAAATCAATGCAGTGCCAAGATAAGGAGTCATTCTCTTGATCTTTTCTTTTCTCTCATTATTTTTTTTATTTTGACTTTAACCCATGTCTTAGGTACCACTGCCAGTTTTGCACAGTGCCAAGTAAGGGAGTCATCTCTTTTAAAATTGGATCATGGAATCTTTCTTCCCAACAAATAGCAAAATAGACTAAACATCAACTAGATTAATCAATCGATATCAATTCAAAAATCATACTCATATGCTTATTTTATTTAAAGAAGTAGCTTCACCTTTAGATTAAATTTATCAAACAATATATCTACCCAAAATCTCATGCATCAATCAATGAAAAACTTCAATAGGCAGATATATATTTAAAGAAATAAATTCATCACAATAGGTCTATCCTTAATCGTAGGCATTTGACAAATTTATCATCAAGAAAATCATATTGTCAATAGAATTTTCAGAAATAGACCACACTGCAACATTACAGCATAAAACCATAATAAGAGAAAATTTTGCATATATCCATTCAGAAACAAATTTATACAATCCATCAGGCATCAGTATGCATCTAAAAAATGTGCTCAATATCAACATAATATCAATGATTATACAACCCAATCGAATCAATATCAGAACAAATTCAGAATTATAGTGATACAAGCCAATCGAATCATGATAGAGTCAAACAAAAGCAAGGTAATATAGCATCGGCGGACACAAGAAGTTTGAAGGAGTTATCCTTCCCTATAAACACATGAATCATCAGTAGAATATAAAAGATAAAATGCAAGTAAGTAGGAAAAAGATACTCATAGAGCTCTACTCGTCCGCGTCAGATCCAATCTCCTCCATGTCCTTGGGGGTTGCATTTATAGGATCATCATGCCCTCCTCCTTAGCTTCCATCATCACCTCCACTTCCTCTCTTAAAGCCGAACTGGTTATGGATAAATCTAGCTGAAGAGGACCAAATCGAAGCTTGGGGATGGGCGGAAAGGATCGCTGGGGAGTTTTGATAGTAAGGGCAGACCAGTCGGTGCAGGAATAGGTGAAAACACAGGTGAGAAACTCTAAAAACGGCTGTGGAATCGCGCACACTAAGGAAAATACGGCCGTAATTTTCATTACAGTAGTGCCGTAATTTTGACAAGTTGAATAAAATGGCCATTAAAATAATATGGTAGTGCCATAAAACTCCCCAAACTTTCTGGTCAAAAATGGGTCAAAATTACGGCACCGTAGAATTCTTTACAGTAGTGCCGTATTTTGCACAAATATATTCAGAACTCTCGGGTCAAAAATCATCCAAAAATACGGCTCGTGAAAACCATTACGGTAGTGCCATAAAGTGAATAAACTTTCTGGTTGAAAACGGACCAAAATTACGGCCCGTAATTTCCATTACGGCGGTGCCATATGTTGTACAAAACTTGATTTTACCTGCAAAAAGAGAAGAAAAATTAACTCTAAAAAAAACTAAAATAAAAGAAACTAAGCTAAGTAAGAGTGTTTGGGTTGCCTCCCAAGAAGCGCTAATTTAAAGGTCATTAGCTTGACCGTTCTGCACTCGGATCTGTTTGTGGTTCATCAAGATAAAATTTTCCCTTTCTTCAATCAGTTCTTCTTGAAAATAATACTTTAATCTCTGTCCATTAACCTTAAACTCCCCCTGTTTCGTCACTCCATATATCAATAGCTCTATAGGGGTAAGTTTTCTTGACCTGAAAAGGTCCAGACCATCAAGATTTAAGTTTACTAGGAAAAAGCCTCAATCAAGAATTGAACAAAAGAATGAGGTCACCTGGTTGGAATTCCCTTCTGAAGATGTGTTGATCATGCCATCTTTTAGTCCTCTCTTTATAAATTCTCGCATTTTCGTAAGTGGAAAGTCTAATCTCATCTAGCTCATTCAATTGTAACCTCTATTTCTCGCCCGCATTCTTTAAGTCAAAATTTAGCACTTTGATCGCCCAGAATGCCCTATACTCGAGCTCTACAGGCAGATGAGAAGATTTTCCATAAACCAGTTGGAAAGGAGACATACCTATTAGTGTTTTAAAAGCTGTTCTATAGGCCCAAAGTGCATCATCAAGTTTGGATGCCCAATCTTTTCTCGTGAGTGACATAGTCTTTTCCAAAATTCATTTGATTTCTTTGTTTGATATCTCAACTTATCCACTTATTTGGGGGTGATAAGGCGTTGCAACTCTATGATTTACCCCATACTTTCTAAGTAAGGATGAGAACTTATGTTCTATGAAGTTTGAGCCTCCATCACTAATCACTACTCATGGTGTCCTAAATCATGAAAAGATAATCTTTTTGAACAGTTTAATAACAACTCTAGAATCATTAGTAGGAGAAGCAAGAGTCTCAACTCACTTTGAAGCATAATCAACTGTCACAAGTATGTATTTGTTACCTCCAGAAGATGGAAAAGGTCCCATGAAATCTATCCCCCAAACATCAAATATTTCAACCTCAAGAATAGTGGACAGTGGCATCTCATGTCTTATATTAATTTTCCCTATTTTTTGACATCTATCACAAGATAAAATAAAATTTTTAGCATATTTAAAAATTGAAGGCCAATAAAATCCTGATTGCAAAACTTTGAAAGCAGTTTTCTCAATACTAGCGTGCTCTCCATAAGAGGATCCATGACACTGAAATAATATATCTGTGATTTCCTCTTCAGGTATGCATCTTCTAAAAATTTCATCTGCACACCTCCTAAAAACATAAGGCTCATCCCAAAAATAGTTATTTACCTCAGCCAAGAATCTCTTCTTTCTTTGATAACTTAAATCAGGAGGAAAAACATTAGCTACTAGGTAATTTACTATATCAGCATACCATGGAGCTTTAATTTGTTCAATGGCCAAGAGTTGTTCTTCAGGAAAGGAATCATTGATTATATCATTCTTTTCAGTATCTGCCATTATCCTTGAAAGATGATTTGCAACAAAGTTTTCTGATCCTTTTTTATCTTTAATTTCTAAATCAAATTCTTGCAAGAATAAAATCCATCTAAGCAAGTGCGGTTTACTATCCTTCTTCTGCATCAAGTACCTCACTACAGCATGATCAGTGTACTCCACAACTTAAGAGTTAAGCAAATAAGATCTGAATTTGTCAAAGGCAAAAACTATAGCCAAAAGTTCTTTTTCAGTGCTGGTATAATTCTTCTGTCTCATCCAAGGTCCTACTAGCATAATGAATGATATAAGGTTTTTTCTCTTTTCTCTATCCTAGGACTGCTCCTATTGCCTAATCACTGGCATCACACATCAGCTCAAAGGGCAAATTCCAATCTAGAGGCTGGATGATAGGTGCTGAAATCAAGGCATTCTTTAACTCCTGAAAAGCAGATAAACAATCTTTATCAAAAGAGAATTTAACATCTTTACAAAGTAAATTTGTAAGAGGTCTAGCTAGTTTAGAGAAATCCTTGATGACTCGCCGATAGAATCCTGCATGTCCAAGAAAGCTTCGGACCTCCTTTACTGTAGAGGGCGGCTCTAATTTTTCTGTCACCTCGACTTTGGCCTTGTCAACTTCAATCCCTCTCTCTGAAATCAAGTGCCCCAAAACTATTCCTTCCCTAACCATGAAATGACACTTTTCCCAATTAAGTACAAGGTTAGTTTCTTCACACCTCTGCAAAACTCGGGATAAATCAGCCAAACACTCATCAAAAGAAGAACCATATACAGAAAAGTTATCCATAAAGATATCCATAAAATCTTCAATAAAGTCAAAAAAAATAGCCATCATACACCTCTGAAAAGTAGCAGGTGCATTAGACAAACCAAAACGCATTCTCCTATATGCAAAAGCACTATATGGGCAAGTGAAGGTGGTCTTATCTTGATCATCAGGATGTATAGGAATTTGAAAAAGCCCAGAATATCCATCTAAGAAACAGAAATGAGAATGGTTTGCAAGCCTTTCAACCATCTGATCAATAAAAGGCAAAGGGAAATGGTCTTTCCTAGTGGCAGCATTCAATTTTCTATAATCTATGCACATGCGCCAACTAGTTACTGTCCTAACAAGAATTAATTCATTGTCTTTGTTTTTCATTACAGTTACTCCCCCTTTATTGGGAACACAATGAACAGGACTTACCCACTTACTGTCAGAGATAGGATAGATAATACCTACATCAAGTAATTTTGGAACTTCCTTCTTCATAACTTCCTTCATAGAGGGGTTAAGTCTCCTTTGAAAATCTGCATGTGGCTTGTGCTCCTCTTCCATCAAAATTATGTGCATACAAAAAGAGGGGTTAATTCCCTTTAAATCATCAATTGTGTACCCAATTACCTTCCTATGAATCCTTAATTCCTTGAGAAGCAAATCTGTCTCCCCTTTATCAAGCTGTGTATCAACAATGATAGGGTAAGTAGAATCAGGACCAAGAAATTCATAACGAAGATTATCAGGTATAGCCTTAAGTTCTACTTTTGGAACCTTCTCTTCCCCATTCTTTTTATTATTGTTGGGGTATGCCCTTAAGGCTAATGTTTGAGGCCTATGGGAATGTATTTGTATCATGTAATAAACTGTTATGTTTATAAAGGCATGGTTGTTATTCAGTTAGCTACATTGTCTGCTGCAATATATGTTCTTCTGAATAATGTCTCAAAGCTGTTCAGCTCGGCTGACATGCTATTATGTCCTTAGTCGATATATCTTGGTGAACATGAGACAGCCTTGATATGATTGAGACTAATATGTGTTCTAATCTTATAGGATGCTTCGAGCATGGAATAAGATGTAGACTCATGGGTACATTGGATGTACTGGACAGACCCTACTAGGATGTTCAATTGTTTGTCACAATGTGAATATTCCTTGATTAAGACAAGTGGCACATTTCCTCTGACTTGAGATCACTTGTGTTTTCTGAATGATGATTGTCATTGTTTTGAGATGGTTCAATATCATTTGAAACATAATGATTATAGACTATCTTGGATGGTGAGCTTGAGTCAGGTTAGAGCACTAGTGATAGACATAGGATTGCCGTCTCCTTGTTTAAGGAGTGTGATGTTCTAAAGGGGCCCCCTGGATGAGATGATTGAGAAAGTGTATGGCCATACCCAGGTGACAGTGATCATCTGTTCTAATCATGCTCATCATATTGGAGTTACAAGCTTGACAGGCTTGTCCAATAAGAACATCCAGTGGCAAAGGAAATATGTATGCTTTGTGATTTGATTCACACTTGTGCTGTTTTTGGGTGTAGTCTTGGAAGACTCATTTCTTTATATCGGGAGATAGTGATGTGTTGCTAGATACCCCTCACTGATCGTGATAATGAGAATTATCGTTACCGACATTTAAAGGAAACCCTTAGGGTCGCACAATTTGATGATATGGCTTACTTAAGTCAGATCGTGTGGACTGAATTGTTTGGGTTCAGTTTAAAGGGAATTAGTCTCTGATTGTAAGTGAGATATGGTCTGATCATGTTTGATTGATTAGGGCTTAAGATCGGTAAGCTTCGATCGAGAGAATAGATGCCAGATCGGTCAGATCAGGGGCATCGAGGAGATCGACGGTTAGATCGGGAACCTTAGGGTTTATTTAAGATCTAGACTAGATCATTGGCTTGATTGGTTCTTAAACCGAACCAAAGTGAACCGGCTCACTTGATGAGCGCATGGTTCAAGGGGAGAGGAGTTGGCGACAAGTTCACTTGGCGTGAACGTTGGGGTGAGGAGTGGTTACTATTTTTAGTAACCATGATCTCCACTTGGTGGGTGCTCTCGTCCGAATAGAGTATTCTCTATTTTCGCCACTTCAACTGATTTTTCCTCTCGCCCATATTCCTCTCGAGATTTTTGTGTGAGTGTGGCGACGCTCGACGCTTGACGCTTGAGGAGGATTCGGCCAAGAAAGATTGACATCTCATTTTCCCTTCACTCGTCAAAGGACCTCTTGGAACCTTGCTAGCACAAGGAGCACCAAGAGAGATAGCGACATCATCTTGTGTGTGACGACAAGGAGAAGATCTCGTTTGATCTTTGCTTCCAAGCCGCCATCTAGAAATGGCAATGGTATGGATCGAATCACCTCTTATGCATTCGGGTTTTCTTTAAGTTGATTATATAAGGTGCATGCGATTCTTAGAGACCCTATCCGCTGCTTGAAATCTGAATATGCGCCATGCTGGGTTTCGCCCCCCTCTAGAAAGGGGTTCCAACAACTGGTATCAGAGCGCAGTTTTCTATGCATCTTTGTATGATTGCTTAAGCTTATGTGATCCATGTTTGCGTGTACAAGCTTAGATCTAGTTAACATGCGTTTTTTCTTTAAGTTTTTGTACATGCGAAACTTGAAGTATGTTATCATTGGCGCATGTTGTTCTTGGCGCATGCTTAGTGTTTTTCTTAAAAACCCTAATTAACATGCGCGACTCACTCTAGATCTAAGGCTCTACTATAAACCCTTAAACGGGTTATTAGGGTTGAAGTCACCCCTAGTTTAGATCCAACAGTCTGATCAGACTATCTGACAGCCTGAATGGGTCGACCAGATAGCACCTTGGCGCAAGCCTATGGTGGCTATAGGTCGACTGCAGACAGGTGTGTAGCGAAGTCTGATTGAGACGATTAATGAACGCACCTGAGTTAGGCCCGGGGTCACGCCCGCTTGCCAGACCTCAGTGTGGTCGTTCAGCCCTGACGCATGCATGGTTGACCTTATGGTCGACTCAAGTCAGTTAGGACTTGGTGCATGCAAGGGCAGTGGATCTGACTAGGTTGGATGAGTGGATCCCTAGTAATGGATCGTTGTAAGGTTGTAGGGCAAATAAGGAAAAATTAAAATTGATCCCAAGGGGTTTTCGAAAATTTTAATTTTTATGATGGATCACTTGATTGCTGATTGGATGCATGTGTTTGTCTATTTAGTCTTATGTGGGCTGCCCATGTTAAATCTGTGCTGTGCTGGGGCCTGCGTGCCTGGATTTAAAAATTGTAAATTAATTATTGTGATCTGCGCATCACATTGTTTTAATTTATAAAATGTAAGTGACCTGCGTGTCACTCTTGTCTAGATAGTTAAATTTGTAATTTAATTTGACAAGAGCACAGTGCACACTTGGCAGAGGCGCATGCAGCAAGTGGCTGGACCAGGTGGGAGGTCTAGGGTTCGACCCTAGGACCTGGCGCATATTCCTGGTGGGCGCACCTGTGCTGCAGATGGCGCTTGGGCCCAGGTTTGGGCCAGATGAGCAGCAAAAGACCCATGAAGAGCAAATGAAGACTTAAGTTAGGTTAAGGTCTTCTAGGGCTATGGGCTTTTACCACATAAGATACATGCTTTCTTTTATTGTATAATATTAGAATTGCATGTTTAAGTTTATCTTCTGCTATCACCATAGGAATTGCATGATAGTGAAGAAGATAAAAGACCGTTAAAATCCAACGCTAAAATATCAAGCTCGTAAGCCTTCTGACGCGAAACCTCACTGTTCTGATTATCGTTGGAGCCGTGTTGTACCCACTCAGTGGGCACGTCCATCTATCTTCAGACGGTGCGGGATTACACCTGCGTGTTACAGAGTAGGGATTTATCCCTTCTCGTTGCTCAGCATAGCACGTGGTGGTCCAGGGAGTAGGTCGGGTCAGCTTGACCGTGTAGGCTACATATGTGGCGCATATGGTAGCATATGGAGGCAGCCATCTGTGGGATCAGAGACTGTGTTGTACCAACTCAGTTGGCACAGTCTGCTGGATTGCCCAGATGAAGGGGAATCGCACGGGTTGGCGATTGGCTGGGATGCCTACCAGAAACTAGTGCTTGTACTCTCTGTGCATCTTATCTCGCCTGAGCGGGACGCGGAGACCAAGTATGAAATCTGGATCCCATCTCACTAAAAGAGTGCTACTCTTTCGGGCTGTTTTGCTGGATTTTTCAGCCAGATAAAATAGTGAGAAAAAGAATCTTTCTTAAGTCCTGATCGATTCTTATACATTGATACTGACCTTGCTGTTCTTGCATTGTTGTAGATACCTGCAGCAACGAACACCATGAACTTCAATGTGCGATCCCTACTGGAAAGGGAGAAGTTTGCTGGGCCGAACTTCTCTGACTGGTTTGGACACCTTAAGATCATTCTTAAGGCAGAGAGGAAACTGTATGTCCTCGAGACGGCGATACCGCCGCAGCCCGCTCCGAACGCCGCAAGGGCGGTTCGGGAAGCCTATGAAAAGCACGTCAATGATAGCATTGATGTCGCTTGCCTGATGCTAGCGTCTATGACGCCACCGCTGCAGCGTCAGCATGAGGACATGTCGGCTATAGACATGATTACAAACCTCAAGATGTTGTATGCTGCACAGGCGAGGACAGAACGCTATAATCTGACAAAGCTCTTCTTTCAGAGCAAACTGGCTGAAGGGAGCCCAGTGGGAGCTCACGTGCTCAAGATGATTGGGCACAAGGAGGCTCTAGAGAAACTGGGGCATACCATTAACCAGGAGCTTGCTGTGGACATTATTCTGCAGTCTCTCCCGCCTTCATTCGACGCGTTCATTATTAATTTTAATATGAACAAAATCGATTGTACTCCGGCAGAGCTGCTGAATATGCTCTTGACCACTGAGGAAACTCTGAAGGGTAAGCCTTCAACCTCTGTCTTAATGGTTCCTTCCAGGAACAAGAAGAAGGGGAAGAAGGGCAAGGCCCCAGTCAAGAACTACAGCAAGGCTCTGAAGCAAAAGGTCAAGCGGTCCAAGGAATACAGGTGTTTCCACTGTGGCCAGCTGGGTCACTGGAAAAAGGACTGCAAAGCGCTCCAAGGAGATAAGAGGGGAAGCATCGCTTCTGGCTCAGGTATATTCGTGACTGAGGTCATGTTTTCTTCTTCTATATCATGGGTGTTGGACACTGCATGTGGAGTTCACATTTGTTCAAATGTACAGGAACTCAAGAGAAGAAGGCAGGTGGGACAGCATGAGGTGGACCTACGAGTTGGAAACGGGGCACGGGTTGCTGCTGTTGCTGTAGGAGACTACTTCATTCCTTTACCATCTGGCATTGTACTGGAACTAGACAATTGTTATTTTGTTCCCAGTATAACTAAAAATATTATCTCCATTCCTGCTCTTGTCAGGAAGGGGTTTTCCTTTGAATGCAATATTTCAAAGTGTATTTTGTCTTATGATAATATTGTTTATGCAACTGGTTCAATTAACAATGGGTTATTCATGTTGGACATGGAAAGTTCTATACAAAATGTTGATATTAAGAAAGCCAAGTATGCTGATGACAGCACCTTGCTGTGGCATAGTCGTTTAGGCCATATAAACGAGAAACGCATTAAGCGGTTGCATGATCATGGACTGCTGGGATCATTCTCCTATAAGGAGATTAATACATGCAAAGCTTGTTTGATGGGTAAAATGACGAAGTCACCTTTTCCTCACAAAGGTCAAAGGGCTTCAGGTTTACTTGACCTTATACACAGTGATGTGTGTGGGCCATTTAGTAAACATGCCAGAGGTGGCTATCAGTACTTCATTACCTTTACTGATGATTTCAGTAGATACGGGTATGTCTATCTGATGAGACATAAAAGTGAATCTTTTGACAAGTTCAAAGAGTTCAAGAATGAAGTACAAAATCAGCTAGGCCGAAATATCAAGGCACTTCGCTCAGATTGAGGTGGTGAATACCTAAGTCATATGTTTACTGACTATCTAAAGGAGTGTGGGATTATCTCACAGCTCACTCCGCCAGGAACACCGCAATGGAATGGTGTGTCCGAGAGGAGAAATAGAACGCTACTTGATATGGTTCGTTCTATGATGAGTCAGGCTACTCTTCCATACTCCTTTTGGGGTTTTGCGCTGGAAACAGCTGCAAAGGTACTAAACCGAGTGCCATCCAAAGTAGTTTCTAAAACTCCATATGAGTTATGGTATGGGAAACAGCCAAGCTTGACATTTATCAGGATCTGGGGCTGCGAGGCTTATGTCAAAAAGCTCGCCTCTGGGAAACTAGAGAGCAGATCTGACAAATGTATCTTTGTCGGTTACCCTAAGGAAACTAAGGGTTATTATTTCTACGATCCCAAAGAGAACAAGGTTTTTGTTGCTCGGACGGCCATATTTCTTGAGAAGGAGTTTCTTCTGCAAGAGGCCAGTGGGAGAGAAATAAAACTGGATGAGAATCCAGAGGAAGGACAAAGTGATCAAGCACAGTTGGATGAGACTGAGCCGGTAGAACAGGTTATTGAACAACCTGAGGCTCAAATATCACGGGAACCGCGAAGATCGGGTAGGATCCGTCGACAGCCTGAGCGCTATGACGGAGTCTACATCATTGACAATGATGAACCCCTCACTTATGCGGATGCGGTCAGTGGACCGGAGTCAGCGAGATGGCTTGAGGCTATGCGCGCCGAGATGGACTCCATGTCAGATAACCAAGTCTGGGATTTGGTTGATCCGCCTTCGGGAGTTATCCCTATAGGCTGTAAATGGATCTTCAAGAAGAAGATTGACATGGATGGTAACGTGGTTACCTATAAAGGCAGGCTAGTTGCGAAAGGTTTCAAACAAATCTACGGGATAGATTATGATGAAACTTTCTCACCTGTAGCCATGTTTAAGTCTATTCGGATTCTTTTCGCGATAGCTGCATATTATGATTATGAGATTTGGCAGATGGATGTGAAAACAGCTTTCCTTAATGGAAATCTGGATGAGGATGTGTATATGACACAACCTGAGGGTTTCACTAATCCATCAGATCGTCATAAGATATGCAAGTTAAAGAAGTCCATTTATGGACTTAAGCAAGCATCTAGAAGCTGGAATATTCGTTTTGATGAATCAGTCACTGAATTTGGTTTCATCAAGAACGAGGATGACCCGTGTGTATATAAGAGGTTTAGTGGGAGCGTGATTACTTTCCTAGTCCTCTACGTCGATGACATCTTGATCATTGGAAATGACATTCCTGAAATGCATGCTGTTAAAGCATGGCTGAGGAAGTGTTTCCAGATGAAAGATCTAGGAGAAGCAGCCTATGTGTTAGGTGTGAAGATCTACAGGGATAGATCTAAGAGGCTTCTCGGGCTGTGCCAGAGTACTTACATCGATAAGGTCCTGGAGAGATTTCATTTAGAGAATTCTAAACGTGGATATCTTCCAGTCAGACATGGTCTGAGTCTTTCGAAGAGTCAGTGTCCACAAACACAGACTGAGAAAGATGAAATGGACAATACGCCTTATGCTTCGGCTATTGGTTCCATTATGTATGCGATGTTGTGTACTCGCCCAGACGTCGCTTACGGGTTAAGCGTAACCAGTCGTTTCCAAAGTAATCCAGGTATGGCGCACTGGATTGCAGTCAAGAACATTTTAAAATATCTGCGGAGGACCAAAGATATGTTCTTGATATATGGTGGTCAGGAAGAACTCAGTATAGAGGGATATACTGACGCTTCGTTCCAGTCGGACCAGGATGATTTCCGATCGCAATCAGGCTATGTTTTTAGCTTGAATGGAGGTGCAGTGGTGTGGAAGAGTTTCAAACAGTCAACTGTTGCTGATTCCACAACAGAAGCCGAGTATGTTGCAGCCTCGGAAGCATCCAAGGAGGCAGTCTGGATTCGTAAGTTCGTGAGAGAACTTGGTGTTGTTCCTTCGAGTGTCGATCCTTTGGTTATCTTCTGTGATAACACTGGAGCAATCGCACAAGCAAAGGAACCACGGTCGCACCAGAAGTCCAAGCACATACTGAGACGGTTTCACTTGATCAGGGAGATCATAGATCGTGGCGAGATCAAAATCTGCAAGGTTCATACAGATGACAATCTAGCAGACCCGCTTACTAAGCCTCTGGCGCAGCAGAAGCATGAGAAGCACTGTAATAATATGGGTTTGAGATTTCTCAACCATTAGATTAAGTGCAAGTGGGAGATTGTTGGGGTATGCCCTTAAGGCTAATGTTTGAGGCCTATGGGAATGTATTTGTATCATGTAATAAACTGTTATGTTTATAAAGGCATGGTTGTTATTCAGTTAGCTACATTGTCTGCTGCAATATATGTTCTTCTGAATAATGTCTCAAAGCTGTTCAGCTCGGCTGACATGCTATTATGTCCTTAGTCGATATATCTTGGTGAACATGAGACAGCCTTGATATGATTGAGACTAATATGTGTTCTAATCTTATAGGATGCTTCGAGCATGGAATAAGATGTAGACTCATGGGTACATTGGATGTACTGGACAGACCCTACTAGGATGTTCAATTGTTTGTCACAATGTGAATATTCCTTGATTAAGACAAGTGGCACATTTCCTCTGACTTGAGATCACTTGTGTTTTCTGAATGATGATTGTCATTGTTTTGAGATGGTTCAATATCATTTGAAACATAATGATTATAGACTATCTTGGATGGTGAGCTTGAGTCAGGTTAGAGCACTAGTGATAGACATAGGATTGCCGTCTCCTTGTTTAAGGAGTGTGATGTTCTAAAGGGGCCCCCTGGATGAGATGATTGAGAAAGTGTATGGCCATACCCAGGTGACAGTGATCATCTGTTCTAATCATGCTCATCATATTGGAGTTACAAGCTTGACAGGCTTGTCCAATAAGAACATCCAGTGGCAAAGGAAATATGTATGCTTTGTGATTTGATTCACACTTGTGCTGTTTTTGGGTGTAGTCTTGGAAGACTCATTTCTTTATATCGGGAGATAGTGATGTGTTGCTAGATACCCCTCACTGATCGTGATAATGAGAATTATCGTTACCGACATTTAAAGGAAACCCTTAGGGTCGCACAATTTGATGATATGGCTTACTTAAGTCAGATCGTGTGGACTGAATTGTTTGGGTTCAGTTTAAAGGGAATTAGTCTCTGATTGTAAGTGAGATATGGTCTGATCATGTTTGATTGATTAGGGCTTAAGATCGGTAAGCTTCGATCGAGAGAATAGATGCCAGATCGGTCAGATCAGGGGCATCGAGGAGATCGACGGTTAGATCGGGAACCTTAGGGTTTATTTAAGATCTAGACTAGATCATTGGCTTGATTGGTTCTTAAACCGAACCAAAGTGAACCGGCTCACTTGATGAGCGCATGGTTCAAGGGGAGAGGAGTTGGCGACAAGTTCACTTGGCGTGAACGTTGGGGTGAGGAGTGGTTACTATTTTTAGTAACCATGATCTCCACTTGGTGGGTGCTCTCGTCCGAATAGAGTATTCTCTATTTTCGCCACTTCAACTGATTTTTCCTCTCGCCCATATTCCTCTCGAGATTTTTGTGTGAGTGTGGCGACGCTCGACGCTTGACGCTTGAGGAGGATTCGGCCAAGAAAGATTGACATCTCATTTTCCCTTCACTCGTCAAAGGACCTCTTGGAACCTTGCTAGCACAAGGAGCACCAAGAGAGATAGCGACATCATCTTGTGTGTGACGACAAGGAGAAGATCTCGTTTGATCTTTGCTTCCAAGCCGCCATCTAGAAATGGCAATGGTATGGATCGAATCACCTCTTATGCATTCGGGTTTTCTTTAAGTTGATTATATAAGGTGCATGCGATTCTTAGAGACCCTATCCGCTGCTTGAAATCTGAATATGCGCCATGCTGGGTTTCACCCCCCTCTAGAAAGGGGTTCCAACAATTATCACAAACAGTGCAGTCAAATAATTCATTAATTTTGGAACTGGAATCTATATCAGAGTCAAGAACAGAATTTAAATCAGAATCATATGCAGAAGTCTCAACAAATAAATCACTAAGATCATAAACAGTGCCATCTACAGCATGTATACTACAACAAGATCTAGAATATGATAGTTTTTTCATGGTCTCATTCAAGTCATACTTAATTTTTTATCTCCAATGTTAAGTGTAAGTTTGCCATTCTTTACATCAATAATCGCCCCTGCCGTGGCTAAGAATGGTCTGCCAAGTATGATAGGGATCTTTGCATCTTCCTCCATCTCAAGAACTACAAAATTTGCTGGAATGAAATACTTACCTACTTGGATAGGCACATCTTCCAGAATCCCTACAGGATACTTAACTGAACGATCGACGAGTTGCAAAGATATTGAAGTTGGTTTAAGCTCTCCCATGTCCAATTTCCTGCAAATAGATAAAGGTATTAGGCTTACACTCGCACCCAAATCACATAAGGCTCGGTCAAAAGCCATGCTCCCAATTGAACAAGGAATAAAGAAACTACTTGGATCTTTTAATTTTGGTGGCAATTTATTTTGGATGATAGCATTACACTCCTCAGTTAATACCACAGTGCCATAGTCCTCTATCTTTCTTTTATTTGACAAAATTTCTTTTAAAAACTTAGCATAAGTGGGCATTTGAGATAAAGCTTCAGTAAAAGGAATATTAATATAAAGCTTTTTCAACACATCAAGAAATTTCCCAAATTGCTTATCTAACTTGGCTTGAACTAATCTTTGAGGAAAGGGTATAGGTGGCCTATAAGGTGCAGGTGAACTAGGCCTAGGAATATCTGACTGACATGTCTCATATCCTTGGTGAGGTGGCAAACTAGTATGGGACTGCTTATGTACAGGAGATTTTTCCAAGACTGGTTCATTGCTAAGGTTGATGTAAGGATCTTCCTCCTTATCATCAAGTCTACCCCTTGGTTCATCCAATTGCTTCTCACTCCTAGTAATTATAGCATTACAATGTTCCCTAGGGTTTGGTTCAGGTTTAGCAGGTATTTGGTTTTCTAAGATTTTATTGTGAGCTGCTAAAGATCCTACTTGAGAAGTAAGATGACTAACCATTCCCTTAAGATCTTCAATCTCCTTATTTTGATTTGTCATGAATTGATTTTGACTAGCCATAAACTTTTCAAGCATGGACTCTACACTAAAATTTTGGGGCTGGTTTTGATTTTGTTTTTGTCTTTGTTGATATCCTCTATTTTCAGCTTGTCCCCTTATAAAATTTACTTTTTCCATACCTTGATTACCACAGCTTGTCCCCTTACATTCTTCAAAATAATGACCTTGGTTACCACAGATATCACAAATAACAGAAGATGAAACCATAGCAGTTTGCATTTGAGAAGAATTGAATCTATTACGCAAAGAGTCTACCTTTTCAGTCAAGGTATGCCATCCATCATTCTCATTCTTACCATGTTGATGACAATGTAGCATTCCTCTTTCAGTAGCCCACTGGTTGTGGTTCAGGGCCATCTCCTCAAACAAGGTGAAAGCATCTTCAATTGTTTTGCTCATGAGGGCTCCTCCTGCGGTAGCATTGATACGCTTCCGCAAGTGCATGGAATTATCGAAGTAATAAAAAGATTATCGTTCCCAACGAGGACTACGTAGTTAAGTACTGACTTCTCGATTTGTTTGAATCTAGGCCAACTAAACCAGTGGTTGTTCTAAGCTTCTAAGTGCGACATAAACTTGAAAATAGCTTTTAAGTGGTTCAAATTCTAAAGGATCAGGATTTCATGGGTTCACCACACTGACAATCATGAATCGTGTGAAAGATAACTAGTTCCACATAATTTATCTATCATGAAAGGAACTTTTCCTATGGTACATATTACCTCCTCTCGGAGCGTAATACGGTATTTAGTTAGATTAACTCCCTACTCTCGTGACAGTTAACCTAACTAAACCTATTAAGTGCTGTGAAAAGTTGGTTAAGACCTTCAGACAAATCCAAACTACTCTCGTGATTGGATTCCGAGGTTCAGTTGAAATAGGTTGGACGTTGCGATTCACCTCTCGGTCCTTCTCGCAACGTCTAAGATGTAAAATTACTTGGCCAAGTAAATTATGAGATACATGCAATTTCAACCAAATCATGATAATAAATTCATAGAAAAGAATATAAACATAGATTGATTCATGAAAGTAGTGGGCTACACCCAATAATCCGAACAAGTATCTACTCGCTCATATCGTTAAGGAAATACATAATGTTTATGATGAACAAGTGAAAACTCCAAAAAAATCATTGAGGAATCACAGAAAGAACAACGAAACCGCCTTCTCCTCGATCTGGAGATGAGGAAGAGTCGATCGATCGTCACTTTCGCGTGGAATCTCGCCGGAATATGCCCTGGAATTGAACTTTCGCCCTTGTCGCCGCCGCTATCTATGTTCACCCGAAAAAGTGAAGGAACCCCTAAAGCTAGGGGAGTCGAAACCCTAAACATGCGCATCTAACAAGCATGGGCGGAAACAAGGGTTTCTAGGATCGCATATTAGAACCATATGATCAACTTTAGGATATGAGAGATCATACCATAGCCATGAAGGGATGGCAACTTGGAAGCAAAGAATCAATTGAATCTTCTCCAAAGGCTGTCGCACACAAGAGGAAGAAGGCCTACTCCTTTGGCGCGACTTGTGCTAGCAAGGCTCCAAAGTTTTCTTCTCGTATGGAAAGGAATGGAAGGATGAAGACTTGCTTGGCCGAACTTTCTCCAAAGTGTTTTTCCACCTTCACACACCCGTGTGTCATCGAGAGGAAGAGGCAAGAAGAATAACTCTCGAAAACGAAGTGGAGACGTTTTCATCAAACGTGGAGACGTTTTCATCAAACGTGGAGACATTTTCATCAAACGTGGAGACGTTTTTCCAAGATGGAAAAACCGACTTCTAAAAATGGAAAGTATTTGACTCCATACGTTCATGCGATCATCCTTGCGTTCACTCCAAGTGAACCGATCGCTCCTCTTTATCCTCTTTGAACCAAGCCACGGTTCAATTGCATTTGGTTCAATGACCAAACCAAATCAGCCCAAGCATGTAGTCCAGATCTAATTAAACCCTAAGGTTCTAGATCTGACCGTTCATCTCTTGATGCTCTTGATCTCACCGATCTAGCATCAAAACTCTCGATCGAAGCTTACCGATCTCAAGCCCTAATCAATCAAACATGATCAGACCAGATCTCACCCACAATCAGAGATTCAATCCCTTTAAAACTGAACCCAAATAATTCAGTCCACACGATCTGACTTAAGTAAGCCATATCATCAAATTGTGCGACCCTAAGGGTTTCCTTTAAATGTCGGTAACGATAACTTACGTTATCACGATCAGTGAGGGGTATCTAGCAACACATCACTGTCTCCCGATATAAAGGAAAGAGTCTTCCAAGACTACACCCAAACCACAGCACAAGTGTGAATCTCCTTCACTAGGCATACATGTTTCCTTTGCCACTGGATGTTCTTATTGGACAAGCGTGTCAAGCCTGTAGTTCCAATATGATGAGCATGATTAGATCAGATGAACATAGTCATCTGGGTATGGCCATACACTTTCTCAATCATCTCATCCAGGGGGCCCCTTTAGAACATCACACTCCAATTAAGGAGACGGCAATCTTCTATCTATCACTAGTGCCCTAACCTGATTCAAGCTCACCATCCAAGATAGTCTATAATCATTATGTTTCAAATGATATTGAACTACCTCAAAACAATGACAATCATCATTTAGAAAACACAAGTGATCTCAAGTCAGAGGAAATGTGCCACTTGTTACATTCAAGGATTATTCAAATTATGACAACCAATTGAATATCCTAGTAGGGTCTGTCCAGTACATCCAATGTACCCATGAGTCTACATCTTATTCCATGCTCGAAGCATCCTATAAGATTAGAACACATATTAGTCTCAATCATATCAAGGTTGTCTCATGTTCACCAAGATATCTCGACTAAGGACATATAGCATGTCAGCCTAGCTGAACAGCATTGAGACATTATTCAGAAGAACACTTATTGCAGCAGACAATGTAACAATCTGAATAATAACCATTGCCTTTATAAACATAAGAGTTTATACATGATACTATTACAATCCCAAGGCCTCAAACATTAGCCTTAAGGGCATACCCCAACAATCTCCCACTTGCACTTAATCTAATGGTTGAGAAATCTCAAACCCATGTTATTACAGTGCTTCTCATGCTTCTGCTGCGCCAGAGGCTTAGTAAGCGGGTCTGCCAGATTGTCATCTGTATGAACCTTGCAGACTTTGATCTCGCCACGATCAATGATCTCCCGGATCAAGTGAAACCGTCTTTGTATGTGCTTGGACTTCTGGTGCGACCGTGGTTCCTTTGCTTGTGCTATTGCTCCAGTGTTATCACAAAAGATAACCAAAGGATCTGCACTCGAAGGAACAACACCAAGTTCCTGAACGAACTTACGAATCCACACTGCCTCCTTGGATGCTTCCGAGGCTGCAACATACTCGGCTTCTGTTGTGGAATCAGCAACAGTTGACTGTTTGAAACTCTTCCACACCACTGCACCTCCATTCAAGCTAAAAACATAGCCTGATTGCGATCGGAAATCATCCTGGTCAGACTGGAACGAAGCGTCAGTATATCCTTCAATACTGAGTTCTTCCTGACCACCATATATCAAGAACATATCTTTGGTCCTCCGCAGATATTTTAAGATGTTCTTGACTGCAATCCAGTGCGCCATACCTGGATTACCTTGGAACCGACTGGTCACGCTTAACCCGTAAGCGACGTCTGGGCGAGTACACAACATTGCATACATAATGGACCCAATAGCCGAAGCATAAGGCGTATTGTCCATTTCATCTTTCTTAGTCTGTGTTTGTGGACACTGACTCTTTGAAAGATTCAGACCATGTCTGACTGGAAGATATCCTCTTTTAGAATTCTCTAAATGGAATCTCCCCAGGACCTTATCGATGTAAGTACTCTGGCACAGCCCGAGAAGCCTCTTAGATCTATCCCTGTAGATCTTCACACCTAATACATAGGCTGCTTCTCCTAGATCTTTCATCTGGAAATATTTCCTTAACTATGCCTTAACCGCATGCATTTCAGGAATGTCATTTCCAATGATCAAGATGTCATCGACGTAGAGGACTAGGAAAGTAATCACGCTCCCACTAAACCTCTTATATACACACGGGTCATCTTCGTTCTTGATGAAACCAAATTCACTGACTGATTCATCAAAACGAATATTCCAGCTTCTTGATGCTTGTTTAAGTCCATAAATAGACTTCTTTAATTTGCATATTTTATGACGATCTGATGGATTAGTGAAACCTTCTGGTTGTGTCATATACACATCCTCATCCAGATTTCCATTAAGGAAAGCTGTCTTCACATCCATTTGCTAGATCTCATAATCGTAATATGCAGCTATCGCGAAGAGAATCCGAATAGACTTAAACATGGCTACAGGTGAGAAAGTTTCATCATAATCTATCCCGTAGATTTGTTTGAAACCTTTCGCAACTAGCCTGCCTTTATAGGTAACCACGTTACCATCCATGTCAATCTTCTTCTTGAAGATCCATTTACAGCCTATAGGGATTACTCCCGGAGGCGGATCAACCAAATCCCATACTTGGTTATCTGACATGGAGTCCATCTCGGCGCGCATAGCTTCAAGCCATCTCGCTGAGTCCGGTCCACTGACCGCATCCGCATAAGTGAGGGGTTCATCATGATCAATGATGTAGACTCCGTCATAGCGCTCAGGCTGTCGACGGATCCTTCCCGATCTTCGCGGTTCCCGTGATATCTGAGCCTCAGGTTGTTCAATAACCTGATTCACCGGCTCAGGCTCATCCAACTATGCTTGACTACTTTGTCCTTCCTCTGGATTCTCATCCAGCTTTATTTCTCTCCCACCGGCCTCTTGCAGAAGAAACTCCTTCTCAAGAAATATGGCCGTCCGAGCAACAAATACCTTGTTCTCTTTGGGATCGTAGAAATAATAACCCTTAGTTTCCTTAGGGTAACCGACAAAGATACATTTCTCAGATCTGCTCTCTAGTTTCCCAGAGGCGAGCTTTTTGACATAAGCCTCGCAGCCCCAGATCCTGATAAATGTCAAGCTCGGCTGTTTCCCATACCATAACTCATATGGCGTCTTTGAAACTGCCTTGGATGGCACTCGGTTTAGTACCTTTGCAACTGTTTCCAGTGCAAAATCCCAAAAGGAGTAAGGTAGAGTAACCTGACACATCATAGAACGAACCATATCAAGTAACGTTCTATTTCTCCTCTCGGACACACCATTCCATTGCGGTGTTCCTGGCGGAGTGAGCTGTGAGATAATCCCACACTCCTTCAGATAGTCAGTAAACTCTCGACTTAGGTATTCTCCACCTCGATCAGAACGAAGTGCCTTGATATGTCGGCCTAGCTGATTTTGTACTTCATTCTTGAACTCTTTGAACTTGTCAAAAGATTCACTTTTATGTCTCATAAGATAGACATACCCATACCTACTGAAATCATCAGTAAAGGTTATGAAGTACTGATAGCCACCTCTGGCATGTTTACTAAATGGCCCACACACATCACTGTGTATAAGGTCAAGTAAACCTGAAGCCCTTTGACCTTTGTTAGGAAAAGGTGACTTCGTCATTTTACCCATTAAACAAGCCTTGCATGTATCAATCTCCACATAGGAGAATGATCCCAGCAGTCCATGATCATGCAACCGCTTAATGCGCTTCTTGTTAATATGGCCTAAACGACTATGCCATAGCAAGGTGCTGTCATCAGCATACTTGGCTTTCTTAATATCAATATTGTGTATAGAACATTCCATGTCCAACATGAATAACCCATTGTTAATTGAACCAGTAGCATAAACAATATTATCTAAAGAAAGAACACACTTTGAAATATTGCATTCAAAGGAAAATCCCTTCCTGACAAGAGCAGGAATGGAGATAATATTTTTAGTAATGCTGGGAACAAAGTAACAATTGTTCAGTTCTAATACAAGCCCAGATGGCAAAGAGATGAAATAGTCTCCTACAGAAACAGCAGCAACCCGTGCCCCGTTTCCAACTCGTAGGTCCACCTCATGCTGTCCCACCTGTCTTCTTCTCTTGAGTTCCTGTACATTTGAACAAATGTGAACTCCACATGCAGTGTCCAACACCCATGATATAGAAGAAGAAAACATGACCTCAGTCACATAAATACCTGAGCCAGAAGCGATGCTTCCCTTCTTGTCTCCTTGGAGCGCTTTACAGTCCTTTTTCCAGTGACCTAGCTGGCCACAGTGGAAACATCTGTATTCCTTAGACCGCTTAACCTTTTGCTTCAGAGCCTTGCTGTAACTCTTGACGGGGGCCTTGCCCTTCTTCCCCTTCTTCTTGTTCCTAGAAGGAACCATTAAGACAGAGGTCGAAGGCTTTCCCTTCAGAGTCTCCTCAGTAGTCAAGAGCATATTCAGCAGCTCTGCCGGAGTACAGTCGATTTTGTTCATATTAAAGTTAATGATGAACGCATCGAAAGAGGGCGGGAGAGACTGCAGAATAATGTCTACAGCAAGCTCCTGATTGATGGTATGCCCCAGTTTCTCTAGAGCCTCTTTGTGCCCAATCATCTTGAGCACGTGAGCTCCCACTGGGCTCCCTTCAGCCAGTTTGCTCTGAAAGAAAAGCTTTGTCAGATTATAGCGTTCTGTCCTCGCCTGTGCAGCATACAGCATCTTGAGGTTCGCTATAATCTCTATAGCCGACATATCCTCATGCTGACGCTGCAGCGGTGGCGTCATAGACGCTAGCATCAGGCAAGCGACATCAATGCTATCATTGACGTGCTTTTCATAGGCATCCCGAACCGCCCTTGTGGCGTTCGGAGCGGGTTGAGGCGGCACAGCCGTCTCGAGGACATACAGTTTCCTCTCTGCCTTAAGAACAATCTAAAGGTGTCCGTACCAGTCTGAGAAGTTCGGCCCAGCAAACTTCTCCCTTTCCAGTAGGGATCGCACATTGAAGTTCATGGTGTTCGTTGCTGCAGGTATCTACAACAATGCAAGAACAGCAAGGTCAGTATCAATGTTAAGAATCGATCAGGACTTAAGAAAGATTCTTTTTCTCACTATTTTATCTGACTGAAAAATCCATTAAAACAGTCCGAAAGAGTAACACTCTTTTAGTGAGATGGGATCCAGATTTCATACTTGGTCTCCGCGTCCCGCTCAGGCGAGATAAGATGCACAGAGAGTACAAGCACTAATCTCTGGTAGGCTGTCCCAGCCAATCGCCAACCCGTGCGATTCCCCTTCATCTGGGCAACCCAGCAGACTGTGCCAACTGAGTTGGTACAACACAGTCTCTGATCCCACAGATGGCTGCCTCCATGTGCTACCATATGCGCCACATATGTAGCCTACATGGTCAAGCTGACCCGACCTACTCCCTGGACCACCACGTGCTATGCTGAGCAACGAGAAGCGATAAATCCCTTCTCTGTAACACGCAGGTGTAATCCCGCACCGTCTGAAGATAGATGGACGTGCCCACTGAGTGGGTACAACACGGCTCCAACGATAGTCAGAACAGTGAGGTTTCGCATCAGAAGGCTTACGAGCTTGATATTTTAGCGTTGGATTTTAACGGTCTTTTATCTTCTTCACTATCATGCAATTCCTATGGTGATAGCAGAAGATAAATAAATCATGCTATTCTACTTATATAAACAATAAAAGAAAGCATGGATCTTATGTGGTAAAAGCCCATAGCCTAAGTAAGACCTTAATTAACTTAAGTCTTCACTTGAGCTCTTCATGGGTCTTTTGCATCTCATCTGGCCCAACCCAGGGCCCAAGCGCCCACTGCAGCTCAGGTGCGCCCACCAGGTAAATGCGCCTGTCCCAGAGTCGAACCCTGGACCTCCCACCTGGTCAAGCCACTGCTGCATGCGCCTCTGCCAAGTGTGCTCTGTGCTCTTGTCTGATTAAGTTACAATTCAATCTATCTAGACAAGATTGACTCGCAGGTCAATTACATTTTATAAATTAAATACAATGTGATTCGCAGATCACAAATAAATATTAATTTATAATTAACCAGGCTCGCAGGCCCCAGCACAGCACACATTAAAGGGCAACCCACATAAGATGAAATAAACAAGCATCATGGCATCAATCAATATGTGATCCATTACAAAGAAAACATAATTTTGAAAACCCATTGGCATCAATTTTACTTTTCTTATATGCCCTACAACCTTACAATGGTCCATTGATAGGGATCCACTCATCATGTCTAGTTAGATCCATGCCCTTGCATGCACCAAGTCTTAACTGACTTGCGTTGACCTAATGGTCAACCATGCATGCGCCAAGGGCTGAACAACCAACATGAGATCTGGCAAGCGGGTGTGACCCCGGGCCTAACTCATGTGTGTTCACTGGTTGTCTCAACCAGACCTCGCTACACGCCTGTGATGCAATCGACCTATAGCCACCTCGTGCTTGCGCACAGGTGCCATCTGGTCGACCCATCTAGGCTGTCAGATGGTCTGATCAGACTAGTTGATCTATACTAGATGATGCTTTCAACCCCATCAACCCGTCTAAGGGTTTACAGTAAGCGCAACTTAGATCTAATCAAAGGCGCGCAAGTTAAGTTTTGATAAAACAACAACATGTAGCATGCGCAACAATGTAAGCAATATACATGCACCAACAAAATCAACCTTACACATGCGCCACCAAAATCAATCTCATAAATGCGCCACAAAAAATACTTTCAACTAGTATTATCGCATGATGAGAAAACTTAGATCATAAGCGCAAACAAGGATCACCTTAAGCAATCATATGAATCATATGTGAACTTCGCTCTGATACCAATCTGAAGGAACCCCTAAAGCTAGGGGAGTCGAAACCCTAAACATGCGCATCTAACAAGCATGGGCGGAAACAAGGGTTTCTAGGATCACATATTAGAACCATATGATCAACTTTAGGATATGAGAGATCATACCATAGCCATGAAGGGATGGCAACTTGGAAGCAAAGAATCAATTGAATCTTCTCCAAAGGCTGTCGCACACAAGAGGAAGAAGGCCTACTCCTTTGGCGCGACTTGTGCTAGCAAGGCTCCAAAGTTTTCTTCTCGTATGGAAAGGAATGGAAGGATGAAGACTTGCTTGGCCGAACTTTCTCCAAAGTGTTTTTCCACCTTCACACACCCGTGTGTCATCGAGAGGAAGAGGCAAGAAGAATAACTCTCGAAAACGAAGTGGAGACGTTTTCATCAAACGTGGAGACGTTTTCATCAAACGTGGAGATGTTTTCATCAAACGTGGAGACGTTTTTCCAAGATGGAAAAACCGACTTCTAAAAATGGAAAGTCTTTGACTCCATACGTTCATGCGATCATCCTTGCGTTCACTCCAAGTGAACCGATCGCTCCTCTTTATCCTCTTTGAACCAAGCCACGGTTCAATTGCATTTGGTTCAATGACCAAACCAAATCAGCCCAAGCATGTAGTCCAGATCTAATTAAACCCTAAGGTTCTAGATCTGACCGTTCATCTCTTGATGCTCTTGATCTCACCGATCTAGCATCAAAACTCTCGATCGAAGCTTACCGATCTCAAGCCCTAATCAATCAAACATGATCAGACTAGATCTCACCCACAATCAGAGATTCAATCCCTTTAAAACTGAACCCAAATAATTCAGTCCACACGATCTGACTTAAGTAAGCCATATCATCAAATTGTGCAACCCTAAGGGTTTCCTTTAAATGTCGGTAACGATAACTTACGTTATCACGATCAGTGAGGGGTATCTAGCAACACATCACTGTCTCCCGATATAAAGGAAAGAGTCTTCCAAGACTACACCCAAACCACAGCACAAGTGTGAATCTCCTTCACTAGGCATACATGTTTCCTTTGCCACTGGATGTTCTTATTGGACAAGCGTGTCAAGCCTGTAGTTCTAATATGATGAGCATGATTAGATGAGATGAACATAGTCATCTGGGTATGGCCATACACTTTCTCAATCATCTCATCCAGGGGGCCCCTTTAGAACATCACACTCCAATTAAGGAGACGGCAATCCTCTATCTATCACTAGTGCCCTAACCTGATTCAAGCTCACCATCCAAGATAGTCTATAATCATTATGTTTCAAATGATATTGAACTACCTCAAAACAATGACAATCATCATTTAGAAAACACAAGTGATCTCAAGTCAGAGGAAATGTGCCACTTGTTACATTCAAGGATTATTCAAATTGTGACAACCAATTGAATATCCTAGTAGGGTCTGTCCAGTACATCCAATGTACCCATGAGTCTACATCTTATTCCATGCTCGAAGCATCCTATAAGATTAGAACACATATTACTCTCAATCATATCAAGGTTGTCTCATGTTCACCAAGATATCTCGACTAAGGACATATAGCATGTCAGCCTAGCTGAACAGCATTGAGACATTATTCAGAAGAACACTTATTGCAGCAGACAATGTAACAATCTAAATAATAACCATTGCCTTTATAAACATAAGAGTTTATACATGATACTATTACAATCCCAAGGCCTCAAACATTAGCCTTAAGGGCATACCCCAACAAAAAGCCCCCTTTACCCTTGAAAAATCTTGTCTTTTATAGCTAGACCGGTTTAGGACTCATCCAGAAACGGTTCTGCGGAGTTTGGCTTAAATCCGGTTCGAATCGGTGGAGAAACGAGTGAAAAACTCGTCGGGCGGAAGTTTTTACGGCCCGTGATGTATTTACGGCTGAGGTCGTAAATGCTTTTGTGTATAATGTTTTCAGCCACAGAAAGTTTCACGGACCGTGATGGATTCACGGCCTCACCCATGAAAGTTTCTGTTCATTCCGACACTTAGCCAATTTTCACCTTCCATTCGTCGTCACTTTTACGGCTAAATCCGTAATTACGGCCAAGGCCGTAATTGTCTCGTTCTTCACCGTTTTCACCCCAAATTTAACGTGTAGGCTTGTGATCTCCTTGGGAATCATGCTTTGGCTTGAAAACTCTTGAAATCCTTCATTTTTGTGCCATTTTACCTACATTTTCATAAAAACCAAGAAAAGTGAAGATTCCTTGCAAAGTAGAGTAAAAGCCCTAAAAATAGCACAAAATCATGCAAAAAAAGCTCAAAATGTGATCTGAAACATAGGCAAAAACATGGTGTAAATGCAACGCATCAAAATACCCTAGACTTAGAATTTTGCTTGTCCTCAAGAAATACACTGATATGTATAAAGAATGTAAAATAAGGGATACTCATCTGCTCTACCATCAATAAATTCCTTAGTCTATAATTTAGGTAAACAACTCTTCAAAACTTAAATCATTTAAGAGATATCACAGTAAAAGTAAATCGTCAAGACTTCATAATCCAAGAAAGATAAACTTCACAAGTCATGTTATAATGTTCATTCAACACATACCAGGAAATCAAATACTTTTTGGTTTAATAAATCTGCCTTGATCAATAGATAAAGATTTATTTCAAGTCCATTTGGTGAAACTATAGATAAGAGATTTTTAATGCAATTTGGTCTTTAAACTGTTATGTATCATTACATTGTTTAAAGTATACTACAAGCAATATAATGTAACTCATGGTCGTAATCTTTAGTCAGAGGAATTTTCCACTTGGCCTACAGCTTTCTCTTTTTCTCATTTTATTTTATTTAGACTTCAACTCATATCTTCGGTACCACTGCCAATTTTTCGTAGTGCCAAGTAGAGGAGTCCCTTTTTTTTTCTTTTCATTCGGAAAGCTGGCTAGTGTCAATGCATAACCTCAAATTATTCAACTAGAGGAGTTGGAGCAAATCTCGAGTTAAATAAATGAATCACCAAATTTCTATCCATAAAAGCAAAATCTATTTAATCAAGGGAAGGTAAACTAAACTTAAAGTATAAATTCACTATGCACATGTCTTTTAAACATATAACAATTCGTACATAAACTTTATCAATGCCAGAATTGATCTTACTCAACAATTTAACTCCACATGAATTCTCAAAAGTTTCCTAAGTCATCCAACTTGAAATACCCAAAAAGCTTTCTAAGTTCAAAATTGAGGATAAATCAATCCAGTGTATCTTAAAAATCATAAACATTCAGGATTCATATCTGTAAATCTGTAAAGGTCTAGCAAAATATGAAAATGAGTACCCTAGATTTAAATTGTTGCATATGTGGAAATATTCAATCAATGAAGAATTTCAGAAAAAAATTTCACAAGAGTTCCTTTTGTATTTGTTGGCGAAACCTTGTAGAGTTATATCAAAAATATGAAATACAACTCAGAAAAATCCAGAAAATATACCATTTCGAAGATATTCAAATTTTACATGGTAGTCAACTCTCAGATATCAAATACCGTCAGGTTTCATCATTCAAATCACAGTCTACCATACTCACAGAGATTTATTCACTTACAATATCAAAATCAATCTCGAATGCAAAAAACTCATCAACCAAGCATCCAAAATCCTTACACTACATACCATACACACAATAAATGTCAAATATATTCAAAACCATCATATCCAAATCATGTTCAGCATCCTAAGGTCTAATATCATCTAATATCTACAATATCAATCCCAGTATCAGAAGTCAAATAGAAATATCAAAAATGAATCATATAATGTCTAAATACAATGCACACACGCAAATAAAACATAAAAGAAACTATGTGTGGTCACATCAGCATCAAATCAGCCTGTGCATAGATAGTATAATTGTGAGATCACATGTATAATATCAAGCTCTAGCAACTTTCTGAATCTGCTTCATCAGGTGGAATGAGGTGCTAACTCTGAATCCCAGTATCAGAAGTCAAATAGAAATATCAAAAATGAATCATATAATGTCTAAATACAATGCACACACGCAAATAAAACATAAAAGAAACTATGTGTGGTCACATCAGCATCAAATCAGCCTGTGCATAGATAGTATAATTGTGAGATCACATGTATAATATCAAGTAATAATCTGAAAGAGCATAAAAATGAAATACAATACTCACAAAATCAATCTGTCTATGTATGCTCGGAGTCTTCCTCCTCGTCTCTGGTATGTCTAGTCGATGATGATGGGAGATGACACCATAATAACTCCTCTATCGCGAGTAAAGAATCGAGTGCTCTTGACTATCCCTGCTCAAGACGTGATATGTCATCGCGCATCCTCCTCTGCTCGGCTCGCATCTGCTCTAGTGAAGGATCTGATCGTACTGAAGTGGATTGTATAGCAGATGTAGATGGCCGTTCAGCGGCTAATGGCTCGATGGGAGGAATATGCTCTATAGATCTCGGCGGTGATGGAGGTGAAGCTGCCTCTCTAGGACCTCCCCCAAGTGTGGGATCCACGATCCAATTCTGCTGAACACAAACCGTAGTGTGGTTCATGTTTGGCAGCCTCATCGTAATGTATGTATGCCTGAACATAAGATGGTACGAGCTCCCAAGCCTCATAATCATCTTAATGGCAACACATGCATCTATATCAAGTCTGGGATTGCCCTTTGCCTCATTCAACCCTGAGGGGTCAACACCGAGGGCAAGGGCAATCGTGGTGATCATACCTCCCATCATAAGGACTCCTCTCCAAGCTCTAGCAACTTTCTGAATCTGCTTCATCAGGTGGAATGAGGTGCTAACTCTGAATCCTCTCAGAATGGCCCATAAATAGAACAACTCTAAAGATCTGACCATGCCATCGCTCTTTGCCCGCCCAAAGATGGTGTGTGCTAGTACTCTATATATGTATCTGAAAATCGGGCTGGACAAACTGATGTAGGAGAGAGCCATGTCTGCCTCACAAGGGCCGTCCGGACATGTATGTCTGCCTCACAAGGGCCGTCTGGATATAAGCGACCCATGCCTGCCTCATTCGGCGCGTCTGACATGTTCGCCCCCCTCCCCTACAACACTAAGGACCGGCGGAGCTCCACCGATCCCCTCGAGGTTAGGCATCCCAGAGACCTAACCCGCAAGGTCCAGGGTGTCGAATCCTGGCACAGTTATACCCCATGCCTGGGCTGTGCAAATTTCGTCTGCAGCAGGATTCGAACCCTCGACTTGGCCTTCACAAACCAAGTCCCTCTAACCATTGAGCTGACCTGCTACTATACTTATCATACTACCTTTAGTAGCCTTATTTTTCAAAACTACTCTTTTCAAAACTACTACCACCATGACTACTAGATCAGGAGAAAATTATAATAACCACCCTGAATCCAATGATATTACTAGAAAAGCTGAACCTAATGACATGGCTAGACTCATTAACATGATAGCGTCCTTCCAAGAGGAACTTAGGGATATTAGAGCTAGGCTCCCAAATCCTGAAAATCCTAGGGATGATAGACCCCCTAGTCGGCCCTCAAGTGAACCCATCCTAGGTGAACATCCCCAAAACAATAGGAACCATAATAGGAGAGTCCAAGAACCTGAATGGGAAGAGCCACATGCTCGACCTTATCAAAGACCTAGGGAGGAACAAGAACCTGAGTGGAATGAGCCCCGTGCTCAACCCTACCACAGACCTAGGGAAGATGAAGTACAACGCAACATCAAACTTTCACCCCCAACCTTTAGTGGTTCCCTTGACCCGAGAGAGTTCCTAGATTGGGTAGACAAACTTGAACGGTATTTTGACTGGAGCATGATGCCAAGTCAATCCAAGGTTAGGTTCACCCGATGTCTCCTAGAAGGTACTGCTAGATTATACTGGACAAGCATAGAGAAGAACATAGAGTTGTTTAGGCGCCCTCCTATTGAGAGATGGGAAGACATGCGAGACAAACTTAGGGAAAAATATGTCCCTCCCTATTTCCAACTTAAGATTATTGATGAAGCCATGAGCCTAGTCCAAGGTAGCCTAAATGTCACCGAATACACCACTAGGTTTGATGAACTCCTTTTGAGGAGTGGCATCCATGAGGAACCCCATGTCTCCCTTAGTAGGTACAAGAATGGACTTAGACCCGAGATCAAAAGGGGAATGACCTATTTCCAAATAGAGTCTAGGGAAGTCGCCTACCAAAGAGCCTTAGAGGTAGAGGAAAACATAAAGAGAGCCTTTAGGAGAGAGTTAAGTTCCCCTAGAACTTACCCTAAGGCGCCCTCCTCAAGTCCCTCTAGCTCTCAACCCAAGGCCCCAACACCAACACCCTCTAGACCTAGGACTATCCAAGAACCTAGAGTCACTTGCCATGCTTGCAACCAAGTAGGACACTATATGAAAGACTGTCCCAAGAGGGTCCTGTACTTAGGTGAGGAAAAACGTGAAGAAACCTATGAGGAAAACCATGAGGAAACCCATAACCCTGACTCTGGTTGTACGGTTTGGGAAGAACTAGCTTATGATAGTGGTGAAGAACAAACCCACGACACATTAGGAGTGGTTAGGTGCACCCTAATCAAACCTACCCCAACCGAGGACTGGCGTAGGACCAGTATTTTCCACACCTACACGAAATGCAATGGCAACATGTGCAAAGTAGTGATAGATGGGGGAAGTAGTCTGAACGCGGTCTCTCATACAGCCTTAGTAAAATTCAACCTTAAGGCAGAACCGCACCCCAATCCCTATAGCATATCCTGGGTCAATCAATCTAGCGTCCCAGTCACCCATAGGTGCTTAGTGCCCCTTCAGTTTGCCATCTACCAAGGCAAGATTTGGTGTGACGTCATAACCATGGATGTCGCCCAAGTCTTACTCGGTCGCCCGTGGTTATACGATATGGATGTTATCCACTACGGTCGGACTAACACCTATGTCTTTAGCCATGATGGGCAAAAGATCAAACTGAAGCCTTCCATGCCTAAGGAACTTAAGGCTGCCACCAACAAGGGTAGGATAGAGGAACCTAAGGAGCCTAAACCGACCATCCAACTCATAAGGTCCCATGCCTTTACTCAAGACTGCTTAGAGTCCAAGCAAGTGTACTCCTTAGTCATTAAGGAAACCAACCCAGATGAGGAGTCACCCATACCCAAAGAAGTTGAGACCCTACTCTCAGGGTATTCTGAGCTCACCAGGGAAGAACTTCCCAATGGGTTACCTCCCCTTAGAGAAATCCAACATGCCATAGACCTTGTCCCGGGTTCTACTCTCCCACACTTACCCCACTATAGGATGAACCCTACTGAGCATCAAGAGCTCAAAAGACAAGTAGATGAACTGTTAGACAAGGGTTTCATTAGGGAAAGCTTTAGCCCGTGTGCAGTACCCGCCCTTCTTACCCCAAAGAAGGATGGAAGCTGGCGCATGTGTATAGACTGTAGGGCCATGAACAGGATAACCATCAAGTATAGATTTCCCATCCCAAGATTAGATGACATGCTTGACATGCTGGTAGGTTCTAAGTGGTTTAGCAAGCTAGACCTTAGAAGTGAATACCACCAAGTTAGGATCAGACTTGGGGATGAGTGGAAGACTGCCTTTAAAACCAAGGATGGTTTATATGAGTGGCTAGTCATGCCCTTTGGTCTCTCTAATGCCCCCTCAACATTTATGAGGTTAATGAACCAAGTCTTGAAGCCTTACATAGGAAGATTCTTAGTAGTTTACTTTGATGACATCCTAATCTATAGCAAGACCTGAGAAGAACACATGGAACACCTTAGAAAGATTTTAGACTTACTTCAGGAAGAAAAGCTATACCTAAACCTGAAAAAGTGTTCTTTCCTTTCCCCTAGGGTTGTCTTTTTAGGCTTCATAGTTTCAGACCAAGGACTTCAAGCTGACCCTAGCAAAATCCAAGCCATCTTAGACTGGCCTGAACCCAAGACTTTGACTGAGATTAGGAGCTTCCATGGTCTAGCTGCCTTTTATAGGAGATTCATTAGAAACTTTAGCACCATAGTAGCCCCTATAACTAACTGTATGAAACAAGGTGAGTTTAGTTGGCCTAAGTCTGCTGGTAGAGCTTTTGTAGAGCTTAAGTCTAGAATGACCACTGCCCCTGTCCTGAAATTGCCTGACTTTTCTAAAGTTTTTATAGTGGACTGTGATGCCTCAGGAGTAGGAATAGGAGGTACCCTTAGTCAGGAAGGACACCCCATAGCCTACTTTAGTGAGAAATTAAATGAGGCCAAGCAAAGGTATACCACCTATGATAAGGAATTCTATGCTGTAGTCCAATCTTTAAGGCACTGGAGACACTATCTGATACACAACGAATTTATTCTAAATAGTGACCACCGAGCTTTATCTTTTCTAAATGCTCAAAAGAAATTAAATGCTAGGCATGCTAAATGGGTAGAGTACCTTCAACAGTATACTTTTGTTTTGAAACATAAATCTGGAACTGAAAATAAAGTTGCTGATGCTTTGAGTAGAGTAGTTTTACTTATGCAAACTTTATCTGTTGAAGTAGTTGGATTTGATCGTATGAAGCATGAATACCTAGAATGCCCTGATTTTTCAAGCATTTATTCTGAGCTTAGCATAGATCCTTTGAGTCATCCCCTCTATACCCTAAGGGATGAGTTTCTGTTTCTTGGGCCAAAGTTGTGCATTCCCAAGACCTCAATCCGAGACTTCCTTGTTTGGGAGATCCACGAAGGAGGGTCTGCCGGGCACCATGGCCGGGACAAGACTCAAGCCTGTTGGGGTATGCCCTTAAGGCTAATGTTTGAGGCCTTTGGGATTGTAACAGTATCATGTAATAAACTTTTATGTTTATAAAGGCATGGTTGTTATTCAGGTTGTTACCTTGTCTGCTGCAATAAGTGTACTTCTGATTAATGTCTCAAAGCTGTTCAGCTAGGCTGACAGGCTATATGTCCTTAGTCGAGATATCTTGGTGAACATGAGACAGCCTTGATATGATTGAGACTAATATGTGTTCTAATCTTATAGGATGCTTCGAGCATGGAATAAGATGTAGACTCATGGGTACATTGGATGTACTGGACAGACCCTACTAGGATATTCAATTGCTTGTCACAATGTGAATATTCCTTGTATGCACTAAGTGGCACATGTCCTCTGACTTGAGATCACTTGAGTTACTAAATGATGATTGTCATTGTTTTGAGGTAGTTCAATATCATTTGAAACATAATGATCATAGACTATCTTGGATAATGATCATGAGTCAGGTTAGGGCACTAGTGATAGATATAGGATTGCCGTCTCCTTGTTCAAGGAGTGTGATGTTCTAAAGGGCCCCCCTTATATGAGATGATTGAGAAAGTGTATGGCCATACCCAGATGACTATGCTCATCTGATCTAATCATGCTCATCGTATTGGAGTTACAAGCTTGACCCGCTTGTCCAATAAGAACATCCAGTGGCAAAGGACACTTGCATGCCTTGTGAAGTTGATTCACACTTGTGCTGTGGTTTGGGAGTAGTCTTGGAAGACTCTTTCCTTTATATCGGGAGACAGTGATGTGTTGCTAGATACCCCTCGCTGATCGTGATAACGAAAGTTATCGTTACCGACATTTAAAGGAAACCCTCAGGGTCGCACAAATTGATGATATGACTTACTTAAGTCAGATCGTGTGGACTGAATTATTTGGGTTTAGTTTAAAGGGATTTAAACTCTGATTGTAAGTGAGATCTAGTCTGATCATGTTTGATTGATTAGGGCTTGAGATCGGTAAGCTTCGATCGAGAAAGGAGATGCTAGATCGGTAAGATCAAGAGCATCAGGAGATGAACGGTTAGATCTTGAACCGTTTGGTTCATAGAGGTCTAGACCATGTATTGGCTTGGCTTGGTTTGATTTTGGTCTATGAGCCAAATCGAATTAAACCAAAGAATGAACCGGTTCACTATGTGAACGCATGGTTCATGAAGGAAGGCGTTTTGGCGTTGGAACATGGCTTCATGACTTTCCATTTTGGGAAGTCATGTAACGCCATTTTTGATGTTATCGCCTAAACGCTTTTGCTCACTTGTGATTGACGTTGCTTGCTTCCCATCTCGTGTGGAAGAAGGTGAACGACAAGGGAGAGCTCTCGGCCAAGGAAGCATCTCAACCTATCCCTTCCATTCGGCAAGGACTCTTGAAGATCTTTGCTAGCACAAAGATCAACAAGAAGAAGTCATCCCTCCTTCTTGTGTGCGTCGCTTGTGGAGAAGATCTATCTTGCTCTTTGCTTCCAAGCCGCCTCCTTCCCATGGCTATGGTAACGAATCTTTCATTTGTTGTTTAAGTTGATCATATGAAAGTATAGCATGCGATCAAGTTTAAACCCTAATTCCGCTGCTAAAACAAAGAAGACCACTTGCGCCGTCTATAGGGTTTTGCTCCCCCTTGAAGGGGACCCCTCTAAACCCTTCAATTGGTATCAGAGCCAAGGATCTATACTTGTTCATATGATTGCTTGCGCATCTAATGTGTAGATCATCATGTTTGATCCATGTATATGCTTATGAGTAGATCTAATGATGGTTGATCACATGCCGAAACCTACATGCTAGTTTAGAACTTAGATGTATGTTTCTTCATGATTTGCGCATGTTATATGTTTCTTCATGATTTGCGCATGTTGTTGTGTTGGCGCATGTTAAGTATGTTGAATGGTATTTCATCAAAACTTATACCTACTTGCGCGCAAACAATTAGATCTATATGCATCTACTATAAACCCTTAGACGGGTTGATGGGGTTGAAAGCATACTCTAGGTTAGATCCAATAGTCTGATCAGACCATCTGACAGCCTAGATGGGTTGACCAGATAGCACCTGTGCGAAAGCACGAGGTGGCTATAGGTTGACTGCATCACAGGCGTGTAGCGAGGTCTGGTTGAGACAGCAATGAACACACATGAGTTAGGCCCGGGGTCACACCCGCTTGCCAGATCTCATGAAGGTTGTTCAGCCCTTGGCGCATGCATGGTTGACCATCAGGTCAACTCGAGTCAGTTAGGACTTGGTGCATGCAAGGGCAAGGATCTAACTAGATTGATGAGTGGATCCCTATCAATGGACCGTTGTAAGGTTGTAGGGCACATAAGAGAATTAAAATTGATGCCAATGGGGTTTTCAAAATTTTATTTTCTATGTAATGGATCACATGATGATTGGTTGATGCCATGATGCCTGTTTATTTAATCTTATGTGGGTTGCCCTATTGTGTGCTGTGCTGGGGCCTGCGTGCCTGGTTAATTATAAATTAATCTTATTTTGTGATCTGCGAATCACATTGTTTTTAATTTATTGTATAATTGACCTGCGAGTCAAGCTTGTCTAGATAGATCAAAATGTATTCTGATTAGACAAGAGCACAAAAGCACACATCGCAGAGGCGCATTCAGCTAGTGGCGCACCTGAGGTGCTCTTGGCGCTAGGGCCCTGGGTTGGACCAGATGAGATGCAAAAGTCCCAAGAAGAGCAAGTGAAGACTTAAGTATCTTAAGGTCTTACTTAGGCTTTGGGCTTTTACCACATAAGATCAGCATGCTTTCTTTTTATTCGTTATATAATTAGAACTGCATGAGTTTATCTTCTGCTATAGCCATAGGATTTGCCTGATAGTAAGAAGATAAAAGGCCGTTAAAATCCAAACGCTAAAAATATCAAGCTCGTAAGCCTTCTGACGCGAAACCTCACTGTTCTGACTATCGTTGGAGCCGTGTTGTACCCACTCAGTGGGCACGTCCATCTATCTTCAGACAGTGCGGGATTTCACCTGCGTGTTACAGAGAAGGGATTTATCGCTTCTCGTTGCTCAGCATAGCACGTGGTGGTCCAGGGAGTAGGTCGGGTCAGCTTGACCATGTAGGCTACATATGTGGCGCATATGGTAGCGCATGGAGGCAGCCATCTGTGGGATCAGAGACTGTGTTGTACCAACTCAGTTGGCACAGTCTGCTGGATTGCCCAGATGAAGGGGAATCGCACGGGTTGGCGATTGGCTGGGACAGCCTACTAGAAATTAATGCTTGTCATCTCTGTGCATCTTATCTCGCCTGAGCGGGACGCGGAGACCAAGTATGAAATCTGGATCCCATCTCACTAAAAGAGTGTTACTCTTTCGGACTGTTTACTGGATTTTTCAGTCAGACAAAATAGTGAGAAAAGAATCTTTCTTAAGTCCTGGATTGATTCTGAACATTGATACTGACCTTGCTGTTCTTGCATTGTTGTAGATTCCTGCAGCAACGAACACCATGAGCTTCAATGTGCGATCCCTACTGGAAAGGGAGAAGTTTGCTGGGCCGAACTTCTCTGACTGGTTCGGACACCTTAAGATCGTTCTTAAGGCAGAGAGGAAACTGTATGTCCTCGAGACGGCAGTGCCGCCTCAACCCGCTGCGAACGCCGCAAGGGCGGTTCGCGAAGCCTATGAAAAGCACGTCAATGATAGCATTGATGTCGCTTGCCTGATGCTAGCGTCTATGACGCCACCGCTGCAGCGTCAGCATGAGGATATGTCGGCTATAGAGATTATAGCGAACCTCAAGATGCTGTATGCTGCACAGGCGAGGACAGAACGCTATAATCTGACGAAGCTCTTCTTTCAGAGCAAACTGGCTGAAGGGAGCCCAGTTGGAGCTCATGTGCTCAAGATGATTGGGCACAAGGAGGCTCTAGAGAAACTGGGGCATACCATCAACCAGGAGCTTGCTGTAGATATTATTCTGCAGTCTCTCCCGCCTTCTTTCGATGCGTTCATTATTAACTTTAATATGAACAAAATCGATTGTACTCCGGCAGAGCTGCTGAATATGCTCTTGACTACTGAGGAAACTCTGAAGGGAAAGCCTTCAACCTCTGTCTTACTGGTTCCTTCAAGGAACAAGAAGAAGGGGAAGAAGGGCAAGGCCCCGGTCAAGAACTACAGTAAGGCTCTGAAGCAAAAGGTTAAGCGGTCCAAGGAATACAGGTGTTTCCACTGTGGCCAGCTGGGTCACTGGAAAAAGGACTGTAAAGCGCTCCAAGGAGATAAGAGGGGAAGCATCGCTTCTGGCTCAGGTATTTATGTGACTGAGGTCATGTTATCTTCTTCTTCTATTTCATGGGTGTTGGACACTGCATGTGGAGTTCACATTTGTTCAAATGTACAGGAACTCAAGAGAAGAAGGCAGGTGGGACAGCATGAGGTAGACCTACGCGTTGGAAACAGGGCACGGGTTGCTGCTGTTGCTGTAGGAGACTATTTCATTTCTTTACCATCTGGACTTGTATTGGAACTAAACAGTTGTTATTTTGTTCCCAGTATAACTAAAAATATTATCTCCATTCCTGCTCTTGTCAGGAAAGGATTTGCCTTTGAATGCAATATTTCAAAGCGTGTTTTATCTTGTGATAATATTGTTTATGCTACTGGTTCAATTAACAATGGGTTATACATGTTGGACATGGAAAGTTCTATACATAACATTGATAATAAGAAAGCCAAGAATGCTGATGACAGCACCTTGCTATGGCATAGTCGTTTAGGCCATATAAACGAGAAAAGCATTAAGCGGTTGCATGATCATGGACTGCTGGGATCATTCTCCTGTGAGGAGATTGATACATGCAAAGCTTGTTTGATGGGTAAAATGACGAAGTCACCTTTTCCTAATAAAGGTCAAAGGGCTTCAGGTTTACTTGACCTCATACACAGTGATGTGTGTGGGCCATTTAGTAAACATGCTAGAGGTGGCTATCAGTACTTCATTACCTTTACTGATGATTTCAGTAGGTATGGGTATGTCTATTTGATGAGACATAAAAATGAATCTTTTGACAAGTTCAAAGAGTTCAAGAATGAAGTACAAAATCAGCTAGGCCGAAATATCAAGGCACTTCGCTCAGATCGAGGTGGAGAATACCTAAGTCATGCGTTTACTGACTATCTAAAGGAGTGTGGGATTATCTCACAGCTCACTCCGCCAGGAACACCGCAATGGAATGGTGTGTCCGAGAGGAGAAATAGAACGTTACTTGATATGGTTCGTTCTATGATGAGTCAGGCTACTCTTCCATACTCCTTTTGGGGATTTGCACTGGAAACAGCTGCAAAGGTACTAAACCGAGTGCCATCCAAGGCAGTTTCAAAGACTCCGTATGAGTTATGGTGTGGGAAACAGCCGAGCTTGACATTTATCAGGATCTGGGGTTGCGAGGCTTATGTCAAAAAGCTCGCCTCTGGGAAACTGGAGAACAGATCTGAGAAATGTATTTTTGTCGGGTACCCTAAGGAAACTAAGGGTTATTATTTCTACGATCCCAAAGAGAACAAGGTATTTGTTGCTCGGTCGGCCATATTTCTTGAGAAGGAATTTCTTCTGCAAGAGGCCAGTGGGAGAGAAATAAAGCTGGATGAGAATCCAGAGGAAGGACAAAGTAGTCAAGCACAATTGGATGAGCCTGAGCCGGTAGATCAGGTTATTGAACAACCTGAGGCTCAGATATCACGGGAACCGCGAAGATCGGGAAGGATCCGTCGACAGCCTGAGCGCTATGACGGAGTCTACATCATTGATAATGATGAACCCCTCACTTATACGGATGCGGTCAGTGGACCGGAGTCAGCTAGATGGCTTGATGCTATGCGAGCCGAAATGGACTCCATGTCAGATAACCAAGTCTGGGATTTGGTTGATCCGCCTCCGGGAGTAATCCCTATAGGCTGTAAATGGATCTTCAAGAAGAAGATTGACATGGATGGTAACGTGGTTACCTATAAAGGCAGGCTAGTTGCGAAAGGTTTCAGACAAATCTACGGGATAGATTATGATGAAACTTTCTCACCTGTAGCCATGTTTAAGTCTATTCGGATTCTTTTCGCGATAGCTGCATATTACGATTATGAGATCTGGCAGATGGATGTGAAGACAGCTTTCCTTAATGAAAATCTGGATGAGGATGTGTACATGACACAACCTGAGGGTTTCACTAATCCATCAGATCGTCATAAAATATGCAAGTTAAAGAAGTCTATTTATGGACTTAAACAAGCATCTAGAAGTTGGAATATTCGTTTTGATGAATCAATCTCTGAGTTTGGTTTCATCAAGAACGAGGATGACCCGTGTGTATATAAGAGGTTTAGTGGGAGCGTGATTACATTCCTAGTCCTCTACGTCGATGATATCTTAATCATTGGAAATGATATTCCTGAACTGCATGCGGTTAAAGCATGGTTAGGAAAATGTTTCCAGATGAAAGATTTAGGAGAAGTAGCCTATGTATTAGGTGTGAAGATCTACAGGGATAGATCTAAGAGGCTTCTCGGGCTGTGCCAGAGTACTTACATCGATAAAGTCCTGGAGAGATTCCATTTAGAGAATTCTAAAAGAGGATATCTTCCAGTCAGACATGGTCTGAATCTTTCGAGGAGTCAGTGTCCACAAACACAGACTGAGAAAGATGAAATGGACAATACGCCTTATGCTTCGGCTATTGGGTCCATTATGTATGCGATGTTGTGTACTCGCCCAGACGTCGCTTACGGGTTAAGCGTGACCAGTCGGTTCCAAAGTAATCCAGGTATGGCGCACTGGATTGCGGTCAAGAACATTTTAAAATATCTGCGGAGGACCAAAGATATGTTCTTGATATATGGTGGTCAGGAAGAACTCAGTATAGAAGGATATACTGACGCTTCGTTCCAGTCGGACCAGGATGATTTCCGATCGCAATCAGGCTATGTTTTTAGCTTGAATGGTGGAGCAGTGGTGTGGAAAAGTTTCAAACAGTCAACTGTTGCTGATTCCACAACAGAAGCCGAGTATGTTGCAGCCTCGGAAGCATCCAAGGAGGCAGTGTGGATTCGTAAGTTCGTGAGAGAACTTGGTGTCGTTCCTTCGAGTGCAGATCCTTTGGTTATCTTCTGTGATAACACTGGAGCAATCGCACAAGCAAAGGAACCACGGTCGCACCAGAAGTCCAAGCACATACAGAGACGGTTTCACTTGATCCGGGAGATCATAGATCGTGGTGAGATCAAAATATGCAAGGTTCATACAGACGACAATCTGGCAGACCCGCTTACCAAGCCTCTGGCGCAGCAGAAGCATGAGAAGCACTGTAATAATATGGGTTTGAGATTTCTCAACCATTAGATTAAGTGCAAGTGGGAGATTGTTGGGGTATGCCCTTAAGGCTAATGTTTGAGGCCTTTGGGATTGTAACAGTATCATGTAATAAACTTTTATGTTTATAAAGGCATGGTTGTTATTCAGGTTGTTACCTTGTCTGCTGCAATAAGTGTACTTCTGATTAATGTCTCAAAGCTGTTCAGCTAGGCTGACAGGCTATATGTCCTTAGTCGAGATATCTTGGTGAACATGAGACAGCCTTGATATGATTGAGACTAATATGTGTTCTAATCTTATAGGATGCTTTGAGCATGGAATAAGATGTAGACTCATGGGTACATTGGATGTACTGGACAGACCCTACTAGGATATTCAATTGCTTGTCACAATGTGAATATTCCTTGTATGCACTAAGTGGCACATGTCCTCTGACTTGAGATCACTTGAGTTACTAAATGATGATTGTCATTATTTTGAGGTAGTTCAATATCATTTGAAACATAATGATCATAGACTATCTTGGATAATGATCATGAGTCAGGTTAGGGCACTAGTGATAGATATAGGATTGCCGTCTCCTTGTTCAAGGAGTGTGATGTTCTAAAGGGCCCCCCCTTATATGAGATGATTGAGAAAGTGTATGGCCATACCCAGATGACTATGCTCATCTGATCTAATCATGCTCATCGTATTGGAGTTACAAGCTTGACCCGCTTGTCCAATAAGAACATCCAGTGGCAAAGGACACTTGCATGCCTTGTGAAGTTGATTCACACTTGTGCTGTGGTTTGGGAGTAGTCTTGGAAGACTCTTTCCTTTATATCGGGAGACAGTGATGTGTTGCTAGATACCCCTCACTGATCGTGATAACGAAAGTTATCGTTACCGACATTTAAAGGAAACCCTCAGGGTCGCACAAATTGATGATATGACTTACTTAAGTCAGATCGTGTGGACTGAATTATTTGGGTTCAGTTTAAAGGGATTTAAACTCTGATTGTAAGTGAGATCTAGTCTGATCATGTTTGATTGATTAGGGCTTGAGATCGGTAAGCTTCGATCGAGAAAGGAGATGCTAGATCGGTAAGATCAAGAGCATCAGGAGATGAACGGTTAGATCTTGAACCGTTTGGTTCATAGAGGTCTAGACCATGTATTGGCTTGGCTTGGTTTGATTTTGGTCTATGAGCCAAATCGAATTAAACCAAAGAATGAACCGGTTCACTATGTGAACGCATGGTTCATGAAGGAAGGCGTTTTGGCGTTGGAACATGGCTTCATGACTTTCCATTTTGGGAAGTCATGTAATGCCATTTTTGATGTTATCGCCTAAACGCTTTTGCTCACTTGTGATTGACGTTGCTTGCTTCCCATCTCGTGTGGAAGAAGGTGAACGACAAGGGAGAGCTCTCGGCCAAGGAAGCATCTCAACCTATCCCTTCCATTCGGCAAGGACTCTTGAAGATCTTTGCTAGCACAAAGATCAACAAGAAGAAGTCATCCCTCCTTCTTGTGTGCGTCGCTTGTGGAGAAGATCTATCTTGCTCTTTGCTTCCAAGCCGCCTCCTTCCCATGGCTATGGTAATGAATCTTTCATTTGTTGTTTAAGTTGATCATATGAAAGTATAGCATGCGATCAAGTTTAAACCCTAATTCCGCTGCTAAAACAAAGAAGACCACTTGCGCCATCTATAGGGTTTTGCTCCCCCTTGAAGGGGACCCCTCTAAACCCTTCAAAGCCTTAGTGGAGGAACGGTTCTTCTGGCCGAACCTCAATAGGGATGTAGCTAAGATTGTCAAACATTGTAGGACCTGCTAGACCAGAAAAACTCAGAAACATAACTATGGTCTGTACACACCCCTACCCATCCCTCAAGCACCTTGGCAAGATCTTAGCATGGACTTCATCTTAGGTTTACCAAGGACTCCCTCCAGACATGACTCTATTTTTGTCGTAGTGGATAGGTTTACCAAGATGGCACACTTTATACCTTGCTACAAAACCACAGATGCATCACATGTAGCTAGGTTGTTTTTTAAAGAGGTTGTTAAACATAGAGGTACCCCTCTGACTATAGTTTCTGATAGGGATTCCAGGTTTGTTGGACATTTCTGGAAAACCCTGTGGGCTATGTTGGGAACAAAACTCAAATTCTCCACGGCCTATCATCCTCAGACGGATGGGCAGACCGAAGTGGTCAATCGATCACTGGGGAGCATTTTGAGGAGTTTGGTAGGAGAGCACCCAGGCACATGGGATAAGCTGTTGCCCATTGCCGAGTTCTCCTATAATAGCGTTGTCAACAAAACTACAGGATTGTCCCCTTTTCAGGCCAACTTAGGGTACCAACCCAGAAAACCTGTTGATTTATTTCCTTTACCTAGGCACTCTCATATTTCTATGTCTGCTAAAGATTTTGCTACTCACATGTCCCATTTACATCATGAAATACATTGTCAAATGCTTGATGCTGTAAATTCCTATCGCAAGAGTGCTAACAAGAAACGCCGAGAAAGGAAATTCTCTGTAGGTGAATAGGTTATATTGCGGGTCAGGGAGGAGCGCATCCATGGATCTGGCCGCAAGTTGGACGCCAAGGGACTCGGACCATACACCATCATAGAAAAGATCAACGATAACGCTTACATCTTGGATCTACCGCCGGACTTGGGGATCCCCACCACTGTCAATGTGGAGGATCTCACGCACTATGAGGAGCCGGTGCACATCGAGGAGTTGACTGACAGGCCTGAGTTACAGAGCATACTTGAAGATCAGACCCGACTCACCCCAGACAAGGTACAAGTGTTTTACCGTGTTAAATTTACGTCGGGTGAGGAGGCTTGGCTTCCCGAAGAAGAGTTGGCACAGGCCACTCCGGAATTACTCCAAGGGTACAAGGATAATTCTCCAGAGGAGAATTCTTCCCACCCGGGGAGAAATGATGGAGGGGCCAGCCCTGCCCCAAGAAGGTCTGGAAGGACTAGGAGGAAGCCCCTCAGATATGGCTTTTCATCCTAGGTCACCTTTCTTTCCTTATTTGTAGTTTCCTTATTTGCCTTGAATAAAAGCCCTAGTGCATTGTGTAGTTTCCTTATTTGGTCATGCATTACTTCCTAGAATAGTCTGCTGGTTTTTGTGTCAATAATTGGGCAGGTTATAGCCCAGCTCAAGGGAAGCTAGGAAGCTCAAGCTAAGCCACTCAAGTAAAGCTCCAATTATGGAAGGAGGCACTTCAACTACTTCAACTAAAGACTTCAAGTTGAAGGGGCTTACAATGAATGCAACTCCACCTTCCAAATTAACCAAGGCGCCACCTAATATGAAGAAGGTTTCGAATGATATAAACCAGCCCACAAATTGCCAAGTGAAGAACCATCAATGCGCCTAGCCATCAAGGATCAATCTAGATCCACAAATAAAGGGATCATCATCTAGATCCCCAATTTGTGGAGCCACCTTTGGAAGCCTCTAGCCGCCCATGCATCTTGAAGGAAGCTTTCGAATTCAAATAAATCCATTGCAAGAAGCGCCATCTCATCCAAGCAAAGAAGGAAGGAGCCCAAGAGAATTCGGCTACAAGAAAGAAAGAATTTGAAATTCAAAATTGAGGATGGCAATGTTTTAATTGAGCATTAATTACCTCCATAATGTTGTGATTTGCGCCTAGGGTGAAATGTCACCCTTGCCCATGGCTTGTTGAGCCTATAAATTGTAACCTCCCCTCTCTTTGTCTATTAGTTGCCTAGTGAAAAAAATCCTTGTGTTAGCATTGGTGCTTGTGTCACCTAAAGAAGTTTTCTACCTCCCCTCTCCTCTAAAGGGCCGAGCCCTTTCCCTTCTCCCCTCTCTTCTCAAATCTTCAACGCAACTCAATCACTTGGGGGATCTTGCGCACCTTTGGAGGGACTCTAAGGAAGCTTCATCATCCTTTGTTCTTGGCCATCAACTAAGACCTTAGGGGTTCTTTCACTTTCGGCCAGCATGAGAGCAACATCAACCAAGCTTCAAATCGGCTAAGTTCCTTCCCCTCTCCCTTCCTTGATTTCTAGAACTTGATTCCTACACTAAACTGAATTTTGTTTGTAGGTAGCGCAAGGGCTTGGAAGACTCCTCTCTAAGCGCAAAGCTTTCTCCCTCTCTCTTCTCTCTTTAGTTAAGTGTTAAGGGAACTTGTGAGGCTTAACCTCCCCCTTAGTTTTGCTTGTAATATGAATCTGTGGTGTGTGCGGATCTCGATTGTCTGAGTTTGTTTGTAATGATGCAATACCTTCCATCAGAGTAGGACCGTTGAAGATCGGGACGATACGATCCTTCTATGCTCAAGGATCGCACTGTGAGTATTCCTACTAGTCTTTCAATTTGTAGTTTAATTGCTATTTCTTTTGGTAGTCTAAATAGTTTAGTGTCGTTTTCTTCTATTTTATAAAATACAAAAAATATTTTCCAACTTCGTTAGAGTAAATTCGGGTTTTATCTAAAATACAAAAAAAATTATTTTCCTAAAGCGTTGTTTGAATGCACCCTTACTTGTGAGTGATCCCACCTCCATCACAAACGCGTCGCTTTGGCGGTCCTAGGGTCAAATCCCTGCTCACCAGTGATCTCCTGCCAAAAAGTCCCCTCTAAATACTCACGAGACCGGTGTCTGGTCACGTCCGCGGGGAATCCAAAAATATGACCCAGCTGGTCCAGAGTAAGTACATGCTCCTAGTTCCCCAACCGGAGCGACATCCTCCCTAGGTCTCCGTCATCATAGTTCCTCAGTGTACCTGGACGAAACTAAAGAACTCCACGGTCAACTGTACATAAGTAGGATGGCTCTGCTGCTAAAAATCCTGCCACCCTATGTTCGCGAACATCCACTGGACGTCGTCAAACAATCCTAGGGATTGTAGTGCCTAATCATCCCAATACCGTATGCTAAGCACTCCCCTAGTAGACAGAGCACGATATCTCCTTTCCTGCTCTCTACTCCTATGACGGATCTGACGTGGGTAAGGAGTAAGGGCTAGAGGTGGCGAGTGTGCATGTCTCCTCTTTGGTATAATAGGCTCTGGTATAGCTGGAGACGACTCAGATGATGATGGCTCAGAGGATACAACTGGAGAATGTCCTAAAGACTGCTCTGGTGATGGTAAATGAATCTCTGGTGATGGCACTAGTACTGCTGGTGTAGGTGCTGGCTGTGCTGGCTCAGTAATGTGTGGCGTCTCTGAAACTGGGCGTCGAACTATCTCAGGAGTCGCAGAGGACTCAAGTGCAACTGACGGAGAAGAACGGAGCTCAGGTATATCTACTGATATCTCCGGTAGATCCATAAATATCTCAAGTGATCCCTCCTCCTGATCCGGCAATACGGGTTTACTGGCCTTAGGGACAAACATATCTCCTTGGGCCAAGGAGGGTGATGGAATCTCTGGAGTCTGGTCTGTGTCTTGTGGAGTATTGATAGCCCGAAAGGGAACACTACAAGTCTGGCACGCGTGTACCTTGGACTAATCCCCGGCAACAGCGCCAAAAACTTGATAGGCTTCAGCAAGTGCACGGAACTATCGAAGTAATAAAGAAAAGTATCGAATCCACAGGGACCTTATTGTTAAGTACCAAATAGTGGTATTCTTACTAGCTAAGCGAACCGATTCTAGTGCAAAGTAATAATGGAAAACACACGAACTCAGATAATCTAAGAGATAAATTGGGACTTAGGGTTTCATCCTCCTTGATTCTAATGACTAGACATAAATAAAAGGGTCGTTAGTCTAATTCTACCATGACAAAGACATAATTTACTTGATAAAGGTATTGTCTCACTTTCGTGCAGACAATCATGCAGATAACCAATCCTCACTTTCATGCAAGATCTATTCTCAATGCTGTAGATAAGTAAATCATCAATCAAAGAACTCAAGATCACTTTCGTGCATCTGAATTCTAGGTTGATAATCTCTAGCGGAAACTCAAGGATCACTTTCGTGCATCCGAGCCTCAACACTAGTTTTACTCATGGATCTCCAACGTTCCAATCCTCACTTTCGTGCAAGATCTCCACGTTTGATAAATAGACTCGATCCATAAATTCATATTACTATCATGGCAATTAATCTACTAGAACAGATCAAATTGGATCTAACCTAAGGAAGGGATCCTAACATGCAATTCTAGGGGTCCAAGTTCTCAAGCAAATCACCTTTCAGTCTCATTGTGAAAACTCTAAAAACATAATTAGTAACATGGACTTATAGAGAGTCTAAGCACAATTATCACATGAGCAAAATTATCATGGCAAAGTTATCATGACGAAAAAGAAGATTATCTAATTATTAAAAATCAAGGGGATTGCACCCCATGTCCCAAAAGAGTATTAAGCTTGCGTGGAGAAAGAGATACAATAAATCATGGTCATAGAATGATCAGAAAATGAAAGGAAAGGAGAAACAACGTTACAACACGAGTGTAATGCAAATTACACTCGTAATTTCGAGATGAACAGCGTTGTCACCGCTGTTTTGTTGATTCCTCCTCCAATCGGACTCCAAACGCTCTGAAACTTCTGTGGTGTCTTCCTCTCCTCCAGGCGAAGCTTCTGCAAGAAAATCACAGCCTGAGGTGCCCTCTACGCCTCTCAGCGTGAGGCCAAACCCTAGCCACCTCTCTAGCGATTTCTCCCTCGATACTGGATACAAATTCTCCTTTCCACTTTGTACGCCTTCTCCTCTTAAAGACGAGTTCAGAACACTTTTCAGATTTCAATTTGGACCTCTGGATCAAAAGTTATGGCTCACGCAAGATTCGGACTCGTAAAAATTACGTTTTGACTGGGAATTATGGCCGTGTAATATCTCACGGCACTGCGGTAAAATAGCTTGAGTGTTCTGTTCTGGAAACGCTGGAAAATACCGTCGGTAATTTGGTTTACGATAGTGCCATAATTTCGGTTGAACTTTCTGGTCGGAATTATTGGTGTATATGCCCTTGGACCTAGTTTTGGTCCATCTTTGTACTACTTGACTCTGATATTCATATATATCTTTCTGGCATTGTCGTTATCATTGTTTGTCTACACCTGCGATTGTGTACTTACATGATAATGTCCCTGGAGACAGATTGGATCTGTGCTCAAATGATTGTCCCCAGTCGATGTACCTGAGTGGATATGGGACAGCTCTGGTACTTGTGAGACTGGTATATAGGCTAGTTAGGCACGAGGTGCTAACATAGACATATGGGTATATCAGTAGTGGATATACTGGACCGACCCACTGTGAGGCTATGACTTGGTGTCATGAGTTATCCTCACAAGTGACAAGAGATGCATTGATCCCTTGACTTGAGGTCATTGACCATTCTATATGGTTAGGGACTTGCTTTAATACAACCTAACACCTCACCGTAGTTAGGAGGTAATAACAGTTGTCATTGAGCATGTCACGACCCATATGAGAAGGTCAATGGATAGACATAGGATTTGCCCCTTCCTAAGGGAAGTATTATATCCATGGAGCTCCTCTATGGTTCTATGACTGAAAGTGTATGGTCATACCCAGGTGAGAACCTGATTTAGTCATAACCATGTGATTGGGTGAAAACAAGTGGTGACACACTTGTCCAATCAGATATCAGTTCGGCAAAGAGGCTGTAATGCATCTGTACCTTATTGCAATGATGGGGATGTCGATGTCGATATCCATTCCGATGACTTGGGTAGCAGTGATGCACTGCTAGGTGCCACTCACTGCTTGTGGTGACATTTGGTCAGCACTGCCAACGTCAGAGGGACCTACAGGGTCGCACACCTTGATACTCGAGTTCTCGTATTGATCGGGAAGCCTTATGATCGAGTTATTGGATAACTCAGATCTATTTTGGAGATTTCACCAATGCCAATGGGCCTGATGAGATGGAAGGATGTTATTGGAGCCAAACTCCATTTATGGTAGGTTGACCCGAAATTGACCATGGTTGGCCACATTTGGATTAGGGTTGCATTGGATTGGATCCAAGTGCTTAATCAAGCCATATAATGAAGTTTGGACTAGCTCATTATCCAATGAGGTCCAATAACAAGTTGTCATGAAGAGTCAATAGACTAAAAGGGTATAATGGGGAGGAAGCCAAGCCCATTGGCGCCTAAGGGGCATAATGGGGTTTGGATGGCAAATTTGCTTCATTAAGGAAGCTTTATGCGCCTAGCCCTCTCCCATTGATAGTGTGAATGCATTAAGGCATTGCTTGGGGCGCAAGGCTAGGCCTTGGCGCACAAGGCAAGGCTTGGTAGCTTATGGAAAGGTTGAATGAGGTTTATGGTAAAGTCTTGGAGACTTTCCTTACCTCAAGCCTTCTCATCCAAGCCATACACTTGTCATTATCTCAACCCTTGCCCTAACCGCCTCTAGCTCTTTATAAGTGACCCTAGTCACCCCCTCTTGTGTTGATGCATATTCCTTAGAGGCGTGACAACAAGAGGAGGGGCGAAAGCAAGGGCTTGAAGGGCGACAACACCAAGAAGTGGCGCATCTTCTTCTTCCTTCCAAACCCTATCCGCAAGCCTCTTCCTTCTCTCTTGACGCAAGGAACTTGGTGCTTGGCAGTTTTCCTCTCCCTCATCCTTCTTCATCTTTGACCCATCTACCTTGGAGGTGGCTCATATTTTGAAGAAGGAGCACAAGGCTTGGATCTTCTTCCCGAGGCTAGCACTGGGCGTGGAAGAAGAGGACTCGAGGCATCCGTGTGTGTGAGACTGCAGAGGGCGCACGCTTGGGCGCCTATCACGACATCGACCTCATCTTGCTCTAAGGTATTTCCTAACTCATCGTGTCGACTCTCTTGCTTGCGATCTTCACTGGGTTTTTGGGACCGACCTATTTCAGGGATATTGCTTCCGCTGTGCAATGTATTTTGTAATCTCTATCTCTGAAAATTGTAAAATATCCCCGGGGTTTCCCAATAGTGGTATCAGAGGGACTTGCAAGACTCGAACGATGTTTTATGCTTTTCTTTCATGCTCACATGCCATATCTCTATTTTCGTTAATAGCATGATGCATGACAAACGATTTTTCTAAAAGTAGAAAAATTAAGGTTTCTTGTTTCTATCATCTTTTCAATCTCTTTTGGATTTTAGGGTTATTTTTCTTGCTTGATTTAAAGATCAAAGGCGCATGTGATTTTGTCAAGTAAGACGGGCATTGTGTCTTCGGACTGGCCGGGTCCCTTGATCTAACAAAATTGCCAGCCGAAAGGATCTCTGAAATCATCATGAAAAGTTAATCGCAAATAACTAAAGGATTTGTGAGAAGAAGATGAGAAAAAGAGACTAGTTTTATGAAAAAGTAGAATTTCAGATTTTATGTTTTCATGAGCATGTAGAATTGCATGTGTAAATACCTTGATTGTGCATAATGTTGTGATCATGAGTCAAGCCCCTTTTGCATGCCTGTGATGTATCCTTGTGCGGCCTGCGTGCCATCTTTTTCATTATTTTTGTAAAAATTAAGATGAAGATTAAGGGGTGGGCACATCCTTCTTGGACCTTGATGCTCGCATCTTGCTTGATGGCGCAAGCATGCAAGGTGGCACATGCAAGTTGGTGCTTGGTTGCTTGGTGGCACAAGAAGGCTTGGCCAAACCTCTTTTGGTTTGAGAGCTAGCTATCTTGGCCCCATGCATGGTGGCGCACCTTCCTTGGAGGAAGACCATGGCATTGGCCGAACCTATGGGGAACTTTTAAAGTGTACCTCTAGGGTTTGAGAGCTAAACCATGAGAGAAGGACCTTGGAGCCAACCTTGAAGTTCAAGCTAGAGGTCGGCTAGGCTAGGTCTAGTTTTTTGGGCTTGAGTTCTAGGACAAGAGTTGAACCTCTTTCATGGCATGGGTTGGTTCAATGTCTTGAATAGGATATGATCACATCATTCTTTACTGCTTTTATTATTATCTGCAGAAGCATGCCTGTAATGTTTTATCGTTATGTTATCACCGTAGGATTGCATGCCTGTAATGATAGACATAAGATAAAACTGAGATGATGAGACCTTAAACAAAAACCCTCAATTAAAATATCAAGTCTAGTAGCCTTCTAACGCGTAGCCCTCACTAAGCTATCGATCAGTGGAGTTGTGAACTGTTTCCCACCCTCGTGGGACACACCCACTTATCTTTAGAAAGTGCGTGGTGACAATGGTTTCCCCAGTCCAGTTTTAACCTGGGCGTGCCTTCGCAAGGAAACTCGTTGGCCCTGGGCATAATAGTTAGGAATGGACTTGACTAGATTTTCATGTGTGCTAGGCACATGATGAAACTCTAGAGGCATCGTTGATAGGTTAGGGTTTCATGCTATATCCAGCCCTCGCTGGACATGAAATGCCTGGACTGTCTCAATAAGGGGAATTGCTTGGAGCAATCGGCCAGTGCGCCCACCTTAGGAAACATGGGTCACTTTGTGCATCTCATCCCACCCTCATGGGACGCGAAGCCCTGTGTGGAATGAGGATCCCATCTCACTAGGAAATCTTGGATTTCTCGATTGACTTTGTGGGTTGTCAATTCGATTAAAAATAGTGGGAGCCATGGTCATTTAAAACAAGTCCAGTTTAAATGATTCGAAGTAGTACTAATCTACTGTTTCTTGGTTGTTGTAGAACAATGGCTATGAACAATAGCAGTTGGTCACTGCGATCTACCCTGGAAAGGGATAAGTTGGTTGGATCCAACTTACTGGATTGGTATATGAACTTGAGAATCGTGCTCCAGCTCGAAAGGAAGCTTTATGTCCTTGAGCGTCCTTTTCCTGAGCCACTTCCATGCTCGGCCTCAGCGGCTGAGAGGGATGCTTATGATAAGCATCAGGTTGATACTTTGGAGGTTGCTAACCAACATGTCACCTGAATTTAGAGGGTGATATGAATCGAAGAGTGCCTCTGAGATTATTTCTAATCTAAGGCAGCTCTTTGATGAATTGGTTGAGCTCAATCCTCCTAAAGTTGATATTCAGTGTGTTGAGCCGAAAGGCTTGACCAAGGAACTGAAATTAAAGATGGATATGATCAGGAATAACAGGTGCTATTCATGTGGAGGACCACCTCACATGTTGAAGGACATGTTGCAACTTCAGAATGAGGAGAAGAAAGGCAAGGCCTTGTCTTCATGCTCAGGTATTTATGTTACCGAAGTCAACCTTTCTACTCCTATGACATGGGTATTGGATACCGCATGTGGAGCTGATATTTGTACAAATATGCAAGGGCTCAAAAAGGGTAGATCGGTAAGGCCTAGAGAGATTGACCTACGGATAGGTAACAGGGCACAAGTTGCTGCTGTTGCTGTAGGAGTTTCTCTCCCTGCCTTCTGGACTTCAGTTAAAGCTAAACAATTGCTATTATGTACCTTCCCTTACCAAAACATTGCATCCACTCCTTGCTTGGTAAAGAAAGGATTTAAGTTTGAAATAAAAGAGAACTTATGTTCTTTTTCTTTTGCAAACATGTTTTATAGGAAGGGTACTTTGTGCAATGGTCTGCATGTCTTGGACATGGATAGCTCTATTTGTAACATAAATAATAAAAGGACCAAACTGAGTGGTTCAGTTGGTGCTTTCCTATGACATTGTCGATTAGCCTATATAAACAAGAATCGCATTCGACAACTCCATGCAAATGGGTTGTTGGATTCGAGTTCCTTGGAGGAACTTGATACATGTGAGCCTTGTTTATTAGGGAAAATGACAAAGGCGCCCTTCACCAAGACTGGTGAGAGGGCAGGAGGTTTGTTGGATCTCATACATAGTGATGTGTGTGGGCCATTCAATAAATAAGCCAAAGGAGGGTATAACTACTTCGTCACATTTACTAATGACTTCAGTAGATATGGTTATGTCTACATGATGAGACATGAGTCTGAATCCTTTGAGAAATTTAAGGAGTTCAGACATGAAGTAGAGAACCAGCTTGGTAGATCCTTTAAGGATCTTCGATCAGATCGTGATGAAGAGTACCTGAGAAATGAGTTCTTTGACTATCTGAGTAAGTGTGGGATCCTATCCCAACTCACTCCTCCTAGAGCACCTCAGTGGAATGGTGTGTCTGAAAGGAGAAATCGAACCTTGTTGGAGATAGTTCGGTCTATGATGAGTCATGCAACTCTACCTCCCTCATTCTGGGGACATGCACTTGAGACAGCTTCTCTAATACTGAATAATGTTCCATCTAAGAGTGTCTCAAAGATTCCATACGAGGTATGGAGTAGGAGACGCCCTAATCTCACTTTTATCAGGATCTGGGGATGTGAGGCTTATGTCAAACATCAGGATTCTAGCAAGCTAGAACCTAGATCTGATAAGTGTATGTTTGTGGGGTACCCTAAGGAGACTAAGGGTTACTACTTCTATGTTCCCACCGAGAACAAAGTTTTTTGTTGCTCGGAGTGCTGTCTTTCTAGAGAAAGAATTTCTCATGAAAGAAGTTAGTGGAGGAAGTTTGACTTGGACGAGGTCCAAGTGCAACCACAAGACATAGAGATGGAACCTGAGCCACCTGCACCGGTTGCTAGGTAACCTGAGGCTCAGACACAGGCCCCATGTAGGACTGGGAGGATTCGTCGTGCACCTGAGAGGTATGGGTCGCTGCCGACCCAACACGACGGGATCTTCATCATTGAGGATGAACCCAGGACTTATGATGAGGCGGTCAGTGGACCGGACTCTGAGAGATGGCTTGAGGCCATGAGATCCGAGATGGATTCCATGTCGGCTAACCAAGTCTGGGATTTGGTTGAGCTACCTGATGGGGTAAAACCCATAGGGTGTAAATAGGTCTTTAAGAGGAAGACAGACATGGATGGCAACATAGTTACCTATAAAGGTGGACTAGTGGCTAAAGGATTCAAACAAGTCCACAGGGTGGACTATGATGAAACCTTCTCGCCAGTTGCCATGATCAAATCCATTCGGATTCTGCTTGCTATAGCTGCATATCATGATTATGAGATATGGCAGATGGACGTGGAGACAGCGTTCCTTAATGGGAAGCTGACTAAGGATGTGTATATGACACAACCTGATGGCTTCATCCATCCTGCAGATGCCAGTAAGGTCTGCAGGCTAAAGAAATCCATTTATGGATTAAAGCAAACATCTCAAAGTTGGAATCTTCGGTTTGATGAAGCTGTGAGAGATTATGGTTTTATCAAAAGTAAAGATGACGCCTGTGTATATAGAAAATTCAGTGGGAGATTGGTGACTTTTCTGGTCATGTATGTCGATGACATACTGCTCATCGGAAACGACATCCCTAGTCTTCAAGCTGTGAAGACATGGTTAGGGAAGTGTTTCGAGATGAAGGACTTAGGGGAGGCCGCCTACATTCTAGGCATGAGGATCTACTGGGATAGATCCAAGAGGCTCCTGGCCCTTAGTCAGAGTATCTACATTGATAAGGTCCTGGAGAGGTTCAACTTGGAGCAATCCAAGAAAGGATACCTTCCAATGAGACATGGCCTTACTCTCTCAAAGAGCCAGTGTCCTACAACACAGGCTGAGAGGGATAACATGAGTCGAATTCCCTATGCTTCGGTAGTGGGATCAATCATGTATGCAATGTTGTGTACTAAACTAGATGTAGCTTATGTTGTAAGCATAACCAACCGATACCAATCCAATCCAGGTCTGCAGCACTGGGTGGCTGAAAAGAAAATCCTTGAGTATCCTGAAAAGGACTAAGGATTTATTCTATATGGTCTACGGGGGACAGGAAGAGCTCAATGTGCAGGGCTTCACTGATGAGTCATTCCAGTCTAATCTTGATGACTTCAAATCGCAGACCGGCTATTTTTTTAAGATGGTTGGAGGTGTTGTATGCTAGAAAAGCTTCAAGCAATCCACCATAGCTAATTCTACAACCGAGGCTGAGTATGTGGTTGCTTCTGAGGCAGCGAATGAAGCCGTTTGGATCAGGAAATTCTTTTCTGAACTTCAGGTGGTTCCAAGTGCAATGGATCCCATTGAGCTCTACGATGACAACAATGGGAACTGCACATGCTAAGGAACCACGGTCTCATCAAAGGTCCAAACACATACTCAGGAGATTTTGCCTGATCAGAGAGATCATTGATCGAGGTGATGTCAAGATTAGCAGAGTTGACACAGAGAGCAATCTAGCAGACCCACTGACCAAGGCTTTGGCGCAGCAGAAGCATGATGGTTGTACTAGAGATATGGGGTTGAGGTTGCTCAACCTCTAGGTATTTAGTGCAACTGAGAGATTGTTGGTGTATATGCCCTAGGACCTAGTTTTGGTCCATCTTTGTACTACTTGACTCTGATATTCATATATATCTTTTTGGCATTGTCGTTATCATTATTTGTCTACACCTGCGATTGTGTACTTACATGATAATGTCCCTGGAGATAGATTGGATCTGTGCTCAAATGATTGTCCCCAGTCGATGTACCTGAGTGGATATGGGATAGCTCTGGTACTTGTGAGACTGGCATATGGGCTGGTTAGGCACGAGGTGCTAATGCAGACATATGGGTATATCAGTGGTGGATATACTGGACCGACCCGCTGTGAGGCTATGACTTGGTGTCATGAGTTATCCTCACAAGTGACAGGAGATGCATTGATCCCTTGACTTGAGGTCATTGACCATTCTATATGGTTAGGGACTTGCTTTGATACAACCTAACACCTCGCCGTAGTTGGGAGGTAATAACGGTTGTCATTGAGCATGTCACGACCCATATGAGAAGTTCAATGGACAGACATAGGATTTGCCCCTTCCTAAGGGAAGTATGATATCCATGGAGCTCCTCTATGGTTCTATGACGAAAGTGTATGGCCATACCCAGGTGAGAACCTAATTTAGTCATAACCATGTGATTGGGTGAAAACAAGTGGTGACACACTTGTCCAATCGGATATCAGTTCGGCAAAGAGACTGTAATGCATCTGTACCTCGTTGCAATGATGGGGATGTCGATGTCGATATCCATTCCGATGACTTGGGTAGCAGCGATGCACTGCTAGGTGCCACTGACTGCTTGTGGTGACATTTGGTCAGCACTGCCAATGTCAGAGGGACCTACAGGGTCGCACACCTTGATACTCAAGTTCTCGTATTGATCGGGAAGCCTTATGATCGAGTTATTGGATATCTCGGATCTATTTTGGAGATTTCACCAGTGCCAATGGGCCTGATGAGATAGAAGGATGTTATTGGAGCCAAACTCCATTTATGGCAGGTTGACCCGAAATTGACCATGGTTGGCCACATTTGGATTAGGGTTGCATTGGATTGGATCCAAGTGCTTAATCAAGCCATATAATGAAGTTTGGGCTAGCTCATTATCCAATGAGGCCCAATAACAAGTTGTCATGAAGAGGCAATAGGCTAAAAGGGTATAATGGGGAGGAAGCCAAGCCCATTGGCGCCTAAGGGGCATAATGGGGTTTGGATGGCAAATTTGCTTCATTAAGGAAGCTTTATGCGCCTAGCCCTCTCCCATTGATAGTGTGAATGCATTAAGGCATTGCTTGGGGCGCAAGGCTAGGCCTTGGCGCACAAGGCAAGGCTTGGTAGCTTATGGAAAGGTTGAATGAGGTTTATGGTAAAGTCTTGGAGACTTTCCTTACCTCAAACCTTCTCATCCAAGCCATACACTTGTCATGATCTCAACCCTTGCCCTAACCACCTCTAGCTCTTTATAAGTGACCCTAGCCGCCTCCTCTTGTGTTGATGCATATTCCTTAGAGGCGTGACAACAAGAGGAGGGGAGAAAGCAAGGGCTTGAAGGGCGACAACACCAAGAAGTGGCGCATCTTCTTCTTCCTTCCAAACCCTAGCCGCAAGCCTCTTCGTTCTCTCTTGACGCAAGGAACTTGGTGCTTGGCGATTTCCCTCTCCCTCATCCTTCTTCATCTTTGGCGCATCTACCTTGGAGGTGGCACATATTTTGAAGAAGGAGCACAAGACTTGGATCTTCTTCCCGAGGCTAGCACCGGGAGTGGAAGAAGAGGACTCGAGGCATCCGTGTGTGTGAGACTACAGAGGGCGCACGCTTGGGCGCCTATCACGACATCGACCTCATCTTGCTCTAAGGTATTTCCTAACTCATCGTGTCGACTCTCTTGCTTGCGATCTTCACTGGGTTTTTGGGACCGACCTATTTCGGGGATATTGCTTCCGCTGTGCAATGTATTTTGTAATCTCTATCTCTGAAAATTGTAAAATATCCCCGGGGTTTCCCAACAGTATGTCTAGAAAATACGGCCCGTGTAGAAGTTTACGGCAGTGCCGTAATTTCAGCAAAGGTTTCTGTTCTAAAGACGCTCCAAAATATGGCAGTGTAATTCTTTACGGCAGTGCCGTAAAATCACAAAATCTTTCTGTTTGGAAAAGCTCCAAAATACGGCCGTGTTCTTGATAATACGGTAGCCTCAAAACACGGTACTGTAAAATCCTTTACGGTACTACCGTATTTTGGTTCTTGGCCTCGATTTGCGTGAAATTTCTTGTGTATCTTCCTCTTGATGATGGTAATTCTTCCATGTGTTTGATTTTGCTTGAAAACACCCAAAATAGTGCCTTTTTGCCTGAAAATCATGAAAAACCAAAATAGGAGTAGACTTTGCAATATTCGATGAATTTAGCATGAAAACAAGCAAAAGATCTTCAATTTGGCATGAAAAGATATCTAAAATGATACAAAATATACTACATATTTTGGTGTCATCAAGTATCCACCTCCATGGCCTGAGTGTCAGTAGGAACAACAGACTCTAGTATATCTGTAGAAGGCACTGGTGCAGTGGAACCCTCCACGTCCATAGGAATAGCATCAGTCTGCATCTCCTTTGACTGCTCCATCTCTGCTACTACAGGTGCTGACACTGGGGGTGCTACAGATATCTTAGCTGTCTCTACAACTGGTGATAGTGGTCTGGTAACTCTCCTCCCCCGCGTAGTCATGCCTTGCGTGGTACGCTTCCTAGCATACCATCTAGCGATCCTCTGATCGCAGCTCTCCAGCCTATCAGTAGGTGTCTCTGAAACAATCTCCAACTCTGGAGAACTAACTGGCTCAGGTACTGCCGTCTACGATGTACTGGGTACAGAAGATGTGCTAGGAGCTGGTGACGTCCTCTTAGTCCCAAGCTCGTCAGAGACACTGGGATATTCCCAAGGTGTGTCGGAGGGAGGAAATAGGTCAAAAGGTATTGGAGACTCCTCTGCGACATCTGATGCAGCTCAAATCTCTCCGGGAATACTCCATGGACCATCCTATACCTAGGATAAATAGGAGGGTATGGGCCTCGTATACTCTCCTTCCTCACCGCCCCATAGGGTCTGGTCTTAATTGATCTCCTCAGTGCCATAATGCCTATCGAAATACCCCAAAATACGCCAATGTATTTCAAAAAATCGTGTGCTATAGTAACCTTGAAATTTGCCCGTGAAAACCGGGTAAGAAATCACCACAAAAATTTCGATCAAACGGTTCCAAATCGATGCAAAGTGTATGTATTCCAAGTGCAAATGATGAATTGCGAGTCTGAGCGAAGAAAACTCACGAATCTGTGTGAAAATCGAACTTGAATCGGCTCAAAGACGAGTTCTGGCGGGTCGGCAAACGGACGGCGGTTCTTCAAGAAATCCGGCGGAAACCCAGCAAAAGATCATCGGAAGCTACTCGCTGGAAGTATAGGAAGGCAGGTGGAAGGGTTGCATCGCCGCTCGCGGGGGGAATCGTAGAAAATCGACGAATTACGAGCGTGGGCGTAAAACCCTAAGTCGTCGGTTAAGTCGAGCCGTAAGAACTTATGGTCCGTAAAGATGTTACGGTTTTGGCCGTAAACTCGCTTTAGCGTACAATATCCAGTAAACTCAGTCTTATTTGCAATTACGGCTGCGCAATAATTACGGCTTTACCCATAAATGATGCATTTTGGCTTGGCTTTTCGTCAGAAAAATCCCCAAAAATCTCTGAAAAATTTCTACACATAAAACATCGAATTTAGAAGAATTTTCATATATAAATGTTCATCAGATAATATCAACAAAATATGAAATAAAAATTAAGAGATAAACCCTATGAACTGTAATGAAAAGAAATCCACACTAAAAAGAAAAAAAAGAAAAACATGCTAAAATTAATGAAAATTCATAATCGTCAATGTGAGGAAACCCCAAGTCTTGATTTTATCTGAATTGATTTTTAGCCAAAATGCTAAAACTACCTTTTTGTTTTCTTGCATTAGAAGTTTTCAAAACAAAAACAACGATTTGATTTGTCTAGATATAGATCGACCGTGTAATCGGTACTTGACCGCCAGATCCTCGTTGGGAATGATAATCTTTTTTATTACTTCGATAATTCTGTGTACTTGCGGAAGCTATCAAGTTTTTGGCGCCGTTGCCGGGGATCAGGCCTGTCAATATTGATTTAATCGTGAGATTTATAGACTAGACATTTTTTTATTTATTCATTTTTATTTTTTATTTTATTTGTTTTTCGCATTTTTCTATATAGTTAGTTTATTTTATTTTCTCTTTTTGGATTAACACGTTGTATGAACAGGATAACTCAAAAATTACTTGTCTACATATTTTATATTTCCTATTCTACATTATATATTTCTGAATTTATTTGCATAAATTGAAAATATCATGTTTAACCAATGTCAATGGTCAAATCAGATGTACGTGCCACCGGTAATGACAAGAGAATGTGGAACAGATCCATTTCAATCACTTGCAGCAAAGATAGATTCTTCTACTCAATAAATTGATTATTTAAGCATGCAATATTCTAAGTTAAATGTGGATATCATGAGCATACTTTTATTGAATGTCAATTAGGGATTCCTCCATGCATTAACTCATGCCCTAGTACCTATAACCCAAGTTGGGAGAACCATGAAAACTATCTTTATGAGAATGACCCAACATTTATTCCATAATCAGACTTTAGTGAACCTCAAAAATCCAGTTTAGAAGTATTGCTTGAAAACACTCTAGCTGCTGTGACTAAGCAAAGTGAGAAAATTCATAGTATGATTTATGGCACTGATAAAAATGACATAGAGGAAGAAATTCATGATGAATCTGAGAATTTTGTAGAGTTGGAACAATCATTAGTCATGACTCCTGATTATGATTTACCTTCTTCAAATTTTGATAATTTTAAAAATTTTGATGATTGTGATTTACCTTCCTCAACACTTTACCAGCCATCTTGTCCCCTCTCACGTAATGAAGTGTCTTGCAACACAAATATTTGGGACATGTTTGAAGAGAAATTTGAACTTTTGGAGTCTTGTGAGAAGAAAAATGATGAATTTAATGATCCTCAAGTAAGAAGTAGTGATATAGAAGGGGATGAATTTGATAGTGTGAGGATGGAATACCCCACTGAAGAGAAAAAAATTAAGGAAAAAGATGAGGAAGAGGATCCTGAGCATATTACACCACCACTATCATGTGAACCATCAATTCCTATTCTCCAGGAAAATTCATTGAAAATTTGCATGACAGATGATAAAGGAGACGATTTTAAGGATAATACTGATGACGTGAATGAAATATTTTTTGAATCAAATTCAAGCACAGGTACTAAAAAGATGATAGCACATGAGATACTTGATCACATTGGCATTGAGGTAAGTGAAAAACCCAAAATTAAAGTTGAAAACTTCTTTATCAATCCAGGGTATGAATTCTTTGATAGCACATGAAATATATTTTGCTTTTTCTTCAAAGCTTTATAGATATGTATTTTGAATGTTTATGATTTTTAAGGGTAATCAAATTTGTTTTGTCCTTAATTTTAAAGTTAGAAAACATTTTGAGTGATTAATTTGATGACTTAGGAAATTTTAAAACTTCATGTGGACTTAAATTGTTGAGTAAATTCAATTCTGGTATTGATAAAATTTATACATAGATTGTCATATGCTCATACGGCACGTGCATGGTATCTTGTTACTTAAAGTTTAATTTATCTATTTTTGCTTGATGGGAATTTTTATGAATAGAATTTGGTGATATTTCTTTAAACTGAGATTTTCTCCAACTCCTCTAGTTGAGAAATCTTAAGTCATGAGTTATATTATACCATCGTTTGGTATACTTTAAATCTGTTGTGATCAAGCAATAAAGGGAGAATTTTTAAAACAAATATTTAACCCTCTTGCAAAAAGATCAACAACAATTTAAATACCATGCCACTGACCAGCTTTCTCCAGAAAAAAAAAAGGGAAGAAAAAAAAGAGAGAGATAAAAAAGAAAAAAAATGGAGAAAAAGAGAAAGCTGTAGGTTAAGTTGACAACTTCGCTGACTTTCATGATTGAGACTATGAGTTAAATTATACTACTCTGTAGTATACTTTAAACAATGTTATGATGCTAACAGGAAAGGGCATATAACAGTTTAAAGACCAAATTGCTTTAAAAATGTCTTATCTTTAACATCACCGAGATTCTTGAAAAATTTTTTTGTCTATTGAGTAAAATAGATTTATTAAGTTGAAAGTATGTGATATTTAGTGTGTGAAGAATGAATATTATGACATGAATTATGGATTTTATCTTTCTTAGATTGTAACCTCTTGGGAATTTATTTCAATTATGACTTTTCTTGAATTACATGAGTTAGAAAGATTGATTGCTTAATTTGTGGACTAAGGATGTTATTAGGGATGAAAACAAATGAGCATTCCTTATTTTTACATTCTCCATACATATTAGAGTATTGCTTGAGGACAAGCAAAATTTTAAGTCTAGGGTATTTTAATGCGTTGCATTTACACTATGTTTTTGCCTATGTTTTAGATCACATTTTGAGCTTTATTGCATGATTTTTTGCTATTTTTAGGGCTTTTACTCTACTTTGCACGGAATCTTCACTTTATTGCATGAATTTAGTAAAAATAAACCTTTAAACAGAAAATTATAGTTTTGAAATGGATTTTTCCTAATGTACAGATTACCTCCTCTCGAAGTGTAATCCGGTATCTATTTATATTAATTCCCTACTCTCGTGACAATTAACATAAATAGACCGATTAAGTTCTGTGAAAAACTATGTTAATCCTTCAAACGAATCCAAACTACTCTCGTGATTGGATTCGTAGGTTTGAAAAGAATAGATCCAACATTGCGATTCACCTCTCGGTCCTTCTCGCAATATCTAAGACATAAAATTACGTGGCCAAGGTAAATTACGGAATAAACACAATTCTAATCAAATCAAATCTATAAAATTCATATAAAAGATTTAAAACAATATATTTAATCCATAAATCATCAACGGGCTATTCCCCAAATCCCGAAATAATGATTACACATTCATGTTCAAAGCAAACAGCATGTTCATCGATGAATTCAATATGTAATCTCTCTAAAATAATGCATAGAGACACTAGGAAAGTATTTAGAACTCTTCCCCTTGATCTGGTGATGAAGATGAAGTGATCAAACCCCTCCCTTGCGTGATCTCTCACCGGATTTCTGCCCTAGAATTGAATCTCGCCGTCGCCGCCGCCTCCCTTTGTTTTCATGTATAGAAGACCCCAAAACCCTTCCAAAATCTTTCCTTTTATAGTTTAATCAGTATATAACCCATATAGAAAGGTTTCTGGAGCGTTTGGTTCAATTCTGGTTCAATTTGGAGTCGAATCGAGTGAGAAACACGTTGGGTGGACATTTTTACGGCCTGTGATAAGTTTATGGCTTCGGTTGTAATTCTTTTTGTGTGTACAGCCCTTTGTACACAGAAAGTTTCACGGACCGTGATGGAATCACGGCCTCACCCATGAAAGTTTCTGTGAACCTTTTAACTTAGCCGTTTTTCGTCGCCCTTCAAAGCCAAAATTACGGCCGACCGTAGAATTACGGCCAAGGCCGTGAAAATTCTTCACTATTTTTGCTCCAAATTTGATGTGTAAGCTCGTGATCTTCTCGCGAATCATATTATGACTTCAAAACTCTCGAAATCCATCATTTTTATGTCATTTTAGCTACATTTTCATAAAAACCAATAAAAGTGAATATTCTGTGCAAAGTGAAGTAAAAACACTAAAATTTGCATAAAATCATTCAATTAAGCCCAAAATATGATGTAAAATATAGGCAAAAACATGATGTAAATGCAACTCATCAAGCATCAACAGTTAGACGGGTATTATAAAGTAAACCATTATAAAATATATGAATTAGAACCCAATTTTCAAAGCCATGGTGAGGACACTTCCATTGTAATTCGTTGAAACACTCCCATGCCTCGCTAAAAGACTCGCCATCCTGCTGTGCAAAGCTTATAATCTGATTTCTCAACTGGATTGTCTTGCTGGGTGGAAAGTACTTCTTCAAGAAAGCATTTAACAGTTGTTCCCATGTAGTGAATGTACCAGTAGATTGAGATTGCAGCCAAGAACATGCTCGGTCCCTGAGAGAAAAAGAAAATAGTCTAAGTTTTAATGCATCATCAGAAACACCATTAATTTTAATGGTGTCACAATATTCAAGAAAGAGATATAAATGTTGATAAGGATCTTCAAGTGGTGATCCTCTAAACTGGTTCTGCTGTATCATAGATAGGAAAGCTGGCTTGATTTCAAAATTTTTAGCCTCGATAGCTGGTCTGGCAATGCTAAAGTGTATCTTTTGTAAATTAGGGGCCGTGTAGTCCCTAAGTGATCTTCTGTCTGCCATGACTACTTCCTCTTCCTGTCTTTCTTCAAATCTGAGTTTCTTGTGCAGTCTAAGAGTTTTGTTAATCTCAAGGTCTAGGGGAACTAGAGGTCCTGATCTAAGATTCCTGCGCATACACAAGTAGATAGATCAAATAACTCAAAATATGCAGAAAAGAACAAAAAATAGAATGTAAAACAAAGCCTTGTCTAGCAATACTATCAATATCTTTGATATTAACAAAAACCAAGTTTTGGCAACGGCGCCAAAAACTTGTTGTGTCCGCAAGTGCACGGATACTTGAAGTAATAATTAAGATATCGAACCACAGAGACCTCGTTTGCTAAGTACCAAAAAATTGACTTCTTATTAGCTAGGCAATCGAAATTGATGTAAGTAAAATTCAGAAAAAAACACAAAATCAGAGAGAAAAAAGCTAGGACTAGGGTTTCATCCACCTTAATTTCTATGACTAGAAGGAAATAAGCACATCCTCAGTCCACTCTTGTTATGATAAAGATATAATTTACTTTATAAAAAAAATTATCTCTCTTTCGCACAGACAATTTACAAAGAATCAATCCTCACTTTTACACAAGATTAATTCAATGCTAAAGATAAGTAAATCATTGACAAAGAAATCAAAGATCACTTTCATGCATCCAATTTCTATGTGAATCATCTCAAGTGAAAACTAAATACTTTCGTACTTTAGTTTCACAAGTTCTGCTTAAGGTTCTCCAACAATCCGATATTTAATTTCTTACAATATCTTCATGTTTAATTCAATAATTCTTCCTAGATCAAATTATCAACAAGGCAATAAACTTCTAAAATCTAAAAATAAGAACAAACCTAATCTCCTACGATGAGTTCCTAAATCTAGAAAGAATTAAAGGCAATTATCACTTAAGTAGAAATATCAAAACAAAAGTTCCTTGATGAAATAAAGTTTATTGAAGCCTCTGAAATTTATAGTAAATTTCATGCCATTTCATATATCTTTTTGTGTCAAATTCATGAACCTTTGCTTATTTTTATGCCTTTTTATCAATTACTGCAGAATCTACACTCTTTTTGGTTTTTGACAATTTTCAGGCAAAAAGGCATGATTTTCAGGCATTTTCAAGTAATTCAGATGCATGAATGAATTCCCACCATTAAGAGGAGATAACATGTCAAATTTCATGAAGATTGGAGCTTCAGACCAAATTATGGCAGGGCCGTAATATATATTACGGTACCGTATTTTCAACGGCAACCATAATATCAGAGCACTGCCATAATTTGGGAATTTTTCATCTAGAAAGATTTTTGGAAATTACGGCACTACCGTAAGGATTTTCATGGGTCGTAATTTGGAGCGCTTTCAGACCAAAAACTTTATCTGAAATTACGGCACTGCCGTAAGATATTTCACGGTACCGTAATTCCTAACAGATTTCCACCCGAGAACTTTACTAAAATTATGGCAGTGCCGTAACCAAAAATACGGCCGTAATTACAACCTGGAGACGTGATTTCCATGGTCAAATTTGAGTCCGATTTTTGCGGGATGGATTGCGGACGATCCAGGCCATTAAATCCAAAGCTATAAGAAGCAAAAAGGGAGCTTTTGACAAGATGAAGGGAGAGACACCAAAAGCCCTAATTTTCATCCCTAACAAAGGAGAAATCGATTTTCACGCTGCCGCCTTAGGGTTCACCGCCGGGAAGCGTACAGCACATCTCCGGCAGTGAAAATTGAAGGGAAGATTCGCCTGGAGCAAGAGAACGTACCCCAAAAGTTTAAACATGAAAGGATCTCGATCGGAGGAGAAATCGACGAAGAACCCAGCGCCAGCACTATTCATACGATTATTATGGCTGTAATTTTCATTACAGCCATGTGGTTATTCGTTCTTCCCCTTTCTTTTTGATTTCTGATCGCTAGAAACTATAGTTTATTGTAATCTTTTCTCTATGCTAGCTTAAACCTTTTGTGGGACATGGGGGATTAATCCCCTTTGATTTCTTATTGACTAGATAAACTTTTCATAACTTCATCACGTATAATTTTAGCATGATAATTCTACTTTTGTGATAATTGCTCTTTGATTTATGTTATTAATCATGTTTTAGAGTTTTCGCAATAAGGACCGAAAGGTGACTTGCTTGAGAACTTGGAACCCTAGAATTGTATGATAGGAACTTACTGTAAGAAATTAGGTTAGTTCTTATTTCTTGATTTTAGAAGAATAATTGCCATGATAATAATATGAAACTAGGATTAAGTCAATTTATCAAACGTGAAGATCTTGTGCGAAACTAAGGATCGGAACATTGTAGAACCATAAGTAGAACTTGTGTTGAGACTCGGATGCACGAAAGTGATCCTTGAGATTCCACTCGAGATAATCCACTTAGAATTCGGATGCATGAAAGTGATCCTTGAGTTCTTTGATGGATGATTTACTTATTTTCAGCTTGGGATTGATCGTGTGCGAAAGCGAAGATTGGTCCCTACATGATTGTCTACACAAAAATGAGATGATCTTTTTATGAAATAAATTATATCTTTATCATGATAAAATTAAACTGACGAATTTCTATTCATATCTAGTCATAAAAATCAAAGTGGATGAAACCCTGGTCCCAGCTTCTCTCCTTGGTGTTTTCGTTAGCTTTCGATAATTCACTTGCATAGTTTTGACTGCCTAGATAGTAAGAAATCGATTATTCGGTACTTGACAAACGAGGTCTCTGTGGGATCGATATTTTTTATTACTTCGATATCCATGCACTTGCGGACACAACAAGTTTTTGGCGGCAACGCCAGAGATAAGTTTTTGTCTAGCTACTTGTTGGGATACAACAAGTTTTTGGCGTCATTGCCGGGGACCTTGGTTTTTGTCAATATTGAAGATATTGAGAGTATTGCTATACTAGGTTTTATTTTCTTTTTTTGTTCTATTTTTCTGTTTATTTTCTTTTCTCTTGAAATCATTTGATATATCTACTTTGCATGCGCAGGAATCTTAGATCAGGACCTCTTGTACCTTTTGATCCTGAGATAAATAAAACTCTTAGACTGTGCAGGAAGTTGAGACTTGAAGAAAGTCAACAAGAAGAAATTGAAGAAGTGACCATGGCAGAACAAAGATCACTTAGGGACTATGAAGCCCCTAATCCACAAGAGATTCATTCTAGCATTGCTAGACCAGTAATAGAGGCTAATAACTTTGAAATCAAGCCTGCTTTCTTATCGATGATTCAACAGAACTAGTTTGGAGGATCTCCTCTTGAAGATCCTAACCAACACCTTTCTTTGTTTCTTGAACTTTGTGATACAATTAAGATTAATGGAGTTTCTAATGATGCACTAAAATTGAGATTGTTTCCTTTTTCTCTTAGGGACCGAGCGCGATCTTGGATTCAAGCGCAACCTATCGGTACTTTCACTATATGTGAGCAACTGTCCAATGCCTTCTTGATGAAATATTACCCACCAAGCAAAACCATCCAAATGAGAAATCAAATTTCAAGCTTTGCACAAAGGGATGGTGAATCTTTTAGTGAGGCATGGGAGCGATTCAATGATTTACAATGGAAGTGTCCTCACCATGGCATTGAAAACTGGGTGTTAATTCATACTTTTTACAATGGTTTGCTCTATAATACCAGACTAACTGTTGATGCTGCTGTAGGAGGAGCTCTGATGAGCAAAACCATTGGTGATGCTTTCAAATTGTTTGGGGAAATGGATTTGAATCATAACTAGTGGACTTCAGAGAGAGGAGTGTTGTACAAACCTTCTCAAGGTAAGAATGAAAGTGATGGTTGGCGCACCTTGGCAGAGAAGTTAGACTCTTTGTGTAACAGATTTGATTCCTTTAAGATGCAAACTGTTGTTATTTCTTCATCTGTTGTTTGTGATATATGTAGTAACAATGGTCATGTCTCTGAAGATTGTAAAGTCATTGCTAGTCAGGATATTGAACATGTTAATGCATTAGGGAACTATAATCAAAGTAGAAATAATGATCCCTATGCTAGTACCTACAACCCTGGAAGGAGAAGTTGTTGTGTCCGCAAGTGCACGGATACTCGAAGTAATAAAATAGATATCGAACCACAGAGACCTTGTTGTCAAGTACTGAATAATCGATTTCTCGCTAGCTAGGCAATCGGAAAATAGTGAATCAAACTATCGAAAAGAACACCAAGAAAATATCAGAGAGGAAATCGGGACTAGGGGTTCATCTACTTTAATTTCTAATGGCTAGATTAAGATAAATATTTGTCAATCTAATTCTATTATGGTAAAGGTAAAATTTACTTTATAAATAAATTGTCTCTCTCTCGCGCAGACAATCATACAAAGAACCGATCCCCACTCTCGTGCAAGATCTATTCAATGCTGAGAATAAGTAAATCATCAACTAAGAACTCGAGGATCACTCTCGTGCATCCGAATTCTAGGTTGATCACCTCAAGTGGAAACTCAAAGATCACTCTCGTGCATCTGAGTCTCAACACTAGTTTTACTCAAGGGTTTCCAACGACTCGATACTCAATCTCTTGCAATATCAAATCAAGTCTACACATTAACTCAATCTAAAGTATCAGAAATTCAACAAGGCATTATAGCTCTCTAAAAATCAGAATTCGAAGAGCAACCTAATCTCTTACGGTAGTTCCAAACTCAACGATTCCTAGGGTTCCGAATTTCAAACAATCAACCTCTCGGTCTATTTTGCAAAACTCTAAAATATGCTGATATTTAAGACACAAAGGAGAATTAAAGAACAATCAATCACAAGAGTAAAATTATCATAATAAAATCAGTTTGACAAAATTAGGGTTTTCTAGCCATTAAGAAACAAAGAGATTACACCCCCATGTCCCATAAAAAGATTAAGCTACCATGATGAAAGGATTACAATAAAACATGTTCTCAGAGTGAATAGGAATTGAAAAGAAGGAAGAAAGATTACAAAACAGTGCTGTAATGAAATTACAGTACCGTATTTGCTTGGAATCAGCACTATCACTGTTGTTTCATTGATTTCTCCTTCGATTCAACTCCAAACGCTCTAAAACTTGAGATACGTGTTCTCCTTCACCAGATGAAGCTCTCTGTCAAATTTCATGGCCGGAGGTGGTCTGTAGGTGGAAATTCGATGAACCCTAGCAATTCTGCCTCTCTCTAAAATTCGCCGTGGATAGATCCTCAAATTCATTCCTTTTTGTCTAGTTATATTCTCCTCCTAAAGACGAGTCCACCGCCTCTTTCAGATCTCAATTTGGAGGTCTGGATCAAAAAATATGGTCTTTGCAAGAATCAGGCGGAAAAATCAGAATTCTGAGTTCCAAAATACGGCACCGTGACGATTCATACGGCAGTGCCGTATTTCATTCTGTGAGTTCCGGACAAAAATTACGGTGCCGTGAGAGTTTTTCTCTAAAATACGGTAGTGCCGTTTTTCATTCTGTGAGTTCTGGGCAACAAATATGGTACCGTGGAAAACCTCACGGTACTGCCGTAATTCTTCCAAAAGTTTCTGGTCAAAAACGTCGGAATATACGGCACCGTGTAAACGACCACGGCAGTGCCGTATTTCCATTGAAACCTTCTGGTCAAAAACGTTGCAAAATACGGTACCGTGAAAGATTCTCTAGCAAATACGGTAGTGTCATATTTCGCCCAGGAATGTCCGCTGAGAAATACGGTACCGTGAGCATTCGTCTGGAAAATACGGTAGTGCCGTATTTTAGCTAGATGGTGTATTTTGGCTTGAAATTTGTTGTGTAGACTCCTCTTGATGATAAGAACTCATTCATGCATTGATATTGCTCGAAAACCAGTGATAATAATGCCTTTTTACCTGAAATTGATCAAAAACCAAAGATCGTGTAGATTCCGAAGTATTTTGTAAAAAAGGGTATAAAAGCAAAGTAAAAGAGTAAGACTATGGCTCAAAAGATTACCAAATAAGTATCAAAAACACTATGAAATTTGGAGTCATCAAACACATAAGGCTCAAACTTTGCTTGTCCTCAAGCAAATAAAGAAATCAATACTGAGTATTGAAACATAAATTTCCATATGACGAATAAATTTCTAGAATATAATCATCCATAGAGAATTTTATCAATTTCACACAAAATTTTCAAGTAAATACAACGTCTTCTAAAATTAATCTTTAAGACTCAATAATTCAATTAAATAAAAGTTCGCAACATGCATGGTAATAGAATTTCAACTTCATGAATTAATCTTGTTTTTGAGATTTTCATCCAATATGTTTTTGTTTACAGGAATAGGATCTCCAAATTTTTTTTTCCACTCATTTTTTTTTATTTGTCCTTGACATTCTCTAAATCGATTACCACCCTTTTTCCAATGACGAATTTAGAGTATGTTGGTCATATAACCACACATAATAGAACTCGTATCTCATAGGTAGAAAGAATTTTCTTGAGACAGAGGAGTCAATGTCAAAGGAGCTCTCTTTTGGCATGCATCTACATAGATACACACTTTTGCAATGAACTTCAACTCTTGTCTTAGGTACCATTGTGAACACAATGCCAAGAAGAGGAGTTATTCTTTTTCTTTTTGTGGACTTCAACCCATGTCTTTAGGTCCCACTGTTAATTTTATACAGTGCCAAGTAGGGGAGTCATCCTTTCTCATGGATTTGGATCTCTTTTTCCCAACAAATAACATAAAAGATTATAAAGATTAACTAGATTAATCACTTGATATCAACTCAATAACATGCACAAGTATGCTAATTTTAGTCAAAAGAATTATTTCACTTCAAGATTGCATTCACTAAACAAAGCATTTACCTAGAATTTCATGCATTAATTAATGAAAAATTTCCAACAAATAGATTATATCAGAGAAATAAATTCAACATATAAAATCTATTTCTAATTTCCAGAAATTGATATGCATGATAATTCGTTAAAAATTTTGGCATGGTGTTTGTAGTATTTTCAGAAAAATCCTTCTACACATCATCATCATATTGTGTCAACACAACCAAATCGAAATATCTATCAATAAAATCAAAATGCGAGGATCTGTGGCATGTGAGCACAAGAAGTTTGAAGTATTCATCTTCCATTCGAACACATGGATTATTAGAAAAATATAAAAGATAGAATGCATATGAGTAGGAAGTAAAATACTCACAGAGCTCTACTAGTTCGTGTCATATCCAATTATCTTCTGTGTCTTCGGGTTCGAATCACCAGAGCCTTAAATTTTTTTTTTTTTTTCACCTACAAAAGGAAAAGAAAAATTAGTTCTAAGAAAGAACAAAACAAAAATAAAGTAAAAGAAAACAAGCTAAAGCAAAGTGCTTGGGTTGCCTCCCAAGAAGCGCTAATTTAATGGTCATTAGCTTGACCGTTCAACACTCAGATTTGATCGTGATTGTATCTTTGGTAGCCATCCTGAGAAATACGGTACCGTGAGCATTCGTCTGGAAAATACGGTAGTGCCGTATTTTAGCTAGATGGTGTATTTTGGCTTGAAATTTGTTGTGTAGACTCCTCTTGATGATAAGAACTCATTCATGCATTGATATTGCTCGAAAACCAGTGATAATAATGCCTTTTTACCTGAAATTGATCAAAAACCAAAGATCGTGTAGATTCCAAAGTATTTGGTAAAAAAGGGTATAAAAGCAAAGTAAAAGAGTAAGACTATGGCTTAAAAGACTACCAAATAAGTATCAAAAACACTATGAAATTTGGAGTCATCAGAAGTCACCCCAACTTGTCTTGGAAAAACAATAACAATGTAGGAGTACAAACTGAAAATAGAGGATACCAACAAAAAACAAATCAAAATCAAAACTCAAATCAGAATTCAAACATTGAGTCCATGCTAGAAAAGTTCATGCAAAATCAAAGCAAAGAAATTGAAGATCTTAAGGGAATGGTTAGTCAACTTGATTATCAAGTAGGATCATTAGCAGCCCACAACAAAATCTTGGAAAATCAAATAGCATAACAAGCTAGTAGTTCTTACAAACCCCCTGAAAAATTACCTGCTAAACCTAAGTTGAACCCTAGGGAGCACTGTAATGCTATCATCACTAAAAGTGGGTGACAATTAGAAGAACCAAAAGGGAAAGTTGTGAACAATGAAAAAGAGTCTAATGATGATCATGATGAGGAATTAGAGTTAGAAAATTCTTCTGAGCATGAACAAACCCAAACTGGTTTGCCACCTCAAAAGGGTGAAGAACCAAAAGGGGATGTGCCATGTGAGAAAGATGATTCTAAACCTAATTTACCTCTACCTTATAGGCCACCTATACCCTTTCCACAAAGATTAGTGCAAGCAAAACTAGATAAACAATTTGGCAAATTTCTTGAAGTGTTGAAAAAGCTTTACATTAATATTCCTTTTACTGAAGCTATATCTCAAATGTCATCATATGCAAAATTTTTGAAAGAGATCTTGTCTAACAAAAGAAAATTAGAGGACTGTGGTACTTGCACTATGGCTTTAACTGAAGATTATAGTGCTATTATCCAGAATAAATTACCACCAAAACTGAAGGATCCAGGTAGTTTCTCTGTACCTTATTCAATTGGAAGCATGGCTTTTGACCGAGCCTTATGTGATTTAGGAGCTAGTGTAAGCCTAATGCCTTTATTTATTTGTAGGAAGCTGGACATTGGTGAGCTTAAACCCACATCCGTATCTTTACAGCTCGCTGATAGCTCGGTAAAGTATCCTATAGGTGTTCTAGAGAATGTTCCAATCAAGGTAGGTGAATTTTTATACCTGCAGATTTTGTAGTCCTTGATATGGAAGAAAATCATAAAAATGTCATTATTCTTGGTAGACCCTTTTTGGCTACTGCTGGAGCACACATAGATGTTAAAAAAGGAAAAATCACTTTTGATATTTGTGAAAAAATCATTGAGTTTGATCTTGCTAATTCTTTTAATAAACTCTCATATTCTAGATCATGTTGTAGCATTGATATAGTTGATGATGTTGTTATTGATGTTTGTAATTTATATGATAAATCCTCTAATAGTGAAACTGACAATTTTTCTAAGGATATTGATAGGGGATTACAGGAGAAAGAACCTCAAAATTCTGAGAAGAAGAAAAAAAAGAGGAAAAGAAGAAGAGGCTCTAGATTGATTGATAAAGGAAAGAAGATCTTGAGTAAATTTGGACACTGTTTCAGGACTGAGCCTTATGTGATTGAAAGAGATGCTCAAATCAAAGAAAAATCAGAGTGGAAATTGAAGAAATTAGAATTAAATCCGAGTGCAAAAGGGTCAAGCTAAAGACCTTTAAATTAGCGCTTCTTGGGAGGCAATCCAAGCTTTCTAACTTTAGTTTGCTTTATTTCATTTACTTTTTCCTTAGTTTACTCTTAGAACTAATTTCTATTTTCTTTTTGTAGGTAAGAAAACTTTGGCACAAAATTACGGCACTACCGTAATGCACATTATGGTACCGTAATTCCTATCAATTTCGTACAGAAAGTTTTGACGAGAAAACGGTACTGCCGTAAGTATTTTCACGATACCGTATTTTGTGTGCAAAATCTTCCCGAGAGTTTCATTGCTTTTACGACACTGCCGTAAGGATTTCTACGGTGCTGTATTTTCGAGCTGATTTTTTTATTATTTATTTTCCTTCAAAAAAAATGACAGATTTTACGGCACTACCATAACCATTATTGTGGTACCATAATTGCCACTGATTTTTGACCCGAGAGTTTTCTGAATATTATGGCTGTACCGTAAGCTTTTTCACGGTACCATAATTAGGGACATTTTTTGACCCGAGAGAAGGGACGAAATTATGGTACTACCGTATTCGTTTTACGGCCCGTGTTTTTCAATTTCACCAGAATACGGCACTGCCATAATGGATTTTACAGCCATAATTCTGTTTTTAGGCATGATTCCTGTGCCATTTTTTAGTGTTTTCTAGGCCGTGTTTTAGGTTTTCTCACTCGTTCTCACTCATTCTTGCACCAACCTTCGACTCCAGACCTTCTCCGACCGTCAGAGCTCGCCGGCGACCCTTCTTTTTCGGTTTTCACCGCTGATCTGGTACTCTTTCATCTGATTTCTCAATTTTGGCAAGTTTTCACACATATTTCACCCCTTTTGTCATTTATCTTTGAATCTTGGTCGTTTTCAGAGATTCTTGCTTCTATTGACTTCTTAGATGATAGACGACCAGTTCTTGTCCATTTCTGGAGTTTTTGACCAATTTCTGTGAGTAGTTTGAGTTCAAACAAGCTAGATTTGCTGAAATTTCACTGTTCACATTTCGCTCCTTTTCATCTCTAGCTGAAATCTTGATTTTAGGCTTTGATTCAATTAATGTTTGTTTCTATGATGCTTAATGAGTATTCATGTTCATGATTGGAAGTATTATTTAAGTTCCATATTTGTTATATTGTCTTGAAATTCAAGTTGCAGCTCTAATACACTCATGGCACCCAAGATCAAACAAGTAGTTTCAAAGAAGAGAGGAAAAGGACTAGCCACATCTTCTACACCACCAAATCCCTATGGCATTGTTTTTGGGGATGAAATTCAAGAATCCAGATACAATCAATTGGTTGAAAGAAGAGTTGTCAATACCAAATATGCTGATAGAAGGACTTTGGAGGCACTTGGGCTTTATGAGGATGTATCTTGGATGTTTGAGCAAGTCAGGGCTAGAAGATTTTTTGAGATGACACCGTACACCTATTTGCCACTTACTTTGGAATTTTTGAGTAGCTTGAATGTAGATCTAAGAGAGTTTTCTGATGGACTTGCTGAAGGAGATATCACGTTCAGATTGGCCAATATTGAGAGAAAGTTAACCTTGAGAGAAGTCAGATCTATCTTTCACTTGGGTTCTGGAGGGTTTACCGAAATATCAATTGGGTTCTTTGAGAATGTGTTTTGGAACCAGATAACCCATGAGACTCATTTTTCTGCTATTTCTGCTAGAGCTTCAAAGATCGCGAACCCTTGCATAAAATATGTTCATAGAGTTCTTGCCCACATTGTCTTTGGCAGAGGAGATAGTGATGGCCTAGTAAGACAGTCTGAGCTCTATTTTCTTTGGGGGATGCTTAATGGAGTAGTAGTGGATGTTGCATTATTTATGATGAAGCACATGGATAAAGTGGCTAGGGCAAAGAGGGGTGCTATTGTGATAGGAGGGCTGATTACACCTATAGCCCTGCATCTGCATGTTGAACCATATGGGATAGGAGTGGCAAGGGGGAATGCAAGGCTTGATCTTGAATCTTGCATGGCAATGAAAATGATAGTTACAGAAGGAGATGTCTTTTGTTTGGTCCTTGGACCAAATGCCTGTTGTATCCCAAGTTGTTTGGCATATACCTAGGACTAATCCCCGGCAACGGCGCCAAAAACTTGATGTGATCTGAAAGGACACACTTTTAAATACAAGCAGGTAGACTCGTTTCAGGTGTCGCGGCCAAAGGTATTGGCATACAGGGCTATTGTCACTCCCCGGCATGGCTCCAAAAACTTGTTGTCCCTAACTTGTAGTGTCCGCAAGTGCACGGATACTCGAAGTAATAAAAAAAGATATCGAACCACAGAGACCTTATTGTTAAGTACCAAATAGTTGTATTCTTACTAGCTAAGCGATCCGAATTTGATAGAAGTAACTATGCAGAGAATATGCTAAAGAGATAATTAGAGAGAAACATTGGGACTAGAGTTTCATCCTCCTTGATTCTAATGACTAGATTTAAATAAAAGGTCATCAGACTAATCTTATCATGATAAAGACTTAATTTACTTCATAAAGGGATCATCTCACTTTCGTGCAGACAATCATGCAGGGATCAATCCTCACTTTCGCGCAAGATGTATCCCAACGCTAAAGATAAGTAAATCATCAATCAAAGAATTCAAGATCACTTTCGTGCATCCAAATTCTAAGTTGATTGTCTCAAGTGGAATCTCAAGGATCACTTTCGTGCATCCGAGACTCAACATAAGTTCTACTTATGGTTCTCTAACATTCCGATCCTCACTTTCGTGCAAGATCTCCACGTTGACAACTCGACTCTACCCTAAGTTCAAATTATCATTATGGCAATAAGATCACTAAAATCAAATAATTAAGAACTAACCTAAGAGAGTTCCTAATATGCAATTCTAGGGTTCCAAGTTCTCAAGCAAGTCATCTTTCGGTTCTTATTGTGAGAACTCTAAAACATGAATAATAACATCAATCTATGGAGAATCAAAGACAAACAATCACATAAGTAGAATCATCATAATAAAGATTATTCTGACGAAAGAAAAGATTATTTAATCATTAAAAATCAAAGTGAATTACACCCATGTCCCAAAATATGATTAAGCTAGCATGGAAAGAGAAATACAATAAGCCATAGTTTCAGAAGATCAAAAATAAAATGAAAAGAAGAGTTAAGAAAATACAACACGGCTGTGAAATATTTCACAACCGTATTTTGCAAGCAGGCATCGATGAACAGTGGCGGCGCTTCCCTTTTTTTTGTTTTCTTCTCTGATTTAACTCCTTTTCCTCTGAAACTTCTGGGGTCTTGTCTTCTCCTCCAAGCGATGCTTTTGCATGAAAATCACGGCCTGAGGTGCCCTCTACACCTCTCAGCGTGAGGCCAAACCCTAACCACATCTCTGACGATTGCTCCCTCAATACTGGATAAAAATTTGTTCTTTTACTTCGTGTGTCTTCTCCTCTTAAAGATGAGTCCGTAGCAACTTTCGGATTTTAATTTGGAGGTCTGGATCCAAAGTTATGGTCCGCGCAAGTTTTGGGCCCGTAAAAGTCGCGTTTTTGAATGGAAATTACGGCCGTAAACTATTTTACGACAGTGCCGTATTTTGGTTCTGTGAACCCTGTGTCAAAATTATGGCCCGTAAAAGTTATTGTGGTAGTGCCGTAAAATCTGACGAGTTCTCTGGTCTAAAATCTCTAATAAATACAGCACTGTGAAATGGTTTACGGCCGTGCTGTAAAATCAGCAAAAGTCTCTAGTTTGAAACGCTCCAAAATACGGCCCATGTAATTCTTTACAGTGGTGCCGTAAAATCAGGAAAATCTTCTGGACTGAAAACTCCCAAAATTACGGCAGTGCTTTGATTTTACGGTATCGTACGGAAATATGGTACCGTAATATAAAATACGACACTACCATATTTTGGTCAGTTGCTCCGATTTGCGTGAAATTTGTCGGGTGATCTCCTCTTGATGATGATAACTCTTCTATGTCTTCGATTTTGCTTAAAAACGCCTCAAAATAGTGTCTTTTTACCTGAAAATCATAAAAAATTAAAATAGAAGTAGATTTTGCAATATTTGATAATTTTGGCATAAAAATAAGCAAAAGATCTTCAATTGAGCATGAAAAGATATATAAAATGATACAAAATATACTATATATTTTGGTGTCATCAAATACATAAGGCTCAAACTTTGCTTGTCCTCAAGCAAAAATCAAAAGTTGATTAAAAGATAAACCTTTTCATGCTCAATAAATTTCTAAAATATAATCATCAATGAAAAATTCCATCAATTGTTTCACAAAACTTCAAATAAATATATCATTCTTAGAATTCAATCCTCTAGATCCACAACTCAATCAAATAAAACTTTGCAACTTGTATAATAAATAGAATTTTCAATCTCATGATTTCACCTAGTTTTCAGTTCAAATCTATCATGCTTTTGTTTACAGGAATTAGGTTTCCAAGATCTTTTTCCACACATAATTTTTTTTTATGCATTTTGTTTGTTTTTGTAAAGATGGCATGTACCCACTTAGATACACACTTTTTTTTTTTTGACTTCAACCCTTGTCTTCGGTACCACTATCAATTTTACACAGTGCCAAGTAGAGGAGTCTTATTCTTTTTATCTCTCATTATTTTTCATGCATAGACTTCAACTTGTGTCTTAGGTACCACTATCAATTTTACATAGTGCCAAGTAGGGGAGTCTCTCACTATTTTTATGGATCTTGGATTCTTATTTCCCAACAAATAGCAAAATAAACTAAACATCTATTAGGTTGATCAATTGATCTCAATTGTCAAATCATACTCATATACTCATTTTATTCAAAAGAATAGGTTCACCTTAGATCTTATTCCTCAAATAATACATCTACCTAAAATTTCATGCATCAACCAATGTCAAATTTCAGGGATAGATATGCATTGAAGAAATAAATCTAACATGATAGGGTTTTTCTCTAATCATGAATTTGAATCCATTCATCATCAATCAATCAAGTCATCAACAATATAAAACAAGAATATACTCATCATCATCACAAAATATAATCGTAAACACTAAATATATCATCATGTATACTACAACCATATCAAAGATAGCTCATCAGAATATCGAAATATCATAATACAACCTCATCGAAAAAGCATGTGAAACAGAATAGCAGTGTCGGTGGTTATAGAGGTGTAGAAGCATCAAACTCAACAATCATGAGATGTAAAGTGATATATCCGTATAATCACATAAGGCTCAAACAATGCAAAGGATGTAAAGTGATAGATCTAAGAGAAGAAAAGTGTGGATAATCATATCAAATCCAATAATCACAGGAAAGTGCAAACAATACTCACAAAACTATATAGCAAGCTCTGACTAAAAATGCATAAGGCTCAGATCAAAAATAGAGTCGGGGTAGATGCTGCTAGGTCCAAAGATGTGCCTTTTGAAAATTTTACCTACACAATTTAAGATACATAAGGCTCAGTCTAAAAATAGTCTCTGAAAATAATAATGATAAAGATAATTTTCTGAAGGGAGAATCAGAGATGTCGCTAGTGGTCTGAAGAGGATGCCGGTGGAAAAAGCTGATGCAGCTGAGAAGCAAAAGTGGAACAGAGTCTAGCTGAAAAGCTACTAGCAATGATGTTGACGGTGCCGACAGTAGAGTGAGTAATCTCTAGTGGCCTGCTAGAGAATACAGTCCTGGAGGTGAGATTTTCGGCCAGTGGATGCCAGAAATAGTGCTGCATAGATAAAAAAAATATTTGTCACTAATGAAGAGTCTGCTGCATAAATAAATAAAATCAATAGAATAAGAGGCAGTAGAAGAAGTAAGAATCTACAGATAGTATAATCCTGTGTCGACGGTTGGAAACAGTGATGTTAAAGGCAGATGCAGTGGTGGCTAGAGGTGGAAGACAGTTGCTCTTGAAGATTTCTGGATCTGGAGCCAAAAGATGCAATAACATGTAGAAAGCAAACAGTGCAGCTAGTGAATTTTTTAAGAAAAGTAGCCATACCCAAAAATAAGATTTAATGATCCAATAAGAAAACAAACAGAACCATGTAATAGAATAAGATATGTTCTTTTCAGACGTATGAAAATCAAGGGATCAAAATCTATCAGGAATTTAGGGCATTAGTAGAAAGAAGGCTAATCAGATTACAAAACTGCAAAAACTGCACAAAAGTTAATCAAATTCAAAAAGTTGTCATGTGTCCTAAAATGATCAGAAAATAAAATCATGAAAACAATTAATCCACGAGATAGAATGACACATGTTCTTCATATACCATGCAAAAAATATGGGTTTCAAGTTATTTAAGCATCTTAAAAACTTACTGCAAAAGTGCTAATCAGATTAGTCAGAAAAAACTACTGCACAAATTAATCAGAATCGAAAAATACTATATGTTTTAGAATGATCCATGGACTTTAAAATTCAGCAAAAATATATAGATAATAGACAAAGATGAGTACTTCGTGATGGTGCCAAAGATCAAAAAATTTTCCAACCTAGTTTCTTAAAATCGCAGCGAGAAAACACCCAGTCAAGTAAGCAGAATGCAAAAAGCAGGTTTCAAATTACGGCACCGTAAAGCACATTACGGTACTGCCGTATTTTTCAAAAAACTCTCGGGAACGAAATCACTCAAAATTATGGCATGTGAAAGATGTTACGGCCCTACCGTAAAAATCATAAAACTTTCTGTCAAAAATGGACTGAAAATACAGTACCGTAAAACTAATTACGACGGTGTCGTATTATGCGCCAAAACTTGTTTTCACCTATAAAAAGAGATTAAAAATTAGTTCTAAAAATAAACTAAAATAAAAGAAACAAAGCTAAACAAGAGTGCTTGGGTTGCCTCCCAAGAAGCGCTAATCTTTAAGTCCATAGCTTGACCAAAAATCAAATCTCATGGTGCAGCAGGTGAATCAGTTTCAAAGTAAAGAGCAAACAATTTTCTACATTTCCTTTGTCCAAAAATTTTAGCCACTAATCTAAAAATCCAAAATTGCATATAAATCACAATCAAAGTGGCTTTCTTAAATATGCAGAAATCAAGATATTCAAAATTTTCAACTCTATTAAAAGGATATTCAATAATCTTCCTAAATTTGTCAGTAAGCAAAATCATAACTCCTTTCTTCAAATTCATGTCTTCAATTGCAATAGGACTTTGATCACAAGATATAAGCATTGGATCATCAAAATAAGTTTTATGTTTTTCATTAGATTCCTCAATAAAGCTCAAATTTTCAGATACATCAAAAGATTCAACAAAAGATATGGGCAAAACATCAGAGTGAGATTCATCAGTGTTTGTAACATTCAAATTTTTATCAATTTCCTCATGCTCACAATCAAATAATTTATCAATTTCAAAATTACTAACAAAACCAGAATAAGATTTTTCTAAATCAACCCCAGCATGTCCTTCATCAGAATTAACCACAAATGATGCATCATCAAAAGAATCAACTTCCTCAAAAGAGGGGTTTTCAATTTCAATCTCCTCAAAATTTTCTACAAATAAATTAGCAAAAGAATCAATTTCACAATTATCAAAATTAGAGTGAGATTCATGAATATTCACATAAGGCTCAATCTCAAAACAATCATAATCAGAGGGGGATTTTTCTAAATCAAGTTTTTCAGCTTCCAAATCAAACTCAAATAAACAATCTTGTTGTGCTCTCTAGGTTTCCAAAATTTTAGAATTAGCAGTTAAAGATTCTACTTGAGAAGCAAGTTGACTAATCATCCCCTTAAGATTTTCAATTTCCTTACTTCTATTTGTTATGATCTTCAATTTCTCAAGCATCGACTCTAAGCTAGAATTTCCAGTGTCCTCAAAGCATGGTTTAGAAACATGATCAAAGCAATCATCATAAAAAGATCTAGAATCATGTTGATCATCTTGATACCATGATGAATTGTGATTTGCATGATTTCTAAATTAACATTCAGAAGCATAATGATCATTAGATTTACAAATATTGCATCTAATAGAAGGAATAGAGTGAAATTTCAATATATCTGCAAGTGTGCATCGTGAATAATCTTTATGCTCACCTTGTGGCATGTATACCTTACTTCTTTGAGATGCCCATGAATTGTTATGAAAAGACATATTTTTAGATCTATCAGAAACATAGAGATAATCCAACACCAATCAAAAAAAAAATTTTTCAGAATATCTAAAAAAATAGAAAAACACAAGTAAATTCAAAATTTTTAGATATCACAGTTCTGTCACAACTGTAAAAATCCAAAACCTGCAAAAACAGAAAGCAAAGTTAAATCTAAAACAAATAAAACTTAGTATAGCAATACTAACAACTATTTTGATATTAACAAAACTAAGGTCCCCGGCAACGGCGCCAAAAACTTGTTGTATCCCAAGTTGTTTGGCGTGTGCCTAGGAATAATCCCCGGCAATGGCGCCAAAAACTTGATGTGATCCGAAAGGACACACTTTTAAATACAAGTAGGTAGACTCGTTTCAGGTGTCACAACCAAAGGTATTGGCGCACAAGGCTATTGTCACTCCCCGGCATGGCTCCAAAAACTTGTTGTCCCTAACTTGTAGTGTCCGCAAGTGCACGAATACTCGAAGTAATAAAAAAAAGATATCAAACCACAGAGACCTTATTGTTAAGTACCAAATAGTTGTATTCTTACTAGCTAAGCGATCCGAATTTGATAGAAGTAACTATGCAGAGAATATGCTAAAGAGATAATCAGAGAGAAACTTTGGGACTAGGGTTTCATCCTCCTTGATTCTAATGACTAGTTTTAAATAAAAGGTTGTCAAACTAATCTTATCATGATAAAGACTTAATTTACTTCATAAAGGGATCATCTCACTTTCGTGCGGACAATCATGCAGGGATCAATCCTCGCTTTTGCGCAAGATCTATCCCAACGCTAAAGATATGTAAATCATCAATCAAAGAATTCAAGATCACTTTCGTGCATCCAAATTCTAAGTTGATTGTCTCAAGTGGAATCTCAAGGATCACTTTCGTGCATCCGAGACTCAACACAAGTTCTACTTATGGTTCTCTAACGTTCCGATCCTCACTTTCGTGCAAGATCTCCACGTTTGACAACTCGACTCTACCCTAAGTTCAAATTATCATTATGGCAATAATATCACTAAAATCAAATAATTAAGAACTAACCTAAGAGAGTTCCTAATATGCAATTCTAGGGTTCCAAGTTCTTAAGCAAGTCACCTTTCGGTCCCTATTGCAAGAACTCTAAAACATGAATAATAACATCAATCTATGGAGAATCAAAACAGACAATCACATAAGTAGAATCATCATAATAAAGATTATTCTAATGAAAGAAAAGATTATCTAATAATTAAAAATCAAAGTGAATTACACCCATGTCCCAAAATATGATTAAGCTAGCATGGAAAGAAAAATACAATAAGCCATAGTTTCATAAGATCAAAAATCAAATGAAAAGAAGAGTTAAGAAATACAGCACGGCTGTGAAATATTTCACAGACGTATTTTGCAAGGAGGCATTGATGAATAGTGGCGACGCTTCCCTTTTCTTTGATTTCTTCTCGGATTGAACTCCTTTTCCTCCAAAACTTCTGGGGTCTTGTCTTCTCCTCCAGGAAAAGCTTCTGCGTGAAAATCACGGCCTGAGGTGCCCTCTGTTGGGGTATGCCCTTAAGGCTAATGTTTGAGGCCTTGGGATTGTAAAAGTATCATGTAATAAACTCTTATGTTTATAAAAGGCATGGTTATTATTCAGGTTGTTACCTTGTCTGCTGTAATAAGTGTACTTCTGAATAATGTCTCAAAGCTGTTCAGCTAGGCTGACATGCTATATGTCCTTAGTCGAGATATCTTGGTGAACCTGAGACAGCCTTGATATGATTGAGACTAATATGTGTGCTGATCTTATAGGATGCTTCGAGCATGGAATAAGATGTGGACTCATGGGTACATTGGATGTACTGGACAGACCCTACTAGGATATTCAATTGCTTGTCACAATGTGAATATTCCTTGATTGCAACAAGTGGCACATGTCCTCTGACTTGAGATCACTTGTGTTTCTAAATGATGACTGTCATTGTTTTGAGGTAGTTCAATATCATTTGAAAGATAATGATCATAGACTATCTTGGATAATGATCATGAGTCAGGTTAGGACACTAGTGATAGACATAGGATTGTCGTCTCCTTGTTTAAGGAGTGTGGTGTTCTAAAGGGCCCCCTTATGAGATGATTGAGATAGTGTATGGCCATACCCAGATGACTATGTGCATCTGATCTAATCATGCTCATCATATTGGAATTACAGGCTTGGCACGCTTGTCCAATAAGAACATCCAGTGGCAAAGGACACATGTATGCCTCGTGAGTTTGATTCACACTTGTGCTATGGTTTGGGAGAAGTCTTGGAAGACTCTTTCCTTTATATCGGGAGACAGTGATGTGTTGCTAGATACCCCTCACTGGTCGTGATAACGTAAGTTATCGTTACCGACATTTAAAGGAAACCCTCAGGGTCTCACAATTTGATGATATGGCTTACTTGAGTCAGATCGTATGGACTGGATTCTTTGAGTTCAGATTAAAGGGGATTTAATCTCTGATTGTAAGTGAGATCTGGTCTGATCATGTTTGATTGATTAGGGCTTGAGATCGGTAAGCTTCGATCGAGAGAAATGATGCTAGATCGGGGAGATCAGGGGCATCAGGAGATGAGTGGTTAGATCGTGAGCCTTAGGGTTCAATTTGGTCTAGACCAAGTGGCTTGAGCTATTTCGGTTTGGTTTGATGAACCAAATTCGATTGGACGATTTGGCTTGAACCGGTTCACAAATGTGAACGCTTGGTTCAATGCCAATAGGCGTTTTTGGTTTGTCTTGAGCGCATGGCTTGATTGTCTTCCATTTATGGAAAGTCTTCAAAGCCGGTTTTGCTTAAACGCCAAAACGCTTAAGCGTTGGTCTCTTGACGACAACGCCTTGATCCTTTTCGTTTGGTGGTTGACGAAAGAGGAAGACAAGGAAGAGGAGCTCTCGGCCATAGGGATTCATCTAATCACCCCCCTTTCCATTCGACAAGATAGCTTGGGTGCCTTGCTAGCACAAGGGACGTCAAGGAAGTGAGCATCTTCATCTTGTGTGTGGACTTGTGGAGGAGACCGAACTTGTTCTCTTCTTCCAAGCCGAATTCCAAGCCTATGGCGTTGGTATGAATCTCCCCTTGTTCTTATCAATCTATGATAGTTGAACATATGGCATGCAAAAGATCTTGAAACCCTTGCTTCCGCTTGCATAAATTTCATTTGCGCCATGATTAGGGTTTTTGCCCCCCTCTCGAAAGGGGTTCCAACACCCTCTACGCCTCTCGGTGCGAGACCAAACCCTAACCACCTCTCTGTCGATTGCTCCCTCAATACTGGATAAAAATTCATTATTTCTTTTCGTTATCTTCTCCTCTTAATGATGAGTCTGCAACAACTTTTGAATTTCAATTTGGAGGTATGGATCAAAAGTTATGGTCCGCGCAAATTTCGGGCCCGTAAAAGTCGCGTTTTTGAATGGAAATTATGGCCTTAAACTATTTTATGGCAGTGTCGTATTTTGGTTCTGTGAACCCTGTGTCAAAATTACGGCCTGTAAAAGTTATTGTGGTAGTGCCGTAAAATCTGACGAGTTCTCTAGTCTGAAATCTCTGATAAATACGGCACTGTGAAATGGTTTACGGCCGTGCCGTAAAATCACCAAAAGTCTCTGGTTTAAAACACTCCAAAATATAGCCCGTGTAATTCTTTACGGCAGTGCTCTGATTTTACGGTATCGTACAGAAATACGGTACCGTAATATAAAATACGGCACTACCGTAGTTTGGCCAGTTGCTCCAATTTGCATGAAATTTGTCAGGTGATCTCCTCTTGATGATGGTAACTCTTCTATGTCTTCGATTTTGCTTGAAAATGCCTCAAAATAGTGTCTTTTTACTTGAAAATCATGAAAAACCAAAATAGAAGTAGATTTTGCAATATTTGATAATTTTGGCATAAAAATAAGCAAAAGATCTTCAATTGAGCATGAAAAGATATATAAAATGATACAAAATATACTATATATTTTGGTTTCATCAATGCCCCTACTCTACCATTACCCCATGTAGAGAAGACCACTGTGAAAGAAAGAGCGAATTGGAAGCTTTCACCAAGTACTGCCGAGGCCGCCTTTACACCACCGTTGAGTGCAGTTCCACCACCACCCACTTGGGGTGGAAGAGATGATCCTTATGGTATGGATTCACCATCTCACCGTCCTGCTAATCCTACACACTCAGCTCCTGATTCTTCCCACAGACCTACTGGAGGATGGTCTAGTGCTTTTGACCCCGGATTCCAGGCACTCTCCACTGAGATATATCGTCAGGGACATCGTATGGAGAGGATGATGGACATCGTAGGGCAGATGAAGGACTCGATGCATCACCTTCACTACGATGTTGAACATCTCAGCAACTATATGGAAGAGACGGGAAATTTCTTATATGATCATTTTGGATTCCAGGACTCGAGGAGAGGTGGAGACCATAGTGGGCACCAGAGAGAGCAGCCCTTTGATCCTATGGATGCGGCAGAGGAGGACACCGAGGAGATTAGATTAGATGATGAGTAGAGTTTTGTGAGTATCCCTTTTCCTTATTTCTTTGCATTCTATTTTCCTTATCTTACTGATAATTCATTTTTATAGGAGGGATAACTCTACAAACTTGTTGTGTGTGCTACTGCTATATGTTTTGATGACTATTTTGATGTGGTTGTATTATGATGATATTGATTTCTATTCATTCGATGGGGTTGTATTACACATATTGATATTGATGGTTATTTCAATATGGTTGTATGATGATATTTTGATATTTTGAGCACCCTGTGGAGGTGCATGCTTGTTGATATAACATTGTGTTACTTTCATGACTGATGAGTATATTTTTGTGTTGATATGATTGATTTATGGCCTGGTCTATATTTTTAAGGAATTTATTGTTGATGACTTGTATGATTCTATTGATGGTGAATGAACTCATGCATGTGATTAGGACTAGATCTATTATGTCAAATTTATTTCTCTAATATATATCTACTTTTGATATTTTTCATTGATTGATGAATGAGATTTTAAGTAGATATATTATTTGAAGAATTTAATTTAAAAGTGAAGCTACCTTTTGAATAAAATCAGCATGTGAGTATGATTTTTGAATGGATGTCAATTGATTAATCTAATTGATGTTTAGTCTATTTGCTATTTGTTGGGAAGAAAGAATCCAAGATCCAAAAATAGTGAGTGACTCCTCTACTTGGCACTGTGAAAAATTGATAGTGGTACCGAAGATATGGGTTAAAGTCTGAAAAGAAAAAAATTAGAGAGAAAGTCTGAAAAGAAAATGACTCCTCTACTTGGCACTGTGTAAAATTGACAGTGGTACCTAAGACAAAAGTTGAAATCCAAATAAAAAGTGTGTATCTATGTGGGTACATGCCATCAAAAACACAAAAGGAATAAAAAGAAAAATGAAGAAAAGAAAATTTTGAGTGGAAAAAGATTAGGGATATCCTATTCCTGTAAACAAAAGCATGATAGACTTGAACTGAAACTTGGGTGAATTCATGAGACTGAAATTCTACCTTTTATACAAGTTGCGAAGTTTTATTCGATTAAGTTATGGATTTTGAGAATTGAATTCAAAGGATGATATGTCTATTAAAAATTTTATGAATCAATGGGTGGGATTTTTCATCAGTGATTGTATTTTAGAAATTTATTTTTCATGAGAAAATCTATGCCTATGTATAGTTGTATATAAATGCCTTAAGATTTCTTTTGGAACTATTTATGCATTATTAATTGCATAAATAAAATTATGTTTCTATTGATATTGCAAAAGGAACTTGATCCATAATTCTTGAAAAATATTTTGCAACTATAATGATTCATTTTGAATTATGTGTATGTCATAAATTATGAGTCTTACCATAATTATTGAAATTTATGCTGATATGTAACTTTATTGTAATGCAATTTTTGGCCATTTTCCATAATGGTTGTTAATTTATGACAATATTAATGAATTGTTTTTCTACTCTTGACGTTGATGACATGCTATTTTATAAACATTTGCTACCAAAATGGTTTATTCGTAGTATATTTTTTGTATATTTAATGTTTATAAAAGAAAATTATTTTTTTATCCGATTTATATTAATTAATTTATCTGCCCAAATGGGGTAATTAATTAATATCTATAGGATAATTTTATTTTGGTCATGTCATAAGAGAGAATGTTATGAGCATTGGTTTAAATCCAAGTCATATTCATGTCATTGTTATTACATAAATATATTATATTATAATTGTTATAATTGTTATAATTGTTATATGATTAATTATAATATGTTCAATATATGATTTGGTAATATTTTTATCTTTGTTATATTAATTAATTTACCTGCCTAAAGGAAGGTAATTAATTAATATATAAAGGATAATTTTGTACAGACATGTTAACCTCATTATATAATTCATTAAAATTATAATTACTATAAATGTTTGGCTGCCAAAGTAATATACTTTAGTATTTATAATAATGATGAATTTTATCTTAGTTATATTAATTAATTTACTTGCCCAAAGGGAGTAATTAGTTGATATAATATGAGATGATATTCATAATGTTTGTTTCTCCTTTATTGAGATAAGTTTTTACTTTTTTTATCTTTGTTATATTAATTAATTTGTTTGCCCAAAGGGAGTAATTAATTAATATAATTCAAGATAAATTAGGTTCAATCTTTTATCATTATAATTGTATTATAATTATTATAAATATTTAGCCACCAATGTGGCTCATTTATAATTAATTATGATATGTCAAAATTTGTGATGATAAGATTTTCATTAATATTATATTAGTTAATTTACCTACCCAAAGGGAGTGGTTAGCTAATATAATTGTGGTCTTGTGCACAATAAGAAATCTTTTCCCATATTGAGTCTAGCAAGATGATTGCAAATCCTTTAACTAAAGATTTAGCTCCCTCTATTTTTTGTGAACCATGTTATTAGCATGGGTATCATTGAATCTTTTGATGCTTTGATTAGTGGGAGTTTTTCTGCTTTGTAATTTTAATTTTGTATATTTCATTTATGTATCAGTTACCTTAATCATGGATACAATTTTGATACATTAATAAGATGCTGATCTTTGTGCACATGTTACCTTATATCTGTTTAAAGTCTTAAGGATTCATAACTTTAAGCATAGCGGTTTTGCCAAGTGACATATGTCTCAATTTAAAATTAATGATTTTCTCATTTGGTTTAGAGAAATCATAAAGAGATTCTCTCATACAGTTTAGAGTGATTTATGAGACATATATGGATACATTGGTGTCGATTTTCTCATACAGATTAAGAGAAACCATAAAGTAGATTTCTCATTTGGCTCGAGCAATCACAAAGAGAACTAATAAGAAAAATGATATTTTTGTATCATCATTTTTCTTCTACACAGTCACATTGCAATCCATGTTGATGTAATTTTATTGATGTCTGTGATTATGGAGGAATTATATCGCATGATGATATAATTTTTTATCATAATTCAATATTAGTAGTTGCATTGAACTGGATCGGTTGAGATGTTATCTATGTTAACAAGTGTATTTTTCATGTTACTTAATGTTGACCAAGTGGGAGAATGTTAGAAATATTAGTCTAACATTAATTAATGATTTGTTAACTTAATGTGCGTAATAACATTTCATAATGAATGTGAATAATGGTCTATGTAGCCCGCGGGTTTGAGAAGAATCATAATGGATAATCTTTAGCGGATTGTGGATTACGCACCAGAAACCCATTCTACTTGATGGGAGTCGTCTAGGGTTTTTTGTTATTATATATATGGGGTAGGTCCATGCTTGCATCTCGATCGTTTTGGTTTCTACCCATTGAGAGCCGTCATATAGAGAGATAGCAAGTGGAAGATCTTCACCCGTGCAGCATATCATTTTCAGATAAACAAAATCAAATGACTCAATCAGGTATGTTTAATATTTGTTCTTCATGTTGTTCTAAGTCTATACAAAGATCCTGTATTTATGTATGCAAAATTTCTAACACCATCTAATCGATACTTGACTTTATATATCCACTTGCATCCTATAGCCTTTTTTCTTTTCGGTAAATTTTGCATCATCCATGTGTTGTTCTGTTCAAGAGCAGTAAGTTCTTCATGCATTGTTTCACACCATTTTGGATTAGATATGACCTCTTCATAGGTGGATGGTTCTCTTATAGTAGAGATTGAGGCTATGAAGTTCCACTGACCTAGAGCAATTTGATCATATGAAACAACATTGCTCAGAGAATATTTGATATGAGCGTCATTTGTAGCAGCTATAGAGTTTGAAGAACTATTTCTTGTAGGCAGTTGAAGCTCGATGTGATATTCCTTAAATAGCTTGGAGTCATTGTGATGCACAGAGAACAACGAGATTGAGATTGAGACTCAGATTTAGATTGGATGCTATTATCATGAATCTGGGGTTCAGCGTCTACATTAGAAGTTTCCCCAGTATTTAGCAGCTGATCTTCATGATTCATCTCCATAGCTATTTGCTCTTCATTGTAGGTGGTAATGTCTTCAAGATCTTGTGGTACAAGAGTGTTAATGTTCTGTTCTCTTTCAGAGCAAACTTCATTTATATGCAAAAGTGGTTTTGAGGAGTTTTTGTAATTAAGTTGAGTGAGAATACCATCACCGAAGGTTGGTTGTTGAATTTCTGAACTTATTTTTTCCACTTGTGCTAGCAAAAGGAAATGTGCATTCATGGAAGATGATGTCACGGAAGATAAGAATTTGATCGGTTGAGAGGTCAAACACCCGATACCCTTTCTTTCCTTGTGGGTAGCCTAAGAAGATGCATCTGCTTGCTCTTGGATCGAATTTGGTGCGTCACTGATCATGAGTTGACGCAAAGCATAGACATCTGAATACCCGTAGATGATCATATGAAGGAAGTGTTGGGAAACCCCGGGGACATTTTACAATTTTCAGAGCCATGGACATACATTTTACGCAGCGGAAGAATGTCCCCGAAACAGGCTAGTCCCAAAAACCCAGTGAAGATCTCTTGCGAGGGGGTCGACACGATGTGATAGTAAGTACCTTTAAGCAATTAGAAGCCGATGTCGATGAAGGCGCCCAAGTGTTCGCCCTCTGCAGTCTCGCACACACGGATTCCTCAAGTTTTCTTCTTCCTCGCCCGGTGCTAGCCTCGGGAAGAAGATCCATGCCTTAGGAGAGTCCTCCAAGCAACTTGCGCCACCACCAAGATGTGATGCATCAAGGAGATGGAAGGAGAAGAGAACGCCGCAAGCCTTCTTGTTCCTTTGCGCCAAGGAAAGGAAAAGGAGAAGCATGCTTGCGCCCTTGATGGAAGAAGAAGAGCTCTAAGCTCTCCAAGCCGTCGCCCTCTAATGCTTCACGCCTCCAAGGAAATTAGCATCCTCAAGAGAGGGGGCGGCAAGGGCTTATTTATAGGAGCAAGAGGCGGTTAGGGGAGAATGGCAAGTGTTGACAATTAGGGCATGATTCTAGGAGATTATCCAATCAAATATATTCATTAAATCTCCACTCCCATATGCGCCTAAGACTTGCCAAAGCAAGCATCAGCCATATGCGCCCATATCATGCTATATGAGGCATTAATCCCATCCATGCGCCTAGACCTAGTCAAGGCAATATGATGGATTGCCTAATGTGGCTTGGGCGCAAGTCCTAATCCAATTAGGACTCTAATTATGTTAATAATCAGCCCACAATTGTCAAACACAATCCAATCAATTATCTTGTGTGATTTAATCAAATCCAATTTGATTTAATCACCTAGGAGATACCAAACAAGGCATAGGCGCAAATCCTAGTCCAACTAGGATTCCATATGCGCCTATCCTATTAATTCATCCCCATTATAACCTTCAAGCCTCATAGCCCTTCAATACAACTTATTAGCAAGCCCAACTAAGCAATGGGCCAAGCCCAAAGTCCATTATGCATGTTAACCAAGCTATTGGATCCAATCCAATTTAACCCATGGTTAAATGAGGCTAACCATGGTTAATTTGATCGATATGCCAAAAACGGAAGTTGGCCCCAATAAGTTTCTTCCATCTCATCAGGCCCATTGGCGCTGATGAAATCTCCCAAATAGATCAGAGTTATCCAATAACTCGATCTAAAGGCTACCCGATCAATATGAAAACTCGAGTATCAAGGTGTGCGACCCTGTAGGTTCCTCTAACGCTGGCAGTGCTGACCAAAGGTCATCACAAGCAGTGAGTGGCACCTAGCAGTGCATCGCTGCTACCCAGGTTATTGGAATGGATATCGACATCGACATCCCCATCATCGCAACTAGGTACAGATGCATTACAGTCTCTTTGCCGTACTGATATCCGATTGGACAAGTGTGTCACCACTTGTTTTCATCCAATCACATGGCTATGACTAAAACAGGTTTTCACCTGGGTATGGCCATACACTCTCAGTCATAGAACCATAAGGGAGCTCCATGGATATCATACTTCCCTAAGGAAGGGGCAAATCCTATGTCTGTCCATTGACCTTCTCATATGGGTCGTGACATGCTCAATGACAACCGTTATGACCTCCCAACTATGGCAAGGTGTTATGTTGCATCAAAGCAAGTCCCTAACCATATAGAATGGTCAATGACCTCAAGTCAAGGGATCAATGCATCTCCTGTCACTTGTGAGGATAACTCATGACACCAAGTCATAGCCTCACAGCGGGTCTATCCAGTATATCCTCCAATGATACACCCATGTGTCTGCGTTAGCACCACGTGTCTAACCAGCCCACATACCAGTCTCTCAAGTACCAGAGTTGTCCCATATCCACTCAGGTACATCGACTGGGGACTATAGTTCGAGCACAGATCCAATCTGTCTCCAGGGACATTTATCATGTAAGTACACAATCGCAGGTGTAGACAAACAATGATAACGACAATGCCAGAAAGATATATATTAATATCAGAGTCAAGTAGTACAAAGATGGACCAAAACTAGGTCCTAGGGCATATACACCAACAGGAAGAATTTGGGTGAGAGTTTCAATTGGTGTTTTTCCATGCAACACAGAAGTAGGAGTTCGATTGATAAGATAGCATGCTGTTAAGATGGCATCTCCCCAGAACTTCTCGGGTAGTCCAGCTTGGAACATCAAGGCACGAGCTACATATAGAAGATGGCAATGTTTCCGCTCTACGACTCCATTTTGTTGCAGAGTGTGCACACAACTACTTTGATGCGAGATTCCTTTTTCAGAATAAAATTTTTCCATGATGAAATCTGAGCCAATGTCACTCCTGATAATTTTAACTTTTGATGAAAATTGATTTTCAGCAAAATTTACAAATTGGATTTTGCATGATTGAGCATCTGATTTGTTCTTTAGTAGATATATCCAAGTGCAATGAGAGAAATCATCTACAATCATGAGAAAATATTTTGCCCCAATAATAGAGGGTATGTGATACCCTCCCCAATTGTTAGTATGAATCATTTCAAACGGAGCTTTAGTGAGAATAGAACTCATTTGAAAAGGCTATCTTGTTTGTTTTGCCAAAGGACAAACTGAGCACATAGAGTTTTCATGGAGTTTGACACTAGTAATATAAGTTGAAAATAATGTAAAAGTTTTATTTGAAGGATGGCCAAGGCGTTGATGCCAAATGTTGGTAGAGAAGGTCCTTGATACTTGAGCAGCTTGAGTTCTAAATTGCTGAGAGTAGTCAAAGTGATACAATCCAGTATATTCAATTCCCTTCCCAATCGTCTTCCCTGATCGACAGTCTTGTAGGATGCAACTCTCACTAGTAAATAAGGCTTGATACAAAGAATCATGCAACAATTTGCTGATGGAGATAAGGTTCATCTTGAAGGAAGGAATACATAAAACATCATAAAGAGTAAAGTTAGCGAATTGAATATGCCCTATATGAGTAACCTCAGCTATTTCTCCATTGGGAAGTTGGACTTTTCTGTTGTTAACACGAAGCTTTAAAGTAGGTAAATTTGCAGAGTATATCTTGTGGTATGTGGCCCCTGAGTCAAGAATCCAATCTGGTTTTACTTCACTAAATAAAAAATAAGAAGCTGTACCTGAAAAACTATTGATGTTGGACATGTTTCCTATTGCTGTATTAGTTGTGCAACCCGCAAGAAGCATCATGAGATTCTCATATTGTTCAACAGTAAATGTGGGAGAAGATTTTGTTTCTACAGCATTGACCTTTGGGTTGAAATTCTTGTTGGTGTATATGCCCTATGACCTAGTTTTAGTCCATCTTTGTACTACTTGACTCTGATATTCATATATCTTTCTGGCATTGTCGTTATCATTGTTTGTCTACACCTGCGATTGTGTACTTACATGATAATGTCCCTGGAGACAGATTGGATCTGTGCTCAAATGATTGTCCCTAGTCGATGTACCTGAGTAGATATGGGACAGCTCTGGTACATGTGAGACTGGTATGTGGGTTGGTTAGGCACATGGTGCTAACGCAGACACATGGGTATATCATTGGAGGATATACTGGACCGACCCGCTGTGAGGCTATGACTTGGTGTCATGAGTTATCCTCACAAGTGACAGGAGATGCATTGATCCCTTGACTTGAGGTCATTAACCATTCTATATGGTTAGGGACTTGCTTTGATACAACCTAACACCTTGCTGTAGTTGGGAGGTAATAACGGTTGTCATTGAGCATGTCACGACCCATATGAGAAGGTCAATGGACAGACACAGGATTTGCCCCTTCCTAGGGTAAGTATGATATCCATGGAGCTCCTCTATGGTTCTATGACTGAAAGTGTATGGCCATACCCAGGTGAGAACCTGATTTAATCATAACCATGTGATTGGGTGAAAACAAGTAATGACACACTTGTCCAATCGGATATCAGTTCGGCAAAGAGACTGTAATGCATCTGTACCTTGTTGCAATGATGGGGATGTCGATGTCGATATCCATTCCGATGACTTGGGTAGCAGCGATGCACTGCTAGGTGCCACTCACTGCTTGTGGTGACATTTGGTCAGCACTGCCAACGTCAGAGGGACCTACAGGGTCGCACACCTTGATACTCGAGTTCTCGTATTGATCGGGAAGCATTATGATCGAGTTATTGGATAACTCGGATCTAATTAGGAGATTTCATCAGCGCCAATGGGCCTGATGAGATGGAAGAATGTTATTGGAGCCAAACTTCATTTTTAGCAGGTTGACCCGTATTTGACTATGGTTGGTCACATTTAGATTCGGGTTGCATTGGATTGGATCCAAATGCTTAATCAACCCACGTGATGAAGTTTGGGCTAGCTCATTATTCAATGAGGCCCAATAACAAGTTCTCATGAAGAGATGAGAGACTAAAAGGGTATAATAGGGAGAAACATGAACCATTAAGCGCCTAGGGGCATAATGGGATCATGTTGGCGCCTTTGCTTCATTATGGAAGTAAAGGGCGCCTCCCCTCTCTTCCTTGGATGGAATGCATGCCTCTATGGCATGTCTTGGGCTGATATGGTACTTGGGCAATTATGGATAGGTTGAATGGAGTTTATGGTAAAGTCTTGGAGACTTTCCTTGTCTCAAACCTCCTCATCCTAGCCCTACACTTGTCATGATCCTAGCCCTTACCCTAACTGCCTCTTGCCCTATATATGTGACCCTAGCCACCCCCTCTTACAAGTGTTCTTCCTTGGAGGCGTGAACACATCAAGAGGGCGAGAGTAAGGAGCATTGGTGCAACCATCTTCTTCCATCAAACCCTAGCCGCAAGCTTCTTCCTTTCTTCCTCCTTTGGCGCAAGAGAAGTAAAGGCTTGGCGGCATTCTCCCTTCTCCTCTCTTCTTCATCAATTGGCGCTTCTACCTTGGAGGTGGCGCAAGCATTCAAGAAGAGAACTAAGGCTTGGATCTTCTTTCCGAGGCTAGCACCGGGCATGGAAGAAGAGGACTCGAGGCATCCGTGTGTGTGAAACTGCAGAGGGCGCACGCTTGGGCGCCTATCACGACATCGACCTCATCTTGCTCTAAGGTATTTCCTAACTCATCGTGTCGACTCTTTTGCTTGCGATCTTCACTGGGTTTTTGGGACCGGCCTGTTTCGGGGATATTGCTTCCGCTGTGCAATGTATGTTGTAATCTCTATCTCTAAAAATTGTAAAATATCCCCGGGGTTTCCCAATAATTCTTGTGTTCACGTCTATCAGATCTGATGTTGGTTGGAACACTTTTCTGGAGATTTCTACAAATGTCAATTGTATGCCCCCTTGTAAGCCACAATGCTCGCATTTGAGGTGGGCGTGGCATATGTCAAAGGTGTGTCCTATTTTATTGCATTTTCCACACTTGGACTGGAAATTTTTGCGTGCAAAATTCCTTCCTGCTCTTTTCATGTCATTCCTTACCGCAAAAGCTGTAGCTTCATTGAGTGAATTATCTACACCCAAAGCTTCACGTTGCTTTTCTTCTTGGAGAATAAGAGAATAAATTTTATTGATGGTGGGAAGAGGATCCATGAGAAGAATTTGTCCTCTCACACTTGTATACTTCTCATTTAATCCCATGAGAAATTTGATAGCCTTTTGATTTTGCTTTGATTTTGCTGATATTGTAAAATCTCCTTCAAAGCTTCGCAAGTACATTTGGGAACAGTATAGAGAGCATCACGTTCGTCCCAAAGACTTTTGAGCTTTGTGTAATATGTACCAACTAACATATTACCTTGTTTACAGTGATGTATGGCTTCTTCTATGTGGAAAAAGTTGAACATTATTGGCACACCCAAAACGATCCTTTAGATCAAGCCAAATCTCATTGGCATTATCACTGTAAATAATATTCGCTCTAATTTCTTGAGTAATCGAGTTAAAGATCCAGGCTTTTACAAGATTATTGCAGCGTTTCCATTGTTGGAGTTCTCCGACTTTCTTTAGGAGGCATGTTTAGGCTTCCTTTGAGAAATCCTTCTTTATTTTTGATGCTAAGAGCCATGAGCATGGCACGAATCCAAGTATTGTAGTTTTCTCCATTTAGAGGCTGAGCAACAAGGACTAGACCGGGCTGATCTGAGTAGTACAGAAAGAGAGGATTGTTTGCGTCGATGGTGCTGATGTTCGAACCGAAATTATCTCCCTTTCCAGCCATGACAACCTCTGGCTCTGATACCATGTACGAAGAAAATGGTCTGTAGACCAGATGATGAAGAAGACAATTTGGGAGAAAGTAATTGTATATTACTCTATTTTAAAACAATCTATATATACAGTAGCAATATATTGTGAAACTAAACGCAAATATTTAGACAACCTGCCATGTAAAAAAAGTAAATAAAGAAGGTAATTATAAATCAAATATGTGAGCAGTAGATGTCCTTTTATGTCACTGGATTGTATCGGATGATTCTAATTTCTTATTTTCTTTCTCACAGAGAATGTCCAATGATTTCGATTTCATTAACACATCCACCAACTAAATCATCAGAATCAAAGTGTCTTCAGCAAGGGTCACCTACTTTTTAAAACTCACGATCGACCAACCTCTTCACTACAAACTCCTCATCCAATTGTTTGATCATTATTAAACTCCAACCACATCTTCTCCTCACACATGCAAAATGATGAGCGAAAGGAGTCAATCATTTAATGACTAAATTGCCAGAATCGAAAGAATTCACAAGCACCCCCCCCCCCCCCCCCCCCCCCCCATTTCGCTTGAACCTCCCCTATTCGAGATTAGTCACCATCAATCTGCCACTAGTCTACCCACAATCTGACCACCAGCTTGTCTTGAGATGTGGCATTTTGTTAGAAGAGCCACAAATCGACCCATTTCATCTCTCTCATCTCTAATGTAAGTGAAAGGAAGAAGACAAGTGTCATTAGATTTAGCAACTATTGTAAATAATAGTGTGAACCTGGGTTTTCAATATACATGGTCTCCCGCTACATCAACTTTGTATCAGAGAAGACCGATCTATTTGGGTATGTAAGTAAATTTTTTTGATAGGGGGAGAATGATGCAATCAGCAACAAAGTCAATAATATTTTTTGTTGTATTTTTTTAAAGTAAAATTATTATGAAAATCCTAGAAAATTAATTATAACCCTAAGGATTTTTTTGCCATTTGCTTTGTTAAGGTTTTTGAATTTTTGTTATCTAATTTGGCAAAACTAGAAAACCAATTGGCCTAATTGATTATAAAAGTGTAATTGGTGGAGAGAAATATTTTAGAAAAAAAAAAGAAAATGTGATTTTTGTTAATTGGGCATATTGAAGGTAAAAAAAAAGGAAATATTGTTACGAGAATATAATTGTGATGAAGGTGAAATTACATTTCAAAATTTTGACCATGAGATAGCAAATTTATGAATGAAAATTAAAATTTTAATTTTTTACTATAATTCGGGAGGTGAGATGTGTGCAATTTCAGATAAAAATGGTTATTTTAATTGAAAATTGATGGAAAGAAAATTGATGCCGTTTTGTTTTGTGATGATTAAATTATTGGTCAAAATCAAAAATGTTGACCGTGATTTAATAAAACTAATGCGGTGGAGAAAAAGCAAAAGGATGGCTGAAAGCTTAAAAATGTATTATTATTTGTGGCCAAATCTCGGCCACAATCAAATTGATGGTCAAAATAAAGAGTTGACCATGATGTGATGAATTTAGAATAGCAACGTAAAAGAAAAAGAGAAAAAAAAAAGATAATGGCGCACAGTTAGAAAGAGTTAATGGGAGGAGTTAATTAGTGTGAGATCGCTCTAATTAGACAAAGGAGAATATGTTCCGGAATTCTTACTCCTAAAAAAAAGGAGAAGCATAATTAATAAGTCTAGATGATATGAATCACCATTCCTTCTTGCGCGAAAGATGTTATTATTTCCGAAGGAACATTTTTTTCCCAATTTCCATTCTAGAATTATTATGGGTTTCACACTTTTTTTAACATAAAAAAAAAAGAGCGGGATATCGGAGAAGATATAAGTAAAAGAGCGGGCAAGGGAGATAATGTTAAAAAAAGATGTGAGAAGTAGAATTCCTTCTTTTCTTCTTTTTGAAAATGAGGACGCCACCAAAGATTTTTGTACAGGGTTCAATCTAACCCTTACAGTTGCTCTAGCAATCGTACAACATGATTATTGTGCAGGTTCATCAAGTATTGTATGATTTTCAAAACAATAGAAATGGTTAATATAAAACCTCACTTAACAATCCGCGGCGTCCCCGCCTAAAAACTATTTTCCTTCTTTTTGTACCGCGTAGCCATTCCAAGGGGTTGTGGTAGGATCGACTAAAGATTGTGACTATGAAACACAACATGATGATATGTTAAAACATTGAGAAAAGAGAAACCATAGTAGAAGTGTACCTGAAGAATCCATAGTAAAATTCTGAAGTTGAGAAAAGAAACCTATCTTGATCTTTCACAGGCTTTGTGTTTCCCAGACTCAGAAAAATAGTCGTAAGAGTCTTCTTTATGGGACTCACCTATATATATATATAGGAGAAGGAGAAAAAAAACTCTTTATTAATTAATTAAATAAACATACGCCTGGAGGGACCACGACATATTTATTATTATTTCTATTTTTAACTCATCACAAAAATAGAAATAAAACCTAAGTCTAACACATAATAATATTCCATACAATTTTAAGATAATTAAGCCATAATAATTAATTTCTTAATTGATCACTTTAGCATGGCTTAAAATTTAAAGTAGCTATATATAATTATTAATTAATATATGTGTGGTCCACATTAATTGATCTAATAATCTCCCACTTAGGCCGTATATATATTACCTGATATAATTGTATACCTTTTATAAGCTCTTTAATGTTATCTTTTATCTGATATTATCTCTATCAATCTGGTCCATGAATATATTAACATAGGATCAAGGCGGCCTTCATCACAATATGTAATGTGACTAGCCCGCACGATGGTCATGTATGTCAATACAGTCAACGACATAGATCATGTGTGGATGTGTAGCATAGAAATTTCATATAATGTGATCATAACATGCCTATTTCCAACTGGTCCAACTTTACTCCTTATGAGATCAAATCAAAACTTATGTTCAGAGTGAAATTGAACACTTTATTCTTTAATATGTACACAACATAATCCAAATACAAACTCCAACTAAACTGATATATCACTAAGTGATATAACACCCATATGAGCAATGTGCTCATGAAAGACCTTAGGTGGTAAAACTTTAGTAAGTAGATTCATAATCATGGAGTTTGTACCAATATGTTCTATAAATATCTAACCACTCTGAACTCTTTCTCTAACAACTATGAACTTAATGTCAATGTTCTTAGAGTTTTACAAACTCATGTTGTTGTTAGAATATAATACTGCAGATTTATGGTCACATAATAACTTTAGTGGTCTTTGAATATTATCCAGAATGTGCAGTCCTGTGACAAAATTTTGTAGCCATATCCCATGGTTGGATGCCTAATAGCATGCTACAAATTCAGCTATCATGGTGGAAGAAGATATAAGTGTCTACTAAACACTTTTCTAGGAAATAGCCCCTCTAGCAAATAGGAAAATATAGCCGGAAGTAGATCTGCGACTATATTGGCATCCAGCAAAATCAGAATTAGAATACTCAATGATTTCTAGCTGACCTGATTTTTTGTATATGAGTATATGATCTTTAGTTTTCTGCAAATACCGCAGAACCTTTTAATTGCTATCCAATGCTCCATTCTTGGGTTGCTTAGATATCTACCAAGCATCCCAACAATGTATGCAATATCCAGACGTGTACATACCTGAGCATACATTAGACTCCCCACAGCAGATGCATAAGGAATCTTCTGCATTTCCTTAGGCTTTAAAATTATTCTTGGGGCATTGTTTGAGACTAAATTTGTCTCTCTTAGCAATAACAATATGTTATCGACATATAAAACGAGAAAAATATATTTACTCCCACTGAACTTATGGTATATACAATCATCTACTACATTCATCTCAAAACCAAACGAGATGACCACTTAGGGCCTATTTGGCCCCGCTTTTAAGCTGATTTTAATAAGCTTTTAAGCAGAAAGCTGTTAGAAAACTGTTTGGTAATGAAAAGCAGAAGCAGAAAAAAGCAGAAAAAAAGCAGTAAGTTGTGAAAGCTACAATTTGATGCTTTTGCAGCTTCTGCTTCTCAAAAAAAAATAATTCACTTAATTTCACTTAAAATTTTAAGTATTATTATTTTAAATAGTTAAAATATTAATACTAAAAAGAATATAATATATTTATTATTTTAAATTATTTAAAATAAATATTTATTTATTATTTTAAATTTTAACAGCAATTAAAAAGTTATTAACTAAACATATTATAAATTTTGATAGTGCAGCACAATACATCACAACACAGTTTAGCACAGTTATAAAGTTATTGACAGCGGGGCCAAACAAGCCCTTAATAAAATTTATAATACCACTGACGAGAAGTCTGCTTAAGTCCATAGATGGATTTCTTTAATTTGCAAAATAATTGTTTTGAATATTTCGATACAAAACCTTCTAGTTGCACCATATATATATCGTTTCCTCAATGTCTCCATTGAGAAACACAGTCTTTACATCCATCTAATGTAGCTCAAGATCAAAATAAGCTACTAATGCCATAATAATTCTAAAAGAGTCTTTCGATGATACAGGAGAGAAAGTCGCTTTGTAGTCAATGACTTCTTTTTGAGTAAAGCCTTTTGCAACAAGATATGTTTTATATCTCTCAACACTACCTTTTGAATTCCTCTTGGTTTTATATATTCATTTACAACCAATGGGTTTCACACCTTCAGGTAGTGATTCAAGATCTCAAACGTCATTGTCAATCATAGACTTTAACTCCTCACTAATGGCATTAATCCACTTTTGAGAATTAGAACGTTCTATAGCTTGGTGGTTGAGTATGATGAGTTTGTCTTCTGTAATAACTTCTTCATTTAAGTCAAAAGGTTCATCTGAATTCACTGGTTAAGAAATCTCAGGAACTAAAACCTGAATATCATGAATATCAGGAACAAAAATCTGATCATTATCACTAGTGATCAAGAGAAGAATAATGAATTCCTCTTCAAAGACAAAGTCTTTAATTTCATTATTTTCCCTTCCAAACTTATCATCCTCAAAGAACTAGGCAATTCTCGCCTCAAAGATAGATTTATTAGTAGGATTATAAAACTTATAACCCCTAGTCCTCTCAACATAACCAATAAAATAGCAACTAATAGTTCTAGAGTCCAATTTTCTTTCATTTGGCATATAAAGCCTTACTTCAGTTGCACATTCCCAAGTGTACAAATGCTTTAGACTAGGTTTCTTACTTATCCAAGCTCATAAGGGGTTGTATTAGTTGTTATAGTTGGAACTCTATTAAGGATGTAAATTATAGTCTTTAGTACCTTTCTTATAGGAATTTAGCAAAAGGATCTGGATGTTGTTCTCCTGATCCGTCATATCTGCCATAGTACTCACTACCACAATCAGATCTGACGCTCGTTAATTGAATTGCCAAGTTGATTTTTCAACTTTAGCCTTAAAACTTTTTAACACGTCCAAGGCTTGTGACTTCTCATGAATAAAATAGGGGTATCCATATCTTAAGTGATCGTCTATGAATGTAATAAAATATTGTTGACCATTCCAAGTAGCTGAAGTGAATGAACCATAGATATATGTAGCAATTAATTCTAAGACGTCTGAAGTTCTGTTGGTTGGCACATTCTTCTTTATGTTTGTCTATTTCCCCTTTATACAATTAATATAAATTTCAAAATATGTAAAATCAAAGGGCTCAAGAATTCTATTAGGCACAAGTCCTTCTATTCAAGAATTCTATTAGGCACAAGTCCTTCTATTCTCCGTCTGGAGATGTGACCTAATCTTTTGTGTCATGTTAATGAAGAATTCTCATTTGTTAATTTTCACTTTGTATCACATATATGCAGAGGTTCATCAAATGAAGCAATTGTATATAACATATAAAGGTTATTTAAAGTACTTAATAGACTAGTACTACTTAAGATTTGAATCTACAATAATATCCTAATTTGTTCAAACTAGGAATAGAAATTAAATTCTATCTAAGGGACATAACAACAAATGTCTCATTCAAATCTAAATAGTGATTAGTCTTACATAAAAACCCAAACATGTCTATTGCATGAACTTCAACTATTTTGCTATTGCCCAAATAGATAAATCTTTCAGCATTAATTGGCTTTCAGCAATTCATATAACCATGCATGGACCCTTATGTGAGTAGTGACAACCGAATCTACCCACCATGTGTGTCGAGGTACATCATCTAAATTAACTTCAAAACAAACCAAAGTGAGAAGTGTATATTTCTTTATGCACGCAAAGCATAATACTTGGTGCAGTCCTTTTGGTATGTCCATCACCTTTATAGAAGAAACAGATAATACCTGAGTCTGTTACTTCTTTTGCTTCTTTTGTGGTGTACATAATGCAGTTTCTTTATCCTTTTTTTTAAAAAAATTATTTATTTAATATGCTTTAAAGTAGAGGTCAAAAGAACACTTACTGACTTGTCTTGCTTCAATCTCTCTTCCTCTTATACATAATGAGAAATTAACTTATTAAGAGTCTTTTCTCCCTTTAGCAGTTATAACAGACCTTAAATTGATTAAACTGTGTAGGAAGAGATATAAGAACCAAATGCACGAGTAAGTTTTTAGACAACTCTAACTTAAGTGTCTTTAACTTTGAAGCAAGATGAGACATATTTATAATGTGCTCTCTTATGGTTCCTTTACTCTTATATCTTAGAGAGATTGTTAGTAGTGTGCCCCTAAATGCTTCTAGTCTGACACGTTTAATGATCATAAGACTCATGCTATTTGAACTCCCTCTTGTCATTAGAGGAACTTATAGTGGTAAGATTAATAAGACGTTCTACCCTAAGCGCAAGGTCTAGATCAATGACTCCGAGAACAATGGTAATATTCTCTTGTCATGCCTTAAAATTTGTATCATTTAGCATGAAAATGAAATTAATATTAACAATAATGTTGCAAGAAGAATTAATAGCTAAATAAACTTACATTAGTTCCAAATCATACTTAAATTAAAAATTTAATTATTAATAAATTCAAACAATGATGGGTGCATAATAAGATACCTAGCACAACATTAATATTTCATCTTTGGACATAAATATTAACTTGTAAGTGGTACATTCATTGTAGTAATCAAACATTAATAAATAAGTCTCATCTAACGCTAAGTCTTTCTTTGGACCAACATAATATTGACAAGAAAACCAAATAATCATCACATGCCATTACCATATCTGTGCACATAATTCGAACAAGTATCAACCTTCCTTTGGGCTGATTAATACCCGCATGAATTATATACACACCATCTTAACCGTATAAAATAAATTAACCTACACAATATGCTACTTTGGTAGTCATATTGCTTCAATTAATATATTTCACAATGTCAGACTTTTTATTATTTAAACAATAATAAAAATAATTATGTCATTGTTTGAAATTATTAAAAAATTATTTTTCTAAATTTTATGAAAAATGGCAGCAGACAGCCGTTGCAATGCATAGCTAGCCAAACAGCTCTTTGTTGCTTCTACTCACAGCAGAAAACCTGACCCAGATGACTGGGCCCAAACAGCAGAAACAGCAGAAACAGTCTGCTTCTGCACACAGCACAATAGAAGGGGACAACCTAGGCCTAAGCCTAGCAAGCTAAGCCCAGGCGCCAGACCCAAGAATCAAGGCCAAAAATCGGCTCGAATCCAACCCAACAGCCAGACCCGACCCGTTAAGACCAAAACCGGATCCGCTCGAGAAAATGAATTCGAAACCTAATCCGACCCGAACCGAAATCTGACTCGTTATAGCCTTTACCCCAAATCCAGATCCAACCCGAAATCACCCTCATGCGTGGATCCGCACGCGAGCAAGCATGCCCATGACGCCTGTACCCGCGAGCCCGCTGCTCTGCGAGACCCGCCCGCTCGTGTTGTGCCTTAAACACCGTACGACACCGGCGCCGCACGTTGCCCATGTCACGAGATCGGCGACTGCCCTAACGCCGCACCGACGTTGCCTGCTTGCACGTCGCACATGAGCTCGACTGCGATGAACACTCGCCAGCAGCCGCCATTAATTTCCTTCGCTGGCAGCCGCAAATTGCATGCCTAAAGTGTCGATTCGCTGTTCAGCAAGCCACCTAGCCTGCTACATGCGATTTAGGGCAGAAGCCCTGAGATGCCAGACGCCAATTGACGATGAAGATCAAAAAACAGGGCATCCGACGCCGCCGCTTCGTCGATTACGATAAAGATCAACGGATCGACGACTAGCTAGCAGCCGCTACTGCCTTTCCGCTGCCGTTCGCACGCCTCATTAGGCCATGCGACCATGGCCAGACGCGCAGCCAGAGTCATCAACGTGATTAGGGCACAAGCCCTTTGCGACGACGACAATGGAAGCATCGGCGATGGAAAATCCGATCGATTAGGGCAAAGCACTAATTTGTTCGTAACTTGCCACCAAAACCGATTTCATCAACCGGCATCGGAGTTCTGAATGACGTCAGCGACGACATTGCCCCAAAACATAGCTGAAGCAACGGTAGTGCTGACGCCGACTCACTGTTTTTTTTATTAACCTGATGTCAGCGACGAATGCCGACGAGAGATTGCCGTACCAAAAAAAAAATTAAGGCAAAAGCATAACGATGGGCAGAAACCTTAGATCGCACGTCGATAATAAAAATTGAGGATAATACGCATGCGATGAAAAACATACGAGATTAAACTATAGAAATTCTTAGAATTTTTCTATGAATTAACATAAATCTGGCTCTTATACCAATTATAGGATTGACTAAAGGTTATGACTATGAAACACAATATTATGATATATTAAAACATTGAGAAAAGAGAAACAGTAGCGGTACTGAAAAATCCATAATAAAATTCTGAACCTGAAAAATTCATAATAAAATTCTGAAGTTGAGAAGAGAAACTTATTTTGGTTTTTCACAGGCTTTGTATTTCCTAGATTCAGAAAAAAAAATCAGTCAGAGTCTTCTTGATGGGGCTCACTTTTATATATATATATATAATGAGAGAAAAACTCTTTATTAATTAATTAAGGAAACATACGCATGTAGGGACTGTGATATATTTATTATTATTTCTATTTTTAACACTTCACAAAAATAGAAATAAAACCTAAGTCTTTACACATAATAATATTCCATACAATTTTGAGATAATTGAGCCGTAATAATTAATTTCTTAATCGATCACTTTAGCATAGCTTAAAATTTAAGACAGCCATATACAATTATTAATTAATATATGTGTGGTCCACATTAATTGATATAACAGTTGTTCCCTAGCTCAAATCGTAAAATAGTAGCAAACCACCTTCTTTGCACTCTCGGAAACCTCTGCCCTAATTTCCTTCGTATTGCTGTCATGACTTGAATCAATGACAGCATGAACACCTTCATTATGGGTCCATTCAGATTCGAAATATGAAGTTAAAATCCTCTAGCTCACTATTGCCATTACAGTCATCCTCGCATGCAACCGGTGCCATGATAGCATCCCCACTACTGCTGTTTCGATGCTTTCAAAGCGTCGTTGATATCTCTCTGCTACTAACGAACCACACTGGTGTCTGGTGAATTATCGCCTACACCGGCTCTCTTGTTGGAGCTCGGTACATTTGCCACCCAACTTTGCAAAAAAAAAAGGGCCTAAGTTGGGTACTCAACCTAAGAAATCTAGGCGGGGGTACCCTAATCTCATGTTCACATATCTTAGACCAACGAGGTGAAAGTGCGAATTTTGATGCACTCTACCTCCGTTTTCTCCCATCACTAGTCACCTACTCGCTTGCTATCGTAGCCCACTTAACCCTGAGGATTTAATCCCCAGACATTGCGCCATTTCATGCCCTAGCTTGTTTTGTGCCCCAAGTTGTTCCTCTGGCGATTCTTTCTCAGTGTCTTCATTGATACTTCACCCACTTGCACCCTATTATCTCTAACAAAGGCTCCTTGGCTGACCACAAATCTCCTATCAAGGTTTGTTGATGAAGCTACTGTAGGAGGGATGGTCCTTCAATGCACGCGAAAATGGGAGAGGGTCTTTAGACGAGGGAAGTGAAAATTGCTTCAGAAATGCAGCAGAAAACACGATGAGATCAACGTCGAGTTCGATCGGGGCAACACGAATGCGAAAGAACACAACGGCATGCAACTACAGAATGTAACACACTAACCTCGTAGCAATTTAGCACTCTCACGTAGCAGATTTTAAGCTCAGCACGTCGCAATGGGGAAACCAATGGATTCGCAACACACAGCTCGCACGCCTATGCGCCTAAAACAAACCAAAGAACAGTGGAACGTCCATGTCTCCGGCGAACGGATACCCATGGAAGATCGGAAATCGTAACGGAAATGAACACGATGAAATGAAAAGACAGGCGAACCTGACCCACCGGAGGCGGTGGGATTTACTTTACTGCTTCGAAACCAGGAAGGAAACACTTCGGAGTCGAGGCACCGACCACGACTCTTACAAACTTTGAAGGCGAAGCGCCGACTTCGACTTCTACAAGTGCTGGAGGCTCTCAGCTCACCAGGAGTACTCTACCACCAAGAGAACTAAGGAACACAACACCCCAGCCTCCTCTTTTATAGAACAAGAGGGGAGGGAACAAGACAAAGCAAGAAAAAACAAGCTACTTTACCAACTAACTACTCTTGCAGCCTATAAAGTAGTCAAGCTGCAGCTACAAAGACAAAAGAGAAACAAACTTCTACCTAATATTCTTGAAGCTGGTCGCATAGTCTTCTGGTCTTCGTACGGAGGCGGTTAGGCGATCAGACACGCTCGGAGCAAACCGCGACAAAGCAGCAGAATTTTGAAGTACTGGGCTGTGTAACGATCGTCGTGGCCTTCTCTTGGGCCGTATTGCTGATGTGGTTGTGAGGCTCATCTGGATTTGGGCTCTTCGGGGGTTGGCTTGTAGCGTCCTTGGGCCAAGTCACTTCGGTGTGGATGGAGAGTGGGTTGATAACACCCACGAAGCGGTCCGGTGGGTGAGATGGGCATTGAGATCACCGAATAACCACCTTGTTGGGCTCCTTTGGGTCTTCATGAGGAGGAGCAATATGGTAGGGTGGGTTGTATACATCGAAATGGGGTCGTCGCGGCAGTTCTGTGGCTTCGGGTAGTTGTCCGCATAAGTCACGGGGTGTGACTTTCGTCATTGGGTGACCCGAGGAACATTCTGTGGAAAATCGGACTTGTGCATGTGAAACCGCCCCCGAATCGGGTAGTTGACCGCAGGACTCACGGGGCGTGGCTTCCATCACTGGGTATCCCGAGAAACTTTCTGTGGAAAATTTTTGGGGCACTGTCGGGGCCAGATTTTCCCCTTCTTTCATGCTGTATGCTCCTGCATCATTCGTCCTACATCAAAGCTCTAAAGCTCCTGCCAAATGGTATTGCCTTCAGAATTCTTCCTTTCTACAACAACATGTATATTTGGTTGGTCATTTGTTCTTCTTCCTCCCTTGCAATTGGAGGAAAACCTTGTTCATCGAAGTTTGTAAACCATGTAGCTTGAAACTGAGAGGGATGTTATGTAATAGGGGGTATACTTTGTAATACACAATATGCTTTGTAGCTTGTGAAATTTATTAATTGTTTTATTGTTGTTAGCTTTCAATTTATTGTTGATACTTGTATACATGTCCATGATAGTCCATAATTTTGAGTTGATAGCCAATATCATGTAGGCCTTAAATTTTTGTTTACAAACATACCTTATTTTATTATTAACACACCTTAAATTTTAGTTGACAAATATTAAATTTTATTTAATAGACAACACACCTCAAATTTTAGTTGACAGATATTAAATTTTATTTAATAGACCATATTTATCATTGACAGACCTTAATTTTTAGTTGTCATACCTTAAATTTTTGTTGACAAGCCTTAAATTTTAGTTGACATACCATTGATAAATCATAATTTTTTGTTGATAGACCACTTAAATTTTAATTGATATACCATATTTTATCATTGACATACTTTAAATTTTTGTTGATAGATCTGAAATTTTATTTAACATAGCATATTTATCGTTGAAAGACCTTAAATTGTCATTAACATACCTTAAATTTTAGTTGACATACCTTAAATTTGCATTAACTGATATTAAATTTTTGTTAATAGACCTTAAATTTTAGTTAATAGACGATTGTAGGTGCTTAAGTGTTCACTCTTTACCAGTATCCACATAGCTACCCCTTGAAGATCACCTCACTTCACACTTGGTACTAGCTATGGAAGAAGGGATGGTTGGCGCCTTGGTGCTCACGGCAAGGGAGGAGTGCAATGGTGCAAGGAGAGGAGTAGAGAGTGTTGGCCACATAGAGAGAGGAGAGAATAATTCATGTTGTGTGTGGCTTGACCCAGCCTACTTATTTATACAAAATTAGGTGCCTCCTTTGGCATGGTCGACCAGGCCATACCCTAATCATGCACCTAGACATAGTGCTAAAAGGAAGAGAGAGGAAGAGTTATCATTAAAGGCCAAATTAATTCCCCTGATCACCTTGCATCAAGGCAATCATGTCTTGATTGGCTGACCACCTAAGTGCCTCATTATGGAAGTGGCGCCTCTTGTTGGTACCTCCATTAGGCATCTTGGCTAGGGCTCTTGGCCCAATGAAATGATCCATCCTTCTTATGCACTAGTCTTATTGAAGTCATCCGTCAATGGAGCCTATTGCTTTAGTGCTCATTGGGCTCTATGAGCTCCATCTAGAGCTTATCCATGCTCAAGGCCTCATGTACAAAACTCATAGGCCTCCCAGGCCATATAGCTTACCCTTTATTGAACTCGAAGCCCATTTAACTTCTCCATATCATGAGAATGGACACTTAGCCCTATTCTTGTTGTAGATCAAATCATATGAACCGTCCATTCGATCCTACTCTGATATGACATATCCAAATATCAAAATGGACTCAAATTAATCTATACTTCGATCCAAGGCTCCTAGATCTATAGTGATCTCTAAGTGTCTATGTGTGTGACCTTGTAGGTCCCATATGACGTTAGTAGTGATAAACTAAATAGATCATTACAAGCATCAATGCTACCCAAGCCATAGGAATATATTGTCAGCCGACAATGCCTAAGTAGCGACAAAGTTTCCACATATGCAATAAAATCCCTTTGCCTTTTGATAATCCTAGACTAGACAAGTGTGTCACACTTGCTATTCTAATCATGTAGGATGACTTTTTAGTTATGTAGAAGCATTAGGCTGTATCCAGTTATGTCACTTATCTTATGTAAGTATCAATGACCTCAAGTCTAAGGACCAGAGCATCTTCTATCAGTTGTGAATTTTTAACTTGTGACACCAAGTCATAGTTTCACGACGGGTTAGTCCTGTGCATCTTGCTTAATGCATCTATGTGTCTGTATTGATGCCCAGCATCTAACCAGTTCATATACTAGTCTCACATAGGCTAAAGTTGTCTCTTAACTACTAAGATACTTTGACCAAGGATTCATTTATGTGATTGAGTAAAATCAATCTCTAGGGACATTATCATGTTAACCAATACTTCAACGCATGCATAGCCATCAATATGATAATGATAATTGTCTTTATTCAATGAATGAATATTACATAGTACAATTGGTCTTCAGGGCATATACACTAACAGTCCAAACATCATCAATTAAAATTTTAAAGTCAACCTAGGCCATACAGTTTGTTCTTATGTTTCTTAGTCATATGAGTTATGTATACTTATTTAAATCTTTGTTTGTTATATGCAAATGTATGATACTTCAAACTATCATATTTTCTATGCTCTAGGTATAAATTTTTTATACTAAAACCCAGTCTTTAATCATACTCATTATAAAAATTATATGCTGTAACTTTACTATTAAATACCATAATAACAATTGGAACTACAAAGAGACAACCAGTTTCCCCAAAGAATCTTGGGATTTTTTTTAACATCCTTAAAAAAAGTAGAATATTAACCAACTCACTTATGTGTAAATACACAGCAAAAATAACTATATTTCTTATCAATTCTTCAATGTTAGGGTTAGTACCAGATGACACCATATTTACTTCATCTTCTAAAGTCATTAAGGTCTATCAACAAAAAAGCAAGATCTATTAATGAAAAATTAAGCTATGCCAATGCAAATTTAAGGTATGTCAATAAAAATTTAAGCTCTGTTAATGATAAATTAAGACATGTCAACAAAAATTTAAGATATGTCATGAAAAATTAAGGTATGTCAACGAAAAATTAAGGCATGTGAATGAAAATTTAAGGTATGTCAATGAAAATTTAAGTTCTGTTAGTGATAAATAAGGCATGTCAATGAAAATTAAGGTATGTCAATGAAAATTTCAAAGCTATCAGTGATAAATTGAAAGTTGTTAATAATAAAAGGATCAATAAATTTCACAAGGTACATAGTATATCATGTATTACGTAACATCTCTCTCAGTTTACAAACTGCAAGGTTCACAAGCTTTGATAAATAATGTTTTTCTCCATTTGCAAGGGAGGAAGATAAACAAATGATCAATAAAATATACTTGTTGATGTAGAAAGGTAGAAGTTCTGAAGATGATTCTCTTTTGTGGGAGCTTTGGAGCTTTGATGCATGATGATACCCTTTGGTGGGAGCTTTAGAGCTTTGATATAGGACAAACCTTGGTAAAAACTTTGCAGCTAGCCGAGGAGCCTTTCCTTGAGACAATGGGGTATGAGTGAGTAAAGTATTGACAAAGACACTGAGAATTGCTGGATGAATGAGCTAGGGCACGAAACGAATTAGGTCACATAATAGCACGGTTTAGGTTTTGTTTTGGTTAAGCTTGTTAGTGTTAATGCCCTGCAGACAAATGTATGGACTTGGTCCGGCATTATTTGAATGTACTTTGATAAAATTGATATAATCAATTAAGGCATGGTCGTTATTATGGAGATTGCTTTACCTGCGTTCATGTATTGGATTGCATAATTAATGTCCCATGAGTTTGGTTGGATCCATTCTCATAAGTAATCCCCAGTCAAGGTGCCTTAGCCGATATGGGACAACTTTGGTGTATGTGAGACTGGTGTATGGGCTGGTTAAGTGCGGGGCACAATAACGCAGACATACAGGTGCATTGGATGCATTGGAGTGATCCACCATGAGGATTGACTTGTCTAGTCAACAAGTCAATCTCACATGCGAGAGGTTTGCATTGATCCTTAGACTAGAGGTATTAATGTCTAGATTTGATGATAGATATGTTTTGATGCAGTCTTACGTCTCTCCGTAAATGGGAGGCCAAAACGATTGTCATTGGCCATATCATAAGTCATGTAGAGACATGGATGACAAATAGTAGGATTTTCCCCTTCTTTAATTGGAAGCATGATATCTACTTTGGGGTGCCCCACCTCATTGGTGCATGACAGGAATGTGTGGCCACACTGGTTGAGTCATGACCAATAGATTGGATTGATAAACTTGAGACTAAATCCAATGGCGGGATATCAGTTCAGGCAAAGGGAACTAGGATGCAAGGGAATCCTCGTTGCTTGTCAGGAAGTTGTTGCTAGATGACTTTTGTCCTATGACATGGGTAGCAATGATGTGTTGCTAGATACCTCTCACTATTTATGATGTTTCATCATCATTGCCATCGTCATGTGGATCCTACGGGGTAACACGCAATAAACTCTTGATGTTGTTTTATGATCTGGATATCTTGGAATATATTTGAGTTCATTCTGATTCTAAGTCCAAGACAGATTCATGGTTGAATCTGAGTCCAATTGGGATTCATGGGTTTATGTATATCCTGGTCATGTTTGTGCCCTGTATGGGAGTTGAACTTGGACTTGGGACTATAAACCATGATGGATTCGAATCCTAATTTAATTAGGAGTTGGAATCCTAATCTTACTAGGAATTGGAATCCTAATCCAACTAGGAGTTGGAATCCTAATTTAATTAGGAGTTGGAATCCTAATTCTACTAGGAGTAAGAATCCTAATCTAAATCCTAATAAGAATTTTGTTATGGATAAGGCCCATAGTGGTTGGGCGCGAATCCTAATCCAACTAAGATTCAAATCCTAATGAGAATTGGATTTGGATAAGGCTCATTGTATTGGGCGCATATCCTAATCTAATGAGGTATTATTTCAATGGGCCTAATTAGTATTGAAATCCAAATCCAATTAGGAGTTGTGGATTTAAATCTAATTGAGGCAAGTTTGGAATCCTAAAGGGAGTAGGGTTCATCATTGGCGCACGCTTTAATTCCATACATGGAATTTGCACCAATTGCCATGAAGAATCCTTATGGAATTCGGTTTCCTCAAATTGGAAAGATCTTGGACGTGTGAGGCTGATATAATGGCAAGTATGGCTTGATTTATTCAAGCAATGATTTGGCCAATCACATATGGAAAGTCAAATAATGATTGAACTCAAATTACCTCTCTTGATATGGCAAGAAGCTAGATTATTTCTATGCTTCAATTTGCGCCAATTCAAGAGATATGGTGGCTGAGTTCTTGCGCCAATTCTTTGGAAGAATTGTGCCAAGAACATATATGGTAAGACCTAATGAATTCAACTAATAGACTAGCACTTAATTTGGCAAGAAGCTTGGTACTTTCCAAGCTTTATTCTTGCGCAAATTCAAGGCTAGTTGCGGCTGAACTATTAAGGAAAATTCCTTGGAGGAATTGCACCAATCCATAGAAGGAAAGGGATAGGGTGGTGGAGGCTTGAAAGGCTATAAAAGAAGGGGGTTTGCGCCCCTCTCTTGATACATCAATTCAAGCCGAGAGCAAGGCAACTTCCACTTGAAGTTGCGCAAGCTTCCAAGCCCTAGCCGCCCTCTTCTTCAAGTATTGCGCCACCATCCTTCTTCAGCTTTGTTTGGCCGAGAGCCTCCAAGCAAGGGACTTGTTGGCGTGAAGAACAAAGGGAGAAGAAGGAGAATCCAAGAGGTGATCTTCTCTTCCCGAGGCTAGCACCAAGCGTGGAAGGGAGCAACGTTGAGAAGGTCGACGCGTGGATACTTGTAGAGGACGAGCACTTGAGCGTCTTCAACTTGGCATCATTGACTTGACAAGCTATAGAGGTACAAACTCTTAACACATCCTTGTGTTCTCTCTCTCACATGGATCCTTGGGAAAGGAATGTATTTCGGCTGTAATGCTTCTTCTGCTGCATCCTAGGACTACAAAAAATTTTAAATTACACCCGGCATTCCCCAATAGTGGTATCAGAGCTACTTGCGAGAAACACAAGGTGTACATATGCTTGTGTGAAAAATTTTTGAAAAATTTTTCTTTCATCCATGCGCGTTTCACCTAGAAGGCATTTTCATTCAAACTTCTCTTATCGATTTTTATGGCCGAAATTTGGATTGTGTTTCTGATTGATTTAAGTCCAAAGGCGCATGTAGTTTTGTCAAGTAGGACAGGCATTGTGTCTTCGGATTGGCCGAGTCTCTTGATCTGACAAAATTGCCAGCCGATAGGGTCTATGAAATCATCATGAAACTTGATCCCAATTTTAGCATAAATTTGATTAAGAGAGTGCATTGGATGAAGTTGGCACATAAGGGATAAAATTTGATTATTCTGGTTTTTCAAATTTTATATATGCGCCACTTGTCTCTTCCATGGGTTGATATGGTCATAGCGAGTGCCCTCCTGTGTTGTGATGTGGAAGCATGTTTCCACTTGTGATGAATGCTTGTAAAATCCTTTTCCACCTGCGTGTGGTTCTCTCCCTATCTTAATGTAAAATTTTCATCTTGTTTCATAATAGATGTAGAATTATAAGATAGGTTAAGGCTTCATCAAGACAATAAGGTGTCTTCTTCAACTGAAGTCAGAAGTGGCGCTAGCTTTAGAAGCTTGGTGGTGGACTTGCGGTTAAAGGAAGGATGCTTGCTTTCAGCTTCTGGCATGGGCTGATCTGCTTAAGGGACTCGCAACCCTTGGATGCATGATGACATATCTCATGGCTCGTGATATGTTATATGTATGAAAAGGGCTATGATCATATCGACCATAATAGCATGCATGTGATGGTTTATTATTTTGTCCTTAGCATGCCTGTGATGTTTTTCCTTTTGCTGCCATAACCATAGGAAAACTGCATGCTAGAAAAGAATAAAAACAAACATGCAAAAACTCTCAATGCAATATCAAGTCGGTAACCTTCTGATGTGTAGCCCTCATCAAACTATCGATCAGTGGTGTTGTGAACTGTTTCCCACCCTCGTGGGACACACCCACTTATCTTTAGTAGGTGTGTGGTGGCAAAGGTTTCCCCAATCCGTTTTAACCGGGCGCGCCTTCGCAAGGAAACTCGTTGGCCCTAGGTATAACAATCAGGTCAGACTTGACTAGTTTTCATATGTCACTGACATGATGAAACACTAGAGGCAGCTGTTGAGAGGATAGAGTTCTGTATTGTATCCAGCCCTCGCTGGACACAGGGTGCCTCGTCTGTCTTAACTAAGAGGAGTTGTGCACGACACAATTGGCTGGCATGCCTACCTAAGGAAGCATGAGACTCTCTGTGCCCCCCAACTCACCCTCGTGAGTCACGGAGACCTCATGTGAAATTAGGATCCTACTCACTTATTTCCAAGTTGATTTTGAGAGTTATCAACTTGTTAAGGAAATAGTGGGAGTATAACATTTAATTTAAGTTCTCGTTAAATGCTTTATCATAGTACTTATTTTGCTTGTTTGCTTATTGTAGATGATACCATCTCCTGAACCTAAATTGAAACTTTGTAAAAATAAACTGGATGGAATAAATTGGACAAGATGGTTCAAAATTTTGACCAAAATGCTAGAACATGAGAATATGGTGTATCTTCTTGAAAGACCTCCAACCCAGCCCTGTATATATTTTTGTACAGAGTGGGAGTGGAATGTCTATCTTGAACATTGTGCGGATAGTGAACATTACACTGCTCTTGTTTTGAGGTGCATGACCCCTGAGGTCCAAGTTGAGTGTGATGAGATGGGGATTTATGATATCATCATACATCTTCGACGTCTCTTCACACCATGCACTTCAAATAGTGATCAAGAGAGTGTTGTTGGATCTTCTAGGTGTTTGCCTAAATCCAGGAATGACTGTGGTTCCGTATCTTCAAAGCTAAAACTTCGGAAGACTGGGAATGCATGGAAATTTCTGGATGGATTAGGGCTCCAAGAAGAGCATGGCACACAAGAAGGGATGTAATCCATCTGCTTCAGGTATTGTGTTACTGATGTCTTTATGTCTACTTCTTATTCATTGGTACTGGGTACCACATGTGGAGCTTACATATGTTTTTCATATGCAGGGGCTCACAAGAAGTAGGACAATGAGGCTTGGTGGGATGGACTCTCGAGATAGGGACGGAGCATTGGATGCTGCTGTTGATATCATCTCACTACCTTCAAGACTTCATCTTGAACTTTCCTATTATGTACTAGCTTTTGTATTAGAACATTATATCCATTATTTTGAATGGATTTTTAGTTTGAAATAAATGGTATTTCTTTAAATCTGGAATGTTCTATAGAAATGGTACAATTAATAATAGTTTGTAGTTCTATGTGTAACATTGAATAGATTAAATCCAATGATTCAATCAATACCATCTCTATGCATTGTCTCTTGTTCCATAGGACAAAGGTCACATCCAAAAGTTCATGGACTATTGGGATCATTATCCTTTCTGAATTATGATACGTGTGAGTTTTGTTTGATGGACAAGATGACATATGCTACTTTCACCAAGAACGGTGGAAGGGTCAGTTGCTTGTTGGATCTATTACACAGCAATGTGTGCGGACCCATGGAAACAAGTACTTGGAGGTGTTGTATACTTCATTAGGTATGGATATGTCTTATCCAACATATAACTTTGGAGAAATCCATGAAGTTCAAAAATGAAGTGCTGAATCAAATTAGAAGATCTATTAAACACTTTGATTGGATCAAGGAGGAAAGTGAAGAATTTGATGACTATCCTAAGGAGTGTGGGGTTATCTCACAGCTTGCTTGGAACACCACAACTATGTGGTGAAATTCAAAGAAAGAAAAGGGAACACATTGGATGCGGTTCCATCTTTGAATAGTCATGCAAATTTACTTCCTTTAGAGGCCATGCAAGCAACTATTCTGACACTCCATGGTGTGTGATTGTGGGGCACTGAGAGTGCTATTTCTATCCCGATGAGAATAAAATATTTGTTGCTCAAACTACTCTCTTTCTTGAGGAGATTTTTCTTTTGAAAGAAGCCAATGGGAGTGGATTTGATTAAGACAAGGTCCAAGATCAACCACAATACAATCAGACACAAATGGAGAGTAGAATCGCACATGCAGGTTGAAAGTCAACCTGAGGTTCAAGAAGCACAGGAACCACTTAAGTCTAAATGGATTCAAAATGCTCTCACAGGTTGTGGGCATGACGAATTTTTCATCAAGGATGAACTTAAAGACTTATGAGGAAATGGAAGCGGTCAGTGGACCAGATTCCAAGAAATGGCTGAGCACCATGCAAACCGTAATGGACTCCATGTCTACTAATCAAGTGTGGGACTTGATTGAGCCTCCAACGGGGTAACACCCATAGGCTATAAATGGATCTTCTAGGAAGATAGACATGGAAGGTAACATTGTTACCTATGATGACAAGCTAGTGAATGAAATTTTAGGCAAGTCCACTGGGTGGATAGTGATGAAGTTTTTCACCAATAGCTATGTTTGAGTCCATTAGGTATCTGCTTGTTATAATTGTATATTCTGTTATAGCATGTTGTTATGAAAAACTGCTTTTCTTAAAGGACGTCTGGAAAAGGATGTCTAGATAGAAATAGCCAAAAAGTTTTCATACATTGGCCATAAAGATATGCATGGTATTATACAAGTGCCCTGTGTTTACAAGAAGATCAGTGGGAGCATCATAGTGTTTCTTGTTCTACTTGATTGACGATTTTCTCCTCACATGAAATGACATCCCAGCTCTTCACGCGGTGAAGTAAAGGCTTTGGAAGTATTTCGAGAAGAATGACCTAGGGAATGCAGCCTATATCCTAGGCATGTGGATCTATAAATAGGGATCCAAGAATGTCATTACCCTTTGGTCAATCTATGTTCATCTAGGAAAATCTGGAGAGGTTCATATTGGATGATTCCAAAAGTTGATACCTTCTAGGAAGACATGGTCTGATTTTCTCAAAGGTGCTATGTCCTATGACACGACAAGAGAAAGAGATAACATGAGTCTATAGTCCTAATATGTTGGGTATATGATAGATCATGTTTTATGCAACCTGCACAAGACCATGTGTGGTGAATGCTTGGAGCATGGCCAACAAGTTTCAATCAGATCCTAGTGTTCGACACTGGATAGCTATGAAAGCAATCCTTCGTACTTGGGAAGTGTAAAGGATTGAAGTTTAGTCTATTGTAGACAGGAAGAACTTTGTGTACTAGGTACACTGATACTTCATTCCAGTCTAATGACTATCGTTCACAGCCAGGATTTGCTTTTTGCCTTGTTGTAGTGTTGTATGCTGGAAGAGCATTATGCAAACCACAGTGGCAAATTCTACAATTAAGGCTGAGTACATTGTAGCTTCTTGTGGCAGCCAAGGAAATAGCTTCATTCATTTGAACTTGATTTAGTCCCTGGTGCTAGATGGTCCAGCATAATTCTTACTGGGACCATAGCATAAGAGAAGGTCCTTAGCATTCAAGTATGTACTGCAGCAATATCATCTGATCTTGGAGATCATGGATAAAGATGATGATTCAAATTTGCAAAATAAACACAGATAACAATCTGGAAAAACCCACTGACATAGCCTCTAGCGCAGCGGAAGCTAAATAAGTCATACTAGAGACATGAGACCGAATAAATTCAGTTTCCCTTGGTCTTAGTGCAAGTGGGAGATTGTTAGTGTTAATGCCCTGCAGACCAATGTATGGACTTGGTCCGGCATTGTTTGAATGTACTTTGATAAAATTGATATAATCAATTAAGGCATGGTCGTTATTATGCAGATTGCTTTACCTGCATTCATGTATTGGATTGCATAATTAATGTCCCATGAGTTTGGTTGGATACATTCTCATAAGTAATCCCCAATCAAGGTGCCTTAGCCGATACGAGATAGCTTTGGTGCATGTGAGACTGGTGTATGGGCTGGTTAAGTGCGGGGCACAGTAACGCAGACATATAGGTGCATTGGATGCACTGGAATGATCCTCCATGAGGATTGACTTGTCTAGTCAACAAGTCAATCTCACATGCGAGAGGTTTGCATTGATCCATAGACTTGAGGTATTCATGTTTAGATTTGATGATGGATATGTTTTATGCAGTCTTACGTCTCTCCGTAAATGGGAGGCAAAACGATTGTCATTGGCCATATCATAAGTCATGTAGAGACATGGATGACAAATAGTAGGATTTGCCCCTTCCTTAATTGGAAGCATGATATCCACTTTGGGGCGCCCCACCTCATTGGTGCATGATAGGAATGTGTGGCCACACTAGTTGAGTCATGACTAATAGATTGGATTGATAAACTTGAGACTAAATCCAATGGCTGGATATCAGTTCAGGCAAAGGGAACTAGGATGCATGGGAATCCTCGTTACTTGTTAGGGAGTTGTTGCCAGATGACTTTAGTCCTATGACATGGGTAGCAGTGATGTGTTGCTAGATACCTCTCACTACTTATGATGTTTCATCATCATTGCCATCGTCATGTGGATCCTACGGGGTCACACGCAATAGACTCTTGATATTGTTTTATGATCTGGATATCTTGGAATATATTTGAGTTCATTCTGATTCTAAGTCCAAGACAGATTCATGGTTGAATCTGAGTCCAATTGGGATTCATGGGTTTATGTATATCCTGGTCATGTTTGTGCTCTGTATGGGAGTTGAACTTGGACTTGGGACTATAAACCATGATGGATTCGAATCCTAATTTAATTAGGAGTTGGAATCCTAATTTAATTAGGAGTTAGAATCCTAATATTACTAGGAATTGGAATCCTAATCCAACTAGGAGTTGGAATCCTAATTCTACTAGGAGTAAGAATCCTAATCTAAATCCTAATAAGAATTTGGTTATGGATAAGGCCCATAGTGGTTGGGCGTGAATCCTAATCCAACTAGGATTCAAATCCTAATGAGAATTGGATTTGGATAAGGCTCATTGTATTGGACGCATATCCTAATCCAATGAGGATTTATTTCCATGGGCCTAATTAGTATTGAAATCCAAATCCAATTAGGAGTTGTGGATTTAAATCTAATTGAGGCAAGTTTGGAATCCTAAAGGGAGTAGGATTCATCATTGGCGCATGCTTTAATTCCATATATGGAATTTGCACCAATTGCCATGAAGAATCCTTATGGAATTCGGTTTCCTCAAATTGGAAAGATCTTGGACGTGTGAGGCTGATATAATGGCAAGTATAGCTTGATTTATTCAAGCAAAGATTTGGCCAATCACATATGGAAAGTCAAATAATGATTGAACTCAAATTACCTCTCTTGATATGGCAAGAAGCTAGATTATTTCTATGCTTCAATTTGCGCCAATTCAAGAGATATGGTGGCTGAGTTCTTGCGCCAATTCTTTGGAAGAATTGTGCCAAGAACATATATGGTAAGACCTAATGAATTCAACTAATAGACTAGCACTTAATTTGGCAAGAAGCTTGGTACTTTCCAAGCTTTATTCTTGTGCAAATTCAAGGCTAGTTGTGGCTGAACTATTAGGGAAAAATCCTTGGAGGAATTGCGCCAACCCATAGAAGGAAAGGGATAGGGCGGTGGAGGCTTGAAAGGCTATAAAAGAAGGGGGTTTGCGCCCCTCTCTTGATACATCAATTCAAGCCGAGAGCAAGGCAACTTTCACTTGAAGTTGCGCAAGCTTCCAAGCCCTAACCGCCCTCTTCTTCAAGTGTTGTGCCACCATCCTTCTTCAGCTTTGTTTGGCCGAGAGTCTCCAAGCAAGGGACTTGTTAGCATGAAGAACAAAGGGAGAAGAAGAAGGAGAATCCAAGAGGTGATATTCTCTTCCTGAGGCTAGCACCAAGCATGGAAGGGAGCAACGTTGAGAAGGCCGACGCGTGGATATTTGTAGAGGACGAGCACTTGAGCGTCTTCAACTTGGCATCAGTGACTTGACAATCTATAGAGGTACAAACTGTTAACACATCCTTGTGTTCTCTCTCTCGCATGGATCCTTGGGAAAGGAATGTGTTTCGGGTGTAATGCTTCTTCCGCTGCGTCCTGGGACTACAAAAAATTTTAAATTATACCTGGCATTCCCCAACAAAACTGACTATGGTAATAAGTGAGCAGACAATTGGAGACAAGCGAAGAATGGAGATAGAGTGTGTAGAGATTTGTGCCTCTACCTATCACTTTAAGATGTGTAAATGCAAGACTACAATAACCAACCTAGATTTCTTAAGTTGGGTATCCAGTTTAGGCGACTTTCCCCCCAACTTTTGCTCCCCTTCTCGGTGACATTTTTACTATCCCAGCTAGTTTTCAATTCTTAGTCGTCACCCGACATTGCAAGGAATCGAAATTTGGGCTCTATTTCTTTGGGAAGAATCCACAAAGAAAAGAAGAGAAAACATATTGAATCTACCCTTCTTTCCTACTAGATTCAATATGTTTTCCTCTCTTTTCTCGTGGATTCCCTCTAAAGAAATTTTGACCCAAAGTTAACTTATTGGAAAATTAGATAGTATTTTGACTAGATTTTATTTTGATTAAAGTCAAAATCTAGATACAAGCTAAACTTGCATCAGATTTTTGACCCGGCTTAGTATTTGAACAAAAGAAAAAAAAAAGTTAAAATTGTGCAAGAATCAAATCTTACATCAAAATTTTGACCAAAATTCAAAAGAAAAAAAAAACATCTTGCATCAACTTTGATCGAAATTAAAAAAAAATCTTGAGCAAAGCTAAAACCAAAGTTTAAAATCCTCTTGCAAAGGTATCCATGACCAAAGTTAAAAAAAAAAAAACATGTGAAGCTGAATCCTGCATCACAATTCTGACGAACTGAATTTTCTGCATGACAATTTTGATTAAAAAATAAAATCCTGCAGAGAACCCAATTCAAGCTAAAATTTAGAATTTTGACCGATATTCAAAATCCTGAGAACCAATTCTTTCTCAAAGCTTAGAATTTTGACTAAAAATGGGCTTTTGTCTCTCGTCCGATCACTGCTTGGTCTTGTTAGTGAGTTTAGATTGTGTGTCATGCTACTGAACTGTGCAGTTGTCGATGCGCTAACCTAGTTCTTCGGATGAAAGCAATGCGAGTACAATCGAAATGCTTGCACGACTGGTTCGATGAGAACGCAGTTCTATTCGAATCAAATCTTGTCTAGCTCAACATAGAGCCGCTTCAATGAAAATGATTCAAGTTAAATCAAATTGATACAGAAAATGAGTCCAATCTAATTATTCCAGATCCAAACCTGTTCCATGTACAATCACTAAATTTGGATCCAAGGCTCGATTCACTTTAACCATTAAATTCAGATCTAGACTAGAATCTGGCTTTAGATATAATCTAATTCGATTTAATACGCTGATCTACTAGATCTAATTCACTCAAATCAAACTGGTCTATAACAGAGCGTTTTTCTTGACCCAACACGAATTCTTGACTCAAAAGTCCAATTTAAAGGCAAATTCAACCAAATCACCTTCTAAAGGCTAGTCTCAAACACAAGCTTTATAAAGGCTATTCCAATATATTAGTCCTCTAAAGGCTAGTTCCGACATGTTAACTCTTCAAATGATATTTCCAACATATTATCCCACAAAAGATTATTTTTGATGTATTAGTCTTTTAAAGACTAACTCTATTAACAGTCTTGTTTGAAAGATGCATACGTTGATATTAGATATAGTTCCTTAATATTGTCACAATATTGCTCGTAGCAAACTTAACGTCAGATAATATTCAAAAAAGAATATTTATCAATTCTGAAGTCAAATAAATATTCACTAAAAAAATTATCCATCCTGAAATCCAATAGATATTCATAAAAAGAATATTTATCAAATATAAAATAAGATAAATATTTATAAAAAGAATAGTTATTGAACCTAAAATCAGATTGATTGTAAAAAAGAATATTTATCAAACTTAAAATTGGATAGATATTCACAAAAAAAAATATATCGAACTTGAAATCAGATAAATATTTATAGAAAGAATATTTATCAAACTCAGATCAAATAGATATTGAAGAAAAAAATTTATCAAATCTAAAATCAGATAAGCATAAAAAAAGAATATTTATTGAACTTGAAATCATATAAATATTATCAAAAAAAGTACTTATCAAAAGAATGAAAGACGAAATTAGATAAATATTTATGTGAGGAAGATTTATCTAAAAAATAAAAAATGAAAGAAACAATCAAATCTTAGAGAAGCGAAAGACGAAATTTTATATGAAAGAAGTGAAAAACGAAATTAGATAAATATTCACAGAAAGAATATTTATCAAACTTAAAGTTAGATAAATATAATATTTATCAAACTTGAAGTTAAATAAATATTCACAGAAAGAATATTTATCAATCTTGAAGATTTATCAATCTTGAAGATAGATAAATATTCATATAATGAATATGTATTAAAAGAAAGAAAGACAAAACAAGAATATAACATTGAAGAAATAAAAGACGAAATTCAGATAAACATTAAAAAAAGAATATTGATCAAAAGATGAAATCATATAAATATTTATTAAAAGAATATTTATCGAAGAAATAAATGATGAAAGAAACAATTGAATGTCAAAGGAGGAAAAGATAAAAGAAGTGATCGCATATTGAAGGAATGAGTGACAAAACTAGATAAATATTCACTAGGGGAATATTTATTAACAAGTTATTTTAACTATATCTTGTACCAAGTTGTAAACCATTTCAAGGCAAGATATGATGAATGATATTGTTCTTTCAACCACTTATATTCGTTTGGACCTCTTAATCAAAGCTACCCTAAGCTACTTAGGGGTAGTTAATAGCAAATACTTGCATTCATTGAAAGTTAGAACCCACTAAATAAAAAACCTTATAATTATAAGGTGAAATTGACACGGTCTTTATAATTAACAATGAGTACTTGCATTCACCAGAAGCAAGAACCCACCAAACAAGGCTAGCACTATTAGTCCTTGTGATCATTGCTTATTTGGTAAACAACATAAAATTTCTTTTCTTAGAAATGACCCATAGAAAGATATTATGCCTCTTCATATTATTTATTCAAATGTTTGTTTTATGGATACTAAATCAGTCAAGGGGTGCTTCATATTTTGTTACTTTATAGATGATGCATCTAGGAAAGTATGAGAGTACAATATGACAAAGATGAAGTGTTTGAAATTTTTAGAAATTTTTAGAGATTTTTAGGGATTTTCATGCTTTGGTAGAAAGAGAAATAGGTAAAAAATTAAAATGCTTGTACACTAACAATAGAGGAGAATACACATCCAATAGATTTAAAGAGTATTTGACTAGACAAGGAATTAGACATCAGTTAATTGGTCCATTGACTCCTCAACAAAATGGTGTAGAAGATATTAGATGTATGTTATTCTCTAGTAGATTGCTTAAATCTTTTTGGGCTAAAGCATTAAAAATTATTATTTATTTGATTAACTTATCTCATTATTTTTCCCTTACCTATGCTATTTTTCAGAAAGTTTGGTCTGGAAAAGCTATTTCTTATGCTCACTTACATGTTTTTGGTTGCAAAGCCCTTATACATGTTCCTAAAGAAAATAAGTCAAAGCTTGATACCAAGGCAATTCAGTATATTTTCCTTATCTATAGTGATGATGAGTTTGGATACAAAGTATGAGTCTAGTTAACAGAAAAGTGTATAGAGGCAGAGATGCGATCTTTCATGAAGATCATACTATGGAAGACTTTGATAAAACTAAAAAAACAAGTGAGATAGTATGTTTTAGATGATATCTCGACTCAAGTAGATGAGTCAGTTTCTGAGGCATGGGGAGAGTCCCATGAAGGGCATGCATAGAAAAGTTAAACACCTCAGCAACCTCAGATGGAAACTTAGTTGAGAAGTTCACTAAGAGGAAGAGTACCTTCAAGGTAATATTACAAAGATTATGTCATCGTCATAGGTTGAGGAGAGCTAGAATCCTATGAAAAAGCATAGAAAAGTGAGAAAAAGGATATGTGAAAAAAGGCAATGCAAGAGGAGATAAATTCTCGATTAAAGAATCATACATACGAGTTAGTGCATTTGCCTAGGGGAAGAAAAGCATTGAAAATGTCATGCCCCAATAGAGTGTCGATCGAAAACCTTGGCTGATAAATTCACCCTCGAGGTGTAACAATTTCCAACCAATAATAGGATCTCTACAACATATCTCAAACATCAACCAGTAAATTAACCTCAAATACTTAAACCTAACATAAGTTAATGTCACTCACAAGTACCACAATCAAAACTAAAATTGATAGATTTGATAGCAAAAGCTATAAATCAATCCGATCGATCCATAACTCAAAGCATGGCTTCAATGTCCAAAATCACACGACAAACATAAGCCCATATAATAAATACAAGTCCAAAGTCAAATTATAATACTACCAAACTACTCCATCATAAAATAAAGTATCCAAAGATTTGGGTAGTCCCTATTGCAGTCTACTAGTCTTTAGCTAGAGTTGCACCTAGACCTGGAGGCAAAACAAAGGGAGTTAGCAGAAAGCTAAGCATGAATCATAATAAGATGATGTCATGCACTAAATACAAGATAAGCAAATAATTAATCTACTACCACTATGATGTCTTGCATTTACATTAGATTTTGAGCATATTTCATATACATTTTTGAGATTTAATTTCTTACTTTTGGCTGTATTTTAGATCATACTTCTTATATTATCCAGAATCTCCACTATTTTTTATTTGGGTTAAAATGCAAGGAAGATTGCCCTATTCTTAAGGATTTTTGGGAGATTTAAGATTATGAGATAATTCCTGATGTCATAACAAGACCACTCATCAAATTTCGGGCGAAACAGAGCTCTTTGATGAAAACACAACTAGCCTGTGCATCTATGCATGGCCATGTTCTCTGTTGATGAACTCATCTTTGCGCCGAGGCACGCACGACCAGCTCGTGCATTTTTGCGCAGCCATGATGGCCTTAGCTGGTGAATAGATTTCTTCACCATCTTCGTGGGAAAGTGTGGGATTTGTCTTCTCCTTTCGTAGATCTATAATTTCCCCATCTTTTGAATGTATTTTGTGAGAGATTACATGCTTTACATGATGAGATCTATAGCTTAAACCATTTTCGAGACTTGGGCATACCTTGCTGCACTAATTTTGTGTTTCAAACATTAGATCTTGCTTGTTTAATAAATCTAATATTGCTTATTCAATCTTAGGTGTTTTATTGCATGTGATAGTTTTGGCCAGACTCTTTGCATGCTTTAGATGTCACGAGATGAACTAAAAAGTGAATCATGACATCCCTTCTCCTAAGTTGAACTGGTTGATTTGACCACGAAAGTAGGTCACATCTACACGAGGATCTTACTAATTTATCACTGAGTTTATTGGATCTATTTTAAACCAATAAGCCATCAAAGTATGAGATTGGTTTAAAATAGATACTAGGTTATGCTGAAAGAGGGCAACCTGTACAATAAGATAAATCACCTTTAGCAATTTTGGATTTGTGCTTGGTTTATCTCTCATTCGATTGCATTTAGTCGATGTGGTGAAACCCGATGTCCTGATCTTTCCCGAAATAGTATTTAAGTCTTCATCGCCGCTCTAGCTCTCGAATCAATTAGCTTAGTTCTTTTGAAACTATTTTCATTTTAAAAAACCAAAATTTAATCATCTAGCTACTAATCGAGCAATTGAACGGTACTTGACACTTAGTCCTTGTGGATCGATAACTTTTATTACTTTGATAGAAATTGTGCACTTGTAATCTCCCTATCAAGTTTTTGGCATCGTTGTCGGCAACTAAGGTTAGCCAATATTAGCTTAATCCTAAGATTTATAAACTATATTTTTTTGTTCTTTTTAATTTTAGATCTTACATTTTAGTTTTCTTTTTTGTATTTCATTTTATCTAGCTTTCTTCAAGTTACCTTTATCTGCTGGTTGATTAATTCAATTTATAACAAGAAATCTTAGAATAGGAGAATTAGTACTAGAAGATCCAGAAATCGAATGGACAATTCAGATTCTAAGGAAGTTCAAAGAGTTAAAGCTTGAAGAAGTTAGCTCAAAGAAACTCACCATAGATCACAACCATTCTCTAAGAGATTTTGTTGCACCAAATGTACACATGGCTTGGCAAAACCAATTCAGTGGCTTGCCTCAAGATGATCCTAACTTGCATTTGTCTATTTTCTTAGAATATCGCGATACTTTGAAAATAAATGGAGTAACTTTTGATGCAATTAGACTATGACTCTTTTCATTTTCCGTCAGGGGCCAAACACGAGCATGGCTTCAATCCCTACTATCTGGCTCGATCATCACGTGGGAACAACTTTCTCATGCATTCCTTTCCAAGTACTTCCCATCGAGTAAGATAGCTCAACTAAGGAGTCAAATAACAAAATTTAACTAGAGAGATATGGAGTCACTTTATGAAGCCCGAGACCGATACAATGAGCTTCTTAGGATGTGCCCACATCATGGGCTCGAAAATGGGTATTAGTGCACACATTTTATAACGGACTTTTGTATAACATTCATCTCACTATTGATGCTGCTACGGGGGAGCGCTTATTAACAAAAATGTAGACGATGCAATGAACTTGATCGATGATATGGCCTTGAACCACTACCAGTAGACTAGTGAAAGAAGTCTACCATCGAGAGGAGGAGGTAAGCATGACTTGGATATGCTAAGCTCATTGGTCACAAAGGTAGACTCGATCTCACATTAACTTAACTCTATGAATCTTCCTTCTGCATAAGTTAATTATATTTCGTGTGAGATATATGGGGTTGCAAGCCATTGTGCCACTGATTCCCAAATAATGGCTCCACCATCTTCTTCTAGTGACTTGTCATTAGATCTGGTCAATGCAGTGGGCAATATTAACCTGAGAAATTAGAACGACCCATTCTCGAGTATATACAATCTGTGATGGAGGAATCATCCCAACTTTTCTTATAAAAACAATCAGGGTCAAGTTCCTCAGCCAACCCCTAGGGTTTCAGTAGAGACTAACCCTTTCTTTCGGGGAGAGGCTTTACTCTACATTGTTTATTGAGATTTATTAGTATTTTAGGTACTGGTTTAGACTAAGAAAATCAAGACAAGGACAAGAAGACATACTAGATGTATTAAAATTATTAGATGTTTAACCATATAATTGAAAGTTGATGTATTACTAGTGGCCTGTGCTTGTTGTAAAAAAATTAGTTACATACGTTGCATACTATGATGGGAATTATTATAAATTAAAAAGAAAATTTTATAGCAGTTAGACTTATATTATTGTTCTTAGACTGTGAAGTTATACAAGGTTGTATCAGGGTGTAAAAATGGTGCTTAGCAAAAAGAGTGAATGTCCACGTGAACATGGATAGCTAAAAAAGAAATTCTTTTCCTTGGTTTTTGATGAGTGGTAGCAGGAGAGAGAGGAAGAGAGGAAGAGGCCAATAACTTCCAAGTGCGATATCGGAGTCTTCCACCATCAGATCGACATGAAATTTTACAAAGATACTCAAGTTGTAATATTTTACCTATTCAACGATCAAATTTAAATTAGCCTTTTCTAGATACTATTTTGAATAAAGTAGTGTACTTGGGATTATTTTTCCCATAAATGACTTGTCATCTTGCTGATGATGAAATTAATGTTGTAAATAGATATTGTATTATTGGTATATAGTGGAAATTGTGGCTCACTCCCTTATTGAGGGGTTTTTCTATGTAAAATCTCGGTGTTATTATGTTTGGTTGTCTTTCTAATTTGATTTTATATATATATATATATATATATATATATATATATATATATATATATATATATATATGTTGTTATTGCATAAGTGACATTTAGGGTGTGTTTATTAGAGGGGATGAGATTTTAGGATGGAAGGGATTTTGGGAAGGAGAGGAATGTTAGACATGTGAAAGTCACATGCCCAACTCTTGAGCACGGGCATTGGTGGGGGACAATGTCTGTAGTGGCGGTGGCTATGAGCAGCATCATCTACAGCAGCGTCTGCGGGCGTGAGAGGCAGCGAGCGGTATTTGCGAGTGTCTACGCGCAGCTGCGAGGGCGAGAGGTGGCCAGCGGCATCTGCGCACAGCCGCAGGGGCGAGAGGTGGCCAACGGCATCTGCGAGTAGTAGCGCCTGCGAGGGCGAGAGGCGTCTGCAACAATAGCATCTGCGAGCGGTTGCGAGGGTGAGAGGCGGCTGCGGGCGTGAGAGGCGGCGAGCGACTGCAAGGGCGAGAGGCGCTTGCGGGCGTGAGAGGCGGTGAGTAGTTGTGAGGGCGAGAGGCGGCTGCGGGCGTGAGAGGTGGCGAGCGGCTGCGAGGGCGAGCATGAAGGCATGAGGCTTCTCAAGGGAGAGGATGAGGCCATCGAGGGCCACTGGTGAAGGTGCCGCTGGGCTTCATCGTGAATGGTAGTAGGCGGCGGCTGCAATGCATCGAGAATCCCTCATTTTGGACGTAGCGCGGCGATGAAGGCGTGAAATTATAAATCCGCCCGATTTGGGCGGATGTGAAATGAGGGATTTTTTCCCATCCATCTGCCCATTAATCCCTCCTTTTAATCCATCCTTCTCGATAAACAAAGGACTTTTTATAAATTCATCCCTTTCACCCTCCCATCCCTCTTAGTAAACAGGCTGTTAGAGATTTTATCATAATACTATATCCCCAACCCTCTTGTCTAATCTATCCTTCCTTCTCATTTGAGTCTCCCACTTGTCTCTCTTCTCCCCTTTCCCTTCTTTCTTCTTCTAATGCTATACACCAATCTTGCACGGTTCTACTCTATTGGTGATCGTGTGAACAGACATCTTCTAACTTCAGTTCGATGGCATTTGTCCTCTGATGACATTTGCTTGTTTCTCTTCAAAACCCATCAAAGCTCAGCTACCCCCTTCCTCCAGATAAAGCTTTAGGAGAACATAACACCTTGATCATCTCTTCACATGTTAATAGTGACGATCTAGTCCATGAATCATCTCCAAACTCTAGCCACACAAGATCCTCTCTAAATCATACACCTCCAATCGGCAGGATCTACTCATCCACCAACTATATCATGGGAATCAAAGGGTTGGCTAGTTCTTTTTGTAACCCGCTACCCACGACCCTCTTCTTGACGAATTCCTCATCCAACCATCTTATTGTCATCAAACTCTGCCTACACTTTCTCCTCATTCATTGTGCCCGACAAGCAAAAGGATTCGCCCATTCAATGGTTGGATCATGGAAATTGAAAGAATTCCTGGCCATGTTTTGGTCTGCTCATTGTCGATTTGCCACAAGCCGACCTAAAATTTGACCATCAGTCCATCAAATGCGCAATGTTCAATCGAAATAGCTATAGTAGTCAAGCATTAGAAGATGGGCAGCGACAAGCCTTTTTGTCTCTGATGGTTGGATCACCAAAATCGAAAGAATTCCTTGCTGCCTCAATTTCACTTGAACCCTGTTGTGATCCGCAAGTGCACGGATACTCGAAGTAATAAAGAAAGTATCGAATCCACAGGGACCTACATTGTCGAATACTAAATAGCTGATTTCTTACTATCTAGGCTAATTGAAGTCGTGAGAATAGAAATTGGAAGCTAAAAACGAAATTATCAGAGAGAAAAGCTGGGACTAGGGTTTCGTTCACTTTAACTTTTATGAGCTAGATATGAATAAGGATTTCGTCAGTTCAAATTTATCATGATGAAGATGTAATTTACTAAATAAAAGGGTTGTTTCACTTTTGTGCAAACAACCGCACAGGGATTTATCCTCACTTTCGCGCAAGATCCTTCCCAACGCTGAAGATAAGTAAATCATCAAACAATGAATTCAAGGATCACTTTCGTGCATCCGAATTCAATGTTGATAATCTCTAGTGGAGATTCAAGGATCACTTTCGTGCATCCGAGTTTCAACAGTAGTTTTACTCATGGATCTCCAACGTTCCGATCCTTGCTTTCGCACAAGATCTCCACGTTTGACAAATAGACTCGATCTATAGGTTCATGTTATAATTATGGCAATTAATCTACTAGAACAGAACAAATTAGATCTAACCTAAGGAAGGGATCCTAACATGCAATTCTAGGGTTCCAAATTCTCAAGCAATTACCTTTCGGTCTCAAGCGAAAATTCTAAGAACATAATTAGTAACATGAACTTATAGAGAGTCTAAGTACAATTATCACATGAGCAAAATCATCATGGTAATATTAAACTCAACGAAATAGTAAAAATAGTCATCTAGTCATTGGAAATCAAGTGAATTACTCCCCCATGTCCCAAAAGTAGTTTAAGCTATCATCATGAAGGAATTACAATAGATCATAGTTTCAGAGGATCGAAAATCGAAGTAAAAGAGAAGTTTAGAAAATACAGCACGGCTGTGAAGTATTTCACAGCCGTAATTTGCAAGAACCATCGATGAACAGTGCCGACGACTCCTTTTTCTTTGATTTCTCTTCTAATCGATCTCCTTTCGGTCTGAAACTTCTGGCACGTTGTTTCCTCCTTCAGACGAAGCTTCAGTATGAAAATTACGATCGGAGAATGTCTGGATCGAGCGCAATGGCTAAACCCTAGGCGGCGGCGTGGATCCCGATTTCTCCCTCGACAGTGCACGAAATTTGGGGCCTTTCATCTCCCCGTAATCCTCTCATCAAAAGCTCCCTTTTTGCTTCTTACGGTATCCCATTTAGTGTTCTGGATTGCCTCCAATCCTCTCCGCAAAAATTGGGTGTTGAAGTTGACCTGGGCGTCGCGTTCAGAACATGAATTACGACAGTGAAATTGTTTACGGTACTGCCGTAAAATCGCTCGAGTCTTTTGTTCTGATGTCGTCCGGGAATTACGGCACCGTAATCTGGTTTACGGTAGTGCCGTAAAATCGGTTGAACTCTCTATTCGCGAACGTCTGGAAATTACGGCCCGTGTAGTTTCTTACGGTAGTGTCATAAAATCGGGTGAAGTTTATGTTCTAAAGCGCTCCGAAATACGGTGCCGTAATATTGCTTACAGCGGTGTCGTAAAATTGGAAAAACTTTATGTTCGGAAATTCTTCAAAATACGGTAGGGCTCGGATTTTACGGTACTGTCTGGAATTACGGTACCGTAAAATAGATTACGACACTGCCGTAATTTGCTGACTTGCTCCGTTTTGAGTGAAATTTCTTGGGTGATCTCCTCTTGATGATGGGAATCCTTCTCTGTATTTGATTTTGTTTGAAAATGCCTAAAAATAGTGCCTTTTTACCTGAAAATTATCAAAAACTGAAAAGAGTGTAGATTCTATAGATATTGATAGAATATGACATAAAAACAAGCAAAGTCTATGAATATGACATATAAATACTAATAAAATGGCATAGAAATCTCGATGGATTTCGGTGTCATTAAACACATAAGGCTCAAACTTTGCTTGTCCTCAAGCAAAAACCAAGAAAATTCAAAAATTGATCGTAGGCATAGGCTTTCTCATGGAAAATAAATTTCTAACATACAATCACCAATGAAAATTCTTCATTAATTGCATCATAAAATTTTAAAAGAGATATATTGCCTTTTGAATCTAATTCTCAAGATTCACAACTTAGTCAAATAAAACTTCACAACTTGCATAAAAGAAAGAATTTCAATCTCAAGACTTTATCCAATTTTCAGTTTAGGTTTATCATACTTTTGCCTACAGGAATAGGATATCCGAAATCTTTTTCCACTCATATTTTTCTTTTTCTTTTTTTGTTTTTGGATGGTATGTACCTACATAGATACATATTTTTTGTTTCTTTTTGCATCAATCACATTCTCTAATTCGATTACCACCTTTTTTCTGGTGACAAAATCGGAGTACACTGACCACATAGTCAGTGTAATAGAACTCATGTCTTTTTAGTATTGGGAATCTTTACCAAAAATAGCAGAGTTAATGTGAATAGATTCCCCTCATTTCTTTTTAGACTTCAACCCATGTCGTTCGGTACCACTGTCAATTTTACACAGTGCCAAGAAGGGGAGTCTCTCACTATTTTTGTGGATTTTGGATTCTTTTTCCCAACAAATAGTAAAATAAACAAAACCTCAATTAGACTAGTCAATCAATATCAATTCAAGTATTCATACTCATATGCTGATTTTATTTAAGAAGTAGTTTCACTTTTAAATCAAATTTTCAAACAACATATCTCCCTAGAATCTTACTCCTCAACCAATGAAGAATTTCAAAAGTAGATATGTATAAGAGAAATAAATTTGACATGATAGGTCTTATTCTAGTCTCAATTTTGGATTCACTCATCAACATCAAACATCAATTCAAGCCATGTACAATAATCCCAAAGGTAGATCAAGGCCACAAATCAATCATCTAAATCAAAAGATTATCATGTAGATGGAGTAGTGGTGGTAGACACAAAAACATGAGTCAATGATGAAACCCAAAAGGTGAACGGGAGAGGATACTTACAAAATTTTATCAACTTTTTATGCCGAGCTTTCTTTTTCTTCTCTTCTCCGTGCTTCTTTTTCAGAAATAAAAATTAATTCTAAGATAAAACTAATTTAAAAGTAAATAAAAGGAAGTGAACTAAAGTTAGAAAGCTTGGGTTGCCTCCCAAGAAGCACTAATTTAAAAGTCTTTAGCTTGACCCTTTAACACTCAGACCTGATCGTGGTTCATCTAAATAAAAACTCTCTTTTTCTTCAATTAGCTCTTCTTGATAATAGTGCTTAAGTCTCTGACCATTAACCTTGAATTCTCCTGTTTCTTCACTCCATACATCCACGGCTCCGTAAGGATAAGCTTTCTTTACTTGAAAAGGACCAGACCATCGAGACTTAAGTTTTCCAGGAAAAAGTCTAAATCTAGAATTGAATAAAAGAACAAAGTCACCTGGTTGGAAATCTCTCCTGAAAATATGTCGATCGTGCCATCTTTTTGTCCTCTCCTTGTAAATTTTTGCATTCTCATATGCAGAGAGTCTAATCTCATCTAGCTCATTCAATTGTAATTTTCGTTTTTCCCCCGCACTCTTTAAATCAAAATTCAGCATCTTGATTGCCCTGTATGCTTTGTGTTCAAGTTCCACAGGCAGGTGACATGATTTTCCATAAATCAATTGAAACAGAGACATACCTATTGGTGTTTTGAAAGCAGTCCGGTATGCCCACAAGGCATCATCAAGTTTGAATGCCCAATCTTTCCTAGTGCTTGACACGGTCTTTTCTAAAATTCCCTTGATTTCTCTGTTTGATATTTCCACTTATCCACTTGTTTGAGGATGGTAAGGTGTTGTCACTCTATGATTCACTCCATATTTTCTGAGTAAGGCTGAAAATTTGTGTTCTATGAAATGTGATTCTCCATCACTGATTACTACTCATGGGGTCCCATACCATGGAAATATGATCTTTTTGAAAAATTTAGCAACAACTCTTGAATCATTGGTTGGTGAAGCAAGAGCTTCAACCCATTTTGAAACATAGTCAACTACTACCAGAATGTACTTGTTACCTCCTGAAGATGGGAAAGGTTCCATAAAGTTTATCCCCCAAACATCAAATATTTCAACTTCAAGAATGTTGGACAGTGGCATCTCATGTTTTCTACTAATGTTCCTCGTTCTTTGACATCTATCACAAGATAACACAAAGTTTCTAGCATCTTTGAAAATGGTAGGCCAATAAAATCCTAATTGTAACACTTTATAAGCAGTCTTTTCAGTACCGGCATGACCACCATAAGAGGATCCATGACATTGGCATAAAATATCTGTGACTTCTTCTTCAGGTACACATCTTCTAAAAATATCGTCTGTACATCTTCTAAACACATAAGGCTCATCCCAAAAATAGTGTTTTACCTCAGCTAAGAACTTCTTCCTTTTTTGGTAGTTCAAATCAGGAGGAAAAACATTAGCAACAAGGTAATTAACTATATCAGCATACCAGGGAGCTCTGATATGTTCAATGGTTAAAAGCCGTTCTTCAGGGAAGGAATCATTTATCTCATTATTCTTTTCAGTGTCTACCATTATTCTTGAGAGATGATCTGCAACAAGGTTTTCTGATCCCTTTTTGTCTTTAATCTCCAAATCAAATTCTTGCAGAAGTAAAATCCATCTAAGTAATCGTGGTTTGCTGTCTTTTTTCTGCATTAAGTATTTCACAGCTGCATGGTCAGTGTACACTACCACTTTGGAGTTAATTAAGTATGACCTAAATTTATTAAAAGCAAATACTATGGCCAATAGTTCTTTCTCAGTGGTGGTGTAATTTTTCTGTGTCTCATCCAAAGTCTTGCTGGCATAGTGAATAACATGAGGTTTCTTAGCTTTTCTCTGTCCCAAGACTGCTCCCACTGCATAATCACTGGCGTCGCACATGAGTTCAAAGGGCAAGTCCCAATCTGGGGGCTGGATGATGGGTGCTGAAACCAAAGCTTTCTTTAACTCCTGAAAAGCAAACAGGCATTTCTCATCAAAGCAGAATTTGGTGTCTTTACAGAGTAAATCAGTTAAAGGTTTAGCAAGTTTAGAGAAGTCCCTAATGAATCTCCTGTAAAACCCTGCATGTCCCAAAAAGCTCTTGATCTCCTTGACAGTGGTGGGTGGTGCTAACTTCTCAATCACTTCTATCTTGGCCTTGTCCACTTCAATCCCCCTATCTAAAACAAGATGGCCCAAAACTATCCCCTGTCTAACCATAAAGTGACACTTTTCCCAATTCAAGACAAGGTTAGTCTCTTTGCATCTCTGTAAAACTCTAGAGAGATTAGCTAAACAGTCATCAAAAGAGAAACCATAGACAGAGAAATCATCCATAAAAACATCCATGAAGTCTTCAATAAATTTAGAAAAAATTGCCATCATACATCTTTAAAAAGTGGTAGGTGCATTGCATAAACCAAAGGGCATTCTTCTATAAGCAAAAGTACCATAAGGACATTTAAAAGTGGTTTTATCCTGATCATCAAGATGAATAAGAATCTGAAAAAATCCGGAATACCCATCAAGAAAACAAAAGTGAGAGTGTTTGGCAAGTCTCTCCACCATTTGATCAATGAAAGGTAAGGGGAAATGATCTTTCCTAGTGGCAACATTTAATTTTCTATAATCGATACACATACGCCAACTAGTGACATTTCTAACAGGTATCAATTCATTATCTTTATTTTTCATTACAGTGACACCTCCCTTCTTTGGGACACAATGTACAGGACTCACCCACTTACTATCTGAGATAGGGTAGATAATACCTGCATCTAGCAATTTTAGTACTTCCTTCTTCACCACTTTCTTCATAGACGGGTTGAGCCTTCTTTGAAAATCTACATACGGTTTGTGCTCATCCTCCATGTGAATCCTGTGCATGCAAAAAGAAGGATTAATCCCTTTTAAGTCATCAATCGAATACCCAATTACCTTTCTATAAATTCTTAGCTCCTTCAAGAGTAGATCAGTTTCCCTGGCATCTAATTTAGCATCCACAATCACAGGGTAGGTGGAGTTAGGACCAAGAAATTCATATATAAGATTATCAGGTAAAACTTTCAACTCAACTTTAGGGATCTTTTCACTTTCATTATCAAACGTAGCACAATATAAAATATCATGTTTTTCATCATCGAGTTCATCAAAATCATTCTCAAAGCCAGAATTATCAATTTTTTCACAAGAATTTTTTGAGGTATTAGAAAAAGAATCATAAAAAGGAACATCAGCAGAAGAATCATCAAACAAACAACTAACATCATAAATTGTGTCATCAATGGCATGAATAGTGCAACAAGAACTAGCATATGCAGGCCTTTTCAATGAATTATTCAAATCGAACTCAATCTTATCATTACCAATTCTTAAAGCAAGTCTACCGTTCCGTACATCAATAAGGGCTCTAGCAGTGGCTAAGAACGACCTACCCAAAATAATAGGAATCTTAGTATCCTCTTCCATTTCAAGTACCACAAAATCAGCAGGTATGAAGTATTTACCAACTTGTACAGGAACATCCTCTAGAATACCCACTGGATATTTTACCGATCGATCAGCGAGCTGCAAAGAAATTGCAGTCGGCTTAGGAGCTCCCATGTCCAATTTCCTGCACACAAACAAAGACATAAGACTTACACTAGCCCCTAGATCACATAAGGCTCGGTCGAAAGCCATACTACCAATAAAACATGGGATAGAAAAATTACCTGGATCATTCAATTTTGGTGGTAACCTATTCTGAATAACAGCACTACATTCCTCGGTTAAAGCCACGGTACCATAGTTCTCTATCTTTCTTTTGTTAGACAAGATTTCTTTCAAAAATTTAGCATATATGGGCATTTGAGATAAGGCTTCAGTAAATGGTATGTTAATGTAAAGCTTTTTTAAAACATCAAGAAATTTTCCAAATTGCTTATCTAACTTTTCTTGCACTATCCTTTGGGGAAAAGGTACTGGTGGTCTATAGGGTGGAGGTAGATTAGTCTTAGAATCATCTTCTTTACATGGCACATCCCCTTTTTGTTTACTTCCCTTTTGAGGTGTTAAACTAGGTAGTGTTTGTTTATGTTCAGAAGATTTTTCTAATTCTAATTCCTCATAATGATCATTAATAGACTCTTTCTCCTTAAGTTCTCCTAATTGTCTCCCACTTCTAATGATAATGGCATTGCAATGTTCCCTAGAGCTTAATCTAGATATTTGTTCTTCTAGAACTTTATTGTACGCCACTAAAGATTCTAATTGAGAAGCAAGGTGACTAACAGTTTCTTCAAGATCCTCAAATTTTTTTGTGTTTTGAATTTGCAATGATTGAATTTGGCTAGCTGAAAGTTTCTCTAGCATGGATTCACTAACCTCTTCAGTCAAGGGTTGCTGATCCTCATTCTCATTCTTACCATGTTGATGACAACATAACATTCCTTCATCTGGAGCCCATTGGCTATGATTCAAGGACATCTCCTCAAGCAACTTGAAAGCATCGTCAAATGTTCTACTCATCAAGGATCCCCCTGCGGCAGCATCAATAATTAGACGGATATTATAAACTAAGCCATAATAAAATGTTTGAATTAGAAACTCATTTTCGAAGCCATGGTTAGGACAATTTCGTTGTAGATCATTAAATCTCTCTCATGCCTCGCTGAGTGATTCTCTGCTCTTCTATCGAAAGTTCATGATATGATTCCTCAATTGGATAGTCTTGCTCGGTGGAAAATATTTCATCAGAAAAGCTTTTGATAATTGTTCCCATGTTGTGAAGGTATTGGGTCGACGAGAATGCAACCAAGATCGTGCTTGATCCCTGAGAGAAAAAGGGAACAATATCAGTTTTAATGCGTCATCAGAAACTCCATGAATTTTTATGGTATCACAATATTCAAGAAAGATATATAAATGTGAATAAGGATATTCGATTGATGATCCTCCAAACTGGTTCTGCTGGATCATAGACAAGAAGGCAGGGATAATTTCAAAGTTGGGGGCCTCAATTGCAGGTCTAGCAATGCTAAATTGTATCCTTTGAGGATTAGGGGTTGCATAGTCCCTCAGTGATCTTTGATCAGCCATTAGAAATGAATTTCCTACGCACACTAGAGCAAACTGATCAAATGATGTAAGTAAACAGAAAAGAATAAAAAAATAAAACATAAATGAAACCTAGTCTAGCAATAATCTCAACGTCTCTAATATCGACAAAAACTAAGATCCCCGGCAACGGCACCAAAAACTTGTTGTGATCCGCAAGTGCACAGATACTCGAAGTAATAAAGAAAGTATCGAATCCGCAGGGACCTACGTTGTCGAATACTAAATAGCTGATTTCTTATTATCTAGGCTAATCGAAGTAGTGAGAATAGAAATTGGAAGCTAAAAACAGAATTATCAGAGAGAAAAGCTGGGACTAGGGTTTCGTTCACTTTAACTTTTATGAGCTAGATATGAATAAGGATTTCGTCAGTTCAAATTTATCATGATGAAGATGTAATTTACTAAATAAAAGGGTTGTTTCACTTTTGTGCAAACAACTGCACAGGGATTTATCCTCGCTTTCGCGCAAGATTCTTCCCAACGCTGAAGATAAGTAAATCATCAAACAATGAATTCAAGGATCACTTTCGTGCATCCGAATTCAATGTTGATAATCTCTAGTGGAGATTCAAGGATCACTTTCGTGCATCCGAGTCTCAACACTAGTTTTACTCATGGATCTCCAACGTTCTGATCCTTGCTTTCGCACAAGATCTCCACGTTTGACAAATAGACTCGATCTATAGGTTCATGTTATAATTATGTCAATTAATCTACTAGAACAGATCAAATTAGATATAACCTAAGGAAGGGATCCTAACATACAATTCTAGGGTTCCAAATTCTCAAGCAATTACCTTTTGGTCTCAAGTGAAAATTCTAAGAACATAATTAGTAACATGAACTTATAGAGAGTCTAAGTACAATTATCACATGAGCAAAATCGTCATGGTAATATTAAACTCAACGAAATAGTAAAAATAGTCATCTAGTCATTGGAAATCAATTGAATTACTCCCCCATGTCCCAAAAGTAGTTTAAGCTATCATCATGAAGGAATTACAATAGATCATGGTTTCAGAGGATCGAAAATCGAAGTAAAAGAGAAGTTTAGAAAATACAGCACGGCTGTGAAGTATTTCACAGCCGTAATTTGCAAGAACCGTCGATGAACAGTGTCGATGACTCCTTTTGCTTCGATTTCTCTTCCAATTCATCTCCTTTCGGCCTGAAACTTCTGGCACGTTGTCTCCTCCTTCAGACGAAGCTTCAGTATGAAAATTACGGCCGGAGAACGTCTGGATCGAGCCCGACGGCGAAACCCTAGGCGGCGGCGTGGATCCCGATTTCTCCCTCGACAGTGCATGAAATTTGGGGCCTTTCGTCTCCCCGTAATCCTCTTGTCGTCTCCCCGTAATCCTCTCATCAAAAGCTCCCTTTTTGGTTCTTACGGTATCCCATTTAGTGTTCTGGATCGCCCGCAATCCTTTCCGCAAAAATTGGGTGTTGAAGTTGACCTGGGCGTCGCGTTCAGAACAGGAATTACGGCAGTGGAATTGTTTACGGTACTGTCGTAAAATCGCTCGAGTCTTCTGCTCTGATGTCATTCGGGAATTACGGCACCGTAATCTGGTTTACGGTAGTGCCATAAAATCAGTTGAACTCTCTGTTCGCGAACGTCTGGAAATTACGGCCCGTGTAGTTTCTTACAGTAGTGTTGTAAAATCGGGCGAAGTTTCTATTCTAAAGCGCTCCGAAATACGGTACCGTAATATTGCTTACGGCGGTGTCGTAAAATTGGAAAAACTTTATGTTCGAAAATTCTTCAAAAGACAGCAGGGCTCGGATTTTACGGTATTGTCTGGAATTACGGTACCGTAAAATAGATTATGGCACTGCTGTAATTTGCTGACTTGCTCCGTTTTGCATGAAATTTCTTGGGTGATCTCCTCTTGATGATGGGAATCCTTCTATGTATTTGATTTTGTTTGAAAATGCCTAAAAATAGTGCATTTTTACCTGAAAATCATCAAAAACTGAAAAGAGTGTAGATTCTGCAGATATTGATAGAATATGACATAAAAACAAGCAAAGTCTATGAATATGACATATAAATACCAATAAAATGGCATAGAAATCATGATGAATTTCGGTGTCATCAAACCCCCATGTTTAGGTTCGCTCATTGTTGATTTGGCACCCATCAACTGTCAAATTTGACCATTAGTCCATCAAATGTGCAATGTTCAATCGAAGCAGCTCTAGTAGTTGACCATCATATGATGGGTGATGACAAGTCCTTTTTGTCTTTGATGCAAGCAAGAGGAAGAAGTTGAGTGTCATTAAACCTTGTGGCTCTTGTAAATAATTATATGAGCCTGATTTTCAAAATATATGGTCTTCCACTACATCCTTTACTCTGTATGATTAGCTTGTATATTAGTGGTGGTGATTGGAGTTAGTTCTAGAATTTGATCTCCATGATGATCTATTTTTTGTGCCTCGCTGAAGAGATATTGTCATCTATCAATGCTGGCCTCATGGTCATGATAAGGTTAACTAATTTTTGATTAGCTATAGGTTGTTAGTGCAACTTAGCCTCTCTAAGGTGTTTCATTTCTAACAGTAGCTCATAATTGTTCTTGTTTATGACTACTTGTAGGGCAATGTACCTTGCTTGCCTTTTCCATCAAATTTATCACTTAGAAGTCTTTTTAATGAATGACTTGGCCCACTTACTGGACCATACATATATTATTGATAAAGACATGAATTCTTATATATTTTTTGATCTAGTTTCGATCTCTAATGAAGTGTCATGTAGTCAACTAGAATCTTCCTTTCTCCTTGTAAGTTGGCAAGTAGTGTGATTGAATCATTTGCTCCCAACAAATTATTATTCAAAACTTCTTGCAAGGATTTTAAATAAGCCAATTGACACCTAGGAATACTAAAACAAACATCTCTAGGCATTTCTTCATAAGGGGAGAGGAAAGCCTAGAATATTTTGACATTGGTGATGCCAAATAAGGTCATTTGAGTTTTGAAGGCATCTAGTAATCAGAGGGATCCTTGGTTCTATTATAAGGATCAATGACTAGAATCTTGAAATGCTCCAGTACTAGTTCCAATTGAATTCTTTCTAAAAGGGAGGCCTCATATCTCCTCTAGTGATGTTGATCGTCTTTGATCAAGTACCAAAATATTGTGAATACGTTGATTTATATTAAATTATCAATTGACTCTCTTCGAGTTGCTCGTGGTGGAGGCTAAGAGGTGTTTTGTTGCATTCAAGGGAGAAGAAGCATATACAACACTCGTATCAGACAAATAAATAATCGAGGTAGCCCTTGGCTATTGTAGTATGAGTAGGATTGTTGTTGGTTAATATTCAAGTAGATGTGTGAACCAATGTTTCCTTGGTCGTATTCTTTGTTGCTGCAACAATTGAATGTTGGTTTGAAAGCTTTGGATCCATGGTCATGTACCTTCTAGTGCTAATTTAACAGAGAAGGCGTTTATTTTTGACCCCACCGATCTAAACTCTGAGATCATGTTTCCAGTTGGGTCTGGGTCTCTCCCAATTTTGGGAGCAAAATTTGCTAAAGCCTAAAATCGACACATCGAACGTTAAAGATCTGTTGCTGTTGTTTTGGGATCAGACTCGAAAGGTGTTCCTAACGTTCACTGTACCAACTTCAAATTTATTACTCTCCTCTCGTTTGAATTTTGAATTCATGCTTTGAAGCGCGTGCCCCCCCTGTTCCTCCTCTCTTCTCTGCCTCTTTCGTACTGAAGCAATTCAATTGAGCTTTTAGTTTCCTTTCAACCACGCTTCGTCCTACGCCTCCATTTATGAGCACCCGCTCCGACCTCGACTTCCCTCAGCGGCCATCGCCGCTCCGCCTCAAGCCCACCGTCGCTTCACAAGAGGTAATTGACGACGAGCTTATTTGTCATGTGCACCAAATCTATGGCTAATGGTCCGTCTTTTGCGCATTAGAGGAAGCGCGGCACGAGGGCGAGTGACAAGCTGACGAGGCTGGGCAAGGCTGAGGAAGAGCTCAAGAAGCTGAGGAAGCAGTTGGCCACAGTGGAAGCTGCAAAGCTGCAAGCAGAGCAGACTCTCGAGAAGGGCGACAAGCAAAGCCCAGCTGCCGCTTCCTCGACCTCAACTGAACAACAAGTCATAGAAGAAGAAGAAGAAGAAGAAGAAGAAGAAGAAGAAGAAGAAGAAGAAGAAGAAGAAGAAGAAGAAGAAGAAGAAGAAGAAGAAGAAGAAGTGAAGCGTCGGTGTCGTGATGACACTCAAGAAGATAACGTCAGCTCGTCGGCTGGTATGGATGAATGCTGTGTACTAGTCCCAATTGAAACTGATGAAGCGAAAGCGATGGACCTGGAAGCCAGTGAGGTGAACAAGCTCATGGCCGAGCTGTTGGAGAAGGAACAGGAAGAGGAGATTCTCCTGGAATGGCATGCCATCTTTAAGGCCAAAGCAGCAGAGGCGGTTAACAAGGCTACCAACGCCGCTCAAGCGAGGGAAGCGGAGCTGAGGGAGAAGCTGGATTCGATGGAGGGGAAATCGAGGGAAAGCAGAACCAAGGCGGACAGGCTCGTGGAGCAGCTGGAGGCGGCGGAGGCAGAGAACGCGGCGCTGGAGAATGAAATGAAGCGGCTTAGGGTGCAAACGGAACAATGGCAGAAGGCGGCGGAGGTGGCGGCTGCGGTGCTCGCAGCCGGCGAAGGTATTGGGATGGAGGCGGAGCGGTATGGGTCGATGGGCAATCATCTGGAAGAGGAAGCGGCAGAGGTCGGCAGTGGGCTGAACAAGGCGGGAATTTGGAGATTCGGAGAGCGTTGGAAGAAGGGATTGGAGTAGGAAATTAATTGGAAAATCATTTGTTGTTATTGTATGTTACTTGTGATGTTCGACTCTCTGGAAGTTCCAGAATAAGAAGAAGAACCTTTTGGAGTGTCTACAACTAGACTAATACCTTACCCCTTGTGTATAAGCAGAGCTTATTTGTTCTCAGTGCTGCTTGAGTATCTCAAACTCCATTTCCTCCTCTTGCTGTGATTCTTGTTTTTGCGTTACTGTTAATGTCAGGTAATGAAAAAGCAACAAGTTGAGCAAAAGAATGGATCCGAGTCCAAACAGTGATAAACGGGCGGGATACAATATTTAAAACCCTACAACCAAAGCTGCCAAGCTAGAGATTAATTAGCCACGGTTATGGAACTTTGTGATAAGTTTATTTTAATAAACTTTCCTCAACCGATAAAATTGTGCAAGGCATGCCGAATTAAAAAAAAAAAAAAATACTCATAATCTCCTCTACCCTCTCAAAACTCTAATACATTTCATTATTCTTCTACTTTCCTACCGGTCTAACCTGCTAACCTGGCCCAATTTATTACTAATATAGTTGGGCTTGTAATGACCCGCCCATCCCTCTACCTCGTGAATTACAACCTTATTGCCAAGGCTATTTTACAAACCTCCCCAAATTCTCACATCACCTCTCCTTTAGTCCTATATGTGTGATCATCCTGTGAATAACATCAAATAGAAACTTTTATTCTCGCATCAATGCATCATGTGGTAAGTTTGATCATAATGGAGACACATGCTTTTCTCTTTTTGTTAATGTAGTCTTGGTGGGTCATGATTTGGCCACCCCTCGTGCAATTGCTAATACTAGGTGAGCCACACTGATTTCCCCCTCTCTTGAGCCTACACGAGGTGGGTTACCTCCTTTTCCCTCTAATTGTATTACAATATTGGAATTGACACTAGTACTTCCCCTTGATTGAGGAACACTATGATTTGGAGCAGCCCTAAAGATAAATCTAATAATGTTGGGTATAATGAAAGACTTCCTACCTAAGAGCAGTTTCAAGATATGAAATGACTTCCTTCTCAATAATGTGAGCGAGTGTCATGGGTCGCATGATGTTGGTGGAAATAAAAGCTCATACTTTTTCTCTAATGAAAGAGTTTAATCATTTAAAAAAAATTTCAATGTATTGTTGTTAAAGAAGATTGAGCATATGTGAGACTATTTCCTCACAAGCCACCACATACTCTCCAATTGTCATGTGGTCCTACTTAAGAGGGGCTACCAAATGATCAAACACAAAGGTGGTGGGAAATTCACTACACCTCTATAATAATTCATCTTTTAATATTTACCAAGTACGGTTAGGAATTCTCTAGTTCGTCTATCTAAACCAATGACCCACCTAACATTTTATGCTTACGAAGGCTATTGAAATCTTATACTCTTCTAATGTTTCCTATATATCAAAATATTGCATTACCCATGCTATCCACCCTACTAGTTAGTTCCATCTAATACCCACAATTCTATGCATCTATGGATCCATCGTCTATCCTCTCCCACTTATCATCTCCTTGTTTAAGTTCCCCTACGTGGACACCCCCTTCCCACCTACCTTCAACATAGTCATGGAATCCAATGCCCCTTACAAGGTGCTGGTAGTGGTTGGTGCAACTCATTGTGTTAATGGTGATTAGTGGCTGATGGAAGTTCCCACGATTTTGCCATCCTCTCCTTTACTAGCTCCAATATTAAGTGTTTCATCTCATCCAAAACTCCAAGATGATGATCCACGATTCATCTCAGTTTAGTGTCGAATAATTGATGCGTTGCATTTACATCATATTTTTGCATGTATTTTATATTATATTTAGACTCAATTTTATGATTTTATACCAATTTTTAGTGTTTTTACTTCCTTTGGTACGGAATATTCACTTTTCTTAGTTTTTATAAAAATGCAAGTAAAATGGCATGAAAATGATTGATTTTGCAAGTTTTAAAGCCATAGCACGGTTCCCGAGGAAATTACGAGGTCGCACGTCAAATTTGGAGCGAAAACAATGTCAGACACAACATTCGTAGCCTTGGCCGTGAGTTTTTCGGCCAGCCGTGAGTTTTGCGTTCAAAGAGGTGAAATCGCGGTTAAGTAAAAAAGTTCACAAAAACTTTCACGGGTGAGGCCATGAGTCCTTCACGGGCCATGAGTGTTTTTGTGTACATAAGTCTTTACTCACAGAAACTTTCACGGCCGCAGCCGTGAACAATTCACGGGCCATGAGTTTTTCCACCCCTTCGGTTTTTCACTCGATTCAACCCCGAATCGAATCGGAATTGAACCAAACTCTCCAGAATTCTTCCATGAAGGATTCTGAACCGATTAAACAATAAAAGGAAGAATTTTTGGAGGGTAAAGGGGGACTTTTTGGGGTGAACAAGAACACAGGCGGCGGCTAGGGCGAAATTCACTTCTAGACCCAAATTTGAGCAGGAAATTCACGCAAAGGGAAAATTAGACATTTCATCTTCATCTCCAGATTGAGGGGAAGCATTTCTGATTGCTTGTTTAGTAATTTCTTGTATTTTTTATTAAGATTCAATGCAAGTTTCATCAAGATACATGTTATTTTCTGCGAACATGAGCGAGTAAACTCTTTTTCGGGGTTAGGGATGTAGCCCACTGACGTTTATGAATGAAATTTTGTATTTTTTCTCTTTGTCATGATTATTATAGCATTGATTTGATTAGAATTGAGTTATTTACATGATTTACTCTGGCCAAGTATGTTTATGTCTTAGACATTGCAAGAAGGACTGAGAGGTGAATCGCAACGTCGAAACTATTTTTTTCAAACCTACGAATCCAATCACGAGAGTAGTTTGGATTCGTTTGAAGGATGTTTATGGTTTTTCACAGAACTTAATGGGTCTATTTATGTTAATTGTCATGAGAGTAGGGAATTAATGTAAATAGATACCGGATTACGCTTCGGGAGGAAGTAATCTGTACATTAGGAAAGATCCCTTTTAACACTGTAATTTTTTGTTCAAAGATTTTACTTTTTATTAAATTCATAATTGTCAGTGTGGTGAAACCGCGAGTCCTGACTTTCTCTAATTTGATTATTACCCAAAATGCTACCTCTGCTTCTTTTCGTACTATGAAGTTTCGAAACAAAAAAAATCACACTTTGAATCGTCTAGCTATAGATCGATTGTGTAATCGGTACTTGACACTGTTGTGATCCGAAAGGACACACTTATGAATACAAGTAGGTAGACTTATTTCAGGTGTCGCGACCAAAACCTAAGTGTTGGCGTACAAGGACTTTTGTCACTCCCTAACACGGCTCCAAAAACTTGTTATCCCTAAACTTGTAGTGTCTGCAAGTACATGAATACTCGAAGTAATAAAGAAAGTATCGAATCCACAGGGACCTATGTTGTCAAGTACCAAATAATTGATTTCTTCCTATCTAGGCAATCGAATAAAAGTAAAGTAAAGATCGAAAACACACGGGAAAATACTATCAGAGAGAAACTAGGACTAGAGTTTCATTCACTTTGATTTTCATGACTAGATATATAAGAATATTCATCAATAAAATTCTATTATAATAAAGGCATAATTTACTTTGTAAAGAGATTAACTCACTTTCGTGCAGATAACCATGTAAAGACCAATCCTCGCTTTCGCGTAAGATTTATCCCAAGCTAATGATAAGTAAATCATCAAACAAAGAACTCGAAAATCACTTTCGTGCATCCGAGTTCTAAGTTGATCGCTTCGGATGGAATCTCAAGGATCACTTTCGTGCATCCGAGTCTCAACACAAGTTCTACCTATGGTTCTCCAACGTACCGATCCTCACTTTCGTGCAAGATCTCCACGTTTGAGACAATAACTCAATCCTAGGTTCATAATTATCATCATGGCAATTTAGATTACTAAAATAAAGAAATAAGAACTTAACCTAATTTCTTACGGTGAGTTCCTATTAATCAATTTTAGGGTCCCAAGTTCTCAAGCAAATCACCTTTCGATCCTTATTGCGA